>OY755083.1:3504701-4704701 GCA_963576655.1 Gastrophysa polygoni | reverse complement strand
GTATTGTGAACTCAGTTGGAAGCATTTACTAATAAATGTATTTTTGTCATGGCATTTTCTCTTCCGCTTCGTTTATGCTGACAATCAAAATATTTTCAAGGACATTTCGTGTGGAAAGGCGATTGGTCAGATGACTCACCCCTTTGGTCTCCTGAGCTGCGCCAAGATTTACTGCCAGGCGGTTCGCAGGACGGTACTTTCTGGATATCTTTTCCAGACGTGCTGAAATATTTCGACTGCATAGATATTTGTAAAGCAAGAAGCGGCTGGAACGAAGTCCGACTCACTGGAATACTGCCACCATTAGCTAGCCAACAGCATTTATCCTGTATATATCTCACTATTTTAGAGCCTACAGAGGTTGATTTCACTCTGTTTCAAGTAAGTCAACTGTACGAACAGAATACTCCAGTTTTTTTTATGTGTTCCCTAATTATTCACGAATTCTCGTGATATGAACCTCTAAACTGCTCAATCTTTGAATACTATTCAGTGAAGGTTCAGAAAGCTCAAAATCTCAGAATTCATTCAATAAATCTAGAATGAAGTTGAAAGGGACAGGATTCAGATTTATAAAGATCCATCTCAAGTCTGGATGAAGTTTTTTATGTACACATTGTATATTATGAAATCAAGGTGTACAGTACAACAATACTACTTCAGTGTTTGTGTCACACAAACTAAATTATTTCGATTAATTTTGAGCCTGAATGACCCTGATGAATCCGGTATAGATGTTGTTTTCTTTCGAGCACTGAATAATATAGATAAATGAATTATTCTCTTATATTAATATGTTCATTTCATATTTTAATGAAAAGTGAGAATCACTACAGCGAGTTTTGAGTTACCTGGAAGTTGGTTGTAATAATTCATAGCTGCAGTATCTCTACCAAGTAATATCGTGATTTTTATGATTTCTCATCACTACTGTTGAACTTTCATGTAGTTATTAGAATTAGTTCCTAACTAGACGACAACTCATTCATTTATTGAATCATATTTGTTTCATTACCAAACATGTTTTTTTCTTCACATTGAACAGGAGGGCCAAAGGAAATCGGAAAAATCTCAGCGCTCCCAATTAGACCTGTGTGTGGTATTGTTCAGAGCTAGGACGGGTACGACCATTGGCAACCTTGTCGAGCACAGTAAAAGACAAGTTAGGGGCTTTGTCGGGTGCAATAAGATGTTAGAAGCCGGCGAATATGTTGTAGCTCCACTAGCTTTCAATCATTGGCATACAGGCTTAGATGACGTGACTGCTTATCCCAGGTAATTGGACATTTCTGGCACACTCTATGTACAAATGGTTCTAAGAATTAGAGATGTAGTCGACGGTGAACGACCAAATAATCAACACTGAAGATTGCCCAGTTCCTTAGTGATAACGTAGAATATGGAACGATTTTCTCTTCACTTTCTTCTTACCGAACAGCACTTTGTTGGGTTAAACGTCTATTCGTTAATCTGAGGGTTAAAAGCTGCTTCTCTATTTCTGATGTTTTGTGTTATATAATCGTCGAATCTCTCTCACTGTGATTCTATTATAAGTTGAATTTCATTTCGAAATCAAGAACAAGTCTTTTCTGTTAATGAAGGAATGTAAAAAAACTTAATATTGATAGTTTTCTAATTTGATCTCATATTGAACTCAACATCGTCGTATTCTCCCGATCTCCTTGATTTCTTCCGTTAGGTTTTCTGATAAGTTTGTGATACACTAATTCGACGATTCCTTGATTTATTTTGCTTTTGACTAAAAGCCAAGAACATGATATGAAGAGTATAATTATATTTCCTACAATGAATTTGGTTCTCAGATACATTCTAAATTGTAACATTTCAGTATAAATCATTGAATTCGAACTTTAGCATGTGAGTTGGATAATAAAGATCTACTGATTTCTTGATTTTATCTCCTGCTTAGGTATGTGCTGGCGATACATAGTTCAAAGAGGCTTGTCGCTGAGAACATAAATCCTCCTAGCCACATTCTAGCAGATGCGATAATATCCCTCACTTTGGCCCGGGGCCAACGACACGAAGGAAGGGAAGGCATGACTGCCTACTATCTTACCAAAGGTAAAAATTTCGACTATTTGACTATCCTCTACTCTCAGTTGGTTAATGGATAAGTTTGATGCCTCTTCATGCTGAAATATTTCCAAAATACAAACAAATACAATACAATATCTTCCTCAACTTTGCGGACCCCTGTTATTGTTCTGATGTCACTAATAGATGATACTTCAGAAACCCTACAACTTCTTCATCAAACAATTTTTCCACACCAGAGATAACGGCTGTAGGTGAGTTTCAGAATATGATGAATAATGTCGCATAACCTTATTACGTGTCCCATTAAATAGTTGTTGAACGCCAATCAAATACACTATTTCCTAGATATTCCTGATCTATTTGTTTCTATCGTATCTGTAGCCAGAACAACTATTCATTTTTCTCTCCTCGTTTCTCACAACTCTTCCATTCATAGTCTCCACCAAAGAGTATAAAATGCCTTTGTGAGATTCATTTATGTTCGTAAATACGGAGACCACGTTATACCGCTCACAATACAAACTCAGCAAACTGAGTTCCAGAAGATTAGTGTTTCACATGATATTCTTACATATACTATTGAACAATGGAGTCAACTCCTCATATATTTTGAGAATATTGAATTTACATGCGAGTCAGTATTCTACAAGATCTCCTCATATGTCTTATATATCGAATATGAATACAAATTACGGTTTTAACTCCCCTATTACCAGATTCTAAAAATTGTACAATGACATTTTTGGCCATCTTGATTTTTCATGTATCAATATATCTTACCTCAAGTCTCATGCTTACTCGATTATACCATATTATTGTATTACTGTCATATCATAGGTACAAATACTACTTCACCATGTATGGTATGTGCTTACTTGTTACCTGTAGGAACTATTTCATTTAGTTATTACTACTATCTGTAATAAATTCCACTCTTATGATTCACTTCTTCTTTTTTTTCATTATTTTTCTCTGTTAGACCAGTACTAATTTAACATTTCATATATGTTGTGTAGCTTTGGGCATTAAATTGTCTGTTAGCTCTCTGAATTGTTAAATAAATAAATAAATAAATAAATAAATTAACCAAATTTGGAACTTGAAGATGTACAACAGAAGATAACTCAATTATGCTAGCGTCCTTTATAAACTTTGCATAACCAGAACTCTCGCAAAATAATGACATCTAAATATAAATATATTTTAATAGATAAATCAACATACATCAGAATATTGACATTTAATATAGGAATATATATTGAGAAAATTGAATGATACCTGGGTTAATTAGTATTATTTGTGTATTGGGATTGATTCGATATTCATTTCATCATATATCATTTGTGCAGGTCGATCCGCCCGTGTATAACGATAAATAAACTCGATGATGTTCATAAACACCCTATACCATTTTCCTCAGGCTGGGCAGGGCTGGTCGTGATGGTGGAGAACCGGCACGAGAACAAGTGGATCCACGTGAAGTGCGACTGCCAGGAGAGCTACAACGTGGTGTCGACGCGGGGCACGTTGCGCACGGTCGACTCCGTGCCGCCCATGACGCGGCAGGTCATCATCGTGCTGACGCAGCTCGAGGGCAGCGGCGGCTTCTCGATAGCGCACCGGCTGACGCACCGGCTGGCCAACAGCGAGGGGCTGCACGACTGGGACCCGCTGGGCTCGAGCCACAGCCCCGAGCTGGATTACCAGACCGAGGGGCTGCACTCGCCGCGGCTGTTCTAGGGCGGGTGCGCTGCTGGGGTAGCGTTGTTTTTTATAGTTCGCGCGGGAGAATCACGTGACGTTCAGCTGTCTTTTAGGGATCGGGTGTATTCGTCGCATCTACACACCTTTTCCAATTGTCGTTCGACAAGCTTTATGTTGATTTCAAAAAGCATCGATTGTGTTTCTTATTAGTCGATTCAATTTCGATGTATGTCGAATGTTTTCCAAAATTATCAATTCTAAATGCGTCAATTGTATTCCAAATCAGTTGATTCGATTTCAAAAAGTATTGAATGTTCATCGAAATTATCAATTCAATTTCAAAATTCGTCATATTTTTAAAAAAATGTCATTTTGATTTCAGAATTCAACAATTCAATATTAGAACTTATCATTTTCATGTCGAAAGCGAGTTACAGTAGACTGAATACTTCTGCAATCTGTAGTAACTACAGGGTGATTGAATATTACATTACAGCTCAGTCATAGTACATTAGAGAACCTTTGCCAGCATTTTTTCGAAATTTAAATGATACTTCATGAAATACATCTCACATATTTGGAAATAAAAATTACTAATTCGGAAATTGAATTTTCAGTTACTGTCTGTATTTTAACTGATTTCCAATCCTCGTTTATGGAAATGAAAATAAAAATCATAATAACTATTTCAATATATTTGTATATCTGCCCCAAAAAGTCACTGCGCTTCAACCTTCAGATACCTCAAAGAGAAATCCTCTGTTTGTCAGTGACACCTCGATTTTCAAAAAAATTGGAAGACAAATATATTCAACAAATATCAAAATTCTTACTTTTTCAGTGAAAATAATTATTTTCTTCTAAATCGTTCTGCTCTTAAAATCTTTAGGTATCTGAAGGTTGAATTTCAAGAACAGTGACATTTTGGTGCTGATGATAAATCTGTCCTCACTACAAATATAAAAAATTATTATAATTTCTTTTTTTATTTCAAGAAAATAGAGGATTCCAAAAATCTGTGAAAATGAATTGTTAGTTTTCGAAATAATTTAATAAATTCAAATTACAATTGATACTTTTTGAAATTCAAATCATTATTTTAGAATCCAACTGACTGTAGAGAATCCGTATGTGCGATTTCAAACCATAACACCCCCTTTTGATTTGAAACTCCTTGACCAAAGAAACAAAAAACAGGCAGTCAGAACACAGGCATTTTTATCTTTGGAAGGAATAACGTTTAATCTAATATTATTTTCTTTGACAGACACTGGATTGATAATGGCTCAGTAGAAATGACTAACTTGCTTGATCTTCCATTGAAAAAATGAGAACGAGAATTGCAAAATTCTGTTTTCTCGCGATATTTGCAAAATTAATCACAATGGATCAAATTTCTCTACAGATTATCAATCAGCATGCAAAACTTTGCCCTAATTCAAGATCCCTATGCTTGAGCTCGTAAAACTGACACCCTGTATATCGTTGTCGTTGAAAAGTTAGGTAAGAAATCGAAGGTGATTCTGTTATCATTTTCATCTTGGAAAAATATTAGGAAATATCAAACTTTTCTGACATCAAAACTTACCTGCTTGCGAGCTACTTATAGCCTGAAATCATTATGTATCATTATTATAGCCTGAATCATTATAAATTATTATCGATTATAGGGTTAACATGCCTAACTCTATGAACGAATGCTTCATTTCCAACCCGTTTGAAAGAACTCAAATTTATGAGAATATGAAATGTTGCCGTAATATTATTTGATTTCGAATACATCGATAACGGTAAAAGAGCGCTAAAAGAAAGGGAAACAGTCGAGATAATCAACAGAAAATATTTATTTCGTGCTCCCAACTTCCTCACTTGTTATATCCTCATGTCTCATGTGAAGTGAAAATATATGCTTGAAAAAAATAATTGCGACTGTGAATGCTCATAGAAAACAAAAAAT
This sequence comes from Gastrophysa polygoni, assembly GCA_963576655.1. Taxonomy (NCBI): domain Eukaryota; kingdom Metazoa; phylum Arthropoda; class Insecta; order Coleoptera; family Chrysomelidae; genus Gastrophysa; species Gastrophysa polygoni. Next base: position 4,698,979 of record OY755083.1, on the reverse strand, counting down.
TGCAGTGAAATGTCCTTTCTGAAGTCTCTTGTTGGTTATCTTGATGATATTGGTTACTATAATGATATTATTTCGATGAAATGAAAATAATCACTAAATTACAGTAAGCAACACCAATGACTTGCTAAAGAAATAATGATTTTCACGTTATCCCTACTGGTCTACTTCAATCCAGATGGCGTACCCTTCGTAAAAATTGCGAATAACGGATACACATAAGATTAGTGTTTCAACAGAAAATAATATGACGATAAACATCTGACGTTTGGCTGATTTAGAAATACAATGTCAATAAAACTAAAGGTGCATAACGCAGGAAGCTGTTTCGATATCGATTTAGGGTCCCAAAGACTCAATTGAAGATGCAAACTAGGAAATAGTATTTAATGATAGAAGTTTCATAATACAGAGTTTGGGTGAACGTGCGACAATATGCTTTTATAAAACGATATACTATTCTACTATTTTTCATGTGTTGCAATAATTTTTACAAAAAATGTAACCAGTTCAACAAAAAAAAATTAAGGAAATTTCTTTATTAATCAATCTGTAACACGAACTCTATCAGACAGTTGCATGTTGTGAAAAAGTACGTGATCCTTTTACGCTTTTATATTTTCTAGTTTTATTGCTATCGTCTAAATATCAGAAGAATATATTTTTTTGCAGCCAGTTGAAATAGAAGAGGGTTCACAGTATTACACGTTGAATTATTTGGAAGCCAATTGAAAATTTGAAATTGTAAAAAAACTGCCGACAGATAAGTTTGCTCCTTGTGAATCTGCGATTGAACAAGCAATGATGACAAGTTATAGACAGCTGATTACGAGGATAGCTCATCACTGAATGGGTAACTTATGTGTACTGATAGACGATATTCGGTCATCTAGGAAACCTTATTGTTTTATTTTGTGTACTTTCCAAGATATCATATGCATGTTTCAAATAAATTCACATATTCGTGATCTTGCCCACTTTATAACGTTTTGAATTCGAATGAATCATGAGCAGTGAATCCCATCTAAATCAATTTGCTGATACAAAGTGATAGATTGTACGTTTTTCATATTCAATTTTTTATTCCTTTGTTTCAGATAGCGCACATTTATTTCTCATTAGTTTTTATGGTAACAATTATTTGGTGATCAATTTAATTTCATTTTCCGGTATCTCGATAATAAAGTTGTGAAAGTCCTAATCTTCCTAATCTGCAGATCATATACAGTTATCATTATTACAATTGTTCATACAGTGAATTATTTTGGGATAAAACTGTTGTGTGTTGTAGAATAAGAAGACAAAATAACAGAATTATATTCATTCAAACCATTTGAAATCAGAAGAAAATATTATTTATTGTTTCTGAAGATTGTTAAAGTTGAACTTACAACTCGGATTTTATGTCAAACAAATATATATTTGGTTTGTCTTTTCTGATTATGGGACTATTATATTATCGGGACTTCTAATAACTTTTTTTGTGTTCATTCAACTATTTGAATGTTTATGATTTTTTATAATCAGTTGAAGTCTCTTGACTAGTTTTATATTTTCTATAATTCTGTTTTGCTCAAATGCAGGTGAACTACAGATCAGATAACAGATACAGATTCTGTCCTAGAAATAAGGAGACTATCCTTCAGTTGAACTTATCGTTATTTATTTATCCATATTCTATTTTGAATAGTTTTTTTTTACCAAATTGCTATACCATGCTTTCGAATGCAAAATCAAGATGGGAGATTCTTGTCATGGAACATTTTTATTACATAAGCCTTTTTTACGATAAACCCTCAACTATCATAAAAATGTCGGTTGTGTAGAGAGAACTGAAAACATTTGAACTAACTCAAGAAACAAAACCTTCAAGTTTCTTTCTCGGAATTGGCATTAATGTGATAATTATTCTCAGTCTCAGTTTCTAGATAGAATAAATATTTACTATTTAAATTTCATTTGAAGACTGTCTAATCTAATTATTGATATATTGGTAGTTTTTTATCATTGATGGTTATTTAGTGTACGATTCATTGAATTTTTCTTGTTATTTTTCACTTGTTATTTATATTCAATTTCAATGGTGTATTCGTGAAACAGACGCACAGTTTGAAATGTGCAGTTTGCTGCACGTTTATAATAAATGAGGGATCGAATGTATTACATTTCAGTACCTTTTTTTTGGTATATTATCGAATTATTGAACTGTCTGAAACTTTTGATTCATATAGTATGTACAAGTTCGAACAGGAAATGATAATTTGAAAAAATTCGAGCTTTAGTTTAGTCTGCAGATATATCACGAGTTAGGACGATTTATTTTTATATGATAGGGGAAAACAAGATATACCATCATAAATAATGGGCTATGGTTTACCCATTATTTATAGGAAACCACGATAAGAATTCCAATGCGCCCTTCAGTGCAAACATATTGTCTCCATAATTTCCCTAACAATCCTATTCCAAATATACAGAGCATTTGAGAAGAAATGAAATGCTCTATTTAATTTGAACAAGTTCTATGAATCATTATGAGTTTGGCTAATTTTCTGTGAACTGCGAAATATTGAATAATCTACTGAATCTGACTTTAACTTGAACATATTATATTCATAAGATATTTTTATTCCTGTCTGTAAGTTTTTCGAGGAGGTGGTACATTCATTTTCCAGCTTTTTGTTTTTTTTTTGGAAATGGATATTTTTATCATTATTGTCCCTTGCTTCTCGATAATATATAAGTTTCTTATCTCCATCCACTAAGTATTGTGGAAATTTCAATATATTTTGTGGCTCGAACTGATACTTATGATTTTCATGTGAAAGCTTGATCAATTTGAGCATTTTATTTGCACACTTCATGTAAGACCGATATGGTTTTCACTACAAGATCCATTTTTTTTTTGGTTGTTCGGTATGATCCTGTTAATTATTGAATATTCGGAAACCGTTCTGAGATGTCGTCTTTTTCAAAACTGAAATGACATTATCAAATTGTAACCCGTCAAATTAAATTTGGGACTGCACAAATCAAACTTGTATAATATCTGTCTGATTCATGAATACTTGATTCGCTTCAATTGTGATAATAAAGTGGCAGTTTCATAGTGACACGCTTCAATAGTCTATTGCATACAGTTTTGAAATGAAAATAAGCATCCGATGTGATTTGTAGGGAAAGGTTTACCTAAGTAATATTATTCACACATTTGGTGACTGATATAGTAAGTAGAAATATGGATCTCAAATCAATTATTCATTTTTGTTCATCCTCCTGAACCGTGTGAGATTTCGAGAAGTTGATAATACATTTTTAGAAATGGACCTTTTGTTTTATTTCAACTGATATAATTTGAATCGAATTATCAGTTATTCAGGTGTACTTGCTACATAAAAGGCGTACCCAATTGGGTTGAAATATTTCACGGGAATAATCAGTGTATAACAGCCTCGATTTCGAAATATGAAATTCATTTTGTAATCAAAAGTGCCCACTGCTACTGAACATCTGAAATATTTCAAAGTACGTGTTCACCCCTGACTCGTTAGAGTTTGAAATTCACATCATTTTTCATTTTTTCAATTAAAAATATACAGTGTGTGTGATTTCGAAACGCAACACCCTCTCAATATAAAACCTGTTGACAGATTTTGAGAAAAAAATTCTGTGATATAGTTCTGAACGGGCCTCCTTCGAAAATGTGTATGAATTTTCAAAGCCTAATTTTAGTTCTCGAAGGCGTCGAAATTCTAAAAACGACTAGTTAGCATTTTTTTCGAGAAAATTGTTAGTCTTTTCGATTCAGATATAATTAAAATACCACTTGCAAAATTGCAATATCTCATATAGAGTGTGAGATATTCAATGGTGAATTTTGAATTTATTGCTTTTCTTATTTACCCTGTGTTAAAATCTAAGGAGTTTTCATCATCAATCATTATTTTTGAGCAGGTTTATTTGGAAATTATTTGTTAATCATTGTATTGATATTGAATTCGAAATATTTTTTGACATAATCATTGTTAATATTTCAAGAAAAAAAATTTGGATTGAAATAATATTTTTTTCATCTTCAATTTAATTGTTATTCGGTTGAACAAACCCCTTGAGCAAACAATAGTGGGCCTTGAACCTGGCGTATTTGAGATAAGTACATCTTAGAAAACGAATTCGAGTATCAAGTGAAAATTATTCATCTGTATAATGTAGTCGAATACACATCTTTGGAATGGCCACTCCAAAAATGATAAATTTGTTGAGTACCTAAACTTTCAAGTACAAACATTTTTTCATGGTTTGTAACGAAAAATTTCACAATATAATCCAACAGTTTAGAAAATATACTATAACAGTACCGCACTCTCAGTGAACGATGTTTGCTACCTTCTTTTTTCCTCGTCCAGACCGCAGTAGGCTGGCAGTAGGCAAGCCTTATATCTAGATATATTACACCGTGGAGTTAGAGCACGTATACCTGGTGTCCCAGAGCTTCAATACCGGCATATATTTCAGTTATTTGAGGAAAAGAAAATTGTAAAAAAATAAGTGAGGTAGGAGACCATGAGTTCGTTCATGAAACATAGCAAAATCCATCCCGTGGCAAACAACCCCCGAGAAACGACCCCTAACTTTTGTTTTTCAAATTGCACCCCCATGTTTGTTTTTTAACTACAAAATGAGAAATAGTGATGAAGCGTTACTTTCCATCACTAGCAGATTATTTTCATAAACGTGTTTTCTCGGGCACTACTGCATTGAATTCCAAAAACCCCATTTGTGATTCAAGAATTGGAGCTCACCCCTTCGAGGGGTTTGAAGTGAAAAAGTTGAAAGCATGCGCAAAATATTTCTCCTTCGAAATAAGAATCGGCCGGCTCGAGCGTTTTTTTCTTTCTGAGAACGATAATTATGTCAAATCGGCCTTGTTTCATTTTCATTGGGCCACCCATCATGATAATAACTATGGAATTATTTATATGAGAAGATATAATATCATACGGTGTATAATGCTGTATAGGAAAAAACTAGACAATAATGTTTATGAGGTTTAATCTAAGCATCTCGTTATCGGTATTTTGGACACGTTCAATTTTATCGATACGTGCCAAATACAGCATTTCATTGATTACTTTCAGAATAATGTAGGATAACAGAATCGGCGGCATTCACTATCACAATGTGTAGTGACAAATTTCTTGATTCCTATCGAAATCGGTGAGTCACAGAGGATTAATAGCTAAGACGAATCTGATAAAAGTTCACATCTCATCTGATATCTATAATTATATAACCGGAAATGATTTGAAATATTTGCGTGGATTAGGTTTATTGTGGAGGTATTAACTGGAGTGATCTCATCATACCCATCTGTGCTTATTGTGCGTGTGTCACACCATATCTGTAAAAATTGCCCTCTTTTCGGATTATCGCATATCGGTAGAGAAATAATGGATTAACGATTTTTAGACTATAGACTATATCTCTTTCTTGAAGCGAGAACTCAGAAGAAGATTTTAGAAACATTAGTAAACAGTTTGAGCTCAACAAGCTCACACAGCAAGAAAACCCATTTACCTTTCCAATTTCTACGCTAACAACCTAACGAACTTGGACCACTGAATATAGATGATAAAATACAAAGAACATGAAGATGAGCCAATTAAGTACCTAGAAATTACATCTATATACACTGCACAAGGGACCTTTGAATAATAATACAATCCTATTATTATTATTATTAACATATGCAAGCCACACACGCTTTTTAGTGAAGCAGAAGTATTAGACATTCGACAGATCTTTGTTACAAAATATTACTGAAAATTCCAGACATATGATTTCCAACCAATCATGCAGAACGTGTATTTCTGTCAGATCACCATAGCAACGGATGAATTTTATCGGATTTTTTTTCCTGTTGGGTACCCAACAGCGAATTATACTGGAAATTTTTTTGACGTTTATAATGACAGGCTTTGTCAACTTGATGAAGACGAAAATTGATGTTGTTGGAAACACATTTGGTGTGGAATTTTCTTACCGAATACCACACGAAATCAAATTAAATCCGGAAATTTTTTCGAGGTCATGAATATTTTGAAATTTATAATTTTGTAATAATTTGACCTCTACTCAAAATGAATAGGTGGAAAAGGACGAAGAACAATTGAGTACCATATTCAGAAATGAAACAATCGAACAATACTCAGTGAAAAACATGATACCAAGACTCTGGAATGCTCTTACAGACGAATTGAACAACATTGGAAATTATACGGATTTAAACATGAATTGGAAAAAAAATGGTTAATGCAAATGGAAGGAAAATGCTTGGTAATTTAGCATATTATAAGAGAAGGAATGATAAAAAAAGAGAAAAAAAGTAGCTTGTCCAATCACTCACACCTCAAATTATCCATATAATCAAATGCATCGTAGTGATACTAGATTTGTTTATACTCACCCGATCACAGTCAATTTAGTCAACATCTAACATCCAGCATCAACTGTTGTCAATTATTTTGTCATTATTTGTAACTTGTTGAGTAGTGTAGGATACAACTATATATAAATATTAATTTTATACCTAATCGGGGACCGATACGTGGTGTAGGTCCGATATCTGAGTTCTGAGCTGTCAATTTCCAGATTGATTGTGCATACTGAACTTTCCATGTAACTCCACAAATGGAAACTCATATTCAATCTGAAGCTACTTCAAAACTTTGTCTATAGGATCGATATCTTCTGATACTGAAGAATATCTAACTATTCATCTATTAATCAAAATTGTTGTGGTAGATAGTGGTCAGCAAAAATATAAATTTAGAACATTTTTGCGACACACTGTTTTTGACAATATACCTAGAATTTCAATTCATACTAATGATCAATCAGCTCAAGATTTGGGAACGGGGATTGAATAGGACTACAAGTCATTCGCATCGACTCATCTACACAAAGAATTGTGAAAAAGCGATGCCAGCTCTTCTCGTTCGGAAGTTTTTCCATTCCAACAACGTGAACCATCCTGTATACATGGCGTAGTATATGGCATAAGAGGAGGTGTCTGCAAAATCTCAAAACAATCCGAATGAATTTCAACAAGAATACTTCAAGAAGACCTCAAGTCGATTGGTCAGTGGTGTGTGGATTGGACTTTACTTCTCAACGTCGACAAATGCGTCGTACTTCATCAAGGAAAGAACAATCCACTCCAGTACACAATGAACGATCAATCATTACGTACAGTGTCTTCACATGTAGTTTTGGGAGTGAGTGACCTAACTTTGTCCGAACATATTATATCTACATGCAAAAGCGCCAACACACTGATTGACCTCATCCGCAAAACGTTATATCACATATCATATTCAAGTTCCATAAAACTCTACAAAACCTACGTTCATCCAATTATGGTTTATGCAGGTCCGGTATGGTGTCCTGTTCTGATGAGAAGAACTTGTTGGAAAATGTTCAGCTTGGAGCCACGCGTTTGACTTTTGGTGAAGTTGATGATAGCTTTATAAAAAAAAATTATCACCTAAGATTTACCACTCAACATTTAAGACTCTATATTTAAGACAGATGGAACATGGAAATAAAATTGTTCATGTTATAAAACCATAAAAGACTTTTCATTTAACATTTATCATTTAAGGAGATGCCTAACTTCCAACTTGAGAAATTATTGTTAGATGGCAATAAATGAAAATGAGATGTGCGATAATGACATTTGCGAGTGTCGACAAGTGACCCTTCTCTTCCGTTCTGTTACTGTTTGAGAATATTGTCAGTGTTTTCAGGATTTTTGCGGATTTTTGTCATGAGTATCATTACTTTTACCAGTTTTTATAAGACATAATAACTAATAATTGCTCATTTAGTGAATCCAGACCAAGTTGTTCTGTCAGTTCTGTGTCAAAGATGATACGTCAATATTTACAAAGTTTTTTAAATGTTCAATATTCTTATAACCTAATCCATTAAAATGTCTTGAATTCTTGGTGAACGGGTAAACGCTAACTCTGCCTTTTGATAGCAAGCAACGTTATTATAGGTAAATATATTCGATGTAATCATTCTCATACTCATTATCAATAAAAGCGATTATTATTATACCTATCCCGAAAGACTGAGAATGGCACAGCTGATAGCTTTTGACCATTGTCGACTCCCTAAGAGACCTCATAATATCTTTCCGTATAGCTAAGTATAATTATGCCAATCAGAGAGAACTTTTTGTTGCCAACAATGATTCGCGATACAAATTAAAAATGAAGGAATTTGCCGAAAGGTAGATACAATATTTTTTTGATGAATCGTATTTTCAAAACATGGAGTAATTCACCCAACGATGTCGTGAATTCTGACTCAGTGAATAGTTCTAAGAACATAGACATTTGCTCATTTGCTTAATTGTTTCTATGCATCGAATGTTGATTATCTTCTCTTTTTTTTGCATGCATTGTATTACCTTGTTGATCTCTTTATTCGTTAGGCTTACATAGGACTCTGTCCTATCATTGCCTTCATTTATATGTAATAATAATAATGTTCTTTTGTGGTGTTATATGATTAGCGACACCCTGTAATGATGGACAATAAATGAAAATAGAAAATCCCCGATAAGAGCAAATACGTCACGAATATATAAAATTAGAGTAATAATTCCAAACATCATTATTGCGACAGAACATGCGAGATCAATAAGTAGCTTTGGTAATATTTGTGTTGTTACTTTAGTTCAAACGATTATGTGCTGAATATATGAGAGAATTCATATTTGATAACTGTGCATCATGGTGGAGAATAATACAACGAAATTTTATACCCTGGAAGAAGTTTCGAAACACAATGGAAAGAGTGAAAAAGACATTTGGATTATCATCAAAGACAAGGTGTATGATGTAACCGATTATTTAGATGAAGTAAGTTGAGTGCTCAACAATGGAAATACGTTTACTGGGTGAAATTTGGAAAATCGTTATTTGATTGAGTACCTGAAGGATGATTTTGATTGAAAACAAAGAATTCTCATAATCAAAAAAATATTCAGTTACCTACTTATGATTTTTTTCGGACATCCCGTGTTTTCGAATGAAGAAAATCATTCAATGATGAAATGTCATTTTTCTGCACTTCGCATTCCACAGTAAAAAAAAATTAAATTCATTTTCTCCACCACCCTGTTGTTTATGATGAATAACTATACACGTATGATTGAACTTGATTTTAATTTTTTTTTCATACAATTCTTCCCCATATCTTGTCATTTTGAATAGAATAGAATAGAATATAATTTATTCGTACTGCCACAGCAACCACCATAGGTGGATATACACGTCAGAATATAAATATAAAATACATATGTAGAATATAGATGTAGGTCTAAAATATGTGCCTGTAAACAAAATCAAAATCATGATACGAAAGCAAACTTGCTAATATCAATTCCTATAAATTGAATATCAGTTAAAATGTTAAAATCAACAACAGTTCATAGTAAACTCGATGCATAATACTCATCGATGCTATATACTATGCCCCCCTACCATGCAATTGTTTCAGGACCTTCTTGAATTTACCTATTGGTATCTCTGTGATTACTTGAGGTAAATGGTTATAAAGCTTGATTCCTGTATAGTTTGCAGATTTTTCAAACTTGGACAAGCTATGTTGATATCATGATATTATGATATCATTTTGGCATTGCTTGTGAAGTAACCATGGTAGTCAGAATTTTTAGATAAGCTACTTAGATTGTGGTTGATATGCAATAGAGTCTTTAAGATCTTCCTACAAGTACTACCAAATCGATCGAATATAAGTCTCATTAAACCCTTTTGTTTAACGAGTAGTTTTTTGGCGTTCACAGAATTTCCCCATGAGCAAACATGGTACGTAAGGTGGCTATAAACTAGTGAGTAGTAAATCTTGAAAATAGTGTTCAAATTCAACATTTTTTTAAGCTGCACAATAGCATAGTATGCGTAGTTAAGTTTTTTACCCAATTGATCTAAATGGGAATAGTCGTAAGATAATCTCATTTTTATACCGTTATGGATGAAAACCAAAGCACATTCGAATCGATCATGCATAAGATATTAATTTTTGAAAAATTTATGGAAAACCAATGAATATTATATTGGATGAAATAAAAAACAGGCTGATGAATGCGAGTTCAAATAATCGTATCAATAAAATTACCATCGAATATATGTTTATGGATAAGTATCATTCATATTACCCTACTTGATGATGTTTTTTCAATTACAGCACCCTGGAGGAAAAGAAACTATAATGGAGTTTGCAGGCAAAGACGCATCTAAAGATTTCGGTGCCGCTGGACATTCTGCAGATGCTAAAAATGAACTGAAAAGCTTCAAAATAGGCGAAATAATCGAGGTAATCTATTATAATGATTATTGAAACAATATAATTCTTTCCATCGTTCATTCACCTCAAATTAGTACAAGTTCGACCTGGGAAGAGATGTGATGAGATTTTTCAATAGCTAAAGAAGCGAGGTAATATTTTCATTAGGTTACGATCCGGATTCTTGATTTACCATCGATTATTTTATTTTCGTTGATTCATTTCCAATTCAATACAGTATGTTATTGTCCTTTTTTCCAGGAGGAACGTAAGAAGAAAATAAATAAATCCGATAACACTGCAGCTAATGGAAAAGTTTTAGATGCACAAGATGGTACCATGAATAGGTTCGTATATTATGTAATGAGAATACTCCACAGGTAATCCCACGATGATTTGGTGACGTGATATATCATGAGCCTTAAATCCCAAGTGAACTTGAATTTGAGTATATAATGTTTACTTGAATCTCCCTATGAAGAACATCATCAAATGAGAAATGAACGAACTTTTTGTATGTCTGTCCTTGACACCAAATTTGGTTCGATTTATTGATATCATATTCCTCTGGATATAGAGTATTTCCTATTATTCTGAAAGCTACATAATACGTATATGAAAATTTTGTACAAGGACTGAATTTTTGATACACAAATGTTCATCAGGGTGGTACCAGGTTGTACCACCAGGTGGTACCAGGTTGACCTCATAATATATTTTCCCCAGAAGCCAATTCTTGACCTTCGTTATTGTAAGCTTTTCATCATCAAATATCACAAGGAATCACTTCAAATTTTGGCATGTAATTTGATATTTATTCTCTTTCGTTTCAGGAGGAGTTGCATCTCTATCATTACATGTGGACTTTTCTGATTTCCTCGGACGAAAACAAACATATCTTGGTCCAGCCATTATAGGAAGAGGATGCATTTCTATATCGTGATGTTCATATGCGAAGCTTCTTCGAAGATTTGATTCGTATCAGACTGGAGATGATGCAAAAAATTGTGAATAATCACTTCATCATCATTTGGAGAACGATTTCCTTATCCATTATCATGTGAATCCCATCAGATATATCCAGCATATGTTTTCTAAAGGAAGTACCTTTCCTTGCTGATTATCTTGACTGGGATTTTCCAGATTTTTCATTCAAAACGTCCATATTCTGAGAAAGGACGCGAATTATTGAAACCATTCCAGATATCCTATTAGTATACCAGTATTCATTTTAATGATCTATGTTTGTATAGTGAAGATAAAAACATATTTTTTCGAGTGTTCTGATCTTTTTATATTATTTTTTTATAAAAATTATTAAATGAGTCCAATCAATGAATGCATTTTCCTGTTTCTTCCGATGGTACAATTCCTATAGTTCTTATCAAAGAGGCTCTTCTCATTGGTTTTGATTAAGTATACAGGGTGAGTCAAAAATGTGTACCGAGCTTTCTGGGGGTGATAGAACATTGAAAAATAAGTGTAGTTTGATGATTAAACTCATGGCCCAAAATGCATACTAAGGGAGATATATCCTTCCAAAGTTGATAAAATTGAAATGATTTCTCCGCATAACTTCTGAACGATGAAAGCCACCCGATTGAAATTTTGTGCATGAATGTATGTTGTCAAAATACATTTTTTCGTCACACTTCCACATTTCTGATATTGTTATAAAGGGTGTTTTCAGAGGGTGAGTCATGATTTTTTGTAGAAAACTTTTTTCCCTGTATTATTTTCGGTGAAAAAACAAGAGCATTCGATGGAGCGAAGAAAATTACATGAAAAAGGTACTCTTTTTCAAAAACAAAAAATTGAGCCGTTCGTGAGATATTTGAGTTTTTGTAGTTACATGATATCAGCAGATTGATTTTATTCATCGCGAGATTCATCGGTAACAATATTTTAGCAGGCCATGATGGATAATTTTGTTCTCAATTTTGACGTTCATGTCATCAACATTTGAGTCAACATTGTTGTAGTCGATTTGTTCGTGTGGTTTTTCTGTGTCATTTATCACTGCGATTATCAACTGAGATTTTAAGAAATATGGCAGGTTATTATTCGTTCTCTGAACAAACTGATATGCTTCTAATGCTTGGCGAGTGCTTCGGAAATGCAAATGCTGCTGAAATATTGTTATACCGATGAATCTCGCGATGAATAAATTCAATCTGCTGATATCATGTAACTACAAAAACTCAAATATCTCACGAACGGCTCAATTTTTTGTATTTGAATAAGAGTCATTTTTTATGTAATTTTCTTCGCTCCATCGAATGCTCCTGTTTTTTCACCGAAAATAATACAGGGAAAAATTTCTACAAAAAATCATGAATCACCCTCTGAAAACACCCTTTATAACAATATCAGAAATGTGGAAGTGTGACGAAAAAATGTATTTTGACAACATACATTCATGCACAAAATTTCAATCGGGTGGCTTTCATCGTTCAGAAGTTATGCGGAGAAATTATTTTAATTTCATCAACTTTGGAAGGATATATCTCCCTTGATATGCATTTTGGGCCATGAGTTTAATCATCAAACTACACTTATTTTTCAATCATCTATCACCCCCAGAAAGCTCGGTACACATTTTTGACTCACCCTCGGATGAGGAAATATCCTATAGTAGAGCTTGATCTCTATTCGTTGACCACAGCAACGTCACCGTACGATAACTGGAATATTGTTTTAGCTCTTCAGTAAGACGAAATATTTTGACACAAACGTAACCAAGAAAAGGTAAATGAAATGATTCATTCCGTACCAGAAGAGCCAACTGAACTAAAACTGCCACTACTAAACTGCTTATTGCTCTTTTGTACAGCTTCTTATTTTCTGAGACAAAATTCAATCTTCAGAGCTGAAGCCAATCCATCAATCTAAAGTTTTGAAATCCACACAGTGTTGGTTTGGGAGATATGATATGGATGATTGTTCCTTCTCTCACTACACAAAAGTGCAATGATGGAAGGTTCACCATTGCCTTCAAAGCTGCAATGAGCACATACATATTTCTTCTGTGATTCCCCGATGAGATGGGATGCACTGCCTGCAACTTGATTTGTACTAGAATTCATTGAATCGATCCACCGTTTCAGTGGGGCATTGATTGCTCCATTTTGAGTTCTGCCCATTCTGACTCAACTCAATGTAGCTTATGTCGACGGAAGAATTAGATGAAATGCGTTTTGTAGAAATAGCGAAACCTACACACCTAGTCAGTACAACACACACTTACCTACCACAAATGTTGATAAAAGCCTTGTGCAAGTATTGAATTATAATTTGAGTGTTAATCCTAATCTTGTCCATCGCCATTCAACATCCCCGTGACGAGTTTCGCACGTGTTCATCATCAAGCCTGAATCATGATTGCATTCTTCTCTGAATGTAATAATCCCTTGTTTTTCAGTAGGCTGTACTATGTAGATAGCTGAACTCCATTTGAATTCGCCAATTCCCAATAAAAATATCAGCGGGTCTCCGTTTATTTATACCTACAATCTGTCAGTTGAGAAGATTTCTGTCAAGGGGATATTTAGCTGGAATATTTGCTCGAGAACGAAACTCAAGAGCGGTAAAATTCAGGAGAAGAAGTAATGTTTCATACGTAGGAAGTGAGTAGTGTCCTTGGTCGTTTGACAAGCAAGATGGTTTCATAAATTTCAGATGTCAAAAATTTGCTCCCATTTTTCAGAAACGGGAAAGGGAAAAATCAGTCACTCAAGAATCCTCCAACGTACAATTTTTCGTGATAGTAGAATACAAATTCGTAACGCATAATCGTTCGCAGATGCAAGGAGACGAGAATTAAACTGAAGTTACCAGTAAAAACGCGTCTGTGGGGTAGGGTAAAAGTAAAAATCTCTGTGAGACGATGGTTGGGCGCTTTGTTCGTATTTAAATCGTGAATCGCTTTCATGGATGATTGTGTATGTATGCGTCCCTAACATCGCTTAAGCGATGTTAGGTTAGGTTAGAATAGGTTACAATTGTAATATGAAAGCAAAAACAGAAACGACCAGTCGAAAAAAAACAACCTCACATATCCTTCACCTTCACCCCTCACTACAGTTTGATCATAAAGAAGGGTTGAAAATTTGCTCAAACAATAGACGCATTTGTATAGTATAAACTTTATTCATACACGAGGAATTTTATTGAAGCAAATCTTGCAGGAACCCAATCAAATCAATTGAAAAAATAGGTCAAGTAGCGTGTAGTTCAAATACGTTGAGGAAATTAACTTTGCTCGATGAAGGAAGAGCGAGATGAGAAAAGGCAAGGAAATATAATCAAATCTACAGGTTATGTATGGCTTCATGACTTCGATGATGATTTCCGGAGTACAACGAGTGAGTTGGTCATGTTTATTCTCGATCGAATCGTATAAAAACAACCATAGTTGCAAAACGGTAGGTCGTGGAAGCAAAACCGCGTTGCACAGATTTTTTACTCAGAAGGGAATCTTCAAGAAATCGAATTTTAAATGTAGTCAAAATATTTTTCTTGCATTGAAAGAGTGTGAATTGTCTTTGTTGCCCAGGGCCTATTTAACAAGTTTCAGATTTATCCGCTAGTAATGAATACCATTTGAACAAAAAACGTTCAGAACTTCCTGGTCATGATTATAATACTTGTCGTAAGCATCATTATGTTACATAATCGATGTTAAAAACAGTTTCCCAAAGATCATACTCTTATTTTGCTCCTAAACTATATAATACAATACCAGATGATATGAAAGATAGCTCCAAAATGCCATTCTTCAAAAAAACTACGGGAGTTTATACTTATCGATTCCAGGAGTATGATCAATGATTATCTTGATTCCTAAACTCCATGATGACGGTCTATTCACTATGTATAGGTGTGTGCATACTCTATTGTATACTATATATATATATATATATATATATATATATATATATCTCAATTGTTTGTCTGTGCTCAATTTAATTTATCAATATATTATATATATATATAATATATATATTATAATATATAATATATATAATATATATAATATATATATTATATATATATATATATAATATTATTATTTCATTCAGAAGACGTCTTGTTTGCTTTGGGTATGTAGTCTTAGGGAAAAAGAAGTGCACTATCGTTTCTGTCTGAACTTCATCAGCTCTTTATCAGGAACTCTACTATATTTTCTTCTATTCTAGTCCATATTCTAAAAACGAGTGTTTAGGCACTTCTTGAGTATCGTGTTTATTTACATTATTAGTAGTTGTATTGTAATTTGCGGTTCTCGTCTGTTTACGATGTTTATGATGGTGAATGAAGATTATTATTATTATTATTATTATTATTATATGCTCACACTCCTGGGCATGACCTATCCTTTTGTATGAAGATGTACATAAAGCTCGATATAACTGTATATTATTTACTATTATTACTATTGATTATATAACGGATATTATAGGCAATGCTATCACTAAAATTTTTTTCAGTCAATTTCAATGTATGGAAATCTGGAGATGGGGCAATGCCTCCCACACGAGTTGAAAAATAATTTTCAATTCGCAAAAAACAGCAGAGTCTTTCAAAAAGATTAAGAATGATGCAACCAATAAATATAGCAATGCAAATTCATGCAAGTCCTGTAAAATTTCGCAGAGTGCCATCTTGGAATTCTGTGAAATTCCGTGTTGCTCCTCGAAATTATACCAAATTCCAAGTTATGACTCGGAATTTACTTTAAAATGAGAATATAGCAATATTGGCCCTTCCATACCTACTTTACTTTATTTTATCTATCTATCTGTCTTCGGAGTCTGAGAAATGATTTGTATCAGACAACTTCTCCAATTGCACTCTTGCTGATTGTAGAATTTCGCGTTTTGGTCCTCTTGAACAATAGCCAATCTTCAACGAGAATTTTTTGCCCGAATCTCGCGAATTTTAACTCCTAAAGTTCCGTAATCGATTGAGCCAGATGGCTTCAATGAAACGAAGGCGAGTGAGAACGATTCGAATAAATTAACAATAACCACTTCGACACAAAAGCTATTCAAGAAACTCCTACACAGTAAGCTGAAGCTGTAGAATTTGTGGATATAATAATGAACTTCCATTGGGAATATCCTGAATCATCTGATTCCCAACTATAGTTGTCGTTAGCGATAAGAAAATTCGAATGAATTACAGGAATACAGGAAAGGCCGCTAGCATATGCCTCATATGTTAGGGAGTTTCGGTCGATCCATCTGCCAACTTCACATTGTTTCCAAAAATATTTAGTTTCCAAGCGAGGGGAAGTTGTATTACATTTCGTTTTAGAAATCACCGAAGTATGAGGGTTACTTCCATTGATGATCCATAATTAATATAGTATCGAATCATCTGAAATTGAAGGTTGTATGAAAAATACACGAGACACGTTAGCACCGAACATATATGTTCCTTATCTGCTTGGTGACGTTAGTTGGAAGTTATGGATTCGAGATGAGACATAAATAAACATGAGAACTATCTGTAGATGAAGAAAACAAATGAAGAAAATGCTTTGAATGTCATGTTAGATGTGGTGGAAAGTCTAATAAATTCGGCACAACAGAGGGCTTTGCAAAAATTCCATCCATATAGAATTCATTTGGTACAAGAATTGAGTGAAGACGATTTTGATCGTAGAATCGAGTTCTGTGAAGTTATTATGGATAAATCAAGCGAAAATGTCAACTTTGTCAACCACATATTGTTTTCTGACGAATCTACATTTTGTTTAAACAGGCACGTAAACCGACACAACTGTAGGTATTGGTCAGACCAAAATCCACATTGGATGGAGGAAGTTCACACTCAACGGCCACAAAAAGTAAATGTCTGGTGTGGCATTATTGGTGGACACGTCATAGGACCCTATTTTATAAACGGAAATTTGAACTCTGAACGATATTTATCACTTTTACAACAGCATATTATTCCAGAGCTTAGACGATTATTCCCGAATAATAACAATCCCAATTTGCCGGCAGAACAAATATGGTTTCAACAAGATGGGGCTCCTCCACATTTTGGACGTATGGTACGCGCATATCTAGATGAAATTTTTCCTAATAAATGGATCGGACGCAGGGGAGCAATTGAATGGCCAGCTAGGTCTCCCGATATGACCCCACTTGACTTTTTTCTATGGGGTCACATAAAAAATGTAGTCTACAAAAATAGGCCGCCAAATATCGAAGAGTTGCAAGAAAGAATAAGGCATGAAATTTCTACCATTCCTCCTCACATGATTTTAGATTCACTACAAAATTTTGTTCAGCGAGTTCATTAATGTCAGGAGGTAAATGGTAAACACTTTGAGCACCTTATAGAAATAGAATTTCAAAGAAAAATTTGTTGTTTATTAAAACTTGTTTTCTCTCTTTCTCCTGTCTTAACTATTGTTTTCATAAAATTTTGAATATCCTGGATATTCATTAAAAAAATAAATTTTATTGTCTTAATTGCATTTTAATCACCCTGAACAATATGCTTTTTTTATTTTCTGTAAAGAAATTATAATTAATTGTAATCATAATATCCACATACTCCACCTTTTGTGACTTTCATAATGAAATATGCATATATAAGTTATCCATATATATAGATAATATACCAGGTGTCCCACTGAGTTCGGAAAACGGCTGTGTCTCATTCCAGAAATTCTTTATTAATAGAGCAAATCGGCCATTCCAAAGTCCATAACCGAAGGAATCATGCTATATTGAGATTGACCTTATTACTTTACAAATTTTCCCAACTCAAAGAGTGGTAATTGGTGAATATATATATATATATATATAGATTCAATATAGTTATCTATGTTATAGGAATGTCTGCAGAAATCGAACGTGTTGGTGACAAATTCCGAAGTGAAAACAGTGTTAAATACTGAAAATACAGGGAGATCGATTTTGACTCATACAAGAACCAAGAAATGCAATCCAATCATCGAAAGATTGTATTCACAAAAATCCAAAAAAGAGAAATCATCAAAGATGCTATCTACAGTATACCATGTTCTTGTGGAAAATAATATACAGGTGAGACTAGCAGGCCGTCTCCCAGTGAGGATTTTTTTTTTTTTTTTTTTTTTTTTTTTATGCACAATCAGACACATTCTGCTTAGCCTCAACGTCAAGAAGGCTATGGGGCCTGACGGAATACCGCCTATTGTTCTCAAGAAATGTGCCCCGGAACTTACACCAGTTCTTTGCAGGTTGTTCACCCTTTCGTACGAACTCGGCGTAGTTTCCTTCTAACTGGAAGAAAGCTAGGGTCCAACCAATTCCAAGAAGGGCAAGAAACACTCCCTAACAACTATAGACCGATTGCACTACTATCTGTGATCTCTAAAGTAATGGAAAAAGCAATCAACATCGAGCTCATCCGATATCTAGAGAGCTCAAGAATCGTGAACGACCGGCAATATGGCTTTCGTCACCAGAGGTCAACTGGAGATCTGCTTGCCTATGTGACACATAAGTGGCAGGTGTCAATAGAGAAACATGGGGAGTCTCTGGCTGTAGCCTTGGATATCTCCAAAGCATTTGACCGAGTTTGGCACCAAGGCCTCCTAGCGAAACTTCCGTCATATGGTTTGCCGCCCCAACTGTGTCTTTTACTATCGAGTTTTCTTGCAGATAGATCAATCTACGTGGTGGTAGACGGGGTCTCGTCTGATACAATGACGATCAATGCTGGTGTTCCACAAGGCTCTGTCTTGGCACCAACTTTGTTTTTGCTCCACATCAATGATTTGTTGAATGTGACCTCTAGCCCAGTTCATAGCTTTGCGGATGATAGTACACTTCATTCCGCCTTTTCCTCTAGAGCCCCTATATCATCCAATGAGGCCAGAGGTGCAAGGCGAAGACAGGTTGATGCTTTAAATGAGGATCTGACAAGAATTCTGAAATGGGGATCTGAGAATCTAGTACAGTTCAATGCAACTAAAACTCAAGCTTGTATGTTCACCAAGAAGGCTGATCACACAATGCCCAATTTGATGATGTCGGGTACCACTGTTCCTATGAGGTCGTCAATATCCTTGCTGGGTGTCACCACCAACAGTGCTCTCTCATGGGACGATCATGTGAGGTCCATTGCGAAGACTGCTTCACAAAAACTCGGTTTTCTTTTCCGTGCGAAGAGATACTTCACATCCCAGCAACTGCTTATGATCTACAAAGCACAAATTCGACCTGTCCTGGAGTACTGCTCACATGTTTGGAACTCAGCCCCCAAACATACGCTTAAGCTCTTAGATTCAATTCAGAAGAGAGCTATTCGCCTAGTCGATGACACAACACTCACCAAATCATTGACCTCTCTAGATCATCGTAGAAAGGTCGGCGATCTCTGCCTTTTTTATAGGTACTTTCACGGTCGGTGCTCAACGGAAATATCATCTATTATGCCACCACGCGCGATTCCTAGTAGACAAACCAGACGAGCTCAAGCTGGTCACCCCTACACTGTCAGGCTCGAGACCTGTCGAACATCGCTATACCAAGCATCATTCATCAATAGAACGGCAAAGTTGTGGAATTCTTTGCCTAGTGAAGTCTTTCCTGATGCTTACAACCTCCAAACATTCAAGAAAAATTCCAACACCTTCCTTCTTTCCCAAAATTCCACCGCTGGCTAACACGATGTTCCTCGAACATCATAGGTTTCCCTTTCGTGTTGTCCACAGATAAAAAAAAAAAAAAAAAAAGTGAGGATGAAAGAACATAAGAACAATATATGGAAATCGAAATCCAAATTAGCTGAACATATCCTATAACTGAAGATGGACAACACATGGCCGATTGAAGTAATGATAATAATAATAATAATAATAAATGGTCTTTATTCATCGAAGTTTCGGATTTTTACAAAGGAATATACAGAATAACGAGTTTTGATGAAAAGGCGAAGTTCAGCTCAGGCTGCTTTTCAACATATTGAGACCATAGGAAAAAGAAGACAACATACAAAAACGGAAAACAATACATACATACACAGGTTTCATGTGAGTGGGGCAAGTGTAAATAAAGCCTCTACACTGTGACCTTCACTGGGTCTATTATGGCTCACTCCTAGGGAAGATCATTCTCTACAAGCAAAGGCTTGAACATATCTCCTATGTATTCAGCCGTTTCGTCTTCCACGTAGTAGAACTGACAGTTTGTTGATTCTGACCTATCTCTCCTGGTGATTCTGAATGATAAGTGCAGATTTGGCTGCGTTTTTTGGGAGGATATTATTCTTCTTGTCCACCCTCTGGTGACAGGGTATACACAGCGACGTTACTCTGTTGTTTGCACCAAGGTTATGATGCAGTTCCATACAAGCTTGGAGTTTTTCTCGTTGGAACTCAGTGTTCCAAGAGTAGCGTGACTGTCAGATATGGAGCTGATGTTTTTTTTTCATCAGGGGTCTGCTGGTCACCTCCCTTGTACATAAATCGATAACGAATAATTCAGCCTGAAAGTAGCATGAATGCCAATACTGACTGCTGTCTCCGGTTTCTCGTTCTTCTGTTTGCAAGCTAAGTAGATTATTATCCAGTCACTGGGAAGTGGATTGCCACCCCCTCCAACTACCCACACTTCTCTCTTCGGAAAGAGGATTTTTCTGAGTGTCTCTTTGTAGTAAGAATGTAAGGAGGTATTTCGATGACTATGGTTTGACACATAATCTTCTGTGGTCCTGAGAAAACTTCGTTCCTTGTTCAATCCAAGTGGACGTTCCACGTAAGCCTTCCATGTAGAACAACAGGTATATTACCTTTGCTGCAAATGCAATGCTCTTTGCTTCTAAGACAGATTGCCAAAGCCTATCTAGCTGTTTTCTCGGATGAGATTTTGGCTCATTCCTATCTCATGGATGCTGAGGTATAATTGCTCAAGTTGTCTAATAACGACTTCATGTTTCGTGACAAAAGCTGTATTTCTCCGTTGAAGAGAAGAAGCAGTTTATGATCTAACAAAGTTATTAAAAATTATTTCAATATATTTGTAGTAAGGGCAGATTTTGTGATCTGCCCCAAAATGTGAAATTAAACCTTTAGATACCTAAAAGAGAAATTCTCTATGTGTGAGTATGGCTCAAGTATATTTCAATTGATATTATTCTGCATTATGATCCTAACTGTAATGAGACGGTTTATTTGGAATTATTGGTAATGTGGATTTTCATGCACCATTATCAAAATTGATTTTCTGAAGTGAAAGCTAATTCGATTCGACTATATGATAAACGATATATTTTATGATATTATGTTTTATCGAGACAAACTACATTTTTATCGAACAATATAGTAATGAAATTTTATTGGGTGTACTATTGAAATATTACCTCCTATCAATACTCACCTCCGAATCATTGTCGAAGCATAGACACAATTGTCTTTGTTGTTCGATGAAATATACAGGGTGTCCCAAAGAAAACTTTCCACCCGGATTTACTGGGAAATGACAAATTATTTTCGGAAACGCTGAAACAAATCGATTTTAATTTCTAGGGGGACACATGTTAGTAATGGATTTAGTCGAGCAACTTCATCCCCCGGACGGGGGCGGCTACCCCCTTGCGAATCATCATAGGGAACGTGGGTAGAGTGATACATCATCTGAAAGCTCTCTTTATTCTCTATCCAAACGTGTATAATTTGTCCAAAATCGAATGAATGGTAATTGAAATTAGTGTTGTTGACAGGTTCAATGTAATTAGTCAATATCTCACCTGTTCTTATTCAAATTCAATTTATTAACTATTTTAAGACTCAATGAGTGGACAGATAGACAATGGCAACATCCCATCCGGTCAGGGAACCCAGTCACCCCACGAAAAACGAAAACAAATTAGTCAAAACAAAGTAAGTAGCCAGGCTGAGACTATTCACTGCGAAGATCTTTCAACCAAGTATCAGGTTGATTCGCGAATACAACAATACAAGCGGAAGATGCTCACCCCAATTGTGAGCGAAACGTCCAAAGGAGCCTCCTCCACAGAGGTGAACCGAAATGTATTTACATCTTGTTGAGAATGCCATCGATCCCATGATAACGGATATTATCGAAAACGATGGAGATTATTCGGCAGACAACCTCCATTTTCAACAAGATGGAGCACCAACTCACTATGCAGTAGCGGTTAGAAACTTTCTGGATGAACGATATACCAATCATTGGATAGGGCGACGAGGACCAATTGAGTGGCCAGTTAGATCACCGGACCTCAACCCGTTGGATTATTTATAATGGGGGCATCTCAAAAGCAAAGTTTTTGCCACTCCGCCAGAGTCACTAGAGGATCTACGTGGTCGAATTGTAAACGAGTGCGGCAGCATAACTCCAGAAGTATTGGAAAACGTTCGTAATAGTTTCGAAAGTAGACTTTATCATTGTATGGAGGTAGGAGGGGCTCATTTCGAGCAATTAATAAATTGAATTTCGATAAGAACAGGTACGATATTGATTATTTGAATTAAACCTATTACCACACCAATCTCAAGTACCAGTCATTCGATTTTGAAAAAATAATAAACGTTTGGATAGAGAATGAAGACAGATGATGTATCACTCGACCCAAGTTCCCTATGATGATTCGTAATGGGGTAGCCGCCCCTGTCAGGGGGATGAAGTTGCGTGACTGAATTCATCACTGACATGTGTTCCCCTAGAAATCAAAATCGACGTGTTTCAGCGTTTCCGAAAATAATTTGTCATTTCCCAGTAAATCCGTGTGGAAAGTTTTCGTTGGGACACCCTGTATAGGGCGCATGATAAGTACATAAGTGGCATAGTTAGAGTTTGTTTTTGGGGGGCCAGGGTAGTTTCAATATTCTGGATGAATAATCAATCGAGGATGTCTCTTCGCTACTTGTCACTTCTTGTATATCAATGAACATTTTCAACTCATTGTTGTGCAAGTTGTTGATTGTTGTTTTGAGATCATGACTGAAATTAGCCAATGATGATGAAATACCTATGTATTTCTTTATAAATATCTGCATTTTGACGTTTTCGATAGTCATTACGATGTGGTTCTGATACTTAGCCAAAAATGTTCTGAAAAATAATCCTAGCACATCGATAAACACTCAATAATTTGACATATTAGTTCTCTTTAGAGCAAGAAGCTTTCGGAAACTACTCATCAATAATTCATTCCTGTTCATGAAAATTATAATTGGTGAAACCACTGTGTAATTACTCTCCTTCTGGAAGTGTGTTTCACGATTATTGAATATTTCTTTGTAATAATTCATGTCATGAAGAATCAATCTTCTGAGGAAGAACCCTAAAGATATTCATTTTCTCTTTCGAGCTTGTAGGTAAGAGATAAGGGGACAAATTATGTAGCTGGGAAATTGTATGTTTCCACTTCCAACGTTTATATGAATGAAAAATTCATCTATCCTCAGCCTAATTTATTCATTTTCATTACTCAAGTTAGGTAGATATCTCGAAAGTGGCACTTATAACTTTTTGCATTCACATGGCACCCTTCGATTATTCTTAATAGGATTCTACTTCGCCCGAAGTACTCGCCCTGTAATCACTAGGATATGGGAGATGTTCAGACATGTGTTGAATGTATTCCAGATGATTCGAATTGATCGTTTTTCCATGTCGTAACCTGTGTGATGTTCATCACATTTTCATTCGATAATATTTGCGCAAAGATTTGGCTAATGCTATCTGATAGTGCGGATTAGACATCGACATGAAATTCTGCGAATGTCACGGATGGTCGATTAGGCAGACATGACCTGTTCGTTTGCAGAAGAGATTCATTCATCGGGAATTGAACTGAAGATACCCTTGCTTGTGGACATTTTTGATCTCTGCTTGGAGGAGGTTGAGAAAATAACAAAAAAAAATAGCGCAATTTGAACATCATCCACAATCTTTCTGATTCTTACTTTGAAGTCGGGATTGATGTAAAAACCAATATGGTGAAGAGTAAATCGCGGATCAAAAAATAAGAATTCATCAGGAATTGAACTGAAGATAACCTCACTTGTGGACATTTTTGATCTCTGCTTGGATAAGGTTGAGAAAATAACAAAAAAAAAAAAAATAGCGCGATTCGAACAATTCTGATTCTTTCTTTGAAGTCGAGATTGATGTAAAAACCAATAGAGCATCCAATTTTTGTTTCTATCATTTTTTGGGTCAAGAACCAGCAGCTGCAGAAGGAGCTGTGCTTTCGCTACGTAGATTTGCTGTGGTGAGATCTCGACTTAGGCGTGACCTTGACAGATCGGCAGATGTGACAGAAAGTCCAGACTCATTTTTCATGTATGGCAGTATTTCATTCGAGCATGAAACTTATGGGTTTCGTACGACATGGAATA
Source organism: Gastrophysa polygoni (assembly GCA_963576655.1). Taxonomy (NCBI): domain Eukaryota; kingdom Metazoa; phylum Arthropoda; class Insecta; order Coleoptera; family Chrysomelidae; genus Gastrophysa; species Gastrophysa polygoni. The sequence continues at coordinate 4,674,228 of OY755083.1, read as the reverse complement.
TTCGATTTTGAACCAGTTTTCTCATCTTAGCAGGTGTCTCATCAACTCATTCTGGGAAAGATCAGAGACGACCATATTTTGAAAATCAAAAAAAATCACTTGAGTGTTCATAATACCCCAAGGGTCAAACTCAGGACCATAATTTTTTCTAATATAATATATTAGTGATTTATGCACTCGAATGAATTCTATGAAGCATTTTATGCTGACGATCGGCATACTTCATAAGTGAATTACTTACATCTAGACATCGGTGAATGTGAAGTTATTCGTAGCGAATAGAGTAAAGATTCTGGTGTATTTTTTGAATTCAGAATGGCTTTTGCCGATCACATGAATAAAACAGCTTGAGAAGCCAATGTTGGAATTCATTATACGAAACAAAATTTAACGAACGTTAATGCCCTGAATACTGCTCAATCATACATTTCTTGCCATGAGCATAAAATTAAAAAGTACAAAAGTTTCTGGAATTTATGTGTTCCAGGATGAAAACTTATTTATCCAATTGCTGACCACAACGATCTTCTTGATCATTTTCAGTTTAATTCTTTGCAAATAAGATATATTTAGATATATTTAAATATGTATTTAAATTCAATATTTTTTGGCAATTTATACAACTCAAAAGTAAGTACTGATGTATTTTATTATGTCCTGTAATTGGGTGTTGCCTGTTAGGCAATAGCATAGACTATAGAATACTATAGTATTCTATAGTCTATGGCAATAGATGATTATTATTATAATAATAAAAATCCTGATTTGATCAGTTTTCCCGAAGGTAGAAAAGATGGATAGTATAAATGATAGAAAAAGATAGATCAAGGAAGAAATCAGCGAAATGGATGAAAGACTGATTTGTGATATCGTAAGATGACCTCCTTACTGAAAAAGAAAATGTCAGATATATAGTTGAGGCTGATGCATATGTCGTGAGACTCATATTGAATAGTGTTCATTTTAGTTCAGTGAAGTTTTTTGTTCGTTCGGGAGCTTGAAACATCTCACACTTATTAGGTAGATATATTTGAATCTGGAGGAAATGGAATCTTCTATAGGAGTGTAATATTCGCGTATAGAGGTGGAGAAAAAATGAGCCATTACAGCTGCTTTCTTGGCTAATACTTGACTGTCAGACATCGAATTGTGGATCTGCTCGTTTGCTCCTCTTTGACGGCTCTCGTGCAATTAATTCACCCTCGCATATTAAAGTATTGCGTGAAAGTCGCCCTGGAAGACAAATGTTTGACGATATCCGGTGTATAACTCAGAACAGTCTTCTGGTCTTGCACTGATTGCTCCTATTTTGTGTGATATTTGAAGAAAATTCGGAAGAAAAAAAGGATGAGAATTTGGATTTTCAGGATTTGGACCTTTTAGGGTCAGACAGTACTCGATAAGATCTTCGATATGAGGTATCGCAACACCTCTCACCCTTATTAAAAATCATGGGGTTGTCCTCATCACCGTTAGGGGTTTGAAGGTACGGGGATGAAAAAAGCGGAAAATTTGTTTCCCCTCGAATCAGAAATCGACGGGTCCGAGCAATTTTCCACATTTTCATTTCAAAGCCGGAAAATCGAGGTGTTAGGTTTTCGTTGGACCACCAGTGAACCAATTATTCCATTCAGGTTGTATTCCCAAGATCTCAAATAATGTCTGAACATAAAAAACAGAATAATCAAGTCCTATCCAAGCTACATTGTATCATTCATCTGGTGGCGAAAGCAACGAATATAGCGAATATAGTAGCACGCTTCAAGAAAATCTGGCATTTTAATTACCGCAACTTCTGAAGTTCTCCCGCCTGCTAATAAACAAAAAAGTAGGTAGATATCTACGAAATGTTACATTATATGGTTCAATTACGAGAAACAATTTGAAAAACAACAATGTTTCATGTGATACCAGTAGTATTGATATATTGTAGTGGCTTCTTGACTATCGATCTGAGACAGAAATATTTTGAAGAAAAAAGTAGGTATAATGAGCTGTCTCCCCTTTCCATTCAAAATATATGTTTCAGGGGATTCAGGATGAAGTTCCTGAAGTACCATTAAAGAAAAAACATTGAAAATTCTGACCGAATTCTTTGAACCACGAATTTGGGATAGTAGAAAATATTGTAGAACTGAAAATACATGATATAACATAACATAAAAATAAAATAATATCAATATCTTGGTTTTTCCCCTTGAAATTGACCAGATCAACTCATCAAAAATGGTGAAGAGTAAATCGCGGATCAAAAATAAGAATAGAATTACATCAAATCGTCGTACATCAAATCATATATGGTGTTTCTCAAAAATCCCCTTTTCCCCCTCCATCTTTGGAACGATTATACATAAACAAGTGAAATTTCGAAACTGGATATTACTGAGTAGGCTTATTTGACAACTATCATTGACAATTATCATTGATTAGTTTTTTTCGATACCTTTTAAAAGATTTGCCGTAGAGTTCAATTGAAAATTATTGATCACAATGGCCTCGTGACGTTATCTTTGATGATATCGTCATCTATCATCACTTAGTAGGGGAGTTTACAACCTTTAATATTCAGTTTCCAAAGGGAAGGAAGAGACTTTCGAGAAGCACGGTATATGAAGTATATACACGAAACCATATATCTGTCACACAGTTCATGAAAATCGAATTTTTCCCGTGGGTAAATGAAGTACTCATCAGTTACTATATCATGATTTTTCTACTCAATCAGTATTATAATTGCATTTGTATTATTTGAATTGAACGAATTCCTCACAGACATCAGCCTCCCAGATTTTGTGATTATTTGCGAATTTGTTCCATCAGGAAATGAGAATTATTATTATTAATGATCCTGTGACAAGTGATGATTGCTTTGTTTCCACTTACCAATACGTCTGACAATGGGAGGGTACAGACCTATCGAATTTCTAACTGAAAGCACCTTTTTGTAATGATGTTCTCGTACAAAAACATCATATAACGGCATCATTCGTTCCGAAAGTCAACTCACATACTTTATTTTCGAATTCAAATCACAGCACAATCCAAAAAGCCATTCAAATTAGTGAGGTATTTGGTAGGTTGAAGGTTGAGTGAATTTTCTTCTTCTCATGTTCAGTCTAACGACGCTTCTAGCCAGTTTTGTTAACTCAAGAGTATTGTTATTACTGTCAGAAATCATAAGTATGACATACAGATGTAGTCGATACGTTTGTTACGATGTACGTGGTGTTACTTTTGATTGGTTATTCTAACAGATCATCTCTGTCAAAAATGCTCATTCAATTATTTGACGGACGATAATTCAGTCGAATAGGCACAATTTTTCTTAACAACCGCGATTTCGACGGTTCGATATATTTCAGCAGCGCTGAACTGTACCATAGAACAGTTTGATTCAGCTGATCATCGCTATTTATGGTGTCCGAGAGTATGATGAATTAAACATCGATCGTCCACTATTAGATGTCCAGGAATGATCATCCCAACCGCGCGGAACCGAAAACGACTATTACTTGTTAACCTTCTTTACCTGGAGCGAATAAAATCCATCTTCTGGCTCTTCACGATTATGGATGAACAAGGAAATGATTATGATTCATGGGATGCTTTCCGAGGTGACACAACTAATCGAGAATAAAGTATCAGCTATGTAAAATCTCAACCCACCTGATATTAGAACATCCTGAGACTGAGAATTATATGCAGCTGTCACATCGAAAATTTGAGGAATATTTTCCGTTGAATTCGACCACATGTGTGATCACAGTGCCTACGGTCAGAGCCAGAATCCCATATTTGTTATTCCCTTGACAGCTCCAAATAATTCACAGCCATTTTTGAGTGTAATCGGTGGTCCTCGCGATTGAATTTCCTGATCCCTTCAGTTTGCATTGACTTTCTCGAACAGGGTCGAGAAGCGTATGCATTTTCAGGAGAGAATACAAGATTGAATTTTATGATCTATCCAATGATATAGCTCAGCTGGGTCCAAAACTATGGAGGTATACGGTCCATTTTTCAATGGGAAGGACTGGCATTTGCATATGGTTTCACTGTGTTGTCCAGAAGCAACAAAGATTCGATTGAAAAAAATACTTGACTCTTGAAAGAATATAGATTTTCGATGAGTCGAAATATTCTCGAAATACTTTCTATTTGGCTAGATACAAAGATATGATATTATATATATTCTCTACTAGATGCACCTTTGCCCCATCGACTTTACCATTGAAAGGAACAGAAGAAGAAGAAAGAGCTATAGATTCGTCTGGATGTGCAACAATGGGAAGTACAATTTTGCCAACAGTCAGCTGATCACTGCTTGTTGCCTCTCCGTTTGATTTTCTCATTGGTTGGATTCCTCTACCTTTGTTTAGGCGCGAACTAGGGTCTATTTGAAATTTGTTCAACATTACTCAATGAGTCACCTATGAAATTCTGATCATTCGGTTCAACAAAGTTCCACTGGAAATCAGACTCCTATGTTATGAACACGAAATGAAGACTGAAACGAAATAATTTGTGATTATCAACTATGATAAACTGATAGTAATATTCGATAATAACTGAGGAATCTTCGAAACATGCATTTGCCTCCCTAAGAAATTTATTCTAGACGAATATTTTGATCATCTCAACCTCTTGCTCTCATTCAGCTTTATAATAACCTCTACTTCCTTGTGCCACCCTTTTCAGTTATTCATTCTGGATTAATATACATTCTAATAATAATAACTACAAATATGTGAATAATTGTCAATCAATTCAAAATGATTGTAAGCATGTGAGCTTCACCTGAATAAACTTTACTTCACTTTGGTAGTACAAGTATGTGGAATACATGTAAAAAAGACTGAGAGCCCTTATTGTTGTAACTCGAGTATACAGACTTTTTTGTCTTGTTAAAAATCCTACGAAGGCGTATGAGGGCTACAACATTTTCATTTTCATCATTCCAACTTGTAGGAGAGTCGGAAATGTGGAAAAAATGAAGGCATATGTATTTCCTAAAAATAACAATATCTCATGCATGAACTTTTTTTATATATCTTAGACAAAAATGATGACGAAGGTTTTTAGGGTATATAGAGTGTTACTGAGTTGTTAGATTATATTCAATCACTCTTCAATTACTACATATTCAGATTGTAGTACTACTGAAGATCGCTTTTGGAATGAAATATGATATATGATGAATTTCGGTATTGAAATGGAGGTTTTTGATAATGAAATGACGAATTTCGAAATTGAATAATTTTCTCACACATTTCGACTAATTAGTAATTGACTAATTTGGAATATAATTGATTCTTCTTGAAATCAACATATCGCTTTTCGAACGTTTTTTTGAAAAAGGTGTAGTAGTGCCAATATCATCAGCACAGTATGCCGTTTACAGAAGATTGCACCTCCTAAACTCATGATGCTGAATATTCTTGCATCTATATATAGGACGTTCCTTTCAGCATGTCTCTTTTTGAACCATGATATTTTATATGAATCGTCGTTAGTGTGATCAACTGAATTCGGAATTCAACGACTTATCAACATTTGTAATAGTGAGAAACAGGACCGTATTTGAATAAATAACTCGATGGTGGCCGAGAAGACACGAAATTTTTAGATACAATAACTTCTTTGTATCTATTGAAATGAAAATTTCATGCGGGAAAATTCCTTTTTCAGTTTTTCCTGTATAATTTCAGTCACCGTAGATTTTCTTCTATCAATATAAAACGGAATAGTTAAGTACTCTCTTGCCCATTTGATCATCTTTGCATCTATCATAGTGTAGAATATAGCGATGCCAAGACATGATAGTAGAAGCGGCCTTATTCACCTGAGACTTCCTCAGGTACTCCTCCGAACTCGCAATGCATTCCTGGGCGTATTTTTCACTCAGTATAATCGAAAGGATAAGCCTCATAATCTGAGAGCATATGGTTATCCTAGAACGACCTGATCAAGGATTTGCCGCTAATGCTCAATCAATAGAATCTCGAATAGGTGTTTAATAATTTCGCCTACGCTCTGCAAATTTTTGACATTCCTCCACATAGTTCACTTCCCCTGGGTGGGGGCAAGGTTGGGAAAAGGGGAGCTTGACTGTTATAAAAGTAGATATCAGCGCGCTATTACTTCAATCGCGGTCTGTCGGGGGTTGAAATTCTCGGAGACATTCTGCGCCGATCCACGATCAGCGAGCACGTTGTCAGGGTTAGAAATTTCCGAAATTTCCGGAAAAAAAAGTGCGTGACATCAGGAAGTGAGTGCTGCTGACTCCGAAGGTGAATATTTTCTCAATATCCTCTTGCGAATGAAGATATTAGATGATCTAGCTCTTAGTTTCAAGAAGTTCAGTACAAGTCACTAGTTTTCATATTTTATATTCTATCTTTAAATTTACGAGGAAATTGAGGCGAGAAGATGAACACTCTGTACTTCTTATCAATTCCTAGACAATTAAGTTGAATAATTGAAATTTCTCGTTGAATTCTGGATCGAAATATGAAACTGAATGAAAATCTTGATAAATACACAAACGGAAAGATCGATAAGAGTGTGGAATGAAACGATTGGCATTTTGAGAATTCATTCGGTTCAAAAATTCAAACAATATGTGTATTCATTTATTTGTTTCTGGCGAGAAGATATATGGACACAGTGGAAATCTTACTGATAGTTTTCGATGAATTCCGCGTGTGCAAATATAATGTTTTTTTTCTTTCAAATCACTCCGATTAATTCTTGATATTCTTTTCTGGATTTCAGTTGATTATATAGTGTATGCATGCCTTTCATGGTTCGAAAGAGAATAATGGAAGCTGATTACATATTTGAATCGAATATTATTATTTTCTTGATCACATTCATCCATTCTATATGGATGGGAATTCGATCAAATATATCAAATCGACTTTCAAACAAATAAAAAATCTTTTATTTGTTGTTCCACATATAACATTCATTTTCGATGAAATTAGAGAATACAAAAATAATGACATGTCTCAATATATACAACAAATGCACAGATCATTTTGATAGTCCATGACCATTCTTCTTGAGAGTACCCAAGATGTCAGATACATTATTATTCAATTACAAAATATTAAAGGCTAACTCAACTAAGTACCTGAACAACAAGATGTGCAAATGGAGATCACTGCACAGCAAATCATAAGATATATCAAATATTGTTTCATTGAACTAGTGATTTGAGACTAGTAGTTTGCAAAAAAATGAATTTTGCATTGCAGCAAAGTATTATTACTGTTATAATTTTTCATTGAAGGTGAGTTGATCCCTGATCGAAACAGGCATTTGTATTTCCATCCACCTCCTTTCAAGAATATCAAATTTGACTCAGTTATGTCCCAGTATAAAATAGTCCAGAATTAAATTCATTTTCTGCTGAAAAAAATTATAATTCTCATCTAGAAAACGTTTACGGAAAGTTTGAGGAAAATATTAGTTGATGTTGTTGGTAAACTGTTCCATTTGAAATAGGTGAGTTTCTACTACCTTTTAGTAGAAGATCAATGCACAGTTTGTGATTAATTTTAGGATTGATCATATCTATGCACGGTACCAATTTCCAGGAAGATCCGTTGCCTGTTTCACCATAACCGTCTGATGAACACTGAGATTATTTTCTGCTCGAAAACTGTGAAAATACTGTAATCAAAATATTGCATAGAGGAGTCTATAATTCCTTGGATATTCATGACTTCTATTTGAATGAGCAACGAAAATTAGGATCCTTTCAGAAATATATTAATTGGAAATTCTCCATTGATTTATTGAATTGAACCAATTTTATGTTTCATTTGGGATATACATCGATAACTTGTTACATAATTACAGAGATTGAAGTTGTCAGTTGAGCAGATGAAAGATTCGAACGTGAATCGGGAGGTTCGATACGATTTGTGATTTGATGTCATTATTTTTTGAGTGAATCTGAACGATAAATGATTTGATAATTCGAGTAATTTTCTAACAATAATAATTATTGATAAATGTCGAAAGTTTACGGCGCGGTTTGTTTATGTGTGACAATATCGAAATCATACAAGGTAACTTTACTATATTATTATATATTATATATTTTATCACGTATGGAAAATAATATATTGAAGTTCTCCTTCTGAAGCTCAGTGGTGAGATCAAATGAAAAGAGTTGTATTTCAACATATGAATTTTTTGATAGTATGGTTGAATGTCTGTTGGCATCACCAATGTTTGTATCATGAACCTACAGAACCTGGCATTTCTGTTGTCGTAGTTCTTGTTATTCTGATACGAAACGTCTCTTTGAGCCATCTCCAGAGTTAGTGAATCTCCACTATTTGGGTGGGTATTTCAATGAAAATATTGTATCTATCGAAAACCGTATAGGAAAATAACGAGAGCTTCATTGATACATTTTTAAGTTCCTCTGCTACAGTAGCAGATTTCCATTCACCATGCCTTTTCAGTGAAGTGAGTATAAGTCTACACCATTTGGAACGGTAATGGGTACTTTATTGGAAGTATTGTTCACGATATCGACTATATCTTAATGGAAATGATTGTCTTATTCTTGGAGTGAAAATCCCAATCCATACCCTAGTGTATATATTTTTTCCTACATAAACAGTGCTTCAGGTGGATTATCTACCGGTGAAGCATTTACGTTTTCACGAATGTTCCACGGGCTAACAGGGAATTTGGGAATGTCAACTATTATCCCTGGTAAACCTCCCCGGAAAGACATGATTCACTTCTTAATCTCTTCCATGCCTCACTTCCTAAATATTTGTAGTCATTGACGTAAATCATTTATGAATCCTCCCAGATCAGTGTGTTTATATTTCGAACGAAAACTTCTTCATTTAGCAGGAATATATATATAAAAAAACTGATATTGGAATCTTGTTAAATTTAATATTGTCGGCTGTAGCGAAAAACTCAAATGTTTCTAATATTGTTCAGGCTGTTAACAAGACAAGTTTCCATGGATACACTTTGGATAACGAAGTTGTGAACATTATCGAATTTTGGATTATAATTTTTAGCCTTTTCCAAGGAACCATTCTGAAGGTCATAGACTCACGTCTAATATCGGCTGATCGGTTAATCCAGAAATTCGTAGGTAGGTCGTCTATTTCATTCAAAAATAAGAATTTGTATGAATCATTATACTGGGTGCCCCAATGAAAACGAAAGCCGATTTAGAACGATGTTCATCTGAGAAGTGCCTTATGTGTTTTTCTTAATCCTGTCCTATCCAGCATTACACAAAGAATCATTTATTTGATCTCTCAGTAAAATGTATACCTCGTTTCGTTTTCATTGGTCCACCCTGTAATTATAACAATTGTTTGTTATATTTGATTAACGAATTATTTTCTTTCTTCACGCATATTGGAATTGAACTACTTGAAATCATCGACGAATTTCTTCGCAATTTTATTTTGAATTTTGAAACTGGATGGTGAAAGATGAAGATCATTTGTAGAAAGAAGATTGTTTACAGACGCTCCAGATGCAGAAATAACAATAATACTGAAAGATAAGGAAGACTGATTTATTCGAACTGTATGATCGCACTCTGAATCGAAAATATGAATATAAACAAGGTGTTACTTGGATTGGTGGAAGGAGAATGAGACATATTGAATGATTTTTTTATTTTTGGGTTTCAATGACCCTGCCATATTTGATCTCCCAATACCTTCGACTCTATGGCTCGTTGAAAAAATACCATGTCATCTGGTAAACTTACAGGACCCGAATGAAATCAATCAATTTGTGACTGTTAAATTTTTTGAGATAATTCGTTAAATAATTTCGTTAAAGAAAATACTATTGGAATTGTTGAATGTACGATTTTTATATCGTCCATCTATTAAAGTGCACAATTTATCATAACGTAGTTTGAGTCGGAATCGTTAGGATAACTTTTTACGATCAGTTGCAAATTAAATGAATGAGGTAAAAATACATGAAATGAATAATTATCGTCAGATGAATTCGAAATTGAAATTCGGAAAGGAATAGTAGGCATTACCTGATTTTTCATTATTTGATCCCAGATAATGATGCAGGAGTATATTCCATGTCTTCGGGGAGACGAGTAAAAATATATGCCAGTGATGAATATACAATAAAATTTTCCAGGAAAGCTGCAATATTATTATCAGCAACCTACTAGAATGATTATATCGATAATGTTTGGATGATTCAGTTCAGAAAATTCAATTTTCATTGATAATGGGATCACGATCACTCATCAAAATTCTTGAACTGTTTACGAAAACTGCAAGCCTTCTTCAATGTCCTCGGTGAATTAGAAACATAAATTGCTTCCACTATTTTTATACGTGCAGGTGTTGTGAGTATAGAAAATAGTATTTTCCAGTAATACATACTTTCATCCGCAATGCGAACGGAAATCCTGGTACCTTTGAGGCATTTTTTTATGAAATCCACAGAGGATTTGGTGGTTATCAACGTGAAGAAACGAGAGATACTGGTCCAATTCGAAGGAATGCCATAATTCATGAAATAAATCCTTTACACAGGACCGAACAGCAAATAGATTTCCTTGAAGAATTTCCATTGATTGTAATTAGCTTGAGGTTATTTGAAATAGTTTTTTCACATGGGATTCCCGTTGTTTATGATGTATATACTTGTATCATTTTGTGCCAACATGAAAATTCTTTCTGAGAAAGAAAACGAACAATAGGTTCGAATATGAGATCACATTATGAATAACAATGCATTGAAAATATTTTTTTCTCAGATTGATAGCGGAAAACTTCTACAATCACCTACCTACCGCTGGCTACCGTTTACGAAAATCGTTCTGAAATTAATTCCTTCATCACAGTAAAGTCACATTTGAGTAATGAAAATATGCCTACTTTTTTCTTCAGCTATAATGTGATATGGCACTCTACTGTATGAGACATGTTCCTTGTTCTTGTTCCTCAAGGTATCACTGATTTTTTTAATGGGGCTTTAAGCGGTTTCAACATCTGAGGTCATTAACCTGAGATCAACATTTATATTTCCTCAATTGAATTGGCATGCTTACAAAACTTGACATTTATCGCTATTGACTACAAAGGACTGAGTTCAGCTTTTCCGTTAATGTTATCTGCTCACGACTCGGGGACTCAAATTCCAAGGTAGAAACTCCATGTAGAAACAGAGGATTTTACTTCTCTCAGTTCGGCGTCTGTGTTTTCTCATTCCTGTTGCCATACCTGTTCAAATATGGTCTTCATATGCTTACGACTGTCCAGAGCATTCACTGTTTGCTGCATTTTTTTTTCATTTCATTTACTCTTATGCCAATGTAAATTGGTGTCATCAAGAAAATTATATTCTTGTGTCTCTGCTTGCGATGTTACGAGCTGAAGGATTTTCACTACGGGCATGAATAATACTCTGAATCGGACTCAGGGAATCCATGCAAATCAGAAATTCATCGAATCTGCTGAATCCGCGAAAGATTAGTGCCTGCCAGATGGCGTATAGCTCCGCAGTGAATGTGCCCATCGTGAAGGCTTTTCCTGTTCCTATGTCTGTTTTTGATTCATCCGTATATTATAATAATGACGTTTATAAACAGTTATAGCATTGATACATAGTGATACATAGTAGTTTACACAAAAGGTAGGGGTTAGCCTGAGGCTATCTTCCACCCCTCCTACAGATTCAATTTTACTGCAAATTCGAGTATATTCTTGAAAATTTTGAGTGAACACTGCCTTTTATATAACGTGAATTTCCCTAAGTATGAAAGTTAACAAAGAAAAAAATATATATGTATTTCCGTAATTGATACATAACGAAATCAAGAAAATGAAAGTGGATGTGTAATAAAAAGTGACTACAGGACAGAAAGAGGGAAAGAAAGTTAATATTTTTTAAATACAGTAAAGTATTTAGTCTGATATACTTGATAACAGAACTCTTTCCAGTTGGGGTTTTATTTGAGATATTGATGAATTACAATATGAAAGGAACCTATTCAAATAAGATGGTGCCAAATAAGAAAAGCATCCTTCGTATTTGGATGTAACGTGGTGTGGAATACTGAAACTATCAGTTCTTATGTTGACATTATGTGTTTCAGAACGGAGTGATAGGAGATCAAACAAATATTTTGGTGTTTTAGTTTTCAGGAGTTTGAATATATTCTCTGGAAATCTGAATACTCGTTTGACATCTCGAAGAACTTCTGCTTCAGTGTTGAATATGTCGAAATCGTCGAACAAGCAGTTCTAGACGACATTTCGGTGGTTCAATGAGCCAGGGTGGTCCTTCAAAGAATGTGTCTGAGTACTTTGTCAACGATAATATTGTATTTTTCTTACAGTTCATTTATTCTGCACTATCGTGGCGACTAGTGTGGAATGAGCTTTTTGTGCACAGTCTTACAATGATGATGACAACTGATGCTTCCTGAAGTGAACGATATACTTGCCAATTTTAATTCATTCATGAGAGGATTTGGTTCTTGAATGATTTCCTGACTAGAAAGTTCAATCTGAATACGTAAAATGTTACCAAAATGATATTTGGTAGATTTCAAAATGATGTGATTAGTGAACTGGGTGATACGCTGGAAAGTACGAGAGTGTTCGTTCTACTAACATCTGAGAATACTTCGTCGAATTTATTCAATATCTGACGAACTTTCATGCGGGTGGAACAATTATATTGCGGAAGCTGAGATTTGCAAGAATGGCCAACGTATTGAAAGAAGTCATAAAAACTACACTTGGATATTGAGTTTATCGACCCTTATGAATATTAACGACGATGGAATTAGTTACGCAGTGTTTCTCGATATCGAGAAGTTGATGGAATGAGCAGTATAGAACGAAGAATTCGATTACTACAGAATGCTGAGAATATCTATCCTCAAATCTGTCCGTGCAATTGGCAAATTCAGAAGCATTCGAACTGTGATTACGTGAGTAAATTTGATGGCTACTGATGTCCATACCGAGATCCATACAAGGTGTTCATCAAATATCAAATAACAAATTAGTAGTGAACATTTGAAATGTGTGAAAAATACAATTTGTATCAGCCTGAAATATGGAAATCTCTCAATGGAAATTCAAAATTCGAAATCCCACAGTTATATCATGATAGTCGAAATGTGAAAATTATTCATTCACCTATTATGATTCTAATTACGGGTTTATATTATTCAGTTACCGTACTTTGCGCTGCATTGTGGTAATGGTAATCGACACAAAATCAGGGGCGTAGTGGACTATAGGAAATGTTAATTGTGATGTGAGTCTTCGAAATATCTATTGCGGTTGATGAATTCTATCCTTCACAGACAATATGATAGATCAATACTTTATATCAGTTGGACACTGTTCCCTAATTCTGAAAAATCTTAGTGATTTCTTCTACTCCCAAATCCATTCTTCTGTGCTCGATGTGAAAAAGACCCCGTATATTTTTGCCCCTCACTCTCAAGAGATATTCCGAAAGTTATCGAATGATGATGAATATGGAAGTTCAATATTCATTCCTGAATCATCAGAAGTACTGTGATTTTTTTCGTTAGAACGGTCTGTAGATTATCTCATATATGATTTTTTTTATACATATTTATATATACACGGTTTGAAATGAGTACGTTGAAACATTCGAATGACGTAGTCCTGAAACAATTTCAAGAAAAAAATCACTTCATGAACTTGTCCAGAAATGATTCCATTTCGGAGATACCGGGTGTTGAAATTGATTTTTTTCCGTTTACCGAAATAACTTTCGCAAAAAATAAGTTTTCCTCATGATATGCAGTTTTCGAGGTTTTTTCGAAGTGGGAAATCATAGTTTCGTGTCAATTTTTATGTAGCGCCTAGAGGGAGCAGCGTATGCTGTAATTATTTCCATCACTTCTCCTGAAAAAAACCTCATTTCCACACCAATTTCAAGTAAAAAAAGGTACACTTACTCAACAACTTGAAGGTGATCGTTTCCGAGATATTTACAATTTTCTATAAGTATCAAGTTTAACTATATAAGCATTTCTGGCCACAAATTTATACAGCATTCTCCCTGGAAATTGTCTCAGGAATACGTCATTTGAATATTTTAACGTACTTATGTTACACCATGTATATACATATATACATTGTACATGTGTTTATTTCATTCATTCTTTTTCTGAATATAGCGTTCAAATAGATTGATTGAATAATAGTTACTAATGTTGAAGAGGCAACAATACAAAACCTGGTTACATTCTTGTTGTTCAGTCATTAAATGTAAGTTTTGATGGTCAATTAATTTTTTGATAACTGACCAAATAATTGCTGTGGGTGTGGTGCAAGAATATAAGGAGAAAACTAGATTTTCTGATATTTGTAACTTATGAAATGAACTATCACTGCTAACTCTCCCTACCCTCTGAATTACTGTCGAAATAAACAAACGCCTTGATTGTTCTCATTCCTTTTTATCTTTCTGTGGTCTATTTATCAGGCTGAGATGTCAAGGCTGATTGAAAAAAAACAACTACAATTCTCAAAATTTATAACTCGGTATAGAAAATTCATTAACTTCAATTCGACTTCAAGTTCAATATTCTTTTTTTCGAGTTAATGACACAGCCACTGTTTCTACGTTAAGATTTATAATGCTTTTGACAGATATATCTCAAAATAAACATTTTCAGACAATGCTAATCACCATCGTATTATGATTATTAAATCATCTCATGAAAGTCTGGAGATATCATTGTAAGCAAAAAAGGACTAACGAGTCTTTTGTTATTAGGAATTCTCATTCTCAAGACGAGACATCAGTAATCCTAAAATGAGAGAGTGAAAGAATTGTTCGACGGGCCTGATTGATGATTGTAATGAATTCTGAAGTTTCATCAACAGTAAAAATGAAAACTTCCTGACCAAATGATCCATGGACGAAAAATTCGCCTCTTATATGATTGTCTGATATCTCGTATCCGCGTCTTGAGTTTTCAAGATCGAAGGTCGTGAAAACTGAATTTTTAGCCTAATCATCAGCTATTTTATACATCATATTTATACATTGATCAATCACTCATTTCACTTCATATAAATAATGAAGTAAAATACCACATTGTATCACATTGGATACACTGTAATTAGATTCTTATCAAATATCAGTTTTTGAAAACACGACTTCTTTCCTTACGAGGAAGATTTGGTGATGTTGAAAGTTCACCTTTATCTAGACGTCGCTTCGAAGCTGCAATATAATTTTTACTCTTGTATATATACATGTACTTTTCGACATTCGATATGCAGTTTCACAGAAGTTCAAAGATTTTATGTGCTCTTCATTTATATCGATACCTACTTGCACCACACTGATTTACTGTATCACCTTCTTCAAGTGGTGAAAACTCATTATTTAAACCACATCTGAAAAAATACCAAATTACCTTTCTGCTCAAAATATTCATGATGGGTTAGAATATAATCAAATGAGCATTCAAATTATAAATAATGATCAAAAACAAATCGCATGGAATAGTCCTCAATGAAGAAATGTAATTCCTTCAGGTGAAGTAATGAACTATAAACCGTACTATTTATTGGGATCATTGGTGGACCTGGTGTTATGACAAATGGCAGAGGAATCCGATCTCTCCGCAGCTCAAAAACAGTTGTATCTATAAAAAATTTCTCACATTGAAATTTGCAGAGAATTTCATGCTCTACAACTTTTATGATGGATGTGAATATCGTTCAAGGCGGAAGAAGCGAGATATTTTATCAATAAGCAGTTTTCGCGACATTTCGACAAAACGTAAAAAAAAGGCTTATACAACTTTATAGCTTATTATCTTCCATTTCGAGGTTTACTTCCTTTTTTAACCTTCATGAAATATCATAACCATGCTCGAAAAATCACTTCAGCTACAGTGTGTCCACCTTGAGGATCAACCCTATGTGATTAATATTGAATTATTCGATCGAGTTAAAACTCTTGTTTATTTGTTAGGTAGGTATTTGAAATGTGCTCATACAACAAGAGGGTAGTTTCATTTTTGGGCTGTGATCGTGGCCGACTACGAGTATTTTCATGGACTCAAATTTCAAAATCAAAATTGGGGTTTTTCCTCACGAAATATAATGACGTTTTGTGATTTTCTATTCGATTGTCTAAGATTATTCGAGCTGGATGGCCTTTAACATCTATACTGATACCTCAACTACTGATTTGGAAAAAAATCTATATTGTGATCATCATCCTAGAAGAAAAAAAAATAATGAGATGACCGAATCAACCCCATCTTCATTCTTTATTTGCGTAAAGAAATTATTCATTTCTGATTCAATATATTTGCTGCTTAACTCTCGTTCTAAATCAGAATCGATAGTATCAGTTCATGAAAGAACCATGTACATACATGTAATAGGGAAACTTTTTGATATGGACTGAACTTTTTCAAGAACAGTGCTGGATTTGAATATCAATATATTGGTGGGGAGTAGCATAATGTTCTATGAGAAAAAAACAGCTGTTATGATGTTATGACTAGTAAATGTGATGTCAAACCCTATAATTCACCATATATATTATTGAATAAGGAGAGGAGACACTCTCTGATGATCATGAGGTATTTCCCTCAGGAGCCTTTAATTCATGGTAATAGTTCCTCATGACTCACCCTGTATATTTCAACGTGAAGCACTGGCTAATGTCAAAGTATACATATTTCTCAAACTACTATGTTCATGAGTTGTACGATTTTATATGTACAGGCTGTTACAAAACTTTGGGATCAAACTTCTAGGGGTTATTAAGTGCAACAGTAGGAAACATTCGAGTACTGGGTCCCACATGTCCGGAAAAGTGTCACTACGGCCCTAAGACGCGTTAAAATTTAGAAAGACGATGAATCGCATAAATAGGATATAGGATATGATATCATCACAACAATTGTTCAAAATGTCTTCCTCCAACCTGAATACACCGATTTAAAAGTCGCACACTCGATTGAGAAGTTTCGGCGGACTTGACTAAAAATTTGATCCTCGTTTTGAATGATTTCGAATGCTGCTGTGATTCGTCCAATTGAGTCTTGCTCTGTTTCTACTGGAGTTCCGTAGACCAAAGACTTCACATGTCCTCACAAGAAGAAATCTAGCGACGACAAATCGGGTGACCTAGGAGGCCAAGAAACAGCTCCACCTCTGGCAATCCAACCGTGCCCAAACCGCTGATTTTTTCATGTGTCTTTGGTCTACGAAACTCATGTGCGACGTTTAAATCGGTTTATTCAGGTTGGAGGAAGACATTTTGAACAATTGTTGTGATGATATCATGTATGGAAGGCAAAAATTAAATGAATGAATGGTATTCAGGCAATTCATCGTCTTCCTGAATTTTAAGGCGCCTCTTAGGGCCATATTGCCGTAGTGACACTTTTCCGGACATGGGACCCACTACTCAAATGTTTTCTACTGTTGCACTGAATAACCCCTAGAAGTTTGATCCCATAGCTCTGTAACACCCTGTATATCGAGTCAATCTTACACAACATTTAGCAGGAATATTGGTTAGACATAATCAGATGCAGAATAAGAATGAAAATTGTCTGACATCTACTTAATTTTCAATTCATGAATGAAATGACATTGTATTTTGAAAAGTTTGCTGTACCTTGATGGGGGTCTATACGCATCTTGTCCATCTTATACAACTCAAGGCAGAAATGCAAGTTAGGCAAAATTAAACTCTCATCACCTACTCCAAGTTTTCTAAACTTTTCAGCCGGCCAGCTTGAGCATCTTGTGTTTCAGAATAAAATCTCTTCATATGGCCGTACAAAATCCTTGCTATATGGGTATGTTATCTTCAGGTCATACTCAATCAAAATAAGATAATGTATCGTATATGATGGCTCCAGTGGTTGTAGAGTTTCTTCTCAACAATTTGAGGCTTCAATCATTCAATATATCGAACATTCTCCTTGGTAGATTTGCTAATAGAAACGGATGACGTTGGATGACTGCAATTGGTCTGCGTGAAATCGAAAATGTCTCCCTTCATGATTCTCCTTTCACGATAGTACCAAAAACGAATGTTTCACTTGGAATCCGAAGAACTATAAGTAATCTACCACATATATTTCCCTCATATAGATCTATACTGATTCGCTCAAATGGCTTGGCTTTTCATCATTGACTCTTATCCAAGACGAAAAAAAGTCGATTTATCTCCATAATTATTGATCAGGTGTAATTTTTCTCATTCGATATTATCACGCTTCTATTATGGAATGATATTCGCAAAACCTTCAATGATATCTTGAACCAGAGGATTATTTTTTTTGAGAGATTAGTTTGAACCATGTTGAGATGTTGACAGCCATCATCGTATGATTGATGATTGCAATGGGTGATAATCAAGTGATCGTTCAATATAGTAGGAACCGCCTCCCCCTCGACTCGACCAGCTCATGTCCTGCAATTTTCTCTCAGCACGGTAAACGTTTAGAAAATTATTAAATATTTTAGAATTTTTCGATAATCGATATTGATAGTATTGAATGAAGCACACATTCATTGGGTGGGTAAACTCACAATAAAAAAATATACCTGAAAGAGGACACGTGGATGTAATAAGTTTCAAATCGCTCGCCATATCCAATGATCGTTTTCGAAGAAATACATCAGTACTCATTGATTAGCATCTAAATGGAGTATTGATGATGAAAAATCCATATTGTTAGTAAGGAATAATTTCTATAATCATCAAAACCCGAGAATTACATCTCACTCCCAGTCTAAGCCCACTATATTCCTATTGTTTTGAAAGTGATTCAACTGATTGTTATGAGTGTTTGTTTATTGATTGGTTAGTTATGCCATCATTCATTAGATATATATCGTCAGAGTTACAGAAATTCTTCATACTATATCATTCAATGTTTGCTGAAAGTAAAGAAATCTTATATTATTCACTAAATCTACTTATCGTGATTTCGATTCCTAATTGATTGGAGTTTTATTTTCTGCAAATAACTCATGATCTGCTATAGTTACTTCCATCATGTATTTACTTTCGTTATTTTCATTTCCCACCCATTATTATTGGAGAACTCTATGAGAATATCTACAAATATGAGAATGTTGTAGGAAAACAAAAGTGTTTGTTTCTCTCTATTGCTATCTACAAGAGCTTTGGAGATAGAAACATGTTCAAAAGACATCTGAAAGAAGAAAGAAGAAGAAAGTGATCTGAAATTTGCTCCAAACAGTTATTCTTGATAACTCACTAATGATTCAAACAATATTCAGAATCCTATCAGACTTGAAAGAAAGGACCGATGACAGATTGTAGAGACAATACAATCAAGGCTGATGAGAGAATAAATTTTAGAAATGTTTTTCTTCTCGAAAATGATAACAAGTTTATACTTGTGTGGGTGCTGTTTATTTTCAATTTTTTCAGATACTGTCAATTCGATCTCCTTCAGTTAACCTCATTATATCCAGATAACAGGTAATAGATTGGAATCTGATATTTTTTTTGATTAGGCACAGAACGCAAGCAATAGACAACTCAAATACGATCAATTGAAAACTCAAATCTTTGAAGTATCAAGTCTCGATGTCTTTTCTCTGGAATTATTTGACAAAAACTAAGTGGATGAATTTTATCATCCATGTTGAAATGATACTATAATATCCTTCCTATGGTTTGAAAGATTTCTTGTGGAATTTAAATGAAATTGCTGTATAGAGCACTCCGACTATGAAGTTGTACGATATCTTTCGCATTCCTCATATCGAAATCGAAGGCGAAGACAAAACTAATGAGACGTGTATTATTATTGGAGAAACAATGATCACATTATGAGTTATCAAATAAGGAATTCTTTTCATCTCTTTATTCACAGACGGATGGTTTATATTCCAATTATCCATCAGACAGGAATACTCATCTCCACAAAATAAAAATATCTCAATCACATTGAAGTTGTTTCGGTTTCTTTTGATGGAAGTAGCTTTTTCATATGCTGATAATATCTTCAGAACGGTTCAAGTATAATAATAACGTCTATTTGTAGAAATGTCATCGATAGAATTTTTCTTCTCACAAAATGAAAATATCATTTTTCTCCAGATAATATTGGAAGTGGCTCTTTAATGACACTTGACAGGCATGAAAGGTGTATTTTCACATTCACAAATATTAGAAACCTCAACATGCTTTTCCAGTCAACTCATGGTCATTTCTGTTCGATTTGCTACCAGCTCAATGGTGAATATAATTCAGGTTTCTGTCAAACACCTCTAGATACTCGTTTATCAAATCCTCTTCATTTGAGGACGCATAAAACTTCACGGACTTCTCTATAACATCGTAAAAAGGTGGGCGAGAATGACGTATACTCTTTAACCATGTCATATTGGATCATTATAATATTACAAACTATTCATAATATTTGTAATATTTGTAATATTTGTAATATTCTTGCACATCCAGAAAAATTGTCATTAGAACATTGATAATCGAAATAATTACCTACCTGAAGCTCCTCACTTGGCAACATACCGAAACGTGAACTCATCATTCTTTTTGTTTTTACGGAACTAGTCTATAGAGACCCCGTCATTTCTTGATCTAAAACTGTTATAACTAACTTGATGAATGATGCAATCAGATTTTCTGATTGAATATTGACATATTTCCATATATGTATACATGCAAATTCTATTGAGTTATTGAGTTGAAAGTGGAAGTTGACTGAAGATTCCGATTCAAAGATATTTGGTCAGTGTTACAATTGGATATAATGCCTACATGTTGATGATTCCATCAGCTTGTTCTCACTGAAAACGTCAGTTGGCAACGAAAACTTCAAAAAAGACATTTTCACAGACTTCTGTACAAATAGTTGACGTTTTGAGTTTGTAATTAGGTAGTTTCATCATTAATTTAGAAGTAACCTACATTACTACTTCTGAATCAACATTTTCATAACACTAAATGTGCAATTATTGATTTTGTTGTCATTTTTGTGCCGCCATCTAGCAACTAACATATGAGTAATTCTCCGCTATATTGAATAAAATGTAATCAAGTTGGCTGTACGTTAGACTTTTAGTTGAAGAAATTGGATAGGGAAATACACAAAGTAGCTGCAGCAGAGTTCCCTGCATCGTTCTTCAAACAAAAGAAGATAGACACACCCTAGTTGTCAGTATCAAAAAATCCGAAAATCTTCGATAAGCTGGGAAATTATATATTAGTCTTATATTAGCTGACCTTCCTACAATGAATTCCAGTGAAGTCTCAAATCCTTCGAAATTGGAAAGGAAAGATCGACTTTTGTCAACATTCTTCAAACATTCATCAAAAAAGATTGAATTCTGAAGCTTCTTCGATATTATTTCATATTTCTAAAATAATGCAAGAAAAAAAACTTGATAATCTGTGGTTTTGTTTAGTAACGATTCTCAAAGTACGTTATTGAGGTAGTAGGAGGATTGTAGTACATATAGGTAGGTACTGAAAAGTACCGTATTCGTATAGTTACTTTCTGATGGCTGTTACTTGGCTGTGTGTATCTGTAACCAATCATCATTACTTCCTGCATAATGAGCTATTTACGATCATTATTACTCATTCACAA
Organism: Gastrophysa polygoni; assembly: GCA_963576655.1. Taxonomy (NCBI): domain Eukaryota; kingdom Metazoa; phylum Arthropoda; class Insecta; order Coleoptera; family Chrysomelidae; genus Gastrophysa; species Gastrophysa polygoni. The sequence continues at coordinate 4,652,564 of OY755083.1, read as the reverse complement.
CATCGTACAACGATTCTTTTCCTGAAAAAAAAAACACTCCTTGAGTAGGAAGGAGTTTTTCATCTTCATGATGCTCCAATTGTTGTCCAGTATCAGTTATCATTATCAGTTCAGTCAAGCCAGTGTCTTAAGATGAACTTCGAGAAAATACTCATCAACAACTAAAACTCATTATTTTGTGGACAGGTAATCGCACCTCTCTTAGCGACGTCTTGGAATCTTGTCAATTAAAGTTCACCTGATTATGCGGCCTCTCGCCGAACTTCAGGTATTTTGATTGCGATACTGTTTTCGAAGATTTCGTGTCTTAAGGGTGTTTTCACAAAACATGGTTATTCAACATGTTCTGGAATCTTTTGAAACTATTCGAACAGGTTCACCAGCTCAGTGTAAGCTAGGGACCATGACTGAAAGTTATCTTTCAAAAAAGCACGTCTGTTGTTGCAAAAATATTTTCAGTAAACTGCTTCTCATCTGTTGTAGATTTCGAAGAGGTTAGAGAAAAAATAGAGAAATAGTTGACAGCTAATAGATACAAGGTCCCGTAGTGATAATATTTTTCAACATCAAGGTGTACATTGAATTTTTTCTACCACTGTACATGAACAGTACATGTATTTTTCATGCTAACGACCACCCAAGAAAACAGCGCTTACAGCATGTTTTTGTTATATATATATATATAAGTAGCCCATTCCACAATGACAACAGGAAAGTAAAACTCACTAGTGTGGAAATTTTGAAAAAGATCAATCGCAGTGATTGATAAATGTAATGATTTTTTACCTGGAAATTATCCTGCTGGTATCATCATACATGGTACTTAGATTTTGGATTGATTTTGCATGGTAACCTTTCGGGAAATGATTCAATTCACTGCCTTCGTTCCCTCTTCGAGATGTGTCTGGTAATGTGACCAAGATCTCCCATCTTTTATGAATTTGATGTCTGTGGTTATTATGAATCCACTATATTATTCAAGAACGAAAGGTCAAAAATGCTCAGGAAACTTATATGGAACATATTCATGACAATGACAAACAACGAAACAAAGTTGACGTTGACTCGGATTAGTGAAGTTGGTTAACAAAGACTTGTTGCTGGAATATCCGGAATTCATAGGCGTACACACTCGCCGCTATGCAACTCCTGCTAAATATCGACTGGTGCGACAAAAGTCACTTTCCACACTTGTTGTGTATTATACTATTGTTGAATAAGACTCCGAATGAATCGCACTTCAACGGTTGTGTAATGATGTTCAAGACGTCATTCACTCACATCGTCAGTAAATTGATTATTCACTTTCCATCATACACAAAACCAAATTTGCAATCATTATAGGTGATATTCGGAATAGAATTGTTTTCCATGAAAAGGAATTACGTCACTCTCCCATACATCGTGTACGACTATGGATTAGGATTGAAAGATTTTCGAGTCTCGTCATCCCAGAATATTGCCAGATTTACATACGAATGAACCAATCATGCAGATTGCCTCGTATAGACGAGCTTCTGAAAATATTGACATCTCGTGCGGATAAATTGCTTCCTACGTTCCGAGAAAGTGATGTTTGTATTAACGTTCCCCACAAGCGATTTCTTGATTTCCTCGCCATTAGTTGGAAGCGATTCTAGTTAATCACTTATTCATCTGCTTGTTCGGAAACTGTTGCTATAAGAACACATTGTCTCCCGAGAGAGCTGAAATGAATTGGAACTCACCAATGTTGGAGTTTAGGATTGATTTATATTGATTTGAGCTCTCTGAATTATCCAAATGGTGCGTTTTGTATGGAGAGAAGGTGTTCAGATATTGGATATGACTCTACATAATATACAATTGATTTTCTCCTTGTGGACATATCAAACTTGACAATCTAGAAAAGTCATTGGTCTTTGGAGACTTCGATTGAACTACTAATATCAGAGTGATAATATTGATACAAAAGATTATGTTTCAATAGAAGGATGAACTGAACACCCACAGATGAATTGAAGACTTTGATGTACGACATAATTTCCAAGATATCCACAAATTGACCATGTTACGACGTTTCGCTGATACTGGAACTGATCTATATAAGGAAGTATCTTTAATAGTCATCGGTTTCTCTCATTCAGTATTGGTTGCGGCGTAATTTAAGTTTCCAAAGATTCAAATCTGCCGAATCTGTTGGTTTTGCTCTTCGAACTACAAAGTCTGTTCAATGATCGAAGGTCTTGCTATTGAAGGCCCTTCGAATAAAAGAAGGAATTATCTTTCATTTGAATCATTCAGGACGTCTGAACACAAAGACAGTATTATGTGGCGTCAAATGAATATCCTCAAACTATGGAATCTTCATAACAATCCGTAGCTCTACGACTGATTAGGTCTGGGAAATTACAAATATTTCATGAAAAATACATAGAAAACACATAGTTACACTATACTGATATGCTTAACATAAATGCTATTCGAAAATTCTGCTCTAGTCAACAAACATTGAGAGAATAACTCCGTCTCCTGATGTATTGACTTCTTGTCTGAAAGAACATCCAGTCATTCATTTTTCAGCTTTTCATGGGATTTTCTCTCCTCGTTTCTAAAAAATAGAGTAGAAGTTATTAAAAATTATTTCAATATATTTGTAGTAAGGACAGATTTAGGATCTGCCCCAAAATGTCACTGCGCTCGAAATTAAACCTTTAGATACCTAAAAGAGAAATTCTCTATTCTATTCTAAAGAGAAATTCTATTTTTCATTGGAGAGCACACCAGTATAGTCCATATGGGTTATAGCCTTTGCTCTTCGGATGTTCCCTCAATATTCAGGCGAAATAAAGGAATTGTTGGTCTCTGTTTATTATAAATTTTGTTGTTTTCTCCACATTCTTATTGGTTAATTATTTTCAGCTACGTCGTACAGGTCTCCACATTCACCACACTCACAATTTGGGTTATCTTTTACTTGAATTTCGGGTAAATGTTGAGGTGGAGTGGAGTCGAGTAGATTTATTGGTGTAGCTGATTATAGCAATTCTTTACACAGGTCATTAGAGAGAAACATGTCATGGACAGTAACGTTGTGAATATGTACGTACACGCACTCACATATGTATAAAACATATATACAGGGTCGCTGATATGTATGGAAACGGTCGATTATTTCCTAAAGTAAGATAGCTAGCGAAAAATGTTAGGATACAAAAGTTGTAGGGTTTTTCAAAATCCATTAAGCTAATGAAAAATCAAGTATACAGGATGAGTCGAAAAGTCAGGACGAAACAAAGTTGCTTTTTCTCTAATGGGACACCCTGTATATTATTCCGCATTTCAATTCTGCTCGAAATTCTGAACAAAATTGATGAAGCGCATCATTTCCTAAATTCAACCGATTTCGAGATTAGCTTAATGGATTTTGAAAAACCCTACAACTTTTGTATCCTAACATTTTTCGCTAGCTATCTTACTTTAGGAAATAATCGACCGTTTCCAAACATATCAGCGACCCTGTATATAAAAATGAACATGTTCAATGATACAATGAAGAAATCACAAATAGGGTTGAGTGAAGTGGATTCCTGGTTTTGCTATTGTTTGTAAGGAACTTTTTGAATCAGACATAATTATTGTTGGGATCAATTTCACAAATAATCAGTTGAAATTATCACTAGCAATTTTGAATTCGATTTATATCTGATTTCCCACATTCTGCGTGAAACAACCGTACTGGAGATACCGTCAGATCGAAAAACTATTGGAAATCACCTCAGATTTCATGAAATTCTGCAGTTAATTTCTTACACTATATTATTCTTATACTATACAAAGACTTGTATAATATAGAATATAGTCATTTTTCAGCTTTTCATGGGATTTTCTCTCCTCGTTTCTAAAAAATAGAGTAGGAGTTATTAAAAATTATTGCAATATATTTGTAGTAAGGACAGATTTGGGATCTGCCCCAAAATGTCACTGCGCTTGAAATTAAACCTTTAGATACCTAAAAGAGAAATTCTCTATTGGTCAGTGACACCTTGTTTTTGAAAAAATTTGTGAATATATTTAATAATAATAAAACCTCTACTTATCTTGGTGGACGTTTCGGGAACGAATCTGCTCCCGTTCTCAACACAATTGAAATATTTTTTTCTTCGTAAAATTTTTCAATGTTTTCGGTTTTGACACTGAAAAGTGACAATTTGGTAGACGGAGAAATTCTGGTTACAAGGTGTTTTCATTAATTGATATCGAATTTTCCATTTTCATATTCAATTTTCAGAAGTGGATGCCAAGTTCTATCTATATCAACTGAACAAGAAGCAATATTATTGTCTCCGTTCAGGAGACATAGAATATAGTCTTATAGAAGAATCATATTCGATTTCGATATAAATGAAAAACAATCGAATGAAATCATAAGGTCGAATGCATTCAGCTTCTTTTCTAACAGCATAGGGAGATACCCGGATTCTGGTTGACAAGGTGAACTTTCAACTTCCGCCTTCCACATCAATGACCCCACCATATGCTAGTTATTCGCATCGTTTTGACTGGGAAAAATATCCGGACGAGATGGGCCGAATATTTCGCATGAATTTACAACTTTCGAATGAAATTAGCAACTCGCTCCTGTCAGGAGCGTCAAACGAATTCCTGCATGTTGCTCTCGGCCTTGTTCGTGTCCACTTTGTCGATTCCCAACAGTACTGGAACTGCATGGAATGTTCAATAAAGACCGCGTGTTGAATAAGAGATGAATTATTTAGTCAACATAATACGTGATTGATTAGCTGACAAATGGAGTCGGCCGAATTGGCAGATAATACAATGGAGATAAAGAATGATCAATTCGATCGCATAGGAAATTTACCCCTATCGCTTGGTTCCCTATTACGGAAGCGAGCTGATAAACCAAGGATAGGTGCCTACCCTGAAAAGAAGAAGTGGATCATCGTAGAAAGGTGGGCGACCTCTTCCTTCCAGGTGGACACACTAGACGAGATCAGTCTGGCCAGCCTTGAGAACTGTCGAAATTCGCTTTAATAAGCATCATTCATCGATAGAACAGCAGAGTTGTCTCATTGCCTAGGGAAGTCTTGTCTCCTGCTTACGACCTCCAAACTTTTCGAGAAAAATTCCAATTCCCTCTCTTCCGACATTCCACCTCTGGCTAACACTTTCGTGTTTTCAAAATAAATCAAAAATATCTTTTGGATATCCTCAGTTTACTGACAGGATGTTTTTGAGGTAGTAATAATCCAGACATCAGGGTGTTCAGAGATATACAAGAACAAGAATACAGGGTGTTGCAGAGATTTGTTATTTTTATGTCATGTTTTCAATGAATGTTTTGCAGTCGTATGGTTGTCGTATATATACGGTTTCGTTCTTCGCATTTATTGTTTCATGTTTCATGTTTCATGTTTCATGTTTCATGTTTCATGTTTCATGTTTCATGTTTCATGTTTCATGTTTCATGTTTCATGTTTCATGTTTCATGTTTCATGTTTCATGTTTCATGTTTCATGTTTCATGTTTCATGTTTCATGTTTCATGTTTCATGTTTCATGTTTCATGTTTCATGTTTCATGTTTCATGTTTCATGTTTCATGTTTCATGTTTCATGTTTCATGTTTCATGTTTCATGTTTCATGTTTCATGTTTCATGTTTCATGTTTCATGTTTCATGTTTCATGTTTCAAGTTTCATGTTTCATGTTTCATGTTTCATGTTTCATGTTTCATGTTTCATGTTTCATGTTTCATGTTTCATGTTTCATGTTTCATGTTTCATGTTTCATGTTTCATGTTTCATGTTTCATGTTCCATGTTTCATGTTTCATGTTTCATGTTTCATGTTTCAAGTTTCATGTTTCATGTTTCATGTTTCATGTTTCATGTTTCATGTTTCATGCTTCATGTTTCATGTTTCATGTTTCATGTTTCATGTTTCATGTTTCATGTTTCATGTTTCATGTTTCATGTTTCATGTTTCATGTTTCCTGTTTCATGTTCCATGTTTCATGATTCATGATTCATGATTCATGTTTCAGGTTTCATGATCCTTCGATGTGCGGTCTTCGTAACGACTATACGATTGCCAATTTCTTTTTTAATGTCAAAAAATATTTCATATTTTATATTTTATATTTATTATATATTCCATATATTTTTTCTGATTCCACTGATGTATAAAAAGTTCTCGCTCAGAATCAGTGTTCCGCAAACAAGAAATAAATTGAATATTATATCGAGACATCGAACGTGAAAGTGAATATCTTCGAACCAATTAGGCCAGGAACTGTCAGTATGACATTAGCACTATATTTCCGGACAGCTCATGGTATTCACTCTTCTGAATAAAACTAAATATGAATAATAATCAACTGATGGACATGACACAAGCTTACGCTTTCAGGATAGAGAAAATTTCTAAATCGTCTTGGCTCAAAGGAAACTTGAGATACTACAGATCATTCAACAAACCCCGATGTCAAGAACTTCAGTTCGATAAGGATGCAGCATTTGAAGTTTTGTCAATTTCTCAATTCAGGAGACAACTCAAGGAGATCTTTGTACCCGAGAAATTAGTGATAACATTCGCGTTTCGCAACAGTTCGTGCAAAACAATACTCATATAGGACCTCGAATGAAATGTTCTATTTGAAAGAATATCATCCAATTAATTATTCTTAAATCTCTCAAATAATTGGTGTTTTTAGAAGCAGTCCGTAAAACAACGACGGTAGGTAATTATTTCTTATCGTCTCATTGGACAGCTAGTTAGATTTTATGAGACGGAATTATTGCCGTTTGTCGGGGCGATTACACATTTTGAGATGGGACTTTTTAACAGCCATGTTTATTACCCATTCTTCGTGAGACGTTAGCTGATCATTCTCAGGAAAAACGTTCATTATTCTGTCAATAAATCTGAGTTTTCAATCAGTTCGATACACAGGGTGTCCCATGAAACTACTATAGCTGGTCTGTATGTACTTCGTACATAACTTCTGACACCACATGACAAGAAACGTTAAGATTCCAAGGGAAGGATGACGGAGCTGAGACAGATCGCCGAAATTAACTTAATTCTTCATATTCGTCTCGAAATATAGTTCAATGTCCTTTGGTTTTTTGAAATTACTTTCCAGATTTAATTCCCACCGTTCGAAATGTATATCGTTTCAAAATTAATTTCACTCAATTTCCTAAAAATAACTTCCTCCTGATATGATGGTGAAGGATCCTTCGAATTATGTCTCCTATTTTATGTCTTCGACATTATTCTGCTGGTCGAGTAAGACTTTGAGTTATAGTTGAGGAGTTATCGATCGACATTGAAAACGACATTTGTCAGTTTTTTTCAGGATATTTCAGAAGGCACTGGATATATTCTGATTTTCAAGATTGTTATGAATTTGCGCATGTTTGGTGATATTCAAGAAAGCTCAATGGACAATATTTTCAGTCAACAAGTGCGTCAAAGTATACAAGGTCTTTCATTCCTCTGGTAAAAATTGAGTTCAGCTTGTTTTTTATCTCCATAAAATGCCAGCCTGGCGTTTAATTGTTTCAGAGGGATATCCAACTTTGTTCTTCTGAAATGAATAGTTTTTCAATACTGTCTGTACGTTTTTCATTTTACAGCTTTTTTGTGGGATTTTCTCTCCTCGTTTCTAAAAAATAGAGTAGAAGTTATTGAAAATTATTTCGATATATCTTTAGTAAGGACAGATTTTGTGATTTGCCCCGAAATGTCACTGCTCTTGAGATTAATCCATTAGATACCTGAAAGAGAAATTCTCTATTCGTCAGTGACAACTTGTTTTTTGAAAATTTGGAAATATAAATATATTTAATAAAAACGAAACTTCTACTTATCTCAGTGGACACTTTACTTCGGAATATTTTTTTTGTCACTTTTCAGTGTCAAAACCAACCAACATTGAAAAATCTTGTGAAGAAAAGTGTTCCAATTGTGTCGAAACGGAAATTATGACATCATACTTCAATGAAGATATCGAGGATTTTCGAATTATTGAAAATGACATAATCACATCTGGAATTATTACATGGGGCAACTGGAAGATATTGATGAAGTTGGGTCATTTGATTACAGTTGAGTCAATATGAACGCACATTACGATATTGTCAATCTGCTGTTCGTTAATCTTCAAATATATATCATTGCGAGCTCTCTCCTTTGAATCTAGGGTCTGTTCTGAGGATCAGACATCGCATATTCATTGGTTCTCCAGATCAGCTATCCATATCGATGTTTGATGTACTTCATGAATGGAAACAATGTTGTCAGATCGGCTTTCCATATTGAAGTTCTTTTTTTCACCAGTTCTTTAAAGTAGGATATCATGAATTATTCTGAATGGAGAACATTTTCATGAATGAAATAGTTCAGAGAAATAGCTAAGGCCGTCTGAATTTCTGATTTTGATACATCATTTCTTCATCTTGAATCACGGAAATGCCTATTTCAACTTCAAACTCAGTATTTGAAGCGGAAGGGGGGGATCTGAATGTGAATAATATGTTCTACTACCCTCTATATTCCTGATTCTGAGTTTTCGAAATAACAATATTACAGTATCAAGTGATCAATTTCCAATTTATTGAATTTTCACTGAAATCGAACAAAATCCAATTTGAATTGTAATGAATGTGCTGAATTATTGCATTTGGGAGCAGATCTCAGCCTTTCTTGATATTTCATTATTTTTTTTGTATTAATTCATGCTGAAATACATTTCTCGGTATCAATTCAAAACTCATCAATAATTCATCAGTGGAAGACTCACCAATCTTCCATAATGTCCTTTCGATTCCATTCGATCTACCAAATCCGTCTTGACGCGTTTCGTGGCGAAAACGTTGAACGTTGAACCCTAATATAGAAAATAGAATATTCCCATCGGAATCCCTTGCAGAAAAAATAACGAATTATCACCAGCCGCGTCGATTCGAATTTCTGAGGCAAATTACCATTCGTAGAATATGGTGGCCGCAAGTTATATAAAAAAACACTCCGACAAGTTAATGGAGTCTCCAGCGTAATGCATTTTTTACGGACTATTACCGAGACATTCCCAGTGCCACATTCAAATTAATCGCAATCTTCATCATTAAAACTGGAAAGGGTCGAGATGGCGATGAGACGAGGACTGATGAAAATTAAATCACGAGCTCCGCATGCACAAGAAGTCAAGAAGCGATGTATTTGTCTACATTCCAATTTATTTACATGACAATGGTTCCACCGAAGATAGCAAGGATGGTTCCTCAAGATACTTCAAGATGTCTAACAAGGATTGCTTTGGTCCGAGTCTATGAAATTCAAATGGAGACGAGACAAATTGTCTTTGGATTGAGTTTGGACAGTCTGAACAGTTCACGGCCAAATTTCACTTTCAATTCATCATTAGATGATATAATGATATATAATAACGATTGAATGATAACAATAGGTTTATAATAATAATTGAATACCATTTTACAATTTGAGCTAATCGAATGAGTTTCTCCTTATGATATAATGGAGTGAAATAAACTATTATTCTACAACCTGCATGTACTTGAATTGGAAAGATGCGAAGGATATGATATAATAATACAAAAGAATAAGAGAAAACAAATAGACTTCTCAAGCACGGAACGCTTAGAATTACCTTCATCAGTTTGAGAAATGTTTTATAGTTACTGCAGATGATTGACTTACATTTTTTGGCAAATGCATCATGTTAAGAAATATTTTTCATGTGCGTTGGTAAGGAATTTTTGGTTAGTTGGTCTTTTCTGTAAAAAGGAACAATTAAATTCTGGTTGGATATCTGTCTAGTTTGATAAGTATGCTTAACTTTTGGTTGGGAGTCCTTGTTTTTATACAGAAAAAGATAAATATTATAAAATTATAACATTCTAATGTTCAGTTGTCATGAAGCTGTTCCGTAGAGAATCGTTTCAATTCTTGGCATATGACTTCTGAATTATAGTTTTGTACAACATTCAGAGGTTCGAGAGAGTTTAAGTACAGATCACGCCACACAATTATAGCATACTGTAGAATAGACTCAACTAAAGCTTTATAGATAGATATGAGTAGTTTTTCATTCATAAATTCATGTAGCTCGTAAAACTTGATAACTAGCCTTCTCGTATTCACAACTAAATTATAAACATGATCAGACCATTTTAAATTTCAATGACACCTAAGTATTTAATGTTGCTAACTCAATTAATTTTCAGTCCTGTTCTTGGCAGCTGTGAAAAAATGAAATTTGGTCTCTAGGTCAGTAAGAGGAAATGCGATGAATTTCGATTTATCTATATTGAAGTTTATTAAGGTCTAGCCAGTCTTTTACAATTGCAAATTATGTAACATTTCCGTAGACTTACACTGGGATAGTAGCTTGCTACTTATAACATGAATTGAAATGCTACTGAATATAAATTTGTAGTCATAATAATCATGTCTGCTACGAATCAGAAAACATTTTTTTTCTACTTCTACTTGTAATCCCCCATGAATGTATTGAGATTTTATGTATAGCTGAAACCAGAAGAAGACAGGAATTTTTTTTCGAGATTTCAGTCATAGTCAAACGTTGAACTTCGAATTCATCTACTGTTTTCTCTATGTGTCTTCGATTCATCTTAGATCTGAAGAAATTCCGTTACGCCTGAAAAATGTTTGATCTTCGATTTCATAGTCAACATTGTGGAAACTTCTGAGTTCACAGAGTTCATAAATGACAGGCGTTTGTTAACTGAAAGACATACTCTTCTGAAATGTTGGTTTCGTATATCCTTGTGAGCTCGTTGTTTTGTGATGTTACCAGTTTCATCAGAAATTGTCAATAAATCAATCAATATGGAAACTTTCATATTTTTCAAATCTAGGACTATTATGATACACGTTTGTTCACTCTCGAAAACCTAGGTTTGATTGTTTTTCACATATATTTTTGTATCTATCTCTGATAGCCCATCTTCAGTTGAATAGCGATAGAGCTCTTCCAATCATTCCACAATGTTGACTATACGATTTGTTTTTCGAATCCACATAAATTGAATCAATAAATGTATACATGTTTCCTGAAAAACCGGATACCTCTTTCAAGAGAGGCGAATAAAATCAATATCAGAGGTGAACGTCACAAAACTCCTAGTATACGAATTGTAAAATTTCACATTTAGAAAATACATATTTGAAATTTGAAATGAAAAACCAACCCACAGTCAACACCCAATAGATATTTTCCGACTGATCGAATAACTTAGGAGAATCAGGAGTGGTTTCAATCATCTGTTGTTATTCCGCAAACCACCTGAACTTTCATTTTCCTTAGGGCCACCATGTTGGAATTTTCGATTTCCGGAAAGCGCGTAAAATTTTGAGTCCAACAAGTGCATGAGAAATTTGAGTTTCATCGAATATCACACTATCAGGCATCATCCTTTGTCAGATTACTAGTACTCGTTATTGTAACACAACTTTGATGCTTTGAATTATTATTGTCAAAGTCAGATTCTTTTCAGATGGAAAAACGGTCACCTTTGAAAACCCAATTTTCTGACAAGTGGATCATGGCCTCCATAGAGAAAATCCAGGCCTAACTTTACGAAGTGTGATTTATAGCGATAATCAATAGTGGCCAAATAAAGTTCATAAGCGTCCCAGTAGTTTGCAGTTTCGAATTGAATATTTTTAGATGGAAACACTACACTCTTCATCTGATTGATCAGTTCCGTTAACAATGTCAGTTCAAATTTATACAAGCCGATCGTGAACGGTTATGTATCCAATCAAAGAAATCTCTCGTACCAACCTAATACCAATTGCAGAATATAAATATCTCGTCATTGCCAGAGTGGAGTCATATTTCAAATTACAGTGGATTTTTATTGGCTATAAATCCCCTAGCGTTATCGTTTCCTTGTCCTCGATCATACTTTGAGAATCTATAATTTCGAATCAGCAAATATCCATTAAATTCCTGATCCGCACCTTTATATAGGGGTGATGTTTCACGAGGCTCATCCAGGAAATAAGTACCGTACAGATTTTCCTTCCCTATCTTGTCAATTTTATGCTACATGGTGTCCCAGAATTTCCTCAACACGCATTATGTCCGTTATTTGAAAAGACAGAAAGGAGTTGATTAGAATTCCTACTCCTGTCCTATTCTGTCTTGATGAAGAGACCGGATTCCGAGAAGAAATAAATTTGCGTCAGATATTCATGTCTTTTGGCACATGTAGCTCGCAATGAAACAATGCGAGTATTTCATTTCTATCCTCTTTCTGTGACTGTCAGTTCGGATTGAATAAACTATTCACCGTGCGATTGTGCTTTACGTACAGTTCACTTCCGCACATCAGCGAAATGAGAGACGAATCCTTTCTGAAACAAAAGCGTTTCCTGTCACGTTACAGTATTCAACAGAATTACGGAGATGAACATTATTCACAATTGATCGATTTGTTATGAATTGCACTATATCGTATGCATCTAGAACCTCACTTTTCCGTGTTCAATTCGTGAATATTCATTAATTCCTTCATTTCAATAATTTTGTAAATATTGTGTATATGTTTGGAATGTTCGATAATGATCGGTGGTTTCGATCAGAGTCTGAAACTTTCTCTAGAGTTTCTGATTTTCTCTACTACTCTTTCAAAGCTCGACCAACTTTGACTAGGTGATCTTAGGTTAAATACTGTCTGTAAGTTCTTCGAGGAGGTGGTACATTAATTTTCCAGCTTTTCATGGGATTTTCTCTCCTCGCTTCTAAAAAATAGAGTAGAAGTTATTAAAAATTATTCCAATATATTTGTAGTAAGAACAGATTTGGGATCTGCCCCAAAATGTCACTGCGCTCGAAATTAAACCTTTAGATACCTAAAAGAGAAATTCTCTATTGGTCAGTGACACCTTGTTTTTGAAAAAATTTTGGAATACAAATATATTTAATAAGAATGAAACCTCTACTTATCTTGGTGGACGTTTCGGGAACGAATCTGATGCTCCCGTTCTCAACACAAATAAAATATTTTTCTCTTCGCGAAATTTTTCAATGGTTTTGGTTTTGACACTGAAAAGTGACAATTTGGTAGACGGAGGAATTCTGGTTACAAGGTGTTTCCATTAATTGATATCGAATTTTCCATTTTCATATTCGAGTTTCAGAAGTGAATGCCAAGTTCTATCTATATCAACTGAACAAGAAACAATATTATTGTCTCCGTTCAGGAGAATGCAAGCAGACTCTTGATTTTCCGTTTTTGGTTGTTGTCTTCTTTTCCTATGATCCTAATATTACCCAAATCGGCCATATGTTGTCCATTTTCAGTAAGGATATGTTCAGCTAATTTTGATTTGTCAGTATATCTTTTCTTTATATTGTTCTTATGCTCTTTCATCTTTACTGATAGAGGCCTGCTGGTTTCACCGGTATAATATTTTCCACAAACACATGGTTCACTGTGAATACAATTTTTTGATGATTGTTCTTCATTTTTCGGTTTTGTATGAGTCAAAATCGATCTGATTGAGAACGGGAGCAGATTCGTTCCCGAAACGTCCACCAAGATAAGTGGAGGTTTTATTCTTATTGAATATATTTGTGTTTCCAAATTTTTTTAAAAACAAGGTGTCACTGACCAATAGAGAATTTCTCTTTTAGGTATCTAAAGGTTTAATTTCAAGCGCAGTGACATTTTGGGGCAGATCCCAAATCTGTCCTTACTACAAATATATTGAAATAATTTTTAATAAGTTCTACTCTATTTTTCAGAAACGAGGAGAGAAAATCCCATGAGAAGCTGAAAAATGATCTTAGGTTAGTTAGGTTACATTCGGTTAGTTAGGTGAGGCTGATTTTTTTCTTCGCTTCCTCAACAGATTTCACTTTGAGGATCAATATACGTATCCCTGTTTGGTGCCCATACGGAATGAAAAGTCGTATCGACGAGATGGGTCATTCATTCAGTGTTAACAATCAAGTTCAGAGTTTATTCTGATTCTTTCGCTATTGCATTCGAGTGTCATGCAATAAAAAGTAATCAGTGCCAATGCCAGTGCGAGCTAGGAAAACTCAAACCAGAAAACATAATCAAGCACTTGGAGATTTCGAATATTATCGGTTAGACTCATGAGGATAAATTTCTATATAACACTCACGCAACCTAATGGGTAGAAGAATAATCTATGAATCCAGATTCTTTGGAGGTAACACCATCAAGAGGAAGATTCCATTAATCAGAATGTTTGGTTGTATTCTAGTCGTTCCAGGACTTTCTTCAAACCCTGTATGGAACAGGTATTGCTCACGAACCATATTCCCTAGCAGTTAGTCAGTCAAAAAATTAGAAGAAGCACAAGAGAGTGAACTTTATGAAAATGCCTGAATGATTCATATACAGGACGTATAACTCTTGAAAATAAAACCTGTATTTCTCAATCAACTTGTTCTAAAGGGCATCAATCAAACACACGAATTTCTTGCGAAATGGTTTCATGTCACGAGGTGTTTAAAGCTACGCGGAAGACACAAAGTTGGTCGTGGTAAAGAAAAGAGTGTTTTCGGCGCATGAGGTGATCTATTGATACGCCTGTTGAAACTGCCCATATCAAACGGCGACAACTTGGAATATGAAAAGATTGTACCAGGACTATTTCATGAGCAATTTCTTGCAAGTTCCATATATAGGCGGATTGTGTCAAAAATGTCAATTTAAATGAATTCAGGAACCTGTTGAAAATATATTCTGTATACAGATTATTCGATTGATCAACAACAAGGTGTAGTTTCTAGTTGGGAATGATGAAGGATCTAAACGTTGAAGTGATTTGATAACGATTGCTTTTGTTAACGATTCTCCATGTTTGAAAAGTTCTTTTGTTTGTGATATTGATTCCTCGATTCGTCAGTGCATTCCTAGATTTGCAGGTGACAGCTCCAGCATTTATTTCCTCATCCAACTGATCCCACTTCGAGGATCAGAACTCCTACCCCTTTCGAACAAATACGAGAATGTGATGTCCTGTTCAGCGCTAGCGTTAAATCGGCTGGGTCCCATGCAAATTAATGCAGATTGCGTATCAGTTACCATTCATTGTAGGCCCTAATTGAATTGTATGCCGAAACTAAAATAACTCCCAAAATGCTCAGCTGAGTTCACATTTAGAGGATATGAGAGCAGCTCCGGCAAGTGATATCTGAATGATTCTGTTTGATGATTATTCCTCTTTACATTCTAGCTCGAACTGTTGGGAATAGAATCAATGAATGCTTATAGTTACATATCTATGTTCAATATATTATACTATTAATTATTGAAATAATGATGATGATCATAATTATAATAAAAATAATAATAATGGGATTATTTGCATTATTGTAGTAATTTTTGGTCGTGATAGGGAAAAGGGTTCACATTACATAAAACTGTGGGCGAACTGTGTGTAAGGAGAAACTTTTTGTGATTGTTTTTTGTACGAAATCAACAACTCAAAATAGTGGTTGTGAAAAAACTATTTCCTGTTGTTCTTGGACAGACTGAATATATCAATTTTCACTCAACCGATTATCGAACCTGGTACCTTCATTGATTCTTTCTTTCTTGATTCCCTGAATTATTACACACTCACAAGTGTGGACAATCCAGTTTGTCAGACCTTGAAATATTCGGATTCATCTCTTTTTTTTCCCAAAATGGTACTTTGAGCATTTACAGTAATTGAAAAAGTTATGAATACAAATTCCTAATCCCGATTCTCAGAGTTTGGGTGAATACATTAAACTCTTTTGAGTAGTCTTCAGAAGTTTTCTGGTTTGGGATAACGAAATCCATTCCGATTATACGGATATTATAATACCTACAATGAAAAAAATAAATATTCCATGTTTGATTTCAGAGCTTTTTCGTAACTGTAACAGAATAAGCACAACTTTTTCAACATACACGATGTGTATATTTGGTTATCAACATAGACTTGCAACACTTTCTCAATGAGCAATGAATTGTGAATACGGTTCATTATCCTTCATATTTTTTTCGTATAGTATTTTTGCTCCAAGCTATCTAAGTATTCCTCGACCGATATCAAAGAATGATGAGAACCATCAACATATTTGTTCTCACCTAACATACTTCTATTTCACAGGGATTATTGCTTGCGTTTCCACAAAAATAACCATTTTTATATTTTATACTGATTCATCTTCGGATTCATAATTTTCGAATTCGTTCACACAAAGTGATACCTTTGTGGTTGGTTATATTCCTACATATTTTTTTCACCCCTCATCATAGGGAGTCATGATCGGAAAAAAAAGTTGGTTTTCAATTTTTTCGTTTCATCTTGAGAGTAAAATTTCTCGCATCAAATTTCTCTTGTATCAGTTTTTTTTTACCAACCCTGTATCTCTTCTAGTCTACGAGATCTGAATGGCAAGAGGTGAAAAAATCTGTATACAAAAACAAAAGTATTTTCCTAATGTAAACTTTCTCCTAGAATCCATGATAAGAAAAGTTATAAGGAGAGGATATATATAAAGTTTCCTGCAATATCATCTGACCTCCTCAAAACATCCATTTCAAATTTTGTACTCAGATATTTATATTCACACACCCATTCACGTACTTTCAGTGTAATTGATACTATAACTGAATGACTGTCAGTATTTCACTCTCAGCTTCAATATTTTCTAAAACTTTCAAGAAAATTCACTTCAAATGTGAAAAGTATACCTGGCACGTTTCAATAGAACGAGACGATTTCCAGATATCGCAGAAGTCACAAAAATATCGGATGACAATTGGGCCACGTCGTATGTGAACCAAAATTTATCAGTCTAGTCTTTTTCACCATTTTGATCGGTTATTGCTGATATAGAAACCACTTTGCGTGATCTGAATTCCAACCAATTAACTATTACGGATTTTTGTTAGCCTGGGATCAAGATGGATATAGGATGGTGGAACAACTCTTCAGTTGTTTCTTTCTAAACTATGTAGACCAGGCAAGCAACCGCACCGTTTATAGATGGCGATATGATTGTCGATCCTGTGAAGTCTATATTTCGCTTTGATCATGTTGAATTTCGAATTCAAATCGTGTTTCAAAATCAAAATCAAAATATACTTTATTGTCAGAAGATTTTGCATCCCATTAACAAAGATTTGTGAGTATAAATATAAACATAACTAATGGTGTATAAATAAAAACTGGTAAATTACAAATAAATTGAATAAAACAAGTACAAATACAATGAAAATAAAATGGAATGCACGTATTTTCAAAATGATTCATCAAAATACTCTTGTATCTTGTATTTCTCAGAGTTTCCAAGATAATCGTTGAGATCAGGAGAGATGACGACATCTCCATCTTGAGAAGCCTTAGTTAGATACTAAAATTCGATTTAATCATGAAGTTAGTAGCCTACAACTCTTTCTATTGATTGGCGATCGGGAGTTGAAAGACTAGTCTTTCTACTTCTAGTTATTTCTACATTGCCAATAGAGTCATCGACACTTCCAGAAGAGTTAGCATTCAGTTTGATGCAGAAGCTTAGTGAGTGAGAAATGATACTAGGAAGTTTAAATTTTTCTAGTAATGCCAGATGCATGAGTTGCATGACATGAAATTCGAGAAGACTTGTTGACAGTACAGTTCTCTTTGAGACTCATGTTTCCTTAAAAACTCTGTCAATATTTGTTAGAATTTCAATACTATCTCTGACCAATCGGTATCCGCCTGCTCTTTTTGAAGGCATGTTGGAAATATAATTCACAATGAGCGAGGATCAAACAAAAGGGAATTTCGTTCAAAGAGTGATGAAGGATATTTCATTTCAAATATCACAAACACTGTATGAGGTAGATAAGATTCACAGGATGTTCCATTCTCCATCTCATATGATTTCTGAATGGATATGAAAAGTTTACAACAACCATCTGATTATTACTCAACGAATCACCTTCAGTATCCTGCAACTATTGGATCCATTGGATAAATAATATTTTGAGATTTCAGTTTTTAGGATTTGGTGTTCATATTTCCACATTCTTTCAGGCGCTCATAAAGATGACTGAGAAATGATGACTTCAAATGACTATAATAAAAGATGGTTTCAAACTAACAAGATTCCTTAAATGCTCTCACACTCAAATTGCATCAAAGTAAGCATCAATATAAATGAATATAATTTCTCTCCGATGAACATAACCTAACATTGAACGAAACAGAACCAATAACAAAACATGTGCACTTTTGGGTTCCTTCAAGGGGTAAGCATTCCTTCTCCTCCAGTATATCTATAAGCCCATTGTGCCCAGTTATAATATCGTGCTAATTAGGGAACAGAACGATTTTATATCATAATAGTATAGCTTTGAAGACAATAATTTGAAAACCATATATAATAAACAAAAGAAAACTGGAAATGTGTTGTTCTCATATCGTACGAAACATATCGGATAAACTTCGGTAAGAGGGTATATTAGGGACAGTGAATGGGTATCGATATCACGGTTGTATTTGATTGATATAGTTTGTATTTGAATCGTTACAAAGCTTGATTATTCAGTGCTTATTTGTTCTGTTTTGGATCCGTTCTATGTTATAGGTTATTGAACACACTTTGTGATAGGCACGTGGGAAAACCGGTGGATGATACAATCATAATACCCCAGCGATACTTGTATGCATGCCCAGATGAATTTACAGCTAACATGTATGATATGTAGAATGAAATACGTTCTCGAAGTTATGGTTTTCCATTGAAATTGATAGAAACATAAAATCGAAAATTGAGAATTTGTGAACGATATGAGATATTCATAGCACACCGAAAATCCACGAGTATGGTTGTTGTGATGTGGACTATATTGATTTCAAAATGAGGCCATTCGATCTAAATGATCGAAATTCTGTCAAACCTGCGAAGAAAGAGAAGAAGAGAAATATGAAGTGATGAACAGAACAGAGCATCGTGCTGTGATTTTCTGAACGATTGCTGGAACTTCATTGCATGATGAGATCACTAAGGTTGTTCGAAATTTGTACCACGAATCAAGCAAGAGATTCAATGATATTTGTATCAGCAAAATTTCTGATCTATGGTTGTATCTACCACCCAATGGACTTTACAATCAGCTAGTGCATATGTAGATGAGAGAAAAAATGAACATGAATCACGATACAAAATTAGATTGAGTTCGTTGTTCGATTTTTATCAAATATTTTCAAATATGACGAAACAAATTTTGCTCCTCTTCCTAACAGATTCCACTGCTGCAAACGAGATGTAAGCAGTTGCTTTTGGGCAGATTCAAACCAAGAATAATGGCTGAGGGGTTATTAGGATATTCTGCTGAATATTGGCTTTCGCTGAAAAAATGATTTTTGTCAATCAAAAGTTACAATCACCAACAGTATTTCTAGGTTATCGTAGAACTATTGGCATTCCATAATTCATAGACTGAGTACCCCCCGTAGTCCTCGTGTTACGGTTCTAGAGCAAGTTTTATAGAAAATTCTGGGAGCTCAAGATTTGTCTTGTTCGCCAACTGCCAACTTTCTACCCGAAATATAACTCATTCTCCTACTCATTTGTCATTCCAACTATTCAGTTCGGGAAAATATTCTCACGAACTTTGGAATCTACAACAAGCCATGAGGTATTCAAAAAAATGATTACAATGTTGAGGACCAATAATCAAACGAGCATCTTGGTACGTGAATTGTATTTTATATTTCTTGATGTTTTTTCGATAGAAATGTTTCAACATGAACGGAGTCGGTTTGAAGTTGTGAGATGAATTATTCTTGAAGGTTTGATATCGATACAAGAGATTATAGTAGTGGTTGAAATAAAATTAGCATTTAGAATTTGCCCTTTCGTGACAAGAGTCATGTAATTCAGTTCGGGGTTTTTCCAACTAACAATGAACCGTAAATATCAGTCGCTATGGCTTTCTTTCGGAAGTTCATCCATTCGACCAACGTGTACAAATTCAAAAATACACCTAATGAACGAGGATAATTATAGGGTAGGAAAGTAATCAATTGGATTCATTAGATTTCATGGTGAATTTCTTCTTATCATCGAAAATATATTTCCTTACCTTTCGATTCTTAGATGTTTACTCACTCCTGTACCTTTTTCTACTGATACAATTAGCAATACCGGAAAAACAAGTGGATTATATGAGTATTTGTTTCAGAAGGGAGAGTGTCTTAACTACCAGTGAAATCTCTGAAATCGGATCGCTCTGAAATTTTGAAGAACCCTTCCTTTTTCTCTATTCTTAAGGGTGAATAACTAACAGATGGATTCCAGTACAATTCTATTTCAAAGTTCTGTTCTCGTGGATGGGTGATTTTCGGTACGATAAAACCAATCGTATATGCAGAATCTCGTGCTGAAAAATCAATTGGTTTCCTCAAAATCACCCAACTTCTAATCCTGTAGAAGATTCCCTGAAGTGTTGTTTGCCAATAAAATTCTCTTCTCCATCTCTGTACCCACCATGCAACTAGAATAGATATAGAAAATGAAGAGAATTGGTTAGAAAATGCATCTGCATTCCATCTGTACTTTATTAGTATATGTAATTTATCAATGCTTGTTATGCCTGCGTATGCTCTTCAAATGTAATTTAACTCGAAGCTTTTTTCCACTATGTATTTATATACTTACTCTCACTAACTATATACACCCACTGAAGACTTTGCATGCCAAGTCTTATGTTATGGTAATTCATAAGCTATGAAGTTCCATTACGGAAAACCGATGTTTGGTGATGGTTTTCCTTCATACCGCCTCATAAATACAAACAATAATTAGCATTTCTCAAAAGATGTGAGTTCTCTTAGTTCTGCATATCGTAATTCGGTGGTCTTTGTACGAGCGTATGTTCAACAGCTTTGTTTTGATACTAGTATGATCCGTTTGTTTCTACCAGTTTCAAATGACGTTAATTCACACCAGAATGAATGAATAACCATCTACATTACTCGGATAATACACTCACTTGAAAACTGATGCAAAACATTGAAGCGAACAGGATAATGATTCAACATAGATTCTTCATAAGATTATACAATCCCAATAATTCGGAAAACCTTTATGATATCATGACTTCTTTCTTCGTGATCACTTCACACTTCATTTTTCCACGTTGCCTTTGGTATTGAACTTTTCCTGCAATATTTGTTGTCTATATGATTTTTCTGTATATATGTTTGCATCAGTTCCCTGCCATCAGTCTTCTTGGAATCTTCCATTTCTTTTTTTGTTCTAGAGATAAATTGATAAATTGGTCCAAGTACTTCTTGAGTCTCATAGCTCTTGAATATAACTAATATAAATATAATTCTCACACAATATTATATTTTGATTATGAAAGATATAATCGGTATTTATGGATATTCATGAGATAGATCCACACAAAATTTTGCACAAACTACAAAATAGGAAACATTATATAGACGTTTTGTTGGACAATCTCTCTCAATAATTCTAAATATTTTTCAATATCTCATATCGTGACAATGAGGTACTTGCTAATAACTAATCTTCTCATATCAACTGAAGTTGATGGTTAATTGATTATGAGAATATAAAGTATTTTCATGAATGTATGTTTTCATAAGAATTGTCAGTAATTTCATAAACAATGTGTCGTCGAGTTCTTCAAGAATCTGTAGCTGTGCAAGATATTATTTATTAGTTTCCTCCTATAGAAAAAACAACTTCCAAAGATTGATATGAAGAAATATTCGTTATGCTATCATGGAATATTTCAAACAGTTCTCTACCGGACGTTTTAACATGATTCGTCATACTTGGATTCATCTCAGAACAGTTTGATTCATTATGAAACCTATTCTGTTTCCTTCGATATGGCTTGCATCATTTGATACTTGATACAGTAACTATGAACTTATTTACCACTTGTGTATTGTCTTATTCCTCCACACATTGTGAAATGTATGAGAAGGCAATTCCAATGAACTGTATGGATATTAATGCATATCCGTTCACAGTGAGATAATATGAAACCCACAAATCATAGTCCCTATAGGTACAAGTCGTTACCATGATACCTTCTACTACTTTTTGAAAATCAATGGTTGGATATGATGTCTTTTGATCTACCATCTCAATCATTGTCAGTATGAAATATTGACAAACAACAGAAATGAAGTATTGAGAATAAGTGATTCAAAATGAAGTAGGAAAAAGTCATATTCACTTGTAAAGAATTATGTCCGGCATTATGCATCTTGCAATTGACCATCATTTTTATTTTTTTCACTATCTACTTTACATCCTGACATGATGATTAACTGGGGTGCTTTTCTTGTATGGATCATAACAGGTATTTTGAATATTGTTTCAATCGATTTCTGCTAGAGGATCAATATAAAATATCAAGAAATCCAAATCACCTAGAGAATTTGCATTTCCTCCATTACAGCAAAAAATATTGATTTTCAACATAATAAACATAATAAACGTCGATATATATGTAGAAAATTCAGATGAGAGTCTGAATAATTTCCTCAATAATGATAATACTAATAGATTTCTTATATTTTTTCCAAAATCAGGTTCATAACATAGTCTTGAAGCTTTCGAAAGAAATCGTCGGAGTTCGATTCATTCGGAGATACGGATCTCTATCAAATTGTTTCACGAAGTTATATAACAGAAGCCAATGGTGCTGAAACCTTCGTCCGAAGATATTATGGATGAGATAGTAGATCAGAGAAAGAAAAAACTACCCTCGAAAGAGATATTTTGTAGCGAATTATTATTTAGTTCACAAGAATTCTCGCACCACTGGAGATTGTCAAATGTTCCTTAGTATTTAGAATACATCACAGAAATATCGATTGATATTTCTGTGATGTATTCTATTTGTGGATATGCATAGTGTGCATATCCACATTATGCCGTTCGCAATATCATACAGAAAAATACAATGATCTCGTACAGTCGGAAAATCTACCGCATTGTGCATTCATTCGATTCATAGTCGGTGATGTACGCACAAATGCGTGAAAAGCTAATTTGTTTTGTCAATTTCATTATGCATCTGGGACTAAACCGATGCAGTGGCTTGCTTAGGGTATTTTCATGACGGTATCAGCAAAAAAAATAACAAGCTCATCACCATTCGAGTTGGCCCAATAAAAGCGAAACAAGGTATGCATTTCACTGAGATCAAGAACTGACATTGAAATAAATGATTCTTTATGTTATGTTGGATAGGACAAGATATAAAAAAAAACACATAAGGCACTTCTTAGATGAACATCGTTCTAACTACAAAATGAGAAATAGTGATGAAAGGGAAAAAAACGTTACTTTCCATCACTAGCCGATTATTCTCATGAACGTTTCTTCTCGAGAACTACTGCATTGAATTCCAAAAACAAGATTTCGATTACCTTCAAAATGGATGTATCACTTGACCACTTATCCCATTTGAGATTCAAGGGTTGGAGCTCACCCCTCCGAGAGGTTCGTGGTGAAAAAGTTGAAAACATGCGCAAAATAAGGTTCGAGCCTTTTTTTTCTGATGATGATGACTATGTCGACTCGGCCTTGTTTCGTTTTCATTGTGCCACCAAGTATATGTTGTGTGTTTTTCTACTTGAAAAATGCTGGGGAACCGGCTCATGGGTTCGGAATATTTGGTGCTGGATCCGAAGACTTCCTTCTGGAGCTTTGGACCCGTTCGTATACCAAGTAATGTTTTGACAGCGCTTGGATGGATTCTATCTTGTTGCTAAGTTCCGTATGGAAAAGTTTTTTCGAACCTGAACTTCCTGATAATTTTGTCGGTAAAAAATTGAACAAACAAACGCACTGTCACAATCATTCAATCAAAGATCCTCATCGATATTTTTTTTGACATACAACCAGATTGACATTATGTTGCAAACATGAAGAATATCTCAGTGTAGACTGACTGACACTTTGTTGTACCTCTACATGATAAATTTTCCAATGCGAAACACCCTCACAGATATATTGAAGGAAAATAGTTTTGAGAATGACTATACTCGTGTGAGAAAGGACAGACTTTCATTATCATCAAGGTTGTTGTATTTTTCTTCGATTCGTTGAACTTCAACTCGAAACTTCTTGAATTCACTGAGCAACTAGCTATCGTAATAATCACCTAATCAGCCTCATTATTGGTAGAGATTATCAATAATATTCGGAATTTGATGTTCAATTGGAAAGTGATTGATTATGAATCAAATTATTGTATCTCCTTTTTAGTTCAGAGGTGCCATCAGGACATGTTCGTGAAAAGATAAATATATGATGATTGTGCAAACAAGCGAGTAATCAATACATAATCTGCCTAAATACAGCATGTAACCTACATGAAAGTTTGAATCTGCATGTTTGAAAGACCTAAATCACCCCAAATTCAATCTGGGGCTTCCAATGAAGGAATGATTAATTTTCTCGACCAATCGACCATCCTCACAGCAATGAAAGGCACCATAAATTGCTTCATATTTCCGTCGTATATTCACCAAATTGTATTGGGTCCTATAGTTTTGTTTCGTTCTTTAGATATTCGACATTTTCGTTCCAACAGAACATCTGCCAATCGTGCAACAGTTAAACCTTGTTCCATTATGAAATGTATAGTATTCGTGGAAAAAATAGATTCTCATCTCTCAAATATTAGGATTCTGGATCACGAACAGATTGGAAATTCTTTCATTTTTGAGGAAGAAGTCGATATCGTTATATGGAGTTTTGAATAAAGTGTAGGCGTGTACATCAAATAGCGTCGACACTGCCATGACCATAACCAAGCCATTTTCCCCGATTACGGAATTTTGTATGATAATGAATCATGAGACTACATATGTACAGGTATAAGACACGCATTGAAAGAAGTGTCTTATCTATACTGTATTGCGAAGATTGTCAACAAGAGTTCACCAGAATCGATGGAAAATACAGCAACGATACTCACTTCAGCTTGGCAACCATCGGATTGACCATTCCTAATAGCTTGACGATTATGTGTATAATTCTGAATTACAATAACATCGGAAGGTTCAGTTTTCGAAAGAAAAAAATGAGTTTATATCAGATCTGCCGATGTGCGCATTCACCAACATCTGTAATAGTAAGGAAAGACCAAAAGAATGCGAACTTGGTAAGTATATCTATTCTTTCAACCTGCTTCAAGTCACCTTGAGAAATTACATTTATTTTATGAGGAATATCGCTTCGATGGTAGGCCACAGCGGTATCCATAAGAAACAAAAATGAGATTCAGTAGTTCATATTTCTATAGATGGTATATTGAACTGGTATTGGCTTCACTCCCAACAATTAGCCGAATCATTTGGTAGTTTTCACGTGTACCCCACTGTTATAAATCATTCTCCAGTTGTTTCTGGGCATTCTGCATCTGCAATGAGAAGCCAATCATTCTCACACTCCTACGTCACTGAATTACCATTATTGCTCGGAAAAATTACCCTATAAACGAAATTGCTGCTCTATAATCTGTGCCCCTCGAGCTTCAGATTTTGATGATTTGTTTTGTCGTATTCACATGATGACGACCCCGCAAATAGAGCTCTTATCTATCGTCGGATTAATCAGTTTTGATCGAATCGAATCTCGACCGGTTTGTGATATACCTATTTATTCAGCATTGAGGTATTCATTTGGACTGGGAAATCAATTCTACCTAGTGGATTATGAAAGACAATATTAGAATAGAATAATTTACAAAGGAGCTTCTGTGAAATCGCGTTCACAACATGCAAAAAAACTACTACATGATAGATAACTATAGCTAAATAATGATTGGATTAACATGAGAGAATGAGAAATGAAACGGACTGTAAGTTGAACCAAAACAAACATGGGGGTGCAAATACTGTCTGTAAGTTCATCGAGGAGGTGGTACATTCATTTCCCAGCTTTTCGTGGGATTTTCTCTCCTCGTTTCTAAAGAATAGAGTAGAATTTATTGAAAATTATTTCAGATTTTGTGATCTGACCCAAAACGTCACTGCGCTTGAAATTAAACTTTTAGATAACTAAAAGAGAAATTCTCTATTGGTCAGTGACACCTTGTTTTTGAAAAAATTTGGAAATACAAATATATTTAATAAGAATAAAACCTCTACTTATCTTGGTGGACGTTTCTTCCCAAAATTTTTCAATATGTTTTCGGTTTTGACACTGAAAAGTGATAAAAGTAACACGAAGAGAAAAATATTTTAATTGTGTTGGGAACGGGAGCAGATTCGTTCCCGAAACGTCCACCGAGATGAGTAGAGGTTTTTTTCTTATTAAATATATTTGTATTTCCAAATTTTTCAAAAACAAGGTGTCACTGACTAATAGAGAATTTCTCTTTTAGGTATCTAAAGGTTCAATTACAAGCGCAGTGACATTTTGGGGCAAATGAGGGTGCAATTTGAAAAACGAAAGGTACTCGTTTTCTACGACACGTATTTTTTCCCAATTTTCTTTTCTGCAAATGACTGAAATATCTGCTGGCCTCAAAGCTCTGGGCCACCCGGTATGTATGTATACATATCGCTTCAAAAATAAGATATATCTATCCACGGGGATGATCCAGACTACTCGATGTGTACAATGATAGAAATTCTCAGAAACCCGACTAACATTCTATTCGATTTCAGTTCCAGGAATATTGGAAAACATTTCGTATTATTGTAGTCATCATAACCATGACATCAAGAAGTTGAGATTCACAATGATTATCCACCATAAAAAAATGACAACAACCCACAATTCCATTAGATTTTCAACTTTGGATTCATAGTTTGCGATCAGGGATTACTCCCTCGGGATGAAACAATACGTTCTTCATCACATTCGTTCGTAACATCACCCGCTAAACCGATAACTGTGTAGCGTTCCATTTTTTTTTTCTGAAAAAAAAAACTTTTTATGGGTGTTTATCTGGTTCATGCATTTTCCGCTTGGCGGGATATATAATCATAGAGCATTTAGTAGCCGACCTACTCAGTTTGAATTATTTAGGTACCACTTTATTCACAGCTGAAATCGCTATTGGTCGTATCGATTCGAAAACGATATATTAATATGAATCCTGCAGCTGGATAATATTGAGATTTTTCTGTGGTGTAACTCATTTGTTATTCCGTTGCCTGTATAATCATGGAAATGATCATGGGAAGTCCCAATTGCTGCTTAGAAAGCTTTTGTTTCATTGAAAATAAAGTCATTGATCCAAAAGTTTCATTCAAGATTAACAAAAATTCAAGTAATCATAACAAATAATAACGATAAAATAAACAAATCATTGAAGTAGTTAATACAAACATAGAAAGTACTCTTGGACCTTTGAAAGTTCATATGAACGAACATTCGAACGAAGATAAAGAATCAGTCTTTGAGCATCAGATCAAATCCATTGATTAAAATTCCAGTCCAAACAGCACCCCCCAAAATTGAAAGAAGTAGAATTATAACAGATTAGACTTTCTAAAGTACAATGGAATTGATATATCATATCCTACAACTTTCTTCACATAGAAGACTTCAACTTTGGTTGTTGCGTTCCCATCCAATCTTTGATTTCTACTGTCGAATCCCTAATCAAGGCAATCATCGTAACTGCACCTGAATTCAACTTTTTTACGTTTGAGTTTCGAATTAGGACTAGTGGTTAGGTTCTCATTAGCCCTAAACTTTCTGATTCCACTTCGTTCTTCACTTAGTCGACTTTTATAAGTTTGCAGAAGGTGAGAGACGATTTTCACAATGATTCTCAAAAAGTTGTTTCTCTGTATCGAATGTACCATTGAACAAATTCCACTTGCTGTCAGAAATTAATTCGGTCCTATATCGTTTGTTAGATTGAATAATTTTAATGAATCTGTCAAGAACGTAAATTCCATGATTTTGGTCTTACTAGACTTTGGTCTATCCACAATACCAAGGTTTGTACCATACAAGGTTTCGCCGATCAAATTCATTGAGATCTTCTTGTGAACACTTCCAAAAAATATCACCTAGTTGCAGCTATCGACCTGCCTTGCCGAAAGCGCTTTCTAATTCGAAATTAAATATTCTTATACGAAATAAAACTTTCCACATCATCTTTTCCTGAGAAGTCGTATTGTAGTGATCGATTGGTCCTGCTCCTCCTGTAGTATAAATCACTATGCGAGCTACGATGGAGTCCTTCCGAATGATATCAATGATAATCATCATCATCGGTGTCAGTACTCAACAAAGTTCTAACGAAACAAAGAAGAATTCTCAATCCTATATTTGTCAGTCCTCAACTCGTTACATATATTTAAAAAAAAACTATTCATTGCCCAAACAGGTACAAGACCCACTTACAGGACAGCTTTTTACAATGTGTACATGTAATTGTGAACAAAAACTAAGAACAATAAGAAAATAAAATATTTTGATAAATCATTCAGCAGTTGCAGAAAGTGATCTCAATTATAAATAATAATGATAATAAAAAAATAAATGGAAGGAAACATAACTTGTATCAATGAATAAAATATGAATAGAGAGGAGATAATTGCTTCGTAAACATCGCAAGGTAGAAAAAATATGTTTTATTTCTTTTTTGAACACTCCAATGGGAGTTGAAAATATATCAGTTTTTTCGCATATCTGCTTGAACTTTTTGCACATCGAATGAATTGGAGATTTCAATAGTATATTCGTTCTTGGATTAGGTAAATAAAAAAAAAGTGAACTTCTACTGTTCAAACGAGGTATGTTGAAATTCAGCTGGGATAATAACTCTGGGCAATTAGTCATAGTTCATAGATAAATATGCAAGAGTGGTAAGTTCTACGGTCCTCCAGAGACAATAGTTAACATATGTTCAATAATGAGTTATTATCTAAAACTTGTTCAGGATAAATTCCATCAATTCTATATACAATATACTTCATGAATTTCCATTGAATTGATTCGAGCAGATGAATGTGATTCAAGTAAATAGGAGACCAAATCAGCGACCCATATTCTAAGTGTGATCTCACATTTGAGGTAAAGAGAGCAATGAGGCTATTTTCATTTTTGAAGTCTTTGCAATTCCTGAAAATCAAACCAAGCATTTTTTTCGCTGCAGTTCTAATAATGTGTGATGAGAAGCTCAATTTGGAGTCAAAATTAATACCAAGATATTTTGTTCCATCACACCTATCCAAAAAAAAAAATGATTTATTGTGTAGGTGTATTCGATTGGTTTGATTTTCAAAGTATAGCTAGTGTAATGACATTTCTGTATATTCAGGGGTAGTTTATTTTTTTCACATCAAAATGATAGTCGGTCAATATCATTTTGGAGTAACTTACAGTCATTATGAGATTCAATGACTCTGAATAATTTCAGATCATCAGCAAATAAAAGAATATTGCTTGTTATATTTTCACTTATATCATTCACTAATAATTAAAATAAAAGAGGGGCTAAATTTCTTCCCTAAGGTGCCCAACTGGTAGAAATGAAAATTTGCGATTTATGACCATGATTACTAAGGTATGATTGAAAGAAAGTTAGTAGGTTAGCGTGCGTCGAAGCTAAGATTATTCTATTTAGATACTAGTATTTTATGGTCCAATTTGTCAAAGGCCTTTGGAAAATCTGTGTATATGGTATCGACTTGAGACTGATTATCTATAGCATTGCTGATAGTTTGTGTAAAGCACATTAAATTGGTGATGGTTGATCTCTTAGACATGAAGCCATGCTGGTCAAGTGATATTTCATTCTTTACATTGGGAAATACTCTATTATAGATAGAGATTTCAGAAGCCTTCGCGAAATTTGACAATAAAGTGATGGGACGATAGTTTCTTATTTGATTGATAGCTCCATAACATATGAAATATACCCCCGACTAAATGGCGATAGTATGTTTCACTCAGATTCTGCTCTATTCCAGTAATCTATCGTATGAAACCACTATTAGTTTCCATCACGATTCCTGCTAATTGACTAACGTCCCTTTGTCACTCCCGACGCAGACTGGAAGGTGGTCGCAGGAAGATTGAGAGGAAAAATATGTTACCACTGTATTATATGAAAATGATGCTGTTAGCACCACGTTGATGACTGGCTTGATTAAAAGACGGTGAATCAAGGTCGTAGTCCGGAGTGAAATCAAAGTCCTTCACGGCAGGGGCAGAATTAACTAGCTTCTAACGATATACCGGGTGATAACGATATCAGAGCTAGGAGCAGATCAGGGCCAACTTTATCTCTTCAGGCCGGAGCATCGCTTTCGTGACGTCACACTAGTAGGGACAAGATCGAGGGAGTGGAAATCAATGCATTTCCAGATGCATTGAAGTGAAGAATATGGAGAGATAAAGTTCGTAGAAAACGAAGTTTTTCGAGACATGAATCAACAATCACTGATCCAAAAATGACAGTTTGGGAAATATCGCATATTTCGAGCAGCCCGTTTCATTTCTCATACTCACTAACGGATTTAATTTTCTCCACAACTACATATTATGATGTATTGTTGAATGAAGAATGAAACGGACTGTGAGTTGAACCGAAACAAACATAGGGGTGCAATTTGAAAAACAAAAGTTAGGAGTGGTTTCTCGGGGGTTGTTTGCCAGGGGGGGATTCTGCATGAACGAGCTCATGGACTCCGTATTTTTTTTCCAATTTCCTTCTCTGAAGATATCTGCTGGCCTGAAAGCTCTGGGACACCTGGCATATTGTATGAATTGACCTTTTTGATGAGACAAAAACTATCAATGAGACAGACATTGAATAATTCCAATGATTATCAAAATTCATCCATTGTACTGAAAACATTATCATTTTTGAGATCTTATAGACTCCTCGAGACCATCATGAATGAGATTATTGACTTGAACAATACAATACAACCTATGTTCTTTTCATTTTCACAGCAATAATGAGACAAACACCATCATCTAAATCCTTCAAATCCACGAAAGTATTTTGGACGACCCTGCTAGTGTGCTTTCTACAAGCAACGTTGATAGATGTTGTCAAAGCAGAAACTTCTGTCCGCTCTGATGTTGAAGATGACAGCTTACAGGTGAGACAAATCATCAAGTGTGATATGCCAGTTGTTTATGCATCAACTGCGTTATGAAGATGATAATGCCAGAAGGGGTGGATGTCACTTAAAACTCGATTCTCTTTTCTTTACTGACGCATGATTTGATTTTTGATCAAATTTGTATGACGTTGTGGGTGTATATGAATTAGTTGAACGGAAGGGATGGAAGAAACATTGTTATTGGCAGGTAATGCGGTATAACGCCCTAGAGCATTATGAGTGTTTTCATAGGAATTATCACCGATAGACACTGCAGGTGGTACCTACAGATGGAACATCTGGATGGTAAATTGAGAGGTATCAACAAAATTTAGAATACTTGCACTACCTTGACACCATTCATCTGTGAATTTTATACTTTGCACTTGTTCAATATCAGCTCTCTGACGGCATCCTCGGGTGGGGTGCAGTGGCAGAATGCAAAAATCGTGTGTAATTCGAAAATGAATACTGAGAAAAAAATTCAATATTCAAGCAACACGAATTTTAGTGGAGCAGAAGTCTTAGACATTCGACAGCCCTTTTGTCACAAAATATTACTGAATATTCATGAAAACAAAATACAACACATACCACTCAAACATAAATATGAAAAGAGAACAATGAATGAACTATACTACAATCAGCAATTCAGGAAGGAGGAAAATGCTGATTGACTTAGTCGATTTGAAATACCAAAGGTTAAGCATATTCTCGAGCATATTCTCTCACTCTATATACATAAACAGAACAGTATATCATGAAGGAAGAAATGAAAAAGAACTAGTCTGACTCAAGTCTAATTTATCATTGTTATTATCTTCAACTTGTGTTATTTGTTTTGTTTTTATTCTATTTCGTGATGATTTTGTTCTGAAATTTCGAGTTTTCATATACCTACAATCACACACAAGCATTCATAATGCTTCCGAAATTGTTCATGATCATTATTATTGTACCAAATTATAACTATTTGTATTGAGTAACTTGAAATGAACGTGCAATTATTGATATTATTATACTTTTATGCAATGTGTACAATAATACTCTTGTAGTATTACCATCACCACATATTGATAGTGGTTGTATGATGCATTTGAAGTCATTGAAATAAGTAATGGTGAATAATAATAATAACTCTCTCTGATTGCTTGCAGTAAATTCTGGAAAGAGAGAAAATATTTTCAAGTGATTCCTTTTGCCTATGATTGAAAGCGTCTTGTGACGCAATTTGGTCTATATGACCAAACTGAAAGTAACCTTTCCTAACTTCATTAGAATTCGATCAGTTTTAGGATAAGTACATTATCACTATTTCTCGATATATATCATAGGTGATTCAGAGTTATAGTTTTGTGTTGAATATTCGTATCTTTGCCACACAATACTCCGGTGATATCCTAATGCAGAACACAATTTAGATTTCCTCTATGCATTTATCAACCATAACGTTCATTTTGTAAGTACATATACCTCTCCTTTTGTGTCCATATTTTTACCTCTTTTATTTCGACCGCAATGAACTCTTCTATTTTAATATTCTGTTTCCTTTTCACTCCCATTCCTGACCTCCTAATCTTCTGAAATTAGCTGCTCACATCCGCTATAGAAGGAAGTAAAGGGTAAAATTGTGTTTTGAGCGACTATCTTCGATATTTTTTCAACCGCTTCGAAGTGTTCTTCATTGGAGCAGATAACATTGGAAATTAGTTTTCATACCTATCTCTTCCTCAATAGATATAAAAATAACATACGTGAATAAACAGTGTGCCCAATCAATTCGTTCCCAACTTTCATGAGTGGGAACATTTTATACACATCAAATTTCTTGATTCTCAATTGTATGCTGATCCAGAATTATCCATGGAAATTAAATCATCGGTGATGATAAAAATAATACAAATATCAATGAGTCATTATGTGGAAATTACACATATTGAGATGAATTGATATGTTTCGCTATCAAACTTTCTTTCAAACCAAACTTCATTTTAGGTAAGGACTCCTTTTTGTCTTGTATAATTTCCACTTCGTCTGCAATATGCAGGAAATAGCCGATGGAAGGTCTCATACAGGGTGTTTGAAAAGACACGGCAATATTGAAGGGGGTGATGATCATGGAAATAAGTTCCCATAAACGTAGGTCCGCATACGCTTCGTTACCGATCTACAGGGTGTTGAAGTTTAATTTGAGAGACTTCGGCAGTCATTGAGGAGAAGATTGGATTCTTGCATCCAAGTTGGAGGTGGTCACTTTGGAACAATTTTTTCGAATAATAATCAATTTTTAAATTGAACCCTATATGAATAAATAGTTTCTGTATAATAACATGTACATACTTTGAAATGATTTTTATCTTTTACTTAAAAAGTATGCGTCGTACGATAAAATGCCAACAGACGTATTTTCTTCTCAATTGAAAAAGAAATGGAAACAATGTTTCATTTTCAGAGAATTCAGTGCCGTCCTATGTTTTCCATTAAAAATAGGCAGTAATGAGCCAATACCCGCGCCGCTGGTGAGACTAAGAAATCGTTGTGTATTGCAAAGTATGCGTCTTCCATATCTATTAACACGTCTAATATTTCATCACAATATCTCAAGTAGTTTTCAAAAAATCTTGTTTTTACTGCTTTGTTTGATTTACCTTTGAAACCCTGAAGATCGGTAACGAAGCGTATGCGGACCTACGTTTATAGGAACTTTTTTTTCTTAAACACCCTGTTTAGTGAAATCTGAATAACATAGAATTCAGAGAGCCCGAATAGGTACCACCGGACATATAAAAAAAACGGAATTCTGCAACTGTGAACCATGAAATTATGTTTTTGTGCTATAGTTTGATAGCACAAGTGTGCAATTCTGCAATTGTGAATTTCAAAATCAGTCAAGTTCATTTTCAATGCCTTCACGAAGGTTGCTGAGTGCAACTTTTGCAATTTTTTCACTCAGAATCAGGTACACCTACACAACAGTAAACGACCAAGGTATGATCAAATCAAAATATTCCATCCAGGATATTTATCATCATCACACTTGTGCAGGCAAATTTCCTGAATTAGTTATATATGGTTCTGTTTACAGGAATTTTCTCCAATTCGAAAAAGATGCAATGTGGTAATTTTGCGACAGCTCATTGTTCGTATTATTTTTCCAGTGGTTTGACATAATTTTTACATTATGTTATGTAATTTGTTATCATCAATATCAGATATTTGAGCGAGCTTCACCAATTCGATGAATTTCATATTCGTTTTGCTGCTTGTATAACGAGTTGCGAAATTAGCCACTTTATCAAATTTACATGACTATCGGACTTCATTCCGAATAAAATTCATCGAATCCTGCGATACTCTTCATACGTGTTTTGAATCCATTTCAGTTATTCAGTCACTATATCAGTAACCAGCATGTTGACATTCAATTTCTTGCAATTGTTTGCACTCTCCGATGAAACGAGCACCTTTCAAGACGGAAGTTGTTTTTCCTATAAATTGCCAAAGTCAAATGAAACTATGAGGGCAAAAATCACATTTTTTACACAAGATAAAAATGATACGAAACCTCTTCAACATCTATATTCAATGAAAGAGCTATATCAGAATTTTCCTTTATATCGAATCGAGATTCATCGACGTTATTCGTTGATTTTTTATTTCAATATCAGAGCAGATTTCGACGAACGAAGACCAGGTGCGTTCGTTATTATTCATTCTTCTTGTGGCCTTTCCATTCACGAAATAAGCCAGTAATCCTAGGACCGATATCTCTCCTTAAACGTGTGGCAAGGAATAAGGAAACGAAATGAATTTTCTATTTTGACACGATGTTATACAGGAGAATGGAGTAGAATCTGAAAGTTTTCGGAAGTATCGAATTCAGTTTCCGATCTCACGAATATGAGGTTATGTCCTGTCCATTGAATGACGGAGGAAAACTATGTTTTCGAGTTCGAATGGAGTTTCTTGAAGGGAAGAAGTGAATGTATACTGCAAGTATAGTTATGGATCATATGTTACCAATCAGGTTGGTTAAGGAATGTGTCCGATGCTGTGGAACTTTGAACTGAAAATGTTCTAGGAATTCTATCAAGAATAACTTATATTGAGTGAACTGTTGACATGATATTGAAATTATAATATGATCGAACGATTATGATGCCAAAATCCTGACTGCAACACGTCTATGAATTGATACTACATGCAATACCTAGAGCAATGTGTAAATTGGCTTCACTACGGTGTTGATTATTTCGAGAAATGGAACAATTTTATTTTATTTCAATTTTTCGTTGTCTATAATTCTTGTTTCCTGAGGATAATCAAGAATTTAGTTGAGAAAACAAAATGACAAAACATCAGACGTATTTCTATCTATTATACCAGACGGTGTTACTTTCGAAAATTGAGTCTAGGTGTTGAAATGTGAAGAACGTGTGTCCAATACATGAGAATGTGTGTTCAATGTGTGAGATTGTGAGTTCAATCAATTATTTCCCAATTTCTAAATAGTAATTGCCCGTGGTATGAGTGAGAACCTATATTATTCTGAGAAATAAAACAATTTTATTTATATTGAATTTTTCGTTGTCTATCATCCCTTGGGAGAGCAAGATGACAAAACACCAGACGTACTTCTATCTATAACACCAGACGGTGTTACGTTTAAAAATTGA
Source organism: Gastrophysa polygoni (assembly GCA_963576655.1). Lineage (NCBI taxonomy): Eukaryota > Metazoa > Arthropoda > Insecta > Coleoptera > Chrysomelidae > Gastrophysa > Gastrophysa polygoni. Next base: position 4,616,751 of record OY755083.1, on the reverse strand, counting down.
GACTGCTCAGGTGTTGAAATATGGAGAACAGAGTTTTTCCCAATTCACCACTATTTCTGGGTTCCATTGAGAATAATGTATACACTGCGATATGGAGAAGAACTTCACGCGGGGCAAATTTTACATCGAGTCAATATAATTGTTATGCAATGGTAACGGTAATAATGAGTGATCATTTTTTCTTTTGTTTAGTTGGATGATATGCCGAAACGAGATTGGAACAGAAATCTGAACATGTGGGGCAAAAGAGGGTGGAGCAGCATACACGGAGGGTGGGCTCTGAAACGTAATGCACCATCATGGGTCGACCAACAAATATACCCTTCCATCCCCATAGCTGAGAAGAGGTCTTGGAAAAACTTCCAGGTATTTCAGGTCTCACGAGTAATTGAAAAATTTTCGACTATGAATTCATCTATTCATCATCAATGTGGAGAGCTTTGTGGTATTCATCAAAGGACAATTTTAAGAATACCTCAGTATCGAAATCACTTATGAAAATTCCATATAACCCAGAAATCTATTCCATGTGTATAGGGTGTATCATGAGGGGAGCCATACAAAGGGTGTTACAGAACTATGGGATCAAACTTCTAGGGGTTTTTCAGTGTAACAGTAGAAAACATTCAATTAGTGGGTCCCATGCCTTTGTCATATGATATCATCACAACAATTGTTCAAAATGTCTTCCTCCAACCTGAATACTCCGATTTAAATGTCGCACATGATTTCGGCGGACTTGACTAAAAATTTGATCCTCGTTTTGAATGATTTCGAATGCTGCTGTAATTCGTCCAATCGAGTCTTGCTCTGTTTCTACTGAAGTTTCGTAGACCAAAGACCTTACATGTCTCCACAGCAAGAAATATAGCGATGTTAAAGTAGATCAAGACGAGTCGGTGAATTTATATGTGGAGTTTTCTGCTGGTAATATTCGATTCTTGTGTTCGAAATTTGTGTTATCTACAACAGTGTGGGAAAGCAAACTGGTTGCTCTGTTATCGGCGATAATACAGAAAATCAATGAGTTATTCTTTGGAAGAAGCCCTGTATATTTCGACATATTTGGATGTAGAAATGCTATTGACTATCGATTATGACGAATATCCAAACGAAGCCTCATTATTTCAGGTGGTAGACTACAATTAGATTCAAAGATGCCGAGAAACATGATTATAACCTCCCAGTGCCGCATCGAATCCTGAAAGAAAATAAAAAAAATATTTGGGATGCATAGTTCGGTGTGAATTCAGATATGTTGAAATATATAGGTATCAACTCTCTGAACTCATGATATAAATATTTTTTCGGATTTTCTCTTCGTTAATAAAAATAAAAATAGAAGTTCTAATAACTTTCTCAATATATTTGTAGTGAGGCGCTCGAAATTCTTCAGGAACTCAAAAGAGGAATCATCTATTTTCCAGTGGCTCCTTGATAAATATCTTGACAAATATCGAATTTCTACGTGTCTTAGTTGTGGACGTTTCGGGATCAAATCTCCATAAGTTGAGGAATTCCTCAAGAAATACGATCAAGATAACAACATTTCTGATGGTACATCAATATTCTCGTTCTGCAATTTTTCTCAAAGTGTCCTTTTTCAGAAAATTCCAATACAAAAACGTCTCTGGAATTTAAACGGATTAGGATGAGTCGTTCCTAAAATATCGGTCATAAAAATTATACAAATACAAATACAAATTTTCATGATACCCTCTACCACACCGGTACCATAATCTCCGTTTATGGATGACAAATGATGATGAAACTTTCCATTCAATCACACCGACTCGTCTATCAACCGTTCGACTAAGTGACAATATTCATGTGATAATATTCATGATAACGATATTCGAACTATAAACTAATCCTTTCAAGTCTGGAGACCAGACTTGGAAGGTATAAAATCTTAAGTGTATTCACGTAATGAAAAAACAATTCTTATTCAATTCAATGATATTTCGATATCTATGATATTATCATTATAGGTGTAGTTGTCAGCCACGATAAGTGTATATTCATCTATGGTATATTTCTGCCCACAACGTAATCAAGAAAACTTTTCGAAAAAATTATAATCCAGAGATGTATTCCGCCGACAATATTTCTCACGCATTGCCGCTGTATCATTTCCAATACCCTGAACTATGCTGAATATAAGCTCCAAGTTTGAGATATATAAATATTGGAATTCGAAGACTTCAAAATTACTGAGCTTTTGCATATTATGATGAAATCGATTAATTTTCATGTGAAATCTGAAACTATTGAAAAACCAATTATAGGGTGGTTGGGGTAAGCGGATGGTTCCATCAAGTGAAGAAGAAGCCACGATGCAAGATGTTGCTACCTTATTAGAACAACAAGATCAAAACACTATCCCCATGAACTCACAGGAAGATTTCGAAATAAAAGAAGAGGACAAAAGGAACTGGAACAAGTTTTCTGATGGTTGGGGCAAGAGAAGCAAATGGGAAAATTTCAGAGGTTAGTAGATGTTTGCGAAAAAAACGTCCTGGTCGTCATATTTGAAGATATTCCTAGTCCATCTAGGTGTTCTGATCATTCCACTCATACTACTTCATGTTGAATGAGTTCTTCTACCCGGTAGATAATAACCTTGATTATAAAGGGTGGCCCAATGAAAACGAAACCAGGCCGATTTGACATAGTTATCATTCTCAGAGAAAAAACGCTCGAACCAGCAGATGTTTATTTCGAGGGGGAAATATTTTGCGCATGTTTTCAACTTTTCCACTTCAAATCCCTCGGAGGGGTTAGCTCCAACCCTTAAATCTCAAATGGGATAAGGAGTCAAGTGATACATCATATTGAAGGTAATGGAAATATCTTACCAACGCTTCCTTGTTTTTGGAATTCAATGGAGTAGTTCTCGAGAAAACACCTTCATGGAAATAATCGGCTAGTGATGGAAAGTAACGCTTTTTTCTCTTCCATCACTATTTCTCATTTTGTAGTTAGAACGATGCTCATCAAAGAAGTGCATAATGTGTTTTTTTTAATCCTGTCCTATCCAACATTACATAAGGAATCATTCATTTAAATGTCAGTTTCATGATATCTCAGTAGATGTATATCATGTCTCGTTCTCATTGGGCCACCCTTTATACACCTAAAGTATTTTGTTATGAATGGCACTGAAAGGAAGAAATTCAAAATGTTGGACAGAAATATTTCTGCGACACTTCTGGAAAAACATTCTTGATTATTCAGTCACACAGCTAATTTTTTCATTTCATTGCAGGATCCTGGGGAAAAAGATCCCCTGCCTGGTCCAACTTGAAAGGGGTGTGGGGCAAGAGGAGCGAACGAAATAGTCCTTAAATTAATCAACAGCAACAAATAAAAGGTATCCATAGCCTTCTTTCCGACTACCGAATCCAATAAAGAAAGATTTCGAGAATATATTTTCATATTCCGATGATGAGAATATGAGTACTATAGAGAAAATAGGATTGATTGATAGTGAACGTATAACTGAATAATTTTACTGATTCGGGTCTCCTTCATAGGTGAATTCACTGAAAGAATGCTGTATAATGATCGTTATAATCAAGTGGCTTCAAATATCATTATGAACACAACATAAGATTCAATCAATGAATCCGCTCACGACTATAGTTGAAAGCGTTTTGCAAAATATGGATTTCACACAAGAAAAACAAAATTATCATTTTTTTTTCTATGATTGACTTTATCTATCCGATGATTGTTACCTAAATGGTGGACACAATGGTTCAGGAGTCTCTTCTGGACTACTTGGCTATCTCAACATAAAAACTCAACTCAAGAAGGGGAAGAGTATGGTATGTTACATATCAACCACTAACAACTTAATCATCCGAGGAATTATCAGTTAAGAAAAACATCGAAATAATTGCACTATTATCGAAAATAACGCGTTTGGAAAATGAAAATCAATAAGTGTAGTGTGTGTGAGAACAACATACACAATTCTCTCGGAGCCAACACATATTGTTGAAATGTCACACACTTTCATTCAGTGCGAGTATCACGATTTACTTCAGCGAAATGTTTCTACAACACAAATAACTCTGATACCGAATTTAACTTCGGATCTGTCAGTAATTATTGATGTTGTCACTTCTTATTGAGTGCCCTGAGAGTAATCCATCATCCCGTCAGTTGAGACCAATCGATCCTCGATAAATCAGCATCTTACGATTATATCAGGTTTTCAGCTATCAAAGTGAATTTTATCTGATATCTCATGAACCAAGGAAATATTTCTAAGAACTCAGTCGGAAAAATGTTGTTTTCACAATTTTGTCGCTCAAAGACTTCTCTAAATATGGTCAGTGGCGTACTCAACAGATGTCTATCGATTTTCTCCAAACAGAATGGGAAAAATATCTGGCTGTATTCATCGACTGAAATGGTCTTTCATGCACATCCATCGTAGTGACTGTTCGTGAATTCAGTGAAGAATGGATTTGAAAAAACTTTTTATCCGCCTGTTTTGGGCTCTAGTTGATAAGTTGGTACGAGTTATGAGACATCCTCGTAAATAAAAGCGCAATTATGAAAGTTACATAGCAACTCCTCTGTGACTCTTTCGGGATTAACAGAATCCATAAGGCACGTGTTACGAGTGAGGATGTATTGATAATAAGCAGTCATTCGTCAGCGAAATGTGACTGGGGGAGATGGATCTGCATTATTGACGCGTGGAGTCAAATAGCGTATCTTTGTTCTATGAATCCGCAGTAGAGGTGAAGTATGGTTCATCTTGGAAGTGAACAATTGTCGCTGGTGAAAAAAGTGATTATATAGACGAATATGTAACGAGTGTTCGATTGAAAACATTGTGTGGTTTTATGACACCACGTTGCAAGTGAAACTGTTTCACCAAATCTGCATGTACTCACTCTGTTTTTGAAAGCTTTCGCGAAGGCGTCTACTGAGGTACTTACCATGATGTCATTTCTAATATTTTGAATGAATGAGACTGTTGAAAATATTTGGTTTCAGCTGCAAAGCGCTTTTGGCTGTCAAGCCATCATGAGTGCGATACTCGTATTTACAAACAGTTCTTAGTAAATTTTATAAAACAACCATTATGGTACAAACGTTGAAGTGAACAGACATACATTTGACATATAATACTGCCCAAAAGGACCACAATTATTGTATGATTAACATATGTGAGAATTTTTATGATCCAATCCAAAAGATTGGGACGGAAAATTCAATTTAACATTTCAACAAATTTCAGCGCACTACCTACATGCCATCATTCTACTAATGTGAGTAGACAAACTAAACTGTTTTATGAACAGTATCAATGTTTATGATAGTCGATCCTTCAAAGAGGGAATAGATATAAAATAAAAATAGCCCACAAATAAAGAGCATATAAATTTTATAGCTTACAGAGATAACTGCTCTAAGTAATTGTTCCCTGTCTCCATTATAGTATAATACTATGGCCGTTTTTGTGAATATTGATTATCATATCGATATTTCTGACTGCTGGTCTCATTGAGTGATGTACGTATATTCATATTTCAGCCATACCCACTGATAATACTACTTGTTGAAGAGAATAAGAAGCAGTTTCCTTCATATTCAATAGAGATTGCGGCGCTTTTCCAGATCAAGTTACTTTTGTTCATATCAAAAAGAGAAGCATATACAGGATTCAGAATTCTCAATTCTTGGACTTCCGGATTATTCAGGGATATTCACCTTTCTAATGATGAAAGAAATATCTGGTATCATGTTTCATTTTTTGATATCTGCATGAGGGAATTTCATGTCAGGTTTCGCTATACCTGAATGTTTCGAAATTAATGTTCTAATTGAAGTAATTTCTGCCATTTCAATCATATTCCTTTCGTTTCGAAAGATAAACGATGATTCTGTTTCTGCCAAAATTCACATCACGTAAAAAGAAAATACGAATTGAAAAGAAAACCGTTGGGAAAAGGTACAGGGAAAGTTGAAGCACATCAATGCAGAATCGAGTTCTGCATGAAATAAATCTCATTATCATTATCAATAAGTAACATTCTTTCCTGTGCTTTCTTTCACCCCAGAAGCGCTCACTTCTACTCGGAAAAGGGTTGTAGGTGAAATAATCGACCATAAGGCACACATTTCCTATCAAAATATGGAGGTTGTTGGCGAAAGTCCGATAATTCAGAATTCTAAATTTCTCGATATCCAATTATTTTTGATTATATGGAGAGTTCGATCAGTGAATCCTGATGAGATATATGCTTTGATAGTAACTTCCTCTTTTATGAAAGACTTTCAGATGTGATTTATCTTTACTTCATCTCTGATTCATTCACAGAATTATTCAATCTTTCTTCTGAATTATTTTCAGGTGGATAGAATGGAGCCGATTCAATATCTTCAAATCAACCTCAAGATTCTACTATACGACTGATTATTTGAAATATCAATGAATACTTTTTCATCAACATTATTTCATCGAACATGTTCTTGTTATTCTGAAAAGATGATTTATATGAATAGTATTCCAGTTATTTTCAAAGTTCCTATTACTTTCACAAAATTAATTGGAGAATTTGCGGAAACTATCACGGAATGAATCATTATTCTTTGATCAAAAAATACCTCATATATGTCGTGTCTTGAATACAGTCGTTTCAGAATAAGTCAGACGTGCTCCACGATTTTAATTATGATGCTGAATATATACGAGTGTATTTCATTGCAATCATCTGGATTTGATTTTCATCATGAAATATTCACTAGATATCCGGGAATTGAAGGATAATTATACAGGTTGTTGTTACCCAATACATGGTCAGATGATGATCATGGTTGGTTTTGATGTATCACTTCGTTCTATCTGAACTGGAGCTAGACTAAGTGTTCATCAATATTCAAACAATATTTCGAGGCTAATCTAACCTAACCTAGTAGATTGATCAGTTGGAACAACAAAATTTCACATGTATCAGGAATCGAGTCTTGAGAAAAGACCATTTTCATTGAGACACATGGTAACTCTCATTCATATACATACAGGGTTAGCACTATTTCCTTTCCCACTATTGCTTTCTCCAACTAGAGCCACAAAATCTGAAATGGCACCGAATGGAAAACTATTCTGGCTGTCAGATTGATTGGGTTACGAAATATTTCGAACGAAAAAATACAACTTTTGTCCTATTTGAACTTTTTTGGAGCTTCAGGAGACAGAATCAGTGAGAAACGAGGAAATGCTGACGTTGTTCATTGTATTATTGAATGATGAATATTTATTTTAATTTTGAATCACTACTGATTGACAACTGATCTTCGATTGAAAAAATAAAGGGGAATGTCTTCCATTACAAAGAAGTACGTAAGTTGAGAGCTATTATTGATCAGTGTATACATATTTGTTGGGCTAAACTATGAGAACTCGGGACATATGTAGATATACAGGGTTGCTATACAGGATTGCTGGTGATCTATTCAGTGAAAGTTCAGAATGAAAAATTCGCATACCGAATATTTCTATAGATTAGTATGGAAACCGGGAGATCAGTAAGGATTTTAGAGAATAATATGGAAACCGCTGATTATCTCCGAAACGATATATGAGAGTTCAATGAATTTCAGTACCTGTGGGGCTGTTCAATCTGGCGAATTGAAAAATTGCATTGACGATGTTGCCAGATCTTCCCACTTTTCCGTGCGTAGCACAACTATGCTTTGAACCGCTGTCATTTGTTTTTTCTAGCTTCAATTTCGATGTATTTGTTATCTATGCAGTTGCTATCGAATATATATATATTATCGTGAGGCATAGTTGAGAATCATGCCGCCATGTTGCGAATGTCGAATTTCTTCAAGGATCTTGCATCCTGGGAAATCTGCATTTGGATACTCGTAACGTGTGACTCACAATAGTCATATTTGTATAAAGTGAGTAAAATGAGTGTTTTTCGATAGCTTTCTCGGATGTGCTTTGAGAACACGAATTTTATACACGAAGTACAAACAACAGTTTTTGTACAACTGTGAATGGAAATACACATCTGTAGCAAGAGCATATATAGAAGATAGTTCGAATAAGAAAATTGGGATTTTCAACAAAATATTGAATTGTCCATCTTCTCAAACAGCTTGTACTATCTGATAGAATTGTGAAATCAACTCTTCAAGAATTACCATCTAAAGTTTCTGATCAACAGCAACATGGAACATCTTCGGGAATTTCTGTTGGAAGTAATTGTTTGAATTTTACTATCAAATATCGTTCCAAAAAATGAAATTTTTTGTCTGATTTGTGAATTATTTTGGCAGTGGCAGTGTGAAGTCTTTTTTAACTGTGAAAAAAATACTTTTTCAACGGTGAAAAAAAAGTCAATGTCTCCGAAAATATATTTTCGACTCTAGGAAATGAGTAAATTTTCGAAACACCCACTCGCCACTGTAAATCATTCTGAATCAATCAGTACTGTTCTCCCTGAATTTCCGGATATCTTGTGCCTGAATCAAGGCTTTGCGTTATTTCCACAAATAACTGGAGATGTGCTATAGAGTTATTGAATATATTTGTGATGTTATGTATTTTTGGGAAATATTTGTGATTATACCTGAAGTCTAACTATAATAATAATATTAATCATTGATGTGCAATTATGATGTACCAATTGAATATAATATAAGTACTTAGGATTAATAAAGTGAGTGCTGGCATCTGAACGTTTTTTTATTCATTATGGTTGATCCTACATTGCCAGGCTTGGGACAAGCAGAACTTTCCTCTACAAAGCATAATTCCACCAATAGAACGGCGAAGTTATGGAATTCTTTGCCCTGTGAAGTCTTACCTGATCCTCACAACCTCCGAACCTTCAAGAAAAATGCCTCCTCTCCCAACATTCCACCGCTGGCTAACAAAATATTCCTCGATCATTAAAGGATTTCCTCTCGTGTTGTCACCTGACTGCCTATTGATACAAAAATAATCAGCTTGGCAACTTCAACAATACTGAATTATAATATCTTGAATTTGTCTTTCACCTCGTATTATTCGATATTACGAAACTTGGTATAAAATTAATGTATGATCATTTTCATGTTGAAGTCTTTCTAATGATTGGGACATATCTCTCTAACATTTATTTCATGTTCTTTAGAAAGATACACGTATTTTTTATCGTCAGTTAACGTCCTAGAATCAGTTATGTAGTCAAATGCAAGAAAACTCAAATGATTCTTATTCATACATCCAGTGATTGTGGTAAGTACAATACAAATTTGACAAGGAAAATTAGAAAATTATTCACTTAGCCTTATTCGAAGCAGAAGCACATCTCTCATGCATTCTTTGGAAACAGTTTTGACATATAACCATAGCCAATGTGATGATTTGAGTAATATTTGGACACTATCCAGGAACGGAAAACTTGTATCCGGAAAATCCTACCTGCTACTCAAGTGATGAATCCATCTTTAGAAATGATAAATCAGGCTCTTCAATTTCGTAGAGTACTGAATTCTAATTCGAGGAACTCCAAAAGTTTTTGCCTCTGAGACAATTGCTGAACCTGTTTCAATTCGAGTAGTTTTTTTCATATCTTCGCTATTATAATTTGAAGGACTTATCTATAAGAAACATAAGCAGTCACTACATTATAAAGTACCGTGAATGTTTTGACGATTCTTTAACAAAAGTTCAATGCCATTTTTTCAATGAATTATATTGAAACGATCGATGACCGAATGCTCGTCATATGCTAATTCCTGAAAATATTCACCATTTACTCAGGGATCTGTGAATTTTCAGAAATGAGAAGAAAAAATCCCCCGAATAGTCTAGTTGAATAATTCCTAATCAATGATTTGATACATCTGATTTTACCTATAAATGATCGTTATCATGGGTATCAAATAATGAAATATCATCCAGCTGGAAGGATGATTTCCGCTGAAATCTGGTGAAAATTGCATTCTATTCATGTGGGTTGAAATACATGATGGAAATTGTCAACGTAATCAATAATCTTCCTCACATTTGTAGCAAAATATATTCCAAAGTATCTCATTAGCATTTCTTGGATAATGAAAGTCCAGATATTTTTCAAAACAGGTTTAATTTATCACAATTAGCCCGTAGTGATTGCCCCGATAGTATATTCCACAATTATACAAGCCTCCTCAGAAACAATCGATATAATATATAACATGATATATAACTATTGGTCGAGCCAGTAGAATGAACTTTTTAATGGGAAACCTTACTCAAATCGGTAGGCCTGTTCGAAGTAAGGGTCATTGTCTCTCAATCATCATTACAGATCCTCGAAACTTCATGAAATGATGAAATTCACACCAATACCTACTACATATACAGGGTCGCTGATATGTATGGAAACGGTCGATTATTTTTTAAAGTAAGATAGCTAGCGAAAAATGTTAAGATACAAAAGTTGTAAGGTTTTTTAAAATCCATTGAGCTAATGAAAAATCAAGTATACAGGATGAGTCAAAAAGTCAGGACGAAACAAAGTTGCTTTTTCTCTAATGGGACACCCTGTATATTATTCCACATTTCAATTCTGTTCGAAATTCTGAACAAAATTGATGGAGCGCATCATCTCCTAAATTTAACCGATTTCGAGATATCGAATTTTGAAAATAACTTTTTACTACTCTCAAATTTATTAAAGAAAAAGCACGAAATGATGCATATTTATTATGAAAGTCACAAAAGGTGGAGTATGTGGATATTATGATTACAATTTAATTATAATTTTTTTACAGAAAATAAAAAAAGCATAATTGTTCAGGGTTGATTAAAATGCAATTAAAACAATAAAATGTATTTTTTAATGAATGTCCAGGATATTTAGAATTCCATAAAAACAATAGTTGAGACAGGAGGAAGAGAGAGAAAACAAGTTTTAATAAACAACAAAATTTTCTTTGAAATTCTATTTAATAAGGTGCTCAAAGTGTTTACCATTTAACTCCTGACAGTAATGAACTCGCTGAACAAAATTTATTATTATTTACACTAAATGTATTTTTGACATGTGTTGTCAAGATCATCACTGTTAGACGAAAGAACGACGCGGCGTTGTTATGGAGCTGGAAACTTTCAAAGGTAACTTGATGGACTATGAACTTGATGGACTAACATTTTTGGATAATTTATTATAAGTTATTTTCAAAATTCGATATCTCGAAATCAGTTGAATTTAGGAAATGATGCGCTTCATCAATTTTTTTCAGAATTTCGAGCAGAATTGGAATGTGGAATAATATACAGGGTGTCCCATTAGAGAAAAAGCAACTTTGTTTCGTCCTGACTTTTTGACTCATCCTGTATACTTAATTTTTCATTAGCTTAATGGATTTTGAAAAACCCTACAACTTTTGTATCCTTACATTTTTCGCTAGCTATCTTACTTTAGGAAATAATCGACCGTTTCCATACATATCAGCGACCCTGTATAGGATTACCTGCAACTATTACCTCTCTATATCTCTGTTGTTATTCTGATTAGCGATTTTGAATTTCAAATTTCAATTCAACATTTCCTTTCGAACGATGGATTCAATCAAGATCTTATTGAGTTTCCACTTATTGCCCTCGTAACAAAACATTTTCTTGGATGGCGTGGAAGATCGAACAAAATCATGTTATTTATAATCTTTCGAAGTAAACAATTTGACAAGATTCCATGGAGGATGGTTAGTATTCTTCCATTTGACATTTTTCGAACTGTCCAACATCAACAAAATGATTTATTCTGAATGTCCACATGAGATTTTGTTCCATGTTGGTAAGGAACTTCTATCCATATTGTGTCATGTAAAATCAAGAGATCTGCTCATTAATTTCATAATAATTCTTCATGTGGATGATCTCTTTGCTATATCGAAATTTGCTATTCAATCTTCCTATTCATTTCAGATGACTATGATGTAGAAATATCATGTAAAAATTTTGAATATCCAATCGAAAAAACAACGAAGATAGAGGAGAGTGAATTGGTTTCAGTCCACCCTCAGATTGCTGAGACAATCTGGTTGAATTGATAATGAAACTCAATGTTTTCCATTCAGTGAAGGCGACAAACATTTGTCAATGAATCACTTATAGTCATTATTATTTCATCACTTATAGTCATCATTATTTCTAGAGCAATAATAACTGCAAGAAGTTGAATAAAAAGTAAAGAAATAATTATTAAATTAAATTATTAAATTATTATTAAGTTTTTTGGTAGGTTGTATTTACCATACTGATAGCCCATCGAGTGACTCGTTTTTGTCGTGAATTTCAGTCATGCTAATTTCATAGTTCAACCAACAACAAATTTATCTGTGAAACTAGACATACACATCATTCCACATATTTTCAATGGAAATTAAAAATTTGACATGTCACACTGTTCCAAATTGAATGAAATCGGTGAAGAAAATGCTAATGCATACGTGTATTACTACTATCTATACACTCAGAAAACAAAGGTCCTGCATTGGAGTTGACATAATCGTATTGATTGAATCAATACGATTGAAATCTTCATTTTCTAGTATCCATTTCATTCCTTTTTTCGTACATAGGCCACACGCAAATATGTTGCATCAAATGTGGAATGATGAAACAAGTGAGGATCTGATAGAAGTTTGATGATGATACATAGTATCCAAATAGTTCGTCCTGGTCGAACATAATTATTTTGTCATGCTTCTAGTATCAACTTTATCATTTGTCTTGAACTTTCAAGCACAGGCTGAAAAGTAGGGTATATTCATTTCAGTTGTTGCAGTTATGAAATATTCAAATCATTCCTTTTCAGTTCTAGGATCAGAAAGAAGGTTGATCTACCACTGACTATTCGATTATTCTATTGTATCAAAATGTTTAATTCTGCATGGCAGTGGCAGTATTAACATTTTTTCAAAAGTCTGAAACACACCAATTTCAGAGAAAATTACGGAAATGAAAAGTGTCTCATTCGTTTGTATCAACAGTAGGTAATTTGAAATTGCTCATGTATGTGAAATCTTCCTGATATTCTATAATATTTCCAATGAGTGCTTAGGTCTTCAGTAACATAGATTATATTATTATTATTATACAATAATAGGTACTTCATCTTTTCACATTGGAAACTCATACTGATTGATTTCTTCTTGAAGGATCATATCAATTGTATTTCAGTGACCTCTGATGGTGACAAAATGAACTGTTTGAACGTCGGCTTCTGAATGATATTGTTTCTGTTACTGAAGACCTGAATCCTAGAGAACTGCATGTGAATTCATGTCATGAGGAACTGTTTTATTTTTCAATTTGGAATAATTGACCGAGTTGAACCTTTATAAATAGTTCAACTGATACGAGACTTCGTGTGCTAAGGAAATGGATGTATTGTGAGAATTCTTTTCTGTACAACAAACTCTTCCTCGAATTCTTCATGTGGCAGTCACATGATTTCTCTGAGATGGGTGATTATAGTTCATGGACTCAGGTACTGTGATGAACTCAGTTGCAATTGTTTCCTGTCGATGGCAAACGCTTCACCATAACTTTATAAAAATCGTGAGGAGATTCTGTATTGTAAATCTTGCAGCCATTCTCATCATGAAAATCATGGTACCTCACTGTTTTCTCTACAGTCAGTCCGAAACTCTCACATATCCTTTGTGTGAATAGGCTTGTGGCATCGACTTTCATGAGCTGAAAAAAAAGGATGAATGAAGCATCTTCATAAAAATAATTGTGTGTATTGAACTATAGAAAATGTATCCGTAATGCAGAAACACTTGTAACGAAAAACATTCTCAGAGAGAAATGGGTTTACTCAATTCCGATTCAAACTTAAGATGAGATGAAAATGTTTACTACTCCGACATTGATATATCAGGAAGCTGATCTTTTCAATGAGGTATATAATTTACCACTATCCTTCAGTATAACCACTAATGAGGTATTCGTTAAACGGCATTTTATTTTGGTGAAGTTCATTTACTTTCAGTACTCAGACTGCCAAACTCTGCATCATGAGTGATCCATCAGCAGACATCAGTTGAAAACACTTCAGGAAACAAAATGTATGTGCTTATTTACTTTTCACTAGTCCCCATCGATTCAAAGTGAAATCATGAGAGGAATGATTTTCAGATCTCAGATCTTTCGACAAGAAATCCTTCAACCATCTACTGATTGATCATGTATTATACAGACATCCATTCATCTTCAACGGATGCAGTTCATGATGAGTCTTTCCCTCTTGTGAGTCCAATCTTTGAAGAATTCCATCCATCGAGCTGGATGAAACTCCCTAAAAACTGGACCTCAGACTTCAGATCATCATGTCGTTTGTCTGGAGTAATCGTCTTGGAACAAGCAAAAACTGTAAACAGTTATTATTGCGAAATAAATACAGGTATTCATTCTCATCATTTTCTTATCATGTGTCTGTTGCCATCCATTCTCCAGAATCTTAGAAAACGATCCTGGAGAAAACGGCTACGCCTAGCATCGTACTAAATAGTGTAGGATAAAATGAGGAATGATAAAATTTACAGCTATTGAAAGGTTTAAACAGTTATTATTGCGAAATAAATACAGGTATTCATTCTCATCATTTTCTTATCATGTGTCTGTTGCCATCCATTCTCCAGAATCTTAGAAAACGATTCTGGAGAAAACGGCTACGCCTAGCATCGTACTAAATAGTGTAGGATAAAATGAGGAATGATAAAATTTACAGCTATTGAAAGGTTCATTTTGGGACATGATGTCAAAATTTTGAATTATGATAATTCTGCTTTCAATTGTAGGAGGAAAATTGTTTTTACAACCTTGAAATCATTTTCTTCTGCGATTAACTCGCTTCTAGCGAACAATTCTTTGGCGAGTCCTCTTCCTCTGTATTTGTTGTCTACCGAAAGTATCCGTAAATCGAAAATCTTGTCGACTCCATATTTACTGAACAGATCCAATTCTTTGTTGGTGGTATTCAATAGGCCGAATATTCGTTGGTAGGAAATGTTGTCGATGGTCTTCATTTCTTCGAGGGTCTTTTCCACATCGCCTATTCTAGACGTCCCATTCAAAGCAACTCCTGCGATCTGAAATGATTTAGAGTTCAATCAAGATACATGAAATTGTTCTAGATTCATTTGAATTAACTATAATTTATCGGTGATGAATTTGTTGGATCCGTGTTTTGTAAATTTTCTATTATGACAGTATTCTCGGAAGAGGTTCAAGTCATATTATTCATGCCTCATCATCGCCTAACTGAGATTGAAATTCATCTCGATCACATTTTTTATGGAGAATTTTCGAAATCAATCAATTTATATCTCGAAATCGGTTCCACATAGTTTGATCCCATAGTTCTGTACCACCCTGTATACGGTAGTCCAATTAGGCATACGAATCTTCCAGTAAAAAACAACTTCTTTTTTGAATCGACCAATTTGTGATAGTGGAGATTTGGCTGGACGATCAAGAGTCCTCAAACTGGGCTATGAAATATTGAAAAAAAAAATTATCTGATGACGTATAATTAGATATTTCACTATATGGTTCCAAAAATGTATAACTCCATTCCTCTCCATACACAAAAAATCGATAATTTGAGATTATATGAAAAAGAGTTGAAGATCTTCATTCACAACCAACCCAGAAAAAAAATTGCCGACCTGATAATGTGATTTTCATTTTTAAAACTTTATATTACTAAATTCTGGTAACATTCTGAAATGTCTTGTTCAGTCTAGTTATGTTTAAGCATACATGTCTATACTCTTTGATTTGAATTAACTGTTTTTATTCATCTGATTTTACTTGAATTTCAACTCCTTAGTTCATATATATTATTATTAGTATAGGTTATTGTCTCATATTTCTTATTTATTTCCAATGTATATTTCGAAACAAGTGTGTTACACACTTATCGATTCGTCTGATATCTATTCATCATTGTTCATGTACCTATCTTTCATTTGATTTGAATAAATATCTATTATTATTATTATATTATTATTATTATTTCAGATATAAATAATTGTCCAGTAAACGGCTCTAGGTACGTAAAGCAAACCAACTTTATGTGAGATCATCGGAATTCCAGAACATAAATTAATTCAGATTTGCATTCGAAATAACAAACTAGCTACTACTTATTGGTACGAGCTGTTATACACTGCCTTGATGAAGCTGTATCAAAAGTGTAGAATGATCATTAATGTGTCCCAATTTTCAAAATGAGCTGTTTTCTTGTTCTACTTCTAATACGCCACCCCCCGTGAATCACTTGGTGAAGATCTTCATCAATTCGATCCAGTTCTCTGCATTGGAGAACATAAAAAAAATGCATGATTTCAATTTCCTTATCCGTCGAAAATTTCCAGCCCGAATAACGATTCAATTAAGCTTGAATGTGCCATCCTCGCAGAAAATCATTTGAGGAATAATGAGCGTTCCAATCATTCTTTGTGCGCACGTGTATTTCCAATCATTCGAATGAAGAGATGTTGGGAAATTTTCCGATATCCGAACCTTCCACTCGATTATGGTAGAAGGAATGAACTAGAGCAAAACATTGCCTTTCATCTCTCTCTTTCTCCATCGGAACATATTCGCACAATCTAATTCCGTTTATGAACGAATTCCTTAAACATATAGATCGTCTAATGGAGGTCGGAAACTGATTGAGTTGAATGAGAATGGTCATCCTTTAAATCGGCCTAGGAGAGTTGCGCGATGGAAAATTTTCTCTCGGCAATTTCATCTCGAATCCCATATGCCCCTCTCTTGCCTCTTGCCAGTTGAAGACTCACTTGTAGTCCCAGAGTGTTTCTAACTGCAGAGTGCCAATTTCTTATAGAAACTTGACTCACGCTCACCACCTATACCAAGCATCATTCATCAATAGAACGGCAAAGTTGTGGAACCCTTTGCCTGGTGAAGTCTTTCCTAATGCTTACAACCTCCAAACTTTCAAGAAAAATTCCAACACCTTCCTTCTCTCCTAAAATTTCACCGCTGGCTAATACGATGTTCATCGAACATTATAGGTTTCCCTTTCGTGTTGTGCACAGTTAAAAAAAAACTTGGAAAATACCCAGAGCTAATTTCTCCAGGAGCCTGCACTGTAGGGTGTCTCAAACCCTTAGGATCAGGCACAGAAAACTGGAATTTCGAGATGAATTTCATGAGTATGTGTCATTCGCAAACCTCATTATTTCCTCACCTCCGGCAATCTATAAATCCATATTCACACCCTTTTCCTGACATTCTCTGTCATTTATACTTCGAATCCAATAACTCAAACTTCCAATCATGCCAATGAAAGTTGACTTGAACCATACTTTTTCTCAATCATTCCAACATTTCACGAAAACACGTCGAAACTGACGTGCCGAAGATGTTCATATAAGTAAAAGGCATGTTTTAAGAGAGTAAGGAAAGGCATGTTTTAAGAGAAGTTCTGAAAACCTACAAGTCTTGTGAGTAGATTTCTTGGAGCTGCTCACGAACAATGAATAAGATCCCAAAGATATCTATCGGACCTGCTATCCATGGAAAACTTGATCCATTATTTTTTATTTTGGAAATAAGATTTCTCATTTCAGAAAAATAATGGAGATCTTTGACTGTTTGCCGTTATTTCCGACAGTGTCAATGGAATGCATCGCATTATCACCCTGTTTCATGAGATCTTTTCAGGAATTTCGATCTTACCTCTCGAACACCCGTTGGGTGGAATTCGTTAATAGGGATTCCGGCGATGATGGAGGAGAGGGAAGGATATAGAAAGTGGTGAAGAAATTCATAGAAATTCCAATGAATCCTGATCTGGATCGTGCTTGGACCCAGATATTATTCGCAGGCGCCTTCATAAACGCTCTTTCAATCCATTTCATTCCATCATCATTAAAGACAACGATAAACCTTTCCAGTTATTTCCAGAATGAAATATCCATTACTTAATCCATACTACTTTTATAATTTCGAAGAGTTTATCTTTCATTCACTCATACGGTATGTGAAAAAGTAGGAAAGTAATTATCAGTGTCAATATTTGCTATGGCAACTGAGCTACTACTATTGGTTGTATCAAGAAAGTATGATAAAACATCAACTTGGATAACTCCAATGTATTGATCGCTTTTCAATAGTTACTCTGAGATTAATGGATGAAGCACAATACAAATATTTCGAGAACTAATAGCTATGGGCCCTGAATGACTTTACATGTCTCTGACATAAGTTCCTTGACATACCTAGTAATCGATGTATCTCTGAGACTAATTACGCATACTCATAAATTTTCATCTCTTTCTAGCGATATACTCTCGCTTATCAGTGATTGATTACACAGATCAAACAGAGATCGTAGGTTTTGCTAGTGTTTTTCGGACATCCTTCGACGAGAAAAGTGAACGGTAATATACGAATGCAGAACAGTTGTTGTGAATAGTTTGGTTTGGGAATTGGGATGATTCAATATTGTCTTCTCTTCCCGAATGATTTTTGTGTCAACAATATTGAGGAATGATAGCTAACATCTGATGTATTGGCAGAAGAGGCATGTTTATTGTATTGTTTCAACGACGGTTCTGTTATAAAACTTTGACGAATTAGAGAGGGAGAAAAATGATATGTCTTGACTCACATAAGGTGGTTCCGGATAGCGGCTGTACGTCAATCCTAAAATGTATTTGAATAGGAATCATGGTAATTTCGAATGTGTTTTGGATCACCCATATGAAATCTCATAGTCTCCTGAAGTTTAATGAATCTGTCAATGACAGAAACAAACTGATCGGCTCTCCTTCCTTCACCTAATTTCGAACAGGACAAGAAATCTAGACCGAGTCAAATCTAGGTGGAAATCTGGCCTTCTCACTACATAATAGAGCTGAAGCTTGCGAGAGAATATTAGGTAAGTTAGCAGGGGGCACGACTATTCAAACTATAGCATGGTATAGGAAAGAACGAACCTTTTCAAAACGAGAAAAATAATTTTATTGGCATCATTACGGTTCTCCTTCTAGTCGAATTGAGGAAGACTGAGAGATTTGTTGAACCTAGCATTTATCAGTTTCGCAGAAGTTTTCTAGAAGACTCAACCGAGAATGATAGTTATTATTCTTTTGGCTGCTTCATTCTCTTGCAGAAAAATTCGTGACAATCGCGAAGCAAATCGTCTGTAGTTCGGGTTTCAGTGAAAAATTGATTAGCAGTATCAGTCTTCCTTGTCCAACACGAGAAGGTGGCGACACACTATACTCATTCCAGGGCGGTTTCCTCTCATTATATTCTCACATCAAAACATTCCTCCAATATGGAATTTGAAGAATCCACAGAAGGTTCAGAACAGACTTCAGGCAAACATTTCAGCATCACCACCTGGTGCATGTGATATCACCGCTGTGATTTCCACTTTGCCTGGATGGTGCACTTCTTGCTGCAATTTGTTGCTACTACATCAATGCATCAAAGTTGACCAAGGGCTTGATAATTTTTCTTATCATCTTCATTACACAGACCCTCTCTAGTGTAGCCTGAAGTGACCAATTACTACAGATGATAAATTATATCAGGATTGACTGATTGATTGATATTCGGGGTACTTTATTCAGAAGGATTCATTCGCACTCACTTTTTGAATAGAATATAAGGAGTGCAATGTCACGAGGGTGTAGTCAATTCAAGAAAAGATAACCTAGAATCCCAAAAGACTCATGAAGTTCGTTTCGGTCTACAACATGATGCTAATAATTGAAGGTGCAACAGATTCTATCATCTTCTGATTTTCGCCGAGGTTCCACAACTCACCTCACCACTCAAAGTATCGACTGCCATGACCGACATATTCTCCTTCATGGTGAGTAAATCGTACTTCTCGAGGACCTCGCAAGGCTGCCCGTGAACGCTCAACCCCACGGAAGCGTTCAGCGGTTCGTCAGGGAAGCTGCGACGCAGGTGTTCGATCACAGCGTCGAATTTCGAGGGAGGAATCGGACCGTACTCCATCTTGCGCGTCGTAGTTGAGATGCTGATTAACGCCTTTCGGGGGGAAGCGATCGGTTGTCGACCTGTCGTAAATAATCACTCGTCAATCGATTCTCAACAGTTCAGTACAGTGCAGATGACAAGCATGTTTTTACAACGTCTATATGATCACAAAAAGTTATTATGTACAAAGAATCATTCACAATCCTGCTGGAGACAGTATTAGGATTCAGATGAAGGAGAGGAAGTTTATCGATGTTCCTATCTATTGCTATATATGGTTAGCATTATCCGAATTCCACTCGTACTATCTATATCTAGTGTTGTATGAATCATCACCGAGTAATCAAAAACGATCGCTAGTAGCAAATTTCTTTTCCTCTCGGATATCTCTGAAGCTTTAGGAGATAGCAATAGTGAGAAATGAAAAAATGATCACTTTATGTTCGAAAATGATTCCAAAATACATCAGTGTGAGAAGGGAGCGTAGCATATCGAATTCATGTTCAGCGAGATATCCACGTTAATTTGATCAAATAAAAAATGCGTTTCAAAATACGTATAAAATTGTACATAATTCCATTTTTGGAATCTTCATCAATTTTCTTACAGTTTCTGTCGTATATAATTGTATATAATTCCAGTTTTGGAATCTTCATCAATTTTTTTTACAGTTTTTATCGATATTTTCCTATACTCATCTGTGACCGTTTTCGAAGTGGAAAAATATTATTTTTCATGGTAATCATGATTTGTTGAATGGCAGCATGGTGATCGTCGGGATGAGATTTCTATATTCCAGCCGAATCTCAGTTACTTCCTGAATGAGGATACCATATTGGAGGGATATTCTCACGAATAAATACTCATGTGTCAGAAAATTGACCATTCAGGTATAGGTATGATATATATATAGGGTATTCCCTATATAAATAATATTCAACTTTCAGTCAATGTCTCAAGCAAACGAAATAACCGTATTTTTGAAGCACCCTTCAATGAAGAAACTGAGATTAGGCTGAATTGTGAGAAGCTCCCAAGTATAACCTGAGTCGGGATCAAATTTCGATATCATAGTATTTCTGAAATCGAAGATATCAGCATTTTCAGATGTCATGATTTCCGAAGAAAAAACGGGCAATGCCGTTGAAAAGTGAACATACTGTAACTGGACCATACAATTTCTCTTTCGATTGTTCAACTTTATCGAATTTCTCGATCAACCGGTGACAAATCAATAGTATTTGCCTACAACTATAACCATGATGCTTCGAAAAGTTTCATCTTTATAGATAATCAGAAGAGTTGCTCAGATCCTAGACGTTTTCCTTTTTCCAATCCTTGATAAATAATAAATGTTATTGAGAAAACAATATTAATGAGAATGAATGTGATGAAACTGGATTCTGAACCTCACAAAACTGTCAATACAAACTGTCATTACCGATCAGGTTACAGAACACCTCAATGAGATGACTTACTTCATCTGCTTAGGAGATTGCAATTGATTCCAACAAACATTCTACGTGTGGACCCAGATTGTTGAAGAAGTATACCTTATTATCTCTCGAATTCGTTCTGCTGTATCAGATTCCCCGATTTTTCAGTTCGACAGCTATCTGATTCGGAGAGTTCAATAATGTTTGCCAAATTCCGTGGAATAGCCCTGGTTAAAAAGAGTCCTTTTTCGGTTGAATACAATCATCTCAATTTCCTCTCAATATTTTTTTTTCATCATTGTATCCTGATGTAGGTAATTTCGTTACGGTAATCATAGTCTTCCTCGACTTTCGGAATCTGAAGCTGAATATTGAAGAAATTTCAGCTCTTCTTCTTCTTCAAGATTCTCTTATTTCCACTTAATAACCTACTCTACTTTCGATAATGATTTCATTGAAATTGGAGGTGTCCTTCCCTTGATTGTATAATGGGACATAATGAAATTGATCATGAAACGGTTCATCATACATAAGATCCTTCATAGAAGCATCGAACAATCGAAACTCAAACATAAAACTCACCTTATGTGTGTCCCTATGCCGGACGAAGTATAAGCAGTGTGTCGAAAAACTCCTGCACCCTCCAACGAGATCGACTCTTCGTAGTACACTAAACTTCGAGCACGTCAAACTCTTCTCTTCCCTATTCCCTGTTGCTTCTAGCAACGCCCGGGAATGCTTTTCCAGGTTCGGATTAATGCCGTAATTGGACACGCTCAGAGCCGGACCGATAAAATATTGGTGTGATTCACAAAGAGATATTGTCAACCCTGTATCTACTTTTATCAACAAACTACTATATATATAAACATACATACAGTGTGGAACAGCCAAATGGAATAAATTCGACAACAAATAAATGGGGTGTGTTGGGGAAAACGCTCGGACACGTCGATTTGTATTTTTGAACACGCATTTTTCTCCAGAAAATATAATTATATAGAGTGTGTCATGTGACAGTGGCCAATACCAACTTTCTTATTTCAAATGGAACACCCTGTATTTCATTCCATTTCAAAATTCTCACTGAAGAGCTGATTTCATCGATGCACCACACTTGCGGTCTGGCGGAAATGATATGATACAGAGATATAGGGAGTGAAGAATCGAGATTTTTTCAACGTAATGTATTTTTTGTGTCGAAACTATGCATTATTGGTCGAAACGGCTCACATGTCCCTGTATTAACTTTTGATTTACTACCTACAGTCATTTGATTGAAACAAATATAGGGTAGTGCAGGATTCAAAAAAATTGATCATCCTGTATTTGTCCCAAAGAAATGTCAGTAGATAGTATATCGAAAATTAAGATAAAGACATGTGAGTCTTTTCGACCAATAATGCATAGTTTCGACACATAAAAATTACATTTCAATTTACGTTTTTGAGGTATATTAAACAGTGTGAGTATCTCTTTTGTAGGTTTCATATCAATCTATTTCTTCGCTTCTTGCTTGAAAAGAGATAATGAATTGAGATTCCAAATTTCAGTTGAATTTCATTGAATAGCTCAGGAGCAAAGAAAATAGTTTTAGTCATCTTAGGTACATCCAAAGCTTCTTTCTTCTAACGAGTGTTGTATACATGACGTATTCGTTTGTTCGATGTAATATAATGATAATTTTCGTTGGTATACTGAGAAAGTGAGTGAAAAAGTTTGGCGTATATAGTCACGTTCTCGTCGAATTCATCACGAGAGCACTGGAGATATTGCAAAATATATTCAAACAATCGGAGAAAAAACTATATGTATGTTTTCAATTCATGGCTATCATAAACTGCATCCTCGGCAGACAATCTACTAATTTGCTGCGCAGTTGAATGATCAACTAGCCACATTCATCTTCGCATGGCCTATATTTCATATTCACAAAAAACTTCACCAAAAACTTCAATCGAATGACGTAATTCAGTTTGCGTTAAACATCACAGTCTCTTTTCAGTTCTTATAGCTTCATAACACGACAGTTAACCAATAACCTCATTGAAGATAAAACCATTATCTACACTATATTGTTTCAACCCCATTCGACAGATCAAGAATGTATAATTTCTCGAAAAGGCGCAGATTTTTCTTCCATTTCTCACGAATCACTTCAAAGAATGATGACTCATCATCTCGCTACCAAGTTCATCGATTTTTGCTGGACGGGATGTTTCACCGAGGTATTCATGCTTGTCAAATTAAGAATTGAGTGATATCCATATCTTTCCATCCATTATTTTTTGTTGCTATTTCAAGGTTACACAATTGTTATTTTCATCGTCTGTTATCCTGTTATTGGGCTCGTCCTGTTGGGTAACCAACCTATGTGAATAAATAAATACATAAATAAATACATGTCTTGTTTTCCTGGAGGTCAAGTGATGCTCTGAAAAACTCAATGCAAAGAAACGATGACTAACTGGTATCAACTTTCAACTCCTTTTCCGATCCAACAACTACTCACCATCGTGATATCGATTAGGGCATAGATGTGGCTCACCCTGGCTACGTTTATTGTTTGAAGATATTCCATTTTTGTGTTTCAGCTAGGATATTTCGTAGGTTTCAGATACAAACGGTCTATTCTATTACAAGTACTTCCTACTGTCCTTGTTTGTGCTTCTCGAAAGTCCCTTCCCTCCCTCTTATCTTTGGAACTTCCGTACTATAGTGATGATAGATGACGAAATCGTCAAAGATGACGTCACACGACCATTGTGACCAATAATTTTGAATGGAACTCTACGGCAAGCGACACCTCTTTTGAAAGGTATCGAAAAAACCAATTCAATGATACTAATTTTGTTTGTGTTGTTTGTGTTGATTACAGATTCACGAATCAGTATGAAATGATGAAACTTGTTTTTGAGCACTCATTCCGCTCCTGAACTCATATTTCGTCAAATAGAGATCTTCCGCGGCTATATTCGCGTCAATTTAGTAATTCTTGGCCATTAATATTGTCAATTGCTAGTGTAACTACGCGAGAAGCACGTGATGGAATCAAGATAAGTGGATACGGAATTGACACCTGCAAATCATAATGATAATTTGGTGATCACTTCCGAAACAATACACGCGATATTTTCTATCATTGTTTTTCATTTCAATCCATTTTTTTTTTATCCTTATGAACAACAATGAATTGTATTGGAATCGTAATCACTCATACTCTCATGAAAAGTCATAGCAAGATTTCAGCGAAAGATATCTTTCTTCAATTCGTTTTGGGAGGTTTAGGTGGTGAAGAAGATTTTGTGTTCGGTGAGAATTTATTGAATAACATTAGAGCCATCCATATTGTTCAGAGATTTGAAAATTATCGCCTTTCTATAAATTGGCGAATGTGGAATATTTTTCGACATTGTATCAAAATTAAGTACTTGTGAATTTTTCAAACAATGTTCGGTATTATGGACATATACATACGTCGCGACATATGCGAGTATCAATATTTCAAATTATATGAAAACATTTCGCAACTATTGTGATTTTTTTCTGAGCAATGATAAACTCAATAAATGATCTATCCCAGAAGCAGATAACGTATCCTAAACGCGACTCGACCTGGAGATCACCATCAATAATTGACGTGGATTCAAAATCCTCCTCAAGTGTTTCATTGGGGAATTTTGGGAAAGTACCGGTCACAGTGATTTTTCCAATTCGAATCATCTGCGAGGAAGTTCGATAGTTAACAACATAGGCGGTAAACTGTATGGTGAAAGTTTTGCTAGAAGGCGTTGGTATCAAAATCGATCGAATGATTTGCCAATGATAATGATGTACAGAAGACTGGTGCAGCCACTGATGGTGTTTTGTTACGCTAAAAAACGGCATTTTCCGCTATATTGGCTTCTAAGTTATGAAACTTCCCAGAAGATGGCGACATTTTTGCAGATTTCTGTACACATAGTGGATGTTCCGACATTGTAATAATAAAGTTTGATCAATTGAATTACTACTTCTGAATCAACATTTTCATGATTTTGTTGTTATTTTCGTTTGGCCATCTAACAACTAACATATGGGTGATATTCTGCTATAACGAATAAATTGCTGTTATCAAGTTAGCTCTGAACGTCATAGATTTGATGGTCTACTGTTGATCTGTGGTCAAGAAAGCCATATCACCGGTCGTCTACGATTTTTGAGCTATCTAGATATGATCTCGATATTGATCGCTTCACATTAGAGATCACAGTTAATAGAACAATCGATCTATAGTTATCACGGATAGCTTTCTTCCTTTTTTTCGATTTGTTGGAGTCTAGCTCCAAGAAAAACAACAAGCTTGTATGAAATGGTGAACAAGTACAAAGAACTGGTGTCAGTGGTCTAGGACTTCTTCGCATATTTTGGACCATACCCCCTATTTAATTTTCACGACACATTTCTCAACATACAAAGTTACTATACTATCGATTGATCTAAATGAGATTTTTTATTTATATAAGAAACAACAATTCGGTTGAAGTTCTAGAGGGAGATGCTCAAACACCAAAGCTACTTTCGTATCAGATGATATTTATACCTCACCTTATATTATTAGGGTAAATATAGAGATACCTATATATTTTCTCCATAGCAGTTATATCATTGGAAGTTTGGCCTGACTACCGCCATCTAGAAGATAACACCTGAACACCTGAAGAAATCTACTGTTACCCTTCGAGTAGTTCACCTTTATTTTTTGTGGGATTGTTGCACTTCAGAGAATGGAGAATCTATCTAAATATTCGAATGGTATCAGAGTGTGCATCAAATGAGACACACTGTATAATTTCGCAACGATGAACGAAGTACGATTCATTACCGAATCTATAAATAGAGAAAGGAAAAAATAAAAGCATACTTATGTAGCAATTCTGATGAATTTATTATGACTGATAGCATGAAAAGAATTCATCACGAACTGTTCATGATACATGTGATGATTTTTGAGTGTTCTTGACTTCTCACGCATCGTTACAGACCATAGGCGTTCGCCAAAATATTGAACAAAAATTTAATGAACCATTTTAGGATTCTTATTCTAGTTGATGCTGGAAGTGATCGAACAATATACTGAAGACGGACAACATATGGTCGATTGAAGTGACATTAAGTTCATAGGAAAAGAAGATAATTAAAAATTAAAAAATCTGCTTACCTCCTTCTGAACGGGGAAAATATCGCTTCTTGTTCAGGTGATATAGAAAGAACCTGGCATTCACTTCCTGAAACTGATTATGAAAATGATGAGTTCAAGAACAATCAATAAATGCATACCTGGTACCTTTTATTTTTTCAGTCTCACAACTTGTTTTTCTGAAGTATCGAAAGACGAAACGGATCGTGTGCGAAGAAAAAACATTTCACATTTTATCGAAAGCAGGAGAGCAGATTCGTTGGCACAACGTCCACTGAGATAAGTAGAAATTTTGATATTCGTTGAGAGTATATTTGTGTTCCAAATATTTTGAAAATCAATGTAGCACTGACAAACAAAGAATTTCTCTTTCAGGTATCTGAAGGGAAAATTTCAAGCGAAGTGACATTTTGGGGCAGATCACAAAATCTGTCCTTACTACAAATTGTAACAAGTCTCTTTTTTCAAATATTCAGGGGGTACAGGTGTAGTTTTTAGAGCTAGGAGAAAATCTACGTGTCAAAACCTCTCCACCCGACATCTCTCACCATGCTCATCTCAAACCTCTCGTTACATGACAACCTGACACCTAGATACCAAAATAACTCAACCTCCTATCATACACGATGTATATCAACTATGCTACAAAATATATGAAAATCGTTATCATAATTTCTATTTTTATTTCAAGTAACGAGAATCCTCTTCAGTTCGTCCTGTTCATTCAGCAATGATTTCTGGTTGTAACCTCTGTTATCTTATTTTCTCTTGGGTCCCAATCTGAACCTGTTGGTATAGAATTCGAGCAATCGGACTCACTTCTGCCCCATCCTATACAATAATACATAACAACATATAAACCACACTACAATAGATTTTCTATAGCTCTCATACGGGTTTTCATCTGAAAACGAACAATGAACTTTTTTTTTATGATCGTACAAAAAGTTATTACTTTAGTTCTATTCTTCACACCTTTGATTACGAAAACAATATATAATGAGCAACTATAGAATTTTCCTTGCAATGCTTCGATGCATTCGACAAATTCTAGAATTCAATTCCAATTGAATTCCATCGAATCAATTCGATCGTTGAAATAGTATTTTGTATAACACGTGTAGAAATTATTAGTTCCACTTTGCAGCTCTCGACTTCATATTTAGCTGTAACTCCATTTGTTGTGGAACAACTATTCAATTTGTGGACAAAACACACAAGTGAGTATTTGCCTTCTCAATCGGTGATGATCACTAAATACGTATGATGGAAATATTGAATTAATATCTGTTGCTGTGGATATCATCGAGTATTATACACAAAGTCATCAACTTACACTCAACTCATACTATAGCTCAAAATTTAAGAATTAATTCGTGGAATATAGGGTGTTTCATGAGGACACATGATATATCAGTTATATTTCTTCGATAGGACACCCTTTATATCATGTCGAATTTCAATTCCGGTCATTCTCTCCATTCCGGCAATGAAGGGGTTTTACTAGGTTGAACAGGACACTTGCTCTCAAAGATATGGCAACTTTTATGTGAGATTCTCTATGAAATAGTCACCCTTCAGGTCAAGAGAATTTGGTAATACTCTAGTTTCGTTGCAACTCATCGTACTTTTGATAACTTCAATATTGTTGCGCCCGTGATTTTCTCGGTTCAAATGGAACACTCTGTATTTCATATCATCATCAATACACTCACAATATTTCACGCCTCACGTATTCGATACACCCAAATGTTACATTCGATGAGATATCTCTATTTTTAAGAATATGATATCTTAGCACAGAGAAAAATTATGGCTCCTCTAACGAATTCTAGTTACTATAGGCACAACTTTTCAGAGTTGACATATCTGCCGTCTCTCAGTTGATGCCTTAGAAAACAAGTACAAAAAAGATCTATAAATAGAACAAGAGACTTTTCAACGGAAGTATAATATTAACAGTCAGCAAATTCGGTACCTACATGACAGGACTCAAATTGATACATCTCAATATACTAATTCACGGTCAACTATATGATCACTGATGGATAGGTAGAGTTAAGATAGGTTAGGATAGAGGAGGATCAATTCATTGAATTGACAAATTTTACAAAAGTTTTTCTGTGGGGGTTTCAAGGACGTAAAAGGTAGAAGCAGAATTCATTTCCGAAACATGAGTGTTCCATCAACTGAAAGTGAATGTAGGATATTCGAAAACCTAATACAACATTGTTTATGTAATCGTATGTCACTTTGATCAGTGATTTCAAGTGTTATTGTGTTACTAATCATGAAGAATTCTCTTGAATTGATTGATTCTTGTCTGTAATTTATTTGAGGGGGTGGTACATTCCATTCATATTTCCAGCTTTTGTGTGTGAGTTCCTCTCCTCATTTCTAGAAAATGAAACTAGAAGTTATTATAGTTATATCAATATATTCATATTAAGGACAGATTTGTGATCTGCCCCAACATTGAATATCTAATAACTTCAATTTCATTTTTCAGAAGGAGAGAAAATCCATACAAAAGCTGGAAATATGAAGCCGATTGAAGTTGAAAATGATAGGAGTGAGTTTTGGGTCTGTAATATGGTAGTTCAAAAATCAGCAGATTTTTGCTTTCAAGTAATACATGGTGACGATTTCAAGAAGATTTTCACCATAGAAACCTAATTTTTGGAAGTCAGACAGTACTTGATTTATAACTTCAATATGAAACTATTCTCGTATATCGAATACGGAGGTATCTAACTACGGAGTATAAGTTGATCATCCTGTATGTAGAATATCAATTTTCAAACTCGGTCAACTTATGCAGAACTGTGGTGCTCGATACAAAATTCAGCATATTTTGTATACCAAATAGAAAACCTGAAATCTATCTGAAGGTTCTGATGGGTTTTTTGTTTATAATAATAATAATAATAATGATAATAACGATTACCTTCATTAACGACTGAGCTTTACTTCAAATATTTCATTGTACCATCTAGTCACCGCAGGTCGAAGCATTCTACAGAAACTGTAAGTTGTTCGTGCGGTAACTTTTGATTTTTCATTTTTGCTATTGAGGTAACAAGTTTTCAATGAACTCGCTTATATAACAAAATAAACTTATAACATAAAAAAATAATTCAGTGGTTCAATTTTAATGAGTTTTCTTCTTCATATCTTCGAGCAGTATATTGAAAACTCTTGTCGTAATATAGTTGAAGCATCTTTGACCAATAGTTTGTCTACATACATAATTATTCATTCATGCACTATTGTCAACATGTTTTTTGTACTATTTTCATTTGTATTCAAATAAACTGCAATATTATTGAAATCAGCGAGCGATTCAACTAGATACTGAATGCACTGATCAAATTTTGGATATCTGTGTCCAAAATGAGGATTCATAGCATAAAGGACACTGGGATGATGGTTCCACGAATACGAAACGTCAGATAAACAAATTTATATTACCACGTTGGATAATATCAAGAGTTGCTATGGAGAAGTATATTTAGTTTTTTTCTATCTTCAGAAATGACGGCAAAATATATAAAATGGATTTTTCAAAAATTCACTTTTTGGTATTACTGAAAGACTAACTGGAAAACTGTAATTTTTCCGAGCTAGTTCTAGTAAGAATTTATTTATATATATATATATATATATTTATTCATTTATTTATTTATTTATTTATTATTCAGACATTTGTGGATTGAGTATGGTGTTTTACTGGAGTATCATAGTAGAAGAATAACGCATCCTCCCACCGGCTCGTACCAATATGATAATGATAATACTCAAAGAATCACCCGTGAACATCTCTACCGATATATGATAAGTAGTATTCTGACCATAGCATGGATTAACCAAAGACTTATAGCAGTGGCGCACGCCCTTGAAAACGGAGAAATGCTTTTCCTATCGCCGCGGCTGAGAGGATAATACAGAAATTCGTTCGAAAATAACTCCGCAATGGCGTGTGCTATCAAGACACGAACTCAGTTCGGTGTTTCGATCCGCGCGAGTTGGCTGTGGCAGTGCGCTTGTTCAACATCGAAACAGACACCGCTCGGTATCGATTTCTGGATTGACAACGGCACATCGCTTCACATCAAGGTACCCAGCACGTCACGCGTCGCGCTTGTTTATTCATTTGTTTGTTTATTGATAGAAAATGAATCGGCGCTTTTCCGCGATAATTATCGCTTAATGATTGCGGCTAACCGTGACACTGTTATTTCGCAATACCTGACTTCAACAGACTGGTGAATATTGAGTAGATGATTGTTTCATAGCCGTAGCCAATCTATCTACTACGATCTATTTTTTACAACGAATGTGAGATAAGTGTGTGATTAAGCTGTTATTGTTATTAGAGTTTTTCAGTCATTTCAAAATCGGATCTCGATTCGCGTTTGCCAATGTCAGTCAATCGAATTCCAAAAAAGATTACGCAACTATTCTCGCCAAAAAATATCAATCAGCTCTCAGGCAGCAGGCGAGCAAAAATAAATAGGTTTGTTGTATGATTTTTCAATTAGGGCTGCAAGAAAGCATACACAAGATACTGTCTTCGGAAAGCTTGTCTATCCGTAGTATGAATGGACAAATACGAAAATTATTTTGAAAAATAATCCACGGGAAGAATTACCGAAATAAGCACCAGGAGATACATGATGGTGTCTAGATTTACAGGGTTTCTTGATATCTTACTCACTGGTGAACATCCGCTGGTAGATGAGGTCGAAGGTAAATTTTATTTCTCTTGTAGTGACAGAAAACTTGATAATGTTCTACAATCTTGGTTGAAGACTTCATTCATTATCCGGAGTCCCAAAAATAAAAAAAAAAAAAATATAAATCATCAAAAACTGAAAAAGAGTAGGAATCACTAATAGTTTCAGAAATTCGTTCAGAGCCATTGACAGCCAAACTGAATATTACTGAAGACATATGCAGAGCTTGAGAATTGAAGACGATTTATAAAACAACTCATCAGATCTCTTCATCTGGGTACCATGAATCAGTGAGGCCTTTCAGCTCACTAAAACTGGGTGGTTACTTCACTCTTTGGTATCTGAAGGTAATTATTTTGTAACCGGACCTGTCTGTTATATATTTCGTGCAGCTAAGAGGTCAAGAGATTATGTACATACTATTTTGCATTCATATATAGTGCATTGAAATTCAAAGTCCTCCATTGATATGACTCCAATCAAAGTTCGTTCCGTTCGAGACTGTTTTTCAAATTATGTATATAGTTCAATCATAGAATGTCAAAATAATGAAGATAATCGAGCAACAACAGTCACGTACAGCAATGGTGTGTGTATGAATGTGTAGGTATACAATTTTTGAAATTTCAAAGGAAACCTCGAAGGAGACGAGGTAAGTTCAAAATTTTTGGACGACACAGGTATACCTCAATCAGCATTCATGAAAAAAGATATATGAAATATACACTTCGATAGTAACTTTATAAAAAGTTCAACATCTCTTTTATATTCCAGCATGAAGAGTGGAGTTTTTTGCATGACATATTAATCTAACCACTCATATGGAACAAAATCAAAATCAAATTGTGACCAATAAAATCAAGTGCCCTGGGCATTATTCATTTCTTGATCAATAATTCTAAAATAAATAAAAATAGCAAAAAAAGTTGCGAACTTAGTAAACACGCACATCCATAGTAAACACGCTTTCTTTGATGATTTCTCAAAGCCAGAGGTCATACAATACATCACACGCAGTACAAATAAGTGACCTTGCCGGCCAATACAGAGGTCTACCTTCTTCAATACAATATCTATACAGGGTGACATAGAAAAAAGTACATTGCATAGTGCCACATAACAGAGGACACTAAAATAAGAATAAGAGTTTCCATGAACACGAGTCCGCAAGGCCTTCGGTAATTCAATAGGGCTGGAACCCTGTATGTAGCGCCCTCTATCAGCAATCACAAAACTAGGATCATATTTGAATTTAGCATGATAAAGAAACTCCTGTACACCACATTTTATCCATTTCTTGCGTCTCTGGCAAAAATATTAAAAAAAAAATTCAACACCCCATATCTTTTAACCGAAGGCCTTGAGGACCCGTGTTCATGGAAACTTTTTTCTTATTTCAGTGTCCTCTATCATGTGGTACTCTGCAATGTACTTTTTTCCATGTCAGCCTGTATAATGTGTTCAGCTTGAAATGTAATTTTTATGAAACGTAACACCTAGCGGCAGCTCATTCCACAAATGTTTTGGTAATTAATACACAAATGAAAGATACTGATATGGAATTCTTAGTGGAAATTTGTGAATGAAAATTACGCCAGATGATTTATACGTTGTCTTAGAGCTGATGACATTTGCTAAACAAGGAAAATTTGAATATGCAAGACTAACTATAAAAGAGTCGATCCAAAATCCCACAACAGTTATCAGTTATCATTGATTTAGAAGCCGTTGAAAATCAAAAACAGCACTAGTTTCCAGTGTTATGTTTACCATAAACGATGTCAATATGATCATTCTGAAGAATTAATTATTGATAGATCTCGCAGTATGCCAAAAATACTAACTAATCGAGATGCAGAGCAGATGCAGAGTTAAGCTCCAATAATCAGGCGGCTACTATGAAATAAATTGAAACTGTCTCCACATCCCGAGTGCTTATCCAAGCAAGCCAGATGAAAGTGAAACATCAAGGGATGCATATCTTTTCTACAGGAGTCAGAAACAACTTCAAGCAACAGAGCGACCAGACAGTTTACGATAATAATCAGTCATTGTTCATGTCCCTTGAAAAAACTATTGTCTGATCTCATGGAGGTGGTTTTCTTATATCCACCAAATACTCAATACTTCACCTTGTTCGTGAGAATGTCAGGCCGATGTGCATAGTCCTTGATTACTTTGGCCTGTCGGTTCTTTGTATCTCACCTGTGCAAGGTGTGATACAACAAACAATTGAGAACAATTTAAATCGCCAATAATTATTCAGTCGAATCGATCCTGAATCATGTAGCTCCCTCTGAAGTTCTCTGGAGGTGGTTTAAATGTTCGATATACGTATCGACACAAAACACTCCACCTCGTTTGTAGTGTGGCTGGAGAAATTGAAGTTGCTGATGATGTATTCAGTCTAATCGATCCTAAATCATTTAGCTCCTCGTACTGCTATGAATGACTCTCCTCTCACTATGCATCTCACTACTCTTATAACCCAATGTCGGTACGATGAGTTCTATCAGGAACCAAATGGGAGCCCTCGAAAGTGATAGCCAACAGTGATACGGGTTTTTAGGTTAGGTCGACCTATATATCTGCTGTGAGACGATCTGCTCTCGTGATTTCCTCCTTCTTATGTTCCTACTGCTATAGAATACAAGCGCAATGTACAATGACAATGAGAAAACAACCACTCGTGACTCATTCAGGATCAGTCATGGAAAGACACAACTCCAATCTGATTGAGACAGCTCATGAATCCATTCACATGAAGATAACTTGAGACATGTCGCCGAGGTGGCGATGAGCGCAAAGGCGCAGTGATTATAGGTAGCCACTTTTCGTTCGTGGGTTCGATTTCCACTGCCTACAGAGATACGTAAAAAGGTGACTGGGTGTAGTATGGATGAGACAGTGCTGTGCCAAAAACAATACATATATTACAAAAAGTCTGTGGCAGAAAAACTTTGGTTTAATGCCAACCCACCCAAAAAAAAAAATGACTTGAGAATTCCATAACGTTGATGGCTGCACTACACGATACATATTAGTATTCTGTATTTTCATTTAACCTCAGTGGAATTGAAAAAAAAAACAGATAGATGAGCTCACTT
This sequence comes from Gastrophysa polygoni, assembly GCA_963576655.1. Taxonomy (NCBI): domain Eukaryota; kingdom Metazoa; phylum Arthropoda; class Insecta; order Coleoptera; family Chrysomelidae; genus Gastrophysa; species Gastrophysa polygoni. Next base: position 4,582,282 of record OY755083.1, on the reverse strand, counting down.
TTAGTATCTCTCGATATTCTTTAGAAAGGCAGTATCGAAGGTGATTGTTCCACATGCCCTAGCCCTTTTTGAATGATATTCCGAAAGTAAGAGTCAGCCAAACATCATTTCCTCCTCTAATCCATGGTCACGTCATCGATAGACGGTTTTTTATCGCTATTCTCAACTTTGGATGTCCCATGAGTTGAAATTTGTTCGGGTTGAAACTGGCTGAAAAGTTATGAAAATTGAAAATAGTATACAGGGTGTTACAGAACTATGCGATCAAACTTCTAGGGGTTATTCAGCGCAACAGTAGAAAACATTTGAGTAGTGGGTCGCATGTCCGAAAAAATGTCAGTACGGCTCTAAGACGCGTTAAAATTGAGAAAGACGATGAATTGCCTTTTGTACATGATATCATCACAAGAATTGTTCAAAATGTCAATGTCAATGAAGTAGTTTCTTGGCCTCCGAGGTCACCCGATTCTTCGAAAGTCCAGTAGAAACAGAGCAAGACTTAATTGGACGAATTACAGGAGCATTCGAAGTCATTCAAAACGAGGATCAAATTTTCAGTCAAGTCCGCCGAAATCATGTGCGACGTTTAAATCGGTTTATTCAGGTTGGAGGACGACATTCTGGACAATTGTTGTGATGATATCATGTACAAAAGGCAAAAATTAAATGCAATCCTACTCAAGCAATTCATTGTCTTTCTGAACTTTGATGTGTCTCAGGGCCGTAGTGACACTTTTCCAGGCATGGGACCCACTACACAAATGTTTTCTACTGTTGCACTGAATAACCCCTAGAAGTTTGATCCCATAATTCTGTAACACCCTGTATATGAACCAATTTGATTTTAAAATTGAGAGTCGTTGGTTGGGTTACCTACTTTCGACGGTAGCTATGCCAACTACAATTAGAGCTACGATCAGTGCTGTTTTCGGAATATTATATTATCATTGAATAATATATTATTGTTTACATCCATGCCAGAGTCTCAAAGTCTTCAATTTATTACAATTATCACTTTACGGGTGAAGCCCAACTGATAAAACATTGGTTGCGAATATTTTTTTTTATATTATACGCGGTAACCGAGATTAGCTGATATATACATATAAAATACTATTCGCAGATTTGCTACGATGGATCGAACCAAGCTGAAAGCTTGGTGAATACCAAATGTAGTCGATAGATGAATGTAAAGTGAAATTTTTGTTCACTGTAGGAAGTTGAAAATCATTGTTTCCATAGATTCCTTTCACATTGGTCTAGGAACAGGTAGAATATATGAGTAGGTGGCAATATCATTACTACTATTCGCAAGTTAAATACTAAAACCCTTCAATGGGCAATCATCATCTGAATAGGAAGACATTTCACGAAATAGCCTTGTACATATTCTACTTCAATAGCCCTGATTATATCAGTCTCAATCATAGACTTATGATGATAAGTCTGGTCTTAATACTCAAGGATGATACAGTGTATCCAATCAGGCACAGCCAGAAAAAAAAATTGAGAAATACCTGCTATGGATTCATTCAATTTTCTGTATGCGAAAGACAAGTGAAGAAAGTCAGTGAATATGAAGCAATTTGTATTATCAATTACTTCATTACGAAACGGAATGACTTGATTATCCAGAAAAAAGTTCAGTACAATACAGATACCAAAATTCAGAGGTAGTTTCCTAAGGAAATTAAGCGATATTCATCCTGGATTTTCGGAATTCGGTTGTCATGAGAAGTTAAGGAATTTCTGTATTAGAATACTGTACGCTTTCGTACATCTCTCCTGGTAATCAATATTTTTCAAGTCATTCAGGAGGTCTGTATCAATGGAATACATTATGTGTATCGGTGTAAAGTTATTATTTCAACAGCCAATTGAAAGCAAATACTACTATCATGACGCGAATCCAAATGAATAATTCATCATACTCAGAACACAAAGTTCATGTTTGTGTACTTGATATTGTCTACCAGATAAAAATAGATTTTTGCCCATGATTGAACATGCTCCATATCTGTAAAGGTATACTCAACTCGTTAGGAGTTTGTGTACTTGATATTGTCTACCAGATAAAAATAGATTTTTGCCCATGATTGATCATGCTCCATATCTGTAAAGGTATACTTAACTCATTAGGCATTCCTAATATTCTATATACAGTGTGAATCACAAATTCATCTCTACGATCCGCGGAGTCGCTCTAGTGAGTTGAAAAAAATCGATTGAATATTATACGGGTGCTTCACTTTCATGAAGGGAATTTGTGAGGTTAAGTAATCGAGCTGAACAGAAAAAGAGCATCCATCCGCGTAATCCTTGCTCAAAACTTGGCAATCGATCAGCTCCATTCGATAGACGTGTGCCAATACTGGACCTATTCATAGACCAAATATTCATATTTTCATCAGTGGCCTGACCACTGAAACAAAAGCCTGAAAGCTACAGGCTTCCAACTTGACTGATCCTAACTCATCCTCTTCAATTGATCCTTCAACGAATCTATTAGTGAAGTGAATTCAAACTTATATGGAGATTCGTAATGGTCACAATAGTCACCTTTGTCGCTCATGTTAAAATCGTGATAACAAACAGAGCCAAGACTGATCTTGGTCATGTGATGAGACCGAATTGAAATCCACATTATGCTTCATCTAATGAAACAATTATATAAAGAAAAGCAGTTGCTCATTCCATTCACTCAATATAATGTGATAAGAAAAACATGTGTGGAGTTCACACCAGGTAGATGTGAAACCTTCTTGAGACTAAGACATAGACATGTCGTATGTCATTGTATTATGGACATGGACACTAACATCATATGTACAGCACTTGGTAGACAAGAGTGGGGAGGCTACGAAGCACCGCACAAAGAGAAGACGAAGATAATAGGAGAAGCTTTACTGTATTCTTTCTCATTGAGATTCCCATGAATTTATGTTTGTCTTTTTCAGTGGACCTTTTTAGTTTCATAGGTCTCAAATCACTCCCAACGATTTTGAACAAGTTTTCACTTCAATAAACTTCAGAGTCAGAAACGGTTATAGGCCCGTTGATTATTACCTTATATTAGCAACCGTTCGTTTGAAGGAAAAACTTAACACAATCGAAATCATCACTTGCTTATCTGATAATTTTCTTCTTCAACCGAATGGAGGAACTGATGTGATCTCTCACTGGCGGAACAGAAAGTATATTCCTTTTATATGATTTGATATTTTGAATGACGATGTACAAAACACTGGTGCAGTCACTGATGGTGTTTTGTTTCGTCAAAAACGCTAACGCTATTTTCCGCTGTAATGGCCTAATAGTTATGAAACTTCCCAGAAGATGGTGTTATTTTTACAGATTTCTGTACAAATAGTTGATGTTTTGAGATTGTAATTATGTAGTTCGACCATTAATTGAGAAGTAACCTAAATTACTACTTCTGAATCAACATTTTCATAACACTGATTGTGCAATTATCAATAAAACTGATTTTGTTTTCATTTTTGTGTCGCCATCTTACAACTGACATTTGAGTGATTTCCCGCTATAACGAATGAAATGCTGTTATCAAGTCAGCTGTACGTTAGAGTTTCGGTTGAAGAAATTAGATAGGCAAATAGGCAGAATAGCTCCACCAGTGTTCTGTACATCGTTGTTTGATAGATATATCTCATCTGATACGTGTAGTCAATCTGATAATACTTTTTCATCTCATCAGATACCGTGGTGAATTAGAGGGAGGCTGATGGATATCATATATCATATCATATCAAAATATGATACAGTCAATAATATAACTCCACATCTTGATAGGTTCCTTATTTTTTATTTTTTTTTTCATATATACACCAATGATTGGTAACTATAGTATGAATATTTGCGGTTTGCTCATTCACAAATGACGGTTTGTTATCAATTATTGTTATGTTCTCATCATGAATGATGGAGTAGACATATAAAAACAGAGATAATGAAGTCTGTGCTTGTAATGAGCTATTATATCATTATTATCCAAAACCAATCTATGGCTTGAATAACATTTTTATTCGGGAGAATATATTTACGGCATTTCTAGTGCAGTGAAGTGGAAAATATAATTCGAAGGAAAAATGACAAATGGCAAAATTTTATATTTTCTATAACATATACAGGGTGTCTCGACCACGAGCTACAAAAACATTTCCTCATTCCTACCTTGGAATCGTTGTAGAAATTATAATTTGTGATCCGATATATCAACTCTATCAATGTCTATCAATTAGAAAATTTGCATTTGAAATGGCAAATAATTTCTGATTAGAAGAATTTGCCGGTACGCACGTGGCCTACGTGCGGCTCTGTGGAATGTAACTAAATAATAATAATAATAATAATAATAATAATAATAATAATAATAATAATAATAATATGTCTTTATTTATACCAATGGTACAAAAGGGCGGAATTCAGCCACACACATTCGAAGAATGTAGGAGGCTGCTCTTACATGGTCATTATTTTGAACAATTATTGTAAACCATAATTCATTTGTCAATAAAGCAAATACAATAGGTGGAGAGTGATTTATTCATTGCGTGGTAGAATAAATACCAGTTTTTTCGCTCTATACAGCCCCCCATCAAAGTTTTCCGGTATTTTTTCGGGACACCCTGTTTATTATAATAGCAGCAACATTGCAGGAATGGACAACTGGTATATTGGCCATAATATATAGATAGTGTTTTGAGGAATTCTGTTACGCATGTACCTACTCCAAACATGTTGATTATACATGGAAGGAAAACAAACTAATCCAGATGATAACAGTCTGTAAGTCCGTTTAATTCACTATCAGATTCACATATCACTTTGACCTGTATACTGAGCAATATAATAACAGAAACTTCGTTCTCAAAATCTCATTCGCAGGAAGATAATTGCGATGTTTGATCAATAGTATATACTCGGTTATTTCAATTTACTCGATATCGAGCATTGAGTGACCATAAAATTTGCTGGAGATCTCTTTTAAATGTCGAGATGAAATTATTCACATAAGCAACATATTACGTGACAGAATCTATTAGACCAGCCAGCAGGATATAATTATTTGGAAGTAAAGGTTCCTCAAACATGAAAATAGATCGCAATCATTCCTTATGTTCCTCAGCAGGAGATGAGAGTATTTTCTCTTAAATTGCCCAATGAAAAGATAACTGCTCTTGAGCTTTTCCTGAGTTGCGCCGTTTTTGAGTTTAAGTGACAGTTTAAGTTAATTTTCTTGACTCTCCCTGTATTTGTGGTCGTAGAAAAAGTATAGTACACAACTCGAGTTGTAATGCAATTACGTCTCTCCACTTCGTGCGTTATAAGCAATTCACAACTCTTGTTACGTAAAACACTATTGCAACTGCCTATACAAACATGATATTTCATTCCGAATGATTTTTACAAATATCTTGTGACCACCTCGATAGTCTTCTTTTTCTGTGCTATCATGATCCTCATTAACCTCATATTTATCTGAGCATGTTATCTATCGGACTTATGAGAGCTGCATTAAGTTTTTTTTTCCAGAATAGAGTAGTACACCTTCAGAATGCTGATACGCCTGACGAGAAGCCGACTTTTGCGCCACTCCGACATACTCAAGCAACACTCGAAATGGAAATATTCCACCAAAGTCGAATACAAGCCTATCCGGAGCGTCCTGGTTGCCAATCGAGGAGAAATAGCGGTGCGCGTCTTCCGGGCTTGTACCGAACTCGGAATCAAGTCGGTCGCCATATATTCCAAAGAGGACCGAGCCCATATCCATAGGTAGGCACCCATACAACGCATGAATGATCATAAAAATATCCCTTTATTTTATCATTTGAATGCACGGATGTTGCATAAATGATAAAAACGTCGAAAGAGCAAAGACATGTCAACAAATGGAGATTCACTTAAGAACATACACATAAAATGCATCAAAAATACAGTTTACAAATTGAGAAAATCATTATCACGAGAAGAAATCATCTAGAGATTAACAACACCTGCGAAGTAGGATCTTTTGCATCATCGATTTGAAGATATGAACATTAGGGGATGATTGCATAGGCTCATCGAGAATGTTATAGAGCTCACAACCAATATAATACAAGTTTCTTTGGTAGAGCAATGGGCATATCCTTGTCCACTGAATGTCCTTTGGCCACCAACCTGGACGTCCGTAAGATATCTTTCATGGACCTAATGAAATAAAAGAAGAACTGGGGTCACGAGGAATTGAACTAGTGATCTTTTGATCATCAGGCTCATGCCTTTATCGCTCAGGCTATCTCACATGTTGAAGAACTTATATCCTGATAAGTATTCGGGGTGTCTGATGATGTTTCTCATCATTTCAGTAGCAAGCTCTTATGGTTTTCAGAAGAAATTAAACACAAAAATATACTGGCCAGAATAATGTTACACCACTGCAAATTTCAGACTTCAGCTATATTCGACGTAGGTGTGTTTGATATTACAGTAATATGCAGAATAATACACAGAATGGCTTCAACGATTAATTCGTCATTATAAATTATATAATTAAAGATTCCCTAGTTTTGTTTGAATCAACAGAGAATTGAGAGACTAACCTAATTTCAAATATGTGCTGAAAAAACGTTGTAGTCAAACAGGTCAAACGCTGATCGAAACCTCTTTCAATGTTCAATCTATTTTCCAGTAATATATCATTCATTACATATGAATTTGAACTTGTATCCTTCTGATTCACATATTTCTGACTTTTCTGACTACATTTCTTTATCACCTCTGGGTTTATTTTCGATTTCTCATGGATATCCAAAAGTAATCCAAGGATATTCCGAAATGAATTGGATATGATTTGGTTGTCCATAGGATATCCGGTGTTGTATGGACATCGATAATCACTTACCATAGATTTCCACTTGCGTATCCACTTTCGTATCCTCTCAAAGTTCATTTTTTTCTATTTATATACAAGTAATACTGATAAGCTGATGTATTGGCACCTGTTTTGAACTACTACTCACTGCTAGTTTTGACTTCCACCGTGATCGTTTCGGAAGAAGTACTGTGAGGTAACCAGTTTGTAGCAATTATTTCCTCAAAGGTAGTGACAATGTTATTCTCCGTGGAAAAAACGTCCAGAGAAAGATTGGTTCGGGAGAACAATGTTATATTCATTATATATATTTCAATCATGCTTCAATCAATCAATCAATCAATCATGCTTTATTGTCCAAGAAGTAATTCTTATTGACAAAGTGAGTGTAATTTTTTGATGTCAGGAATATTAAAAAAATAAAATTATATGAAATATAATGAACAATCATTATAGCGTAAAGACATATGTACATAAAATTTAAATAAAACATTACAAAAAAATATATCGAACATTACAGATAAATAAATGAATAAAGCAATACAGATAAGTAAGCAACAGAAGTAAAGTTAGAATTTTCTGACTGATGAAAAGTGGTTTGCAGTGATCTCGTGATTTTGCCTTACACATGTATCTGACAGCCCTTTTTTGCAAAACGAATACTGAATTTAGTAGTTGCTGACTACATAAGCCCCAAAAGGCAATTCCATATCTCAAATGGGACTCGATCAAGGAAAAGTACACAATTCTGGCTGATGATTGATTGAGTTCATTTGAAATAACTCGAACTGCATAACAGCCTGATGCTATTTTTTTGCATAAGTTCTCTACATGCTCATCAAATTTTAGTTTTTCATTTATAAAAACTTTGTGTGAGTTTTGTTCACTATAGCGTGATTTTCTATAAATAAGTTATTTGAATAATTTATTTAAATAATTTATTGGTTGGTTTCCTCTATCCTTGACTCAAGGTATTAAAATGCACATACATCGGTGCTTCATGACTTCAACAGTAGGAGAGTTAGGTGAAATGAAATGCTGGCGATACATCTTCTTCAGTAAAATGACTAATGATATTCTTCTCCACGACTGCTCGTAGGTGGAGGTCGTGAAATTCGGCCTGAAACGTTTGGTGATCTAGAACTTCAGACTATTAGAATTTGGATTTCTGTCATTAGTAGCCCATGGAGATTTAGAAATTTTAATCCTCAATATATCTTCCACTTCCCTCCCTACCATGACCGTCAGTCACTGATATCCTATTCACCAAGTACGTGCCTGTTATAACATCACAGGGAATTTGTCTTGAAGAACGGTGTGTCTCGAACTAGTGGTTTCATCCACGTTTGCATATGTCTAGTGTCCACAATATCATTCTTCGCCATTATTCATCATATCCTGAGAGATATCACTGATTATATGTTATTTAGTCTACATACCCATAGCATTCCCAATGTGGTGATTATTTATTGAACGCTCCATAGAAGTCGTATTCAAGGAAAATCATCCTTATATATGGATTATATGAATTCAAATGATGTAACAAATAGAACATTTGTAAAATGAGTGATTGCGATACATCATATACTTAGCAATGTGCATTACAAATGAACTTATCTCTGAATTTTCAAACTAAGTCTAGAAATTCGCATCGATAACTTTCATTGTATATTGTGTTCCACAAAGAGAAGTTTCTAGTTGCATATTTGTATATACTATTTTTATCAAAGACATTGATACAAGGTTCTTGAGGATTGTTTAGTCCTTTCAGATCTTAATCAAAATCATGCCCTACAATGTTACCACTATGATGCCAGAAGACCATGATGTATGATCAATATTTTTTTTCCGCTGAGAGTCTTCAAACTCTCAATCATCCCATACATCATAAGTGTAACAACTATGTAGTTTGACCAATACAGTCACTTCAATATGAATTTTCACAACTCGGAATTTCGGACATAAAATTCCAAGTTCTGAGTCGGAAGTTTGAAATTCCGAGGTATAGCTCAGAGTTTTGAGAAAGAAAAGAAGAGAAAATTTCTGAGGTAAGTAAAATTCCAGGTTATGATGCGGAATTTAAGAGAAATGATTCATTTTCATTTCGGATGTTCCTTCCAGTTCCACATTTGATAAACGTCAGTACGAGTAAAAACTCTCTTCACCTCATTTCTAGGTTAAAGGCTGACGAGAGTTATCTAGTGGGAGAAGGTCTAGCACCGGTAGCAGCGTATTTGAACATCCCGGAGATCATAAAAATCTGCAAGGATAACGGGATAGATGCCGTGCATCCTGGCTATGGATTCCTTTCAGAGAGGTCGGATTTCGCTCAGGCTGTCATCGATGAAGGAATCAGGTTCATCGGACCGTCGCCCAAAGTCGTTTACCAGATGGGAGATAAGGTGGCAGCTAGAGAAGCTGCTATTGCAGCAGGTCAGTAAGAGGCGTAAAGAAAGATTGTGAATATCGATGATTTCCCAAACGTTCCATCCTATTTTCTGTATTAATATCATGAGAGAGTGTGAATGAATTGAAAATAATTTGTCCCCTTTTTTATAACGTATTGCCAGGCAATGAATACGAGACCCAGAGGGAACACGTTCGAAAAAAGATCTGGAGAAATATTTTAGAATTCAACGAGCTCTCGTGTAGTATTCGATTGATCATTTCCAGATGTCACAGCAATCAGAAACATTTCCAATTCCATATATTTGTTTCAACAACGATGTACAAAACACTGGTGCAGTCACTGATGGTGTATTGTTTCGTCAAAAACGCTAACGCCATTTTCCGCTATAATGGCCTGATAGTTATGAAACATCCCAGAAGATATCTGTACAAATAGTTGATGTTTTGAGATTGTAATTTTTCAATTCGATCATTAATTGAGAAGTAACCTGAATTGCTACTTCTGAATCAACATTTTTATAACACTGATTGTGCAATTATCAATAATACTGATTTTGTTGTCATTATGTGACACTTGAGTGATTTTCCGCTATATCGAATGAAATGCTGTTATCAAGTTAGCTGTACGTTAGGGTTCTGGTTGAAGAAATTAGACAGGCAAATAGGCAGGATAGCTCCACCAGTGCTCTGTTCATCGTTGTTAAAAAATACGATATCTTACAATGTAATTCAAAATAATTTTTGCTCAATGGAATAATGCAAGTAGATCATTCTCCCTATTATACCCCTCGTTTAATGATAGTTAGATTGCAACCAACTTTAATGAAGAAAATATCCATATATTGTATCTCAAGACCTATGAATTCAATCGATGAAACTGTCGAAATTTTGTGTGCGTGATTTTGCTTGGGAAACAGTTGTAAAATATTTCGACAATTCAATCGATTGAAATTCATAGGTTGAGAGGTATACGGCTAGTTTATCTCCTAAATAACTCAGATCGAACAAATAATCGTACTGCCAGATCTAAACTCTGATAATGACAGATATCTGACAGTAATGGATAGCTAGTGGTACAAATCTTGCGTTCATGTTGAATTTCGAACTCATATCATAATATAAACATCATAACACCTCACAGCCTTAGTATTAAAACTCAACATGGTCAAGTCATCATATCATAGATGATGACATAACTTCATAGATATTAGCAAATACATGAATGTGTGTGAAATAGTATTCCAAAGCATTCATATTCATGTTCATGATTCACTGACTGAGCTTGTATGTGAGACTGAGATAGATAAAAACCTTCGAAATGTAGAATCGAAGTAGGAAAGCAGCCATTTCATAACCTTGCTCTAGGAGAAATAACAAATTATTGACCCACTACGTATGAATAACCTCGTTCTCATTATGCATAGAAAGCTATCATAATATCATTTGATCATCGAGACTAGATATATCTGTGACCAGCATTTCGCTAGTTCACTCAAAGGAATTTTGAAAAGCAACAAGAAATTATACCTATATTCCATCATTTGACGGTATCGATCGAAACTAGCCCACCATCACCCTCCATTTCTTCATCAGCTCTGTGGTTTTCCAATAATTTTTTCGAGTCTCATTATATACGCAGATTCGCGTAATAATCCGGTTTTGATTTATGGTGTTCGGAATGAATCCATGATTACATACATGCGCAATGAGCATATTTTTGGAGCGCCACTTGTACAGGGTGGTAAATAAATAATTTTCGATAATACAGGTTGTGAATCCTCGAGTGATTTTAAAGAGAAAAGCTTTCTTCAACATTTGTCCTAAACCTTTCAGTTTTTGAAATTTTTATGAAAAAAATGAGTTTATTTCATACTGCATCATAGAACATACTTTTACGTACCTGATTTCAATCCGGAAAATAGACTTTTACAGGATAGGCGCACGTAATATCTAATGCTACTATCCCGTAATGAAATTTTACCGGATTGTAAATATTGAAAACTCAGTTATGCGTCAAAAGCATGAATACATTTATTAAAAATTCAACAGCAAAACAATACACAGAAATTACTTATTGCTAATATTAATAATAACCGTTAAATTTTCGTTCACATGAATATGGATACCAGGAGCTCCATTGGATGAATTATTTATTAAGGAGTTGCTACTTGCTGATACATTCCCATTTTTTTGTTGTAGCACTTCAACAAAGATCAATATTTTATTTTTCAATGTTCATTTTTGTTTTTAGCAGTATGAAATAAAATGTTATACGTCACACGTCCGGTAAACTTTTACAGTACTCTTTCGAAATTCCGGACTCGGCTTGCGCCTCGTCCGTAAACATCTCACTCCTACTGTAAAAGTGTACTTACCGGACTAGTAACGTAAATATCTATTTTCGTACACTGAACTGAACCGTAGGGCAAACCCCACTCACCTTGTTCGCTTTCAGGTGTTCCAATCGTCCCAGGAACAGACGGCCCAATAACAACCAAAGACGAGGCCAAAGAATTCTGTGTCAAACATGGCCTTCCTGTCATCTTCAAAGCAGCGTACGGCGGCGGCGGCAGAGGAATGCGAGTCGTGAGGAAAATGGAGGAGGTGGAAGAGAGCTTCCAGAGAGCCTCTTCAGAAGCTCTGAGTGCGTTTGGAAACGGAGCCATGTTCATCGAGAAGTTCATCGAGCGGCCCAGACACATCGAGGTCCAATTGTTAGGTAAAACAGGGAATATTTCACGCAAAAGCAAAGAAACTATGTCTGAAGTTCCTGGAACAAATTGATAATTATTTGGTATAACATAATTGTTACGACATCCACACTCACATTTACACACGCAAAACAGCTTTTATTGATATTTATTCCTCAGTTTTTTTGGCATCGCTCTCAATTTCCAATTATGAATGGAAATCGTGAACATGTTTCATGCCTTCTTGATCTTCCAAGCAGCTCCGAGTGAATTTCCAAAGCATTTTCATGAAAATCCATGTGTCCTTCTCATGAAGAGGCGACAGAGTAGTTAGTGCACTTTGTACTGTTCAACGTCAAATCCTTGGTTTTGACATTTCAGTAACATTGTGGTCACAAGCGTGTCACTATCTGAAATTCCATCCATCTATCAAGATAAAAGACATATCTGAACCGATTCTATGATGAGAAATGTTGGAGTAACTCACCAACTTATCATAAATTACAATTAGTAAAACACAAGCAGAACCTATCAAGCTAACCTAACCTCACCTAACCAAACACTATCTTTGACTTGATTTTTGCAAGAACTTTGCCATGCTTCCACTCATAATACGATAACCTTATCAAAACATCTATATAAACTTTGTCTGTATACCTAGTAGTGAGGAATGAAATCCGTTTGACACTGTTGCCAAGTATCTGGAGAATGACTCAAGGGATTGAGAGGGCTGTGATTCTATTTTTCAATTCCAAACCTGAATGAAAACCGCAACACCTTATTGTTCTACAGCATTTTGATGCAGCTGAGGTACATGATCATCACCCTTAGATCTATTCACGAAGTTATATCATATTTCGACTAAAATATGTCGCGACGGTTCCGAAATAATTCTCTGATCCAATTGTATAATTCACGGATCACACATTGTGAATGCTGACTTCCGAAGGGCATTTCGCAACCTGAAAGTCATCTACTCCATCAAGTAGGACTATTTCATATCTCAGGAGACTAATTCAAATCACGCAGTTTTTATCTTTGGTCCAGTCTTTCAAAGATAATATTAATATTCTAGGAGACAAGGCTGGTAACGTAGTCCATCTGTACGAGCGTGATTGTTCAGTTCAAAGGAGACACCAGAAAGTAGTGGAAATGGCCCCCGCACCCCATCTAGATCCAGTAATAAGGAAACAGATGACAGATATGGCAGTGAAGTTGGCGAAACATGTAGGCTACGAAAACGCTGGAACAGTAGAATTCTTGTGCGACGAGAAGGGCAATTTCTATTTCATCGAGGTCAATGCTAGATTGCAGGTGGAGCATACCGTCACCGAAGAAATTACCGGAATAGATTTGGTGCAAGCTCAGATCAGGATTGCCGAGGGTATGACGTTGCCTGAATTAGGAATTCAACAAGAAAAAATTGAACCGCAAGTAAGTCCCTGCTGAATCGTTCTTGGAACTATTTATGTTTTGGTATAATCATTCTGGTCTTGGAAACAACCTGACCAGGACAAAATCCTTCAGGAACTGAATTGCACTTCAAGTATGCTCTACCACTTATATTGTTGACTAGATTTCCCGGTGAAATTCGTACCACCTAAGATTGATCTGGTTCTTCAAACTGAGTCCTGGAGTCTCACTAAAACACATCTGAATGAATTTGTGGATATGTCTAAGCCTCTGATAGAATGACTGACCGAAATGAATATTCACAAGATAAGTAAAATCGTTTTGACCAAATTCTCTAAAATTCTCTCCCCTTTTTTACAAGAAAAAGATTATAAAATGTAGTGGATTTGATATTGCAGTTGTTGGGATAACTTGGTTGTGATGATCTTTTCATTCGCTTTTTATCTAGTGAAATATCTTTACATTGTCTCTCATCGTGAGTTTTTTTTTTCTATCTGTGGACAACACGGAAGGGAAACCTATGATGTTCGAGGAACATCGTGTTAGCCAGCGGTGGAATTTTGGGAAAGAAGGAAGGTGTTGGAATTTTTCTTGAATGTTTGGAGGTTGTAAGCATCAGGAAAGACTTCAGTAGGCAAAGAATTCCACAACTTTGCCGTTCTATTGATGAATGATGCTTGATATAGCGATGTTCGACAGGTCTCGAGCCTGACAGTGTAGGGGTGACCAGCTTGAGCTCGTCTGGTTTGTCTACTAGGAATCGCGCGTGGTGGCATAATAGATGATATTTCCGTTGAGCACCGACCGTGAAAGTACCTATGAAAAAAGCAAAGATCGCCGACCTTTCTACGATGATCTAGAGAGGTCAATGATTTGGTGAGTGTTTTGTCATCGACTAGGCGAATAGCTCTCTTCTGAATTGAATCTAAGAGCTTAAGCGTATGTTTGGGGGCTGTGCTTTGTAGATCATAAGCAGTTGCTGGGATGTGAAGGATCTCTTCGGACGGAAAAGAAAACCGAGTTTTTGTGAAGCAGTTTTCGCAATGGACCTCACATGATCATCCCATGAGAGAGCACTGTCGGTGGTGACACCCAGCATGGATATTGACGACCTCATAGGAACAGTGGTACCCGACATCATCAAATTGGGCATTGTGTGATTAGCCTTCTTGGTAAACATACAAGCTTGAGTTTTAGTTGCATTGAACTGTACTAGATTCTCAGATCCCCATTTCAGAATTCTTGTCAGATCCTCATTCAAAGCATCAACCTGTCTTCGCCTTGCACCTCTGGCCTCATTGGATGATATAGGGGCTCTAGAGGAAAAGGCGGAATGAAGTGTACTATCATCCGCAAAGCTATGAACTGGGCTGGAGGTCACATTCAACAAATCATTGATGTGGATCAAAAACAAAGTTGGTGCCAAGACAGAGCCTTGTGGAACACCAGCATTGATCGTCATTGTATCAGACGAGACCCCGTCTACCACCACGTAGAGTGATCTATCTGCAAGAAAACTCGATAGTAAAAGACACAGTTGGGGCGGCAAACCATATGACGGAAGTTTCGCTAGGAGGCCTTGGTGCCAAACTCGGTCAGATGCTTTGGAGATATCCAAGGCTACAGCCAGAGACTCCCCATGTTTCTCTATTGACACCTGCCACTTATGTGTCACATAGGCAAGCAGATCTCCAGTTGACCTCTGGTGACGAAAGCCATATTGCCGGTCGTTCACGATCCTCGAGCTCTCTAGATATCGGATGAGCTCGATGTTGATTGCTCTTTCCATTACTCTAGAGATCACAGATAGTAGTGCAATCGGTCTATAGTTGTTAGGGAGGGTTTTCTTGCCCTTCTTTGGAATCGGTTGGACCCTAGCTCTCTTCCAGTTAGAAGGAAATACGCCGAGTTGTATGGATTTCCTTCCTGTATCACCCCAGGAGGGTTGTTCATCCATTTTTAGCAGGGTTGGATTTCACTTATCGTTCCTACGATATATCAGTGTGTTCTCATTATTTCTATTATCAAGGTTTATTTTGCACACTTCGTTGTTCTTCTTCCTCCATCACTATGGTCACTGTCAGCCATGGAAATTATTCAGTGAGAAGTGTGACTAAGCTAGTTATGAAGAGAAGCACCAGGTGAAGATGGAACGCCTTTTTATGAGTCTGCTCATTATTATAGTTCATGAATATGATCTTCACAGACAATGTTAACTATGAGTATGAGACGCCGCTTCTTGACTTTACAGTTGTGGAAGTTAGAGCTCTGTCTTTCGCAACGATAGATTTGCCCAAGCATATATTCATGTTCATTGATATTCAGTCCGACTCATTGTCCATTCATATAACATGTGTGATATCATCTTTATTCAATTATTGTGGATTTTCTTGCAATCAGGGTTTCGCTATCCAATGTCGGGTGACGACGGAAGACCCAGCGAAGAACTTCCAGCCGGACACAGGGCGCATCGAAGTCTTCCGATCCGGAGAGGGCATGGGCATCCGCCTGGACGGAGCTTCCGGTTTCGCGGGAGCCATCATTTCTCCCTACTACGACTCGCTGCTCGTCAAGGTCATTGCCAAGTCCAAGGACCTGCAGAGCTCCTGCGCCAAGATGAACAGAGCCCTGCGGGAGTTCCGCGTGAGAGGTGTCAAAACGAACATTCCCTTCCTGCTCAACGTGTTGGAGAACCAGAAGTTCCTCAACGGTTCCGTGGACACCTACTTCATCGATGAGAATCCGCAGCTGTTCAAATTCGTTGCCACCAAGAACAGGGCGCAGAAACTGTTGAACTACATGGGGGAGGTTCTGGTTAACGGACCACAGACTCCGTTGGCTACCAATCTTAAGCCAGCTGAAACCAAACCACACGTTCCTGATGTATCGCGAGGTACGTATTCTACAGGTTTTCCACTATATCCATCGAGTGTTTGCTGTGTTATAGCGATTCTTCTTCTATCTTAACGATTCCCCAATGACATGTTCCGAGAATGGTGAAGATGCCCAGGGTGAGTCAGTTCATAGCTGCACGAACCTACACAGGTTCTTGCATTATGAGTATGGAATAAAGTATCAACTTTGATAATAGCTTCCCCAACTGAAACTCTTGCTCGACACACAGAGATATCTGGGGGTCAAATCAGAATTTACATTTTGCATCTCGGACGTTTCGCACCTCAGCAGTCTCCCAAATAGAAGATTGAGATAACTTCAGATTTCACCGAGATCACTTCAGATCTATTCTATCTCTAACAGATTCCTTCATACGCCATCTTACTCCGCGAATGACGTATATTGAGGTTCCTTCCCCTATCCTGGCAGAACCAAAAAAATCTCTCGGGTATTTTTCGCATGAATCCTCCAACTCATCTCTGCTCTGAGATATCCAGTCATCATTTCTGCATCCGACCACTTGAAGATTCCACACTTTGAAGTGAATTTCCGAAAGGAATGAAATATCATGTCGCTCTCACAGTTTGACTGTCCCAAATCAAAAAAAAACTACAGAGTCAATGGTCAATATGTATTTCATTATGAACTGATGATGTATAAGAATTCTCAGTCGGATATATCCTCTCACTTTGTCCATTTTTCCATCACCACCATCGGTACTATGCACACGAGATTTTGTTCTGAGATTTTTTCAGGAATCGATTAGTAGTACTGTCTGTAAGTTTTTCGAGAAGGTGGTAGATTCATTTTTCAGCTCTTTGTGGGATTTTCTCTTCTTGTTTCTGAAAAGAAAAAAAATAGAAAACATTGAAGATTATTTCAATAATATATTTGTAGTGAGGACAGTTTTTGTGATCTGCCTCGAAATGTCACTGCACTTGGAATTGAACCTTGAGATACCTAAAAGAGAAATTCTCTATTTGTCAGTGACACCTTGTTTTTCCAAAAAATTGGAAATACAAATATATTCGATAAGAATAGAACTTCTACTTATCTCAGTGGATGTTTCGGAACGAATCTGTTACCGTTCTCAACACAATTTGAACACTTTTCTGCGCAAAATTTTTCAATGTTCAGTTGATTTTGACACTATAAAGTGACAATTTGGCAGACGGAGGAATTCTGGTTACAAGGTGTTTTTCATTAATTGATATTGAATTTTCCATTTCCATATTCAGTTTTCAAAAGATGCCAAGTTCCATCTATATCAATAACTGAATAAGAAGCTATATTATTGTCTCCGTTCAGGAGAATGCAAGCAGACTCTTTGATTTTCCGTTTTTGGTTGTTGTCTCCTTTTCCTATGATCTCAATATTACTCCAATCGGCCATATGTTGTCCATTTTCAGTAAGGATATGTTTAGCTAATTTTGATTTGTCAGTATATCTTTTCTTCATATTGTTCTTATGCTCTTCCACCCTTACTGATAGAGTCCTGCTAGTTTCACCGGTATAATATTTTCCACAAACACATAGTATACTATGAATACAATTTTTTGATGATTGTTCTCCATTTTTCGGTTTTGCATGAGTCAAATCGATCTCACTGTATTTTCTGTCTTGAACACTGTTTTCACTCGAAACTTGTCACAAATACGTTTAATTTTCACAGATATTCCGGGAATGTATGGGATTACATTTGTTATCAGTGTTGGTTGCCTTCGTGGTTGTTGTATATTCTGTCTGTTCTCAAGTGTTGAGTTGTACAACATCTTGCATATGGTTTATTTAGTAGTAGTATGAATGTGAATACACCCAAAACATATGGGACAGAATTCGGAGTTTATATAATGAAAATGGAACCATTTTCAAGCGTTATATAAGAACATGACCTCAATCATCTGAAAGGTGACCTCCTGGAGTAATTTCTTTTGTCTATTCTCGAGATTCACATGATGTTTGGCGAATTCGTGGAAATACATAAATCGTAGGTGATTTGAAACCATTTCAACTCATTGCAAGAACACTAAATTCGAATTAGATTTTGCTTATTTTTTTTTTTTTGAAACGCATTATTCTATTCATTTCACTAGTTATATAGCGGATGATCAAGGACCAGTATAAATCCACATATTTGATGCTCACAATACATTTATTGGAAAAGTTATGAAAAATGAATATATCGCAATGAAATTCACTTGAATCTTGTGTCCTGGATCAATCGATATAAATATATATTCACAATTGAATCGTGCTACAATTTTTTCTTCAATTGATTTCTGGTGGTTGGTATGGAGAAGTATATTCACGCTTTCGCACAAAAACTGTAGCAGTAGTTGATTATACAGAAATGTCTATATATTCTCGTTCAGATACAGTTCAGCTGACCCCTTCAGTAAGCTATAGATACGTTTGAGTTTTTCTGTTTAGTATTTTGCATGGTTTTATTTTTGTTTATACAGAATACCTGGCAGATACCCGGCAACGGAATCCAAGTTAGTATATCTTTCAGATTCTTTGTGAGTAAAATGTATTGGCATGAAGGCATGAGATCAATTTTTTTCATTTTCGATAAGCGAGTCCCGGAATGCGACGTATCAGCTTGTTGATTTCACTTGGAAGATATGGCTGTTCGTAAACTGTCGAAATTCCAGTAGTTCAATTTCAATTTGTCAACATATTCTTGCCATATTATATTTAGTAATCATAAAGGAGAGTACCGAAGGAACGTGAAAAAAATCTTGATGAATGAATAGGGTTGGGAATTATCCAGAGCAACAAATATATCGACAGTTTGTGAACTGACAGAGAATGGAATTCATGTTTCATCGAATAATATGCAACCAGCTTTCTCAGATTACAGATTGAATACATTGATTGAAAAGAGTTATATCCATGTTCCTTCTGAGTCTTCGTTCATTGGCAACAGGATCACTTAGGCAAAATTGAGTTTCTACAGTCACAAAGTTAATATTTATCAATTATAATTCAATAAAATTTGGTCAGGTAAAACTGATCAAATTTCTGACAATTGATTCTTAAGTCATTTATATCCGAAACTCATTCATTAAATGTTGCCTTGGTGAATTTTGTTTTTGACCACTGAATTCAGAAGTGATTAATGGGATCAGATCCGTAAATCTTTTATGTGTACATCCAAGCATGATTCCTTAAATTTTCTTGAATTCTCAAATCTTCTAATGACTCCCAATCTATTTTATTTGAATTTCCAGAGCATGTTCTTTCACCAAATAACGGGGAATCAATAGTTTAGTTAACATGATAAGTCCGGAATGGCATCTTTACATATGTGAAGAGAGTTTCCGTGTGTTGCATGTGACATCAAATTTTTAGGCACCGTTCCATTAACTCCTTTTAGAGTTTTCTCAAGTGTGTAGAAATTTATGGTATTCGATACATTTCAATATTTCATTGATATTGATTCTGAATGTCTTGTGACTTTGTTTTCTGAACTTCGTGAATTGTCTGAAGATCCGGATTCATCAGGTATTGCCATAATCGCATGAGTTGATGATTTCAACATATAATTTGTATTCATTGCTGTTTCACTAATCTGGCTTTGAATCGATGGATACTCAATCTACACATTATGATTACTAACAGGGTCACAATTCAGTTCCTGTTCATTCCATTTGGTACTTTAGAATATTTTAATCCTACTAACTCAATTGTAATGTTGTACAGATATTATTTAATCATGCACTTGATTTCATTTCATCAAGTTGAACCATTACATGATACATGAACCGTTTCTTCTTCAACATCTTCAGAATACTTCATTAGATATTAGAAAAGCCTAGCATTTAAATACTCTTTGATTCACTGTTCGGAGGTTTCCATTTTGAAATATCTTGGAATGATGAACTGAAATTTTCTATATGAATGGTGCTAACGGGAATACAGGGAAATACTGAGGTTTTGGTGGAACTATCTTTGAAAAGTTTATGATTTGCATGACCTGATAGTCGCTATTAGTTATGACAGTAACCTACTGATAGCTTGTTGATAGATGATAAAAAAACATGTTATTACTTATCGCATCGAATTATCTTTCCTGTACTCGTTCATTAAAATTACATCAATTCGTTGAATCTTACACGCATATAATTTACCATTCACGCAAGCTAACAGTAGCTGCTTGAACATGAAGGATATGCCTTTATATTTGATCAACTTAAAGATGTCCAACCGCCTAGAGGTTTCCGTGATATCTACAAAGAAAAAGGACCAGAGGCCTTCGCGAAAGCTGTGAGGAACCACAAAGGTCTCCTCCTCATGGACACCACATACCGTGATGCTCACCAGTCCCTCTTAGCCACAAGAGTGAGGTAAGTCCGTAGAAAACAGAGGTTTTGTAACAAAAACGTTGAATCAATATACTGGGAGGCCCAACGAGAACCAAACAAGGCTGATTTGACATAGTTATCGTTAGAAAAAAAAAACGCTCGAACCGGTCGATTTTTATTTCGAGGGGGAAATATTTTGCGCATGTTTTCAACTTTTTCACTTCAAACCCCTCGGAAAGGTGAGCTCCAACCGTTGAATCTCAAATGGGATAAGGGGTCAAGTGATATATCATTTTGAAGGTAATCGAAATCTCTTACCAACGCTTCCTTGTTTTTGGAATTCAATGCAGTAGTTCTCGAGAAAACACGTTCATGGAAATAATCGGCTAGTGATGGAAAGTAATGCTTTTTTCCCTTTCGTCACTATTTCTCATTTTGTAGTTAGAACGATATTCATCTAAGAAGTGCCTTATGTGTTTTTTCTTTCAAATCCTGCATTCATTTCAATGTCAGTTCCTTGATCTCTCAATAAAATGCATACCTTGTTTCGTTTTCATTGGGCCACCCTGTTTGTCAAGCAGATATTCATATACATCGACATCATTGAACATGAGAACTGAACAATTTCCTAGATGGTCTGAACGTATTGGTGAAGTCAATCTGAAAATTTTCAACTACATTTTGTTTGTGCATAATCTCCATCTAGAGAAGAACCCTTCAGGAAGGAAGGTGATCTGTTCAACTATTGTGGTTACAAAACTATCTCTAAAACACAGACTTCGAATATGTAGAGACATGAACGTGTTAGAATAATAAATGTTTTGAAGATATCTCGACATAAATATTCTTTCACACCAGTAATACGTCCTGTGATTTTTTTTGAGAGAAGAAGAAATCGTTTGACAGTGTGGAGTCTTTCCATAGGCAGATTCCCTATCTCATTCTACTTTCAACTCAATATAGATTTCTCGATTGTTCTTGGGTCAAAACAAGTTAGAAATTACATATAGTAAAGAGGTCAACACGATCTTGCAGTGTTTTATTCCAGTCTGAATGTGAATTCATGTATAGTATTAAAATAGTTATTGTATATAGTCCTAAATTACATCAGATAGTCAAAGGTGTATATATCATTTGAAATTATATCTATATGTCTCTACAACTCGTCTTCTTAGGGATCACTATTTCTTTCATCTATCTTGACAACTTTATATGATAATGATTCTTTCAACCCACAGCCTACTTCTTGATATAGGTGAATGAAATCTGATCGAGTTCAAACAATGAGTTTTTCTTTCGTAACGGAATATTTCTCGGAGGTGTACTATGAAAAACTGAACAACTTCACGTCGGTAACAATGAATCGATGTCGAATGATTCATAGAGCTCACGAAGTTTTCAATTCCAACTATTCGTTAACTTTCACCACCATATAACTGATTCCTTTCAGATGTTCATATAGGTTTTCTTCATGTGAGCTATGAATTTATATTATCGTAGAACAAAATAAGAAAATAAATGCTGATAATCATCACTGCTTCGCTTACATGAATGTTGAACCCTAAACAGCTCAGTTCATATTAATAAAATCGATTTTTCGAAAATTCCAGGACTCACGACCTATTGAAGATCTCCCCCTTCGTCACCCACAATTTCAGCCAGCTGTACGCCATTGAAAACTGGGGTGGCGCCACCTTCGATGTGGCGCTGCGGTTCCTGCACGAATGTCCATGGGAGCGGCTGGAGGAGATGAGGAAGTTGATCCCCAACATTCCGTTCCAGATGTTGCTTAGAGGAGCAAACGCTGTCGGATACACTAACTATCCGGACAATGTCGTTTTCAAGTTCTGTGATCTAGCGGTGAGTCCGCAGACTCAGTCTTTCGTTGATTATTTCATCATTATACCATCACGTACAAAGTATTCTCAAAGTTTGAAAGGGGTGTAGAAATCATTATAGCACACAACGCAACCAACAACCGCCGATTTATGGAAGTTGCGACTTGACGAAGTTACAAATTTGTCACCATTTCCTGATACCCGCTTAGTCGTGGTTGGTTCGACAATGCTGTCGCCTCTGTTCACGAAAAATCACATCAAATATACACCATGACTTTTCATCGAATCGATCGACATTCACGGCATTTTAATAAATCCAGGTGATAAAAAATTGTTTGAACAGTGTTGTGATACCCACAAGACTCACGTCCGTGTGTGGGTTCAGGTTACAATAGTAGATCTAATTGATATCAAATCGAACTTGAACTCAGAGAGTAAAAAAATACGATGAAAAAACAAACAGTTAATGAGGTTGTCGTGAGGAATCAATCCTATTAGGTGTACGAAACCTGAAGGAAATTGGTAGTTACCGAAATTCATGATTTTCGTTTAACGACATATTTGGCACTTTGTTGATTGTATTAAGTATTATATCTCTAATTCCGTATTTGTGAAGTTTGGAAAGTGAGCCTTGAAGCGTTTCTCTGAAAAGTGAAGAGATCTTGATTCAGAGTAGGAGGAAGATCGTTAAAGATTTTTAATCCCAATTAAATGAATGACTTTTGAGTGAGTGTTTTGAGTGCGAAGGGTATTTTATAGTTTTTTGTACTTCTGTGGTAATACCCTCGCAGAATTTATTTACTGCCATACAGGCGGATTTTCAGTAGAGTTGCCAAAAGTTTTGTATTTTCAGCTCTCTGAAAATTGGCTCTGATGGCACTATACGATACACTTAGTGGACAAGTCTGATGAAGAATAGTAGATCATTATTATAGTGGATTTTTGGACAGATAATAGAACTTTGGATAGTAGTTTTTTGTGGATTGAATCAATATGCGTTTTCCAGGTCATATTCTATTCAAATGTCTATCCAAGATATATATTTTTTTTTCATTTTGGAGGATTGTGCTATAAAATCATAAATGTGAGCTCCTGGACTACAGTTTGTGGAGTGATGTTGTAAATTCCCATTAAACGCAAAAGGAATTTCTAATGAAGAAGTTCAGATATTCTGTTTTTTGGTATTGATACATATTTTATTGGTCATGAACCAATTACTCACATGTCGGAATTCTTTTTTAGTATTTTCAAATAAGATTTCTTCGTCATGGCCATGATAAAAACGAACTGTATCATCAGCGCAGCGATCATTTATGTAAACCAGAAAAATTAAGGGTACCACTACTGATCCCTGCGGCACTCCATGTTCGATATCCAGCCAGTCACTCATTGAGTCTCCAATTTTGACCCACAGGGTCAATAGGATGATTGATTTCATCTTATGTCTTTCCTGGTATGAAGGGAACGCTAACTTTGGTTGTCACACCCTGTGACGTTCAGTTGGTGATATTTCCGTTATGTTTGAAAATTCATGTAAGCGAATTTTGGTAATACTCGTTTTTCTAGTCGGATCCTACTGATTTTCAGGTTCAAACTGGTATGGACGTCTTCAGGGTTTTCGACTCTCTGAACTACCTTCCGAATTTGGTAGTCGGCATGGACGCTGCAGGCAAAGCAGGTGGAATTGTGGAAGCTGTCATCGCCTACTCTGGTGACGTCAGTGACCCCAATAAGAGAAAATACGACCTCAATTACTATCTGAAAATTGCCGACGAACTGGTCAAGGCTGGAACCCACGTATTGGGTATTAAGGATATGGCTGGATTACTCAAACCAAAGGCTGGAAAGTGAGTTCCGATCAAAAGAAAACCCACTAGTAAATAACCAATCAAATATTCAAAAAGTTCAAAAACTTTCTTTCCTTTTTCATTTAACAAGAACGGGGCTCGATGCATCTATCATACCTATATTGCCGTCCTTGTTGACATGAGTGATTCAACATGAAATATGAAGAACATTGGTAATTGGGTGATGTACAATAAAATACGCGCCGATTGTGTGAGCAAAAAAGTAGCTCCGTGATGTTATGCTTAACGGTGTCGAAAGATTTGAGTATTGCAACAGCAAAAATTGTGTACCTCTCTGTAGTTGAATCACATCTAAGGTATGGCATATCATTCTGGGGCACTTCAATTCAGTTTTTATCTTCGAAAGCGCGCCGTTCGATATCGATGCAAAGTTGAGCCTAGAGTGTCCTGTAAACCCTCTTTCAAGGAGCGAAAATTACTTACTCTTCCTTCTTTATTCATCCTAGAAACTGTGTGATTTTGTCATATAGTGATTTCCAATTATTCATTTATTCATTTATATATTTCAATCTTTCATTTTCCTGTTGATGCTTGACAACTTGGATGTATACAGGGTCGCTCATATGTATGGAAACGGTCGATTATTTCCTGAAGTAAGATAGCTAGCGAAAAATGTTAGGATACAAAAGTTGTAGGGTTTTTCAAAATCCATTAAGCTAATGAAAAATTAAGTATACAGGATGAGTCAAAAAGTCAGGACGAAACAAAGTTGCTCTTTCTCTAATGGGACACCCTGTATATTATTCCACATTTCAATTCTGCTCGAAATTCTGAACAAAATTGATAGAGCGCATCATTTCCTAAATTCAACCGATTTCGAGATATCGAATTTGTAAAATAACTTACAATAAATTATCCAAAAATGTTAGTCCATTAAGTTCATAGTCCATCAAGTTACCTTTGAAAGTTTCCAGCTCCATAACAACGCCACGTCGTTCTTTTGTCTAACAGTGATGATCTTGACAACACATGTCAAAAATACATTTAGTGTAAATAAGTTTCGCGCAAAAATGGCACGTTTAACTAATACTGAGCGTATTGAAATTTTAATGATCATAGGATTCGGTGATAGAAGACGAAGTTGTGACCAAGTAGTGAATAACTATTGTTCTCATAAAATTTTAAATATCCTGGACATTCATTAAAAAATACATTTTATTGTTTTAATTGCATTTTAATCAACCCTGAACAATTATGCTTTTTTTATTTTCTATAAAAAAATTATAATTAAATTGTAATCATAATATCCACATACTCCACCTTTTGTGACTTTCATAATAAATATGCATCATTTCGTGCTTTTTCTTCAATAAATTTGAGAGTAGTGAAAAGTTATTTTCAAAATTCGATATCTCGAAATCGGTTGAATTTAGGAAATGATGCGCTTCATCAATTTTGTTCAGAATTTCGAGCAGAATTGAAATGTGGAATAATATACAGGGTGTCCCATTAGAGAAAAAGCAACTTTGTTTCGTCCTGACTTTTTGACTCATCCTGTATACTTAATTTTTCATTAGCTTAATGGATTTTGAAAAACCCTACAACTTTTGTATCCTAACATTTTTCGCTAGCTATCTTACTTTAGGAAATAATCGACCGTTTCCATACATATCAGCGACCCTGTATATGTATGTTTATTTAGATCCATTCAATTCCTCCGAATGTTTTTTCATTATACCTAATACGATAGATTCATCTTTATGTAAGGGTCTGTTTGTCTTCATTGTGTTTCTAAATTTAATTATTATGACTTTGTCTACGAGATGTCCATCTTTCGACAATAAAGTATATTTTGATTGATTGATTGATTGATTGAGTACAATAATTATTCATCTAATATCAACATATCTTTCTTCTGTTCTCAGAATGCTGGTAACTGCTATTCGTGACAAATACCCAGACCTTCCCATCCATATCCACACACATGATACGAGTGGCGCTGGTGTCGCCTCAATGCTTGCATGTGCTGAAGCTGGTGCTGATGTAATAGACGTTGCAGTAGATTCCATGTCAGGACTCACTAGTCAGCCTAGTATGGGAGCCATTGTGGCTAGCTTACAGGTGAGAATAAACCAGCCCTAATATAAGTTCAGAGCCCTTTGGCGGTTTAGTGGTTTAATCACGCAGGAAGATAGTAGTGGTTGTATATAGGATCATATCAGCTAAAAAAAGGCACAAGATTTTTGGCGAATGGATGGAAGTTCTGTGATGAAGAATAAGAAACATCATTTATATGTTCTATGCCACATAATCTATTGAGACTGTATTGGTGTAAAGAAACCCAATCAAACCCAATCAAGCCTCATCCAGGAGCCTGTTTTGGAGCTGATGAATCCAATTGAGAGTATAAAGCAGCTAAGACCACCTTCTGAATGGAATTCAATCTATAAAATCTAAAATGTGTGATCCAGAGAACCACCCCTATGATGAGGTTACAAAAATCACCTTTATAAGAATCAAATCAAGAGACAAATCGATCATGTGTATACTATTCTCCTTCTGAATTACAGGGTACAGACCTGGACACAGGTCTGAGTTTGTCGAAGATATCCGAATACTCAGCCTACTGGGAGCAAACTAGGACTTTATACGCACCATTCGAGTGCACCACAACGATGAAAAGTGGCAACGCCGACGTGTACGGTAACGAGATACCTGGTGGGCAGTACACCAACTTGCAGTTCCAGGCGTACTCTCTGGGTGAGTTCAGGAATATTTTTTTCTACGGCCATATACAAAAATAATATTACCCGTTTGTTTTCGATCAACACTGTACTACTTTGGTTTACTCCCGAAAAATCATCATGACATGTGACTTCTCCCTAGTTATTTATTTACTTCATATGGTTTACTTTTCCAACTCTGTTTTGAGTTTTAGTTTATGAAGTTTTCTGAAAATTCCATTATTTTCATCGTGCTCCGACCGAAGTTTTGTATAGTGCCATCTTACTGAAATTACAATATCTGTGTTCTCAATAGAACATTTTGGGGTGTAATTTTGATTTCAGAAGTTCATCGATCTCGGAGATAGCATTCGTTGGAGTTTTTCAGCAACTTAATAGTGGCCCATTTGTTTCTTTCACGTAATGATTTTCAGGCACTGTCGAAGATATAAGAGTATTTATTACCACTTTCAGAATTCTATTTCATTTGCTCTTCTCCTCAGTTATAATTTTTGTACAATTTCTTATCGGGCTACTCACTGGATTGATAATTTTCGATATCAATCAGTATTCAATTCCGGGATTCGATAGTTATATCTCATTCATTTATCGAACCATTATCGTTCCGAATGTGATCAGTTTTAAGTGTTGGTTATTTATCGACAGCATGATTTTCATGTTTCATGTAGAAGTTAGTTTCGCTATTGATATCATTCTATCAACGCATATTTCTCAATTTTCAGGTCTGGGAGATTTCTTCGAAGATGTCAAGAAAGCCTATGGCGAAGCCAACATTCTCCTAGGAGACATCATCAAAGTAACCCCGTCTTCCAAGGTAGTTGGTGACCTGGCCCAATTCATGGTCCAGAACAAATTGACTCCAGCAGAGGTGCTTGCCAAGGCCGAAGAGCTATCTTTCCCGAAATCCGTGGTCGAATACCTGCAAGGCCACATCGGACAACCCTACGGAGGTTTCCCGGAGCCCCTCAGATCTAAAATACTCCGAGACATGCCTCGAATCGAAGGTCGACCTGGAGAAAGCTTGGAGCCACTCGATTTCGATCAGCTCGCTGCTGATTTGAGAGAAACCTTCCCAGCTGCCTCCGACCGGGACGTCATGTCCGCAGCTCTCTACCCACAAGTCACGAAAGAATATCTCGTGTTCAACGAGAAATACGGGCCAGTGGATAAGTTAGACACGAGGATTTTCTTGGTGGGCCCGAAAGTAGGGGAAGAGTTCGATGTTACTATCGAGAGAGGGAAGACACTTGGAATCAAAACTCTGGCAGTCGCTGAGGACTTGACGGAGAACGGTGAGAGAGAAGTCTTCTTCGAGCTGAACGGTACTCTGAGGTCTGTTTTGATAAGAGACAAAGATGCTGAAAAAGACATTGCTTATCATCCTAAAGCCGATAAGACTAACAAGAAGCACGTAGGTGCACCAATGCCCGGCACCGTTATAGATATAAGGGTGAAAGTCGGTGAAAAAGTCGAGAAGGGCCATCCTCTGCTTATCCTGTCTGCTATGAAAATGGAAACTGTTGTGCAGAGTCCTGTAGCTGGAATCGTAGCCAAGATTGATGCTACTATGGGTATGAAAATCGAAGCAGAGGACTTGATAGTAACTATGGAATGAGTACTTGATCTTGCGTCACCCCATCTGGCTGTGTTGCATTTTCCATTGTTAAGTTTGAAAGTTTTTCTAATTTACCCCATATATTTATATTTTGGAGCAGAATTTTTATGTAGATATTGTTGTTCAACCTATTTTTGATTATATATATTTTTTATAGAATAAGAAGCTATTTTCAAAAAAAAAACTATTCATTTCATTGACGACCCATAATTATAAGTAGTTGAATACGTTCAAATGAGTTCACAATGTGTGAGCCTAGTACAGTAGAGTGAAATATGAATGGAAAGACCAGAAAGATTATTGAAGTCCCGTTTTCTTGCATATTTTCAGACTGGTACTTTTGGTCCTGTTTTTCTAGTTTAGACATTCGACCATCAAAACTTTGCCTATCCGATGTGGGACGTTGAATATTGAAAAAGAAGACAATACGAAATTCCATAAATAGCAAAAATAAAGGTGTGCCTATGAAGAACGCTGTGTATGTAACACATTCAAAAACGGTATTTACGTTACGTGTGAGCTTTCAGCACTAAGCTTTGATTTCCTGGAAGCCTCTTGAATGCATTTTTACTGTTATTCGACGAGAAGTGTCGGACCCTTAAAGCTTGATTGTCGAACATGCACGACAGTTTTTTCCACAATTTCCTGAATAAAAATGCGTCCAAAATATGATGAGACAGCTGTCATGGAGAGAGTTAGTGCGTCCCAGTGATAGCCATTTTCGGGATACGATACATACAAGGCATGCACCTCAGACATTCGCTTTACAACAGAAAGGACATCCTTTCTGTTGTCCAACTTTTACATCTACATCTCTTGTACATCAGGTATAATATCTTTGACTTAAAATGGACGATCCTCAAGTTACTCTGAGGACGTTCTTGAGACAACGATTGTCAGAAAATGGTATGAAATGAATGATATATGGTGATGAAGGTTTTGTAAATTACATTTGGGAAAGATGAATGAAACCAGCAACATTAAATGAAAATAGTAATTCCGAAGTTTGAAGACTTATCTCACTTCTTTCAGTTGTTCCTCCAAAAAGTACGCTTGAATTATACATAAATAATACTGATCTTCACCAATAATCATAATGAAGTCATCAGTGATGCCAATTCGAAAGTATATATTTGAACTAAACTCGAAACAAACGGTAATTTCAAAGTTTATAGACTCTTTAAATTTTTCTTACTGTCTCTACTGTTCATGAACAGACCTCTATAGAGAATAACTTTCTCGGTAGACAGAATGGACTTTCTTTTGGTTTTGATACATCTTTTTCATGAAGAAGTTTGAAAATATTTCAAAAAGATATTTCTCAGAGGGGGAAAATTAGTTCGAAAACCCAGATACCAATGTTGGAATTCAACTTTAGATTCATATCATTTGAGAATCAATAATAATAAAATTCCACGATTTCTCAACATCGTTTTTCAAACCTACGAAAACAGGTAGAAGATAGTGATGAAAAACGGCTAGCTGATCAGTGGAGAATGCATTATCTGGACTCTAGATTCTAGAGAGTCATATACCTGATTGGTAGAGTTTTCAAGGTACAGAGCAAATTAGTGAAGAATTCGAAAAAGCAAAACATGTTTAATACCTACCAAACTTTGAGATATCTGATGCTTATAGTTTGATTGAATGAAAGGTAAGTTGACAATCAGGGAACATGAGTTCAGTTTGCAACTTTCTCCTTACATCTTTCGAACATGCATATATTAGCACCATAGACTTATTATCCTGCACTCAGAGTTATGTGAGAGTCATGAAAGTTACAGATAGTTTGACTTTCTCGCTGGTATAAGACAAAATTATCTACCGAGATCCAAAACTATGACGGTATTGAAAGAACATTGGCAACTAGTGAAATATCAAAATATTGTGATTCATTGATGGGAAAAACCATGCAGGAAATGTCTGTTTTCTCGTGGAATGTTTTCTTTCGCGATGGCGATCATACCCTTCCAGAAAATTTTCATTTTATATGGATTTTCGTTTGTGGAGTTACATGAAGTTCGGTGTGCGCAAATTAGATATGAAATAGAAAATAGAAATAGAAAATCTTTATTAAATAGGAAATCCTAATATACAAATACGTTACATAAATAAATTGAATACAAAATATATATTTAATTACCTAACTTAACCTATCCTAATGACAAAACACACACACACACACCATTCACTATGACATACATCCTTTTCTATTAGTACATGAATATAATAATAATAAAAAATACCTTTGATTATTTACCTAGGTAATATTATTCCTAATATAATCAAGTAGCATTGATTTAAATGAATTGAGTGTTGAACATTCTTTTATGTGGTTTGGAAGTTTGTTGTATTTCAAAAGCCCAAGGTGAAATAAAGAATTCATGGTTTTACTATAATTGGTTCTCATTACATAGAAATCTCTATTGTTCCTAGTAGCATAGTTGTGTATTTGATAACAAAATGTTATATATTCTCCAAAGTAAGCAGGACATAAATTATGCAATATTTTAAAAATAAATACCATTGAAAAATAGAACAGTCTATCCTTTACAGATAACCAATTCAGTACATTCAGCATCAGTTGAGTAGGTGTATACCTGTTACATCTGAGAACAATACGCATACCTCTATTCTGAAGTTTTTGGAGAGTAGCATTATTATTACTCCTCAAGTAGAGCAGGCTAGCACAGTATTCATTATGCGGTTGGATGATTGTTCTTTAAACTGTTATAGACGCTTGTATACTTAAATGAGATGTCACTCTAGACAGGAAAAAAAGTTTTTTACTGATTTTTTTGCAGCATAATTAAAATGATTATTTAATGACAGGGTATTATCAACCATGAATCCTAGGTATTTCATCTCTGTCACGACTTCAATTTTCTCATTATATATTCATATATTAATCTGGTCTAAGTCAATTTGGTTATATTTATATTTAGATGTCATTATCATTGCTTTAGTTTTTTGCACATTCAGTTTTAATTTATTAATATTCAAATATTCTGATATGTTGTTCAAAGAGTTATTAATCTTTTCAACTGCCATATTTAGATTTTGGTCACTTGCAACTATTATAGTATCATCTGCAAAAAGACTTATAAACTCACATTCTTTGACGTAACTAATATCGTTCAAGTAGAGAATAAATAACAATGGTCCCAATACGCTACCCTGCGGTACTCCAGAGATTACTGTTTTCTTTTGTGATATTACATCGTTTACCTTTGTTGATTGAAAGCGATTAGTAAGATAGTCTGTAAACCATTTCAAAACATAACCGTCAAATCCATAATATTGCAGTTTCTTTATTGAAATTGAAATATCTATAGTTTCAAATGCCCTTTTGAAATCCAAAAAAACTATTACAATATATTTATCTTCGTCCATCAATAATTTCCATTTCGAAATTGTTGCTTGTAAGGCTGTTTCACGAGAGTGGTTTGCTCTAAATCCCGACTGATAATCCATTAGTAAATTATTATTCTTTAGATAGTTATTAATTTGTGAGTATACTGCCATTTCAAGTAGTTTTTGAGCCTCTGTAGTGTCAATAATTTTTGGAATTGGTATAACTGAACTAGTTTTAAGTTGTTCTGGAAATTTACCAGTTTCAAGTAAAGTATTGATGAAATTCAAAATGACATGACCAATTACTTGAAATATACTTTTCAGAACCCTACCATTGATTACATCAGAATTGCATTTATCCTCTATTTCACATACCAAACTTCTCAGGTTGTTGAGAGTTAGTTTTTCAAAATGTGATATCCTACTTTCTATCTGAGGAAGTTCTGTAGCTGACCAAATTGCTGTGGGAATAATAGAAGATTTAATTTCTGTAATGCTATCAAGGAAATATATGTTGAAGTTCTCAGCCTTATCTACATCATCTTTCATTGAGATATTGTTACCATCTATATTAAATGTTATAATACTTGGAATTTCAGGATTATTAGGATGTATCAGTTTTTTTCCACATTTTTTTTTTGGATTACTCATATTTGAATCTATTTTGTTTTCATAGTATAGTTTTTTCTTTCTCTTAAGGGTATTCACTACTGCATTCCTACATTTCTTATAGTTCTCCCAATGTACTGTTTTTTCGTTTATATCAGTACTATTTCGAAAAGTGCGGTACGCTTCATTTCTATCATTGGTTAGATTAATTACCTCATAGTCAAACCATGGCAGATTATTGTATTTGCAGTTAGTGGTTTTTTGTGGCGATATTATATTCACATTTTGTTCCAGATTTTCTATAAAGTTCTTATAAATACAATCAACATCATTAGAACTAAGTGCCCAATCACATAATATTAGTTTATTATTCAATTCATCTAGATTATTCTGAGAGTAATTTCTGAAAGTTATTTTATTTATATTTCTGAATTGATTTTGGTTCTTGATAGTTATTGTTATTATAGAATGATCTGTAATTTTTGGTGTTTCTTGAACTGTCTCGGAATTAGTCTCGGTAGTCTTGATGTTCTAGATCGGTAGTGTAGATATCTAGACTACCGATGCCTGTTAATGATGAGATATCTGCTATTTCCTACAAGCGACTATGATTTACTAGCCTCGGCAGTTGATTCACTACTTTGCTGCCCAGTTGAACGAATAAGCACCAAATATCCCGAATAATAATAGTGAACACATTCACACTACTAGATTATAAACAAAAAGTGAACCCTGTCTCGATCTGTTGCATCTTCTACTAATCATATTGCGAAGATATTTTCGGTACTCAAAAAAAACCCATAGTGGACTCTACCGATTATTTTTTCGTTGTACAGTTACATTCCAGTCTTCGGCTCAAGGTAAAATGCTTCCCTCAAAATACCCCACTGAACTGTTGATGCCATTACTCATTCAACAAGTCTCCATTGAATATACTCTTCAGAAAACATCGTCGGTTGTTCTCCAGCCCAGGCATAGCTGATGCCGTCTCCACAATATCCTGCGCTATCCAGAATCCAGAATGCGGAATCCAGGCCTGTCATGTTATCCCTCGAACGCGTCGTGGGCGGGACCAACCCACACGTTTTTCCTGGAAATTAATGCGACTTTTCCTTCGAATAAATTAGCATGGGAATAACTTCTGGGAAGAGAAAATGTATTACGTCAACGAACATGCGTGTTCAGCTGACTAGCCACCGCGAATATTTGATGCGGCAGGCATGGAAGGTTTCAGTATTCGAAATGATATTGGAGAGATGTTGGAACAGGAAATCTGAATTCGCATGGTTCTATCATATCCAGAATATGACTGTCCTGATTTATTTTCTCAAATCAGTTTATTAGTGCCCACTCGTCTTACTAGACATATAGCTACTTTTCATTATTTCAGCTATATCCCAAGATCCTTTAGAGCGGCTAATCACCTCGATATTGACATCTTCTCAACACCTCTCCATAAGTTTAAAAATCAACTGTGTCAGTGACCATCTTGTCATATCATCTTCCACTTTTACACTGACTGTACTTGTACTTTTACTTTTCATTGATCTTTTTAATGTCTCCAATATTATCAATATCATATATGTTGTGTGTGTTGTTGTATTACTCTCATGATGTTTATCTTGTGATATTATTTGTAATTGGGCTTGCCCGTATTAAACTAAACTAAACTAAACTAGACTGAATTTGTAACGTCTCCTTCAGCTAGCGCTCGCAATAGAAAATTATATGGATGAGGATGAAAGTCAGAACATCTCAGGGTTTCCAAACACAGCATCGTTCTAGAAATCCTGAAAAGAAAGACAATTCCAAGTGAATTGAATAAATGATACTTCATCACTAATGGGATGGAGAGAAAAGAAAGAAGGATGAGCTTTGAGATAATGGAAGACAGTGGAAACCGAAAAAATTCATGCCTCAAAGGCAGTGACAAAAATCCTGGCCGATATTCCCTCATTAGACGATGTCAAAATTCAGTCGAGCTGAAGAAATTCCTCCTCAAGTATTCAGTTGCTCGTATGAACATCGAGATGTGAACAATTTCTCCTTATACTCAATGCAGAATTGAAATGCCAAGTTTTGATAGAAAATACAGCAAATTGAAGTAATGGATAATGGAACACACTTTTTTTCATAGATCCAGGAATGGAAGACAATAATGTGACATACTATATTCGTTTAGGATTTCAATATTGAATTTTTACGTGACATTGGAATGATATTCGACGCGTTTGTGATGTTGCATATATACCTATGACATCAGATCAACGATCGCCCTTTTGGGGCATTCATACACTTCATTTTTTCGAATTTTAAATTCAAAGTAATCTTTTGTATCTTTCATCATCACAATAATAAATTGTTCCGGTATTTTTTCGAAGAATAAGAGTTATCAATACATTCAGAAATATTATAAAACGGTCTTAACCAAAACATGGATTTCTGTTCATAATGAGGTTACCTAATATTCATAGATAGACCAACTCCTCAACAATATGAACTCCTTGGTAATACCAATTGAATATTGAGTATGATGGGACTCACAGAGGTCTCAGGAAATAATTAAACTTTTTCCCACCTGGGACACCAGGCAACACTACGAGAACGTGCTTGTCGGTGCTTCGAATGTAAATTGAAACCCTCTTCATTTCGTACATCTCCATAATATCAATTTAGATAGGCATTCTATATGTTTGTTATATAAGACAAGGTGGCATGTTTTCGCCTCCAAATTTCTCGACTCCTCAATGGACACAATGGATAGCATTTATTCACTTTGCTTTCACTATTTTTTGAGAAACTCAAATTAATTGGTTCCACTGGAATTTAGATTCTCAATGTTTTGAAAGAAATTCATTATTCAGTATACCAAATCTAAGATTAGACTTTTTGCAGGATGAGCTTGGAAGTTCAAATATTTGGTGCTATTGAAATATTGCAATCCCTGAGTGAAGAGAGATTTTAGCAAAACATTGGAGTGGTTTTTTTCAGCTTCTTGTGGAATTTTCTCGCTTCATTTCTGAAAATATTGAGTAGGAGTTATTGAGAATTATTTCAATATAGTTGTAGTAAGGACAGATTTTGTGATCTGACCCAAAATGTGCTTGAAATTAAACCTTTAGATACCCAAAAGAGAAATTCTCTATTTGTCAGTGACACCTTATTTTTGAAAAATTCGTTGAAAAAAAC
Source organism: Gastrophysa polygoni (assembly GCA_963576655.1). NCBI lineage: Eukaryota > Metazoa > Arthropoda > Insecta > Coleoptera > Chrysomelidae > Gastrophysa > Gastrophysa polygoni. The sequence goes on along the minus strand of OY755083.1, from coordinate 4,546,534 downwards.
CAACTGCACATATTGAAAAAATTTTGCGGTAGCAGATTTGTTCCCAAAACGTCCACTTAGATAAGTAGAAGTTTTATTCTCATTAAATATATTTGTACTTCCAAATTCAAAATAAAAAACAAGGTGTCACTGACGAATAGAGAATTTCTCTTTTAGGTATCTGAAGGTTCAATTTCAAGCGCAGTGACATTTTGGGGCAGATCACAAAATCTGCCTCACTACAAATATATTGAAATAATTTTTAATAACTTCTACTTCATTTTTCAAAAACAAAAAGCTGAAAAACGAATGTACCACCACCTCAAGAAACTCACAGACAGTATTGGAGTGATATCGCTAACGATCCTCTAACGAAAGGCTCTAACCGATTATGATGAAATGGAAATAATTTGTTGGTATCTGAATATTTGGTATTCTGTTTTGGATGTGTCGTGCCCACAGTTGAACTCGTTGATTATTGGAAATCATTCTTCATTTCATAGACATTTCCGCAGTCGGTTTGTGTTTTACCATGGTAGCACGATTTTTTTTGGCAACCGACTAAGGGTAAGTGAATTTGGAACCCATTATTTCATGCATTCTTCCTGGAAAACGAAGCCAGTTGGAAAATGAATAAGAACCTAAAAAATGTTAGGTACTCCAATCGAAAAAATCGAATCATTGAAAGGTATTGAGTGCTACTATTGTTTTTGTGAAGAAAACTAATGTACTTCAAAATCATTTCAAGCCTTTTCCAGATAATAATTAAACATCGGCTTTTTCAAGAGATTTGAATCAAACTGATCTTACGAACTTTTCTTTTATACTCAATCAAAAAATCTGACCTTGAAGTTCAATACATCATTGAGACTATTATACTATAGCTTCAGAAATGAGACACATCGTTATCACCTATAATTCGTAGTAGAGAGTATGATGGAAATATTTCCTCTTGAAATGAAAATTTCTTATGATTTTGGGGATAAGTGTGGGCAATAAAAATTTCAGGTCAGGAACAGTATATGCTATAATCTGGAAGAATCTTTTAGCCACGCAATCATTGTTTTTTTCGATGTTCACGCATTTCGTATACTAAATATCTCTGCTAAATAAAAATGTCGACTGCACCTTGATGTTGATTCACTTTTTCGTATCGATCTTATGATTTCACTATATTCTTTTAGCATAAGTTTCCTTTTTTAAAAAAAGTGTCTGAGTTCTCAGTTGTTGTTTTCAGTAAAACAATCATTCCATTCTATATTTTTTATAATCGTGTCTTGTCTGAATGGGTCTTGCATAAGACGGAAAAAATGCTCAGTTATATCTTGTAATTAGAATTGATTGGAGGCTAAATAGTAATTAGTAGTCCGACAGTTCTGCTGTGCTCGAAGAACTCATTTCACGAAATAATGATATTCTGCAGTGCCTCATTTTCGTGAGCATCATGAGCAGATATAGATAATACGTAACGGATGATATTGTAAACGACATTGATTGACGGACTGAATGTTTTTCTTATGGTACACAAGTATAAAATGATTATGGAAATGAATTGATGTTCCTAAGAGGAAAGTCATTCGAAATGAGCTATTCCAACAACATGATGATGAAACAGAACAGTTTTGCAGTTATGAAAATGTACCTAGCATACCTCCATTCAAGAATGATATTGAAAAAAAAAACAATTTTCGTAGAAATATCCAAAACTGAAAACTAACTCACAACAATGATCGTAAAAACACGCATCTGGTACTCAGAACCAACAGACAGTCATAGCAGTCGGTCCTAAACGGTATATCACAAAAAAAGTAAAAATCACATGCGCACACGCACACCCTGAAAACAACTGATCGAGTGTTTAAAAACGATCAACCACTAGGAACCAACCCACTTACATAGGTTTAGGCCCACTTCATTGATTTTGAGTCATTCTATATCTGCCCATTTGGTAATCGCTTCTTGTTCTGAATATTGTCACAAACGGGTTGTGGATACAGGGTGTTACAAAACTATGGGATGGAATGTCTAGGGGTTATTAAGTGCAACAGTAGAAAACATTCGAGTAGTGGGTCCCATGTCCGGAAAAGTGTCACTACGGACTTCGGCCCTATAAGATGCTTTAAAATTTAGAAAGGCGATGAATTGCCAGAATAGGATTAATTGCATTTAATGTTTGCATTTTTTATTTTCTAATTCCAACCCGAATACACCGATTCAATCGTCGCACATGATTTTAGCGGACTCGACTGTATACTATAAGTACAGGGTTGGGATAAAGTATGGAACCAAGTGAATATCTTTTAAACGAAAAGAACGATAATCATCAAAATTTCCTAGTAAGTGCAATGGAACAAAATGCATATGATGTACATTTTTTTGTTGATAATATACTTCCGGTTCAACCGGAAACGCCATCAACTTTTAAATATTTGCATTAGAGCAAAAAACTATTTGGATGAACTAATTGATGTATGCATGCATACAACCTCCTGATGCTTACAACCTCCAAACTTCCAAGAAAAATTCCAACACCTTCCTACTCTCCCAAAATTCCACCGCTGGCTAACACGATGTTCCTCGAACATTATAGGTTTCCCTTTCGTGTTGTCCACAGATAAAAAAATAGTGATGAATGAACGAGTCCTCCAAGTGTCACCATAACCGATCATCACCAAAATTTCAATACGGTCTTTTTCACTCAATAGAACCATTTGAATTATACAATTTATGAATTATACGTTCAGTTAGTTCATCTGAATAGTTTTTTGCTCTAATTCAAAAAACTCAATTACGGTTGATTCAAGTGCTATATCCTTGTTTTCACATTTTTTTTACTCCAAACTCAGTATGTATCAATTCAAAATTACAAGCTCTTTCAAAATCTGTGAAAATATATAGGGTGTCCCATTTAAATTAAAGAAGTTGATGTCATTTCCGGTTGAACTGGAAGTTTATTATCAAAAAAAAATGTCCATCAGATGCATCTTGTTCCATTGTACTTACCTGCAAATATTCATAAATATCGTTCTTTTCGTTTAGAAGATATACTAACAATAGGCTGACTCTGGCCTGCGTGACGAGCTGCCTATACCGCACTCCTCATCCTCCTTGGGTGCCGTTCGGTACCCAAACACATAGAGGATAACACACTCGAGTTGTAGCGTATAGTTTGCCATAGATCAAGTTAAGTCGCCTGTATGCGGCTCGCTTTTGAACTGAGAATAACAAAGACCCGAGTCATCTAACTGTAATTCATTCTTCAAACAATGAAGTGAATAAGATGTTATGATTGATAGATGCCTATTGGCAGGAGTTCATCAGTATTTGATGGCCGGTTTCGCCGACTGCTCCTAGTGTACTCAGTGAACGATATTTAAAAAATCATCCCATATCACTTTATCTTTCGAGATCGAGGTGAAACGTCCTTCCGCTCGCCAAAATCTTCCAGAGCTACCTGAGTATTCTTGTGTTCGGCCTGACGTTGTGCGGTCCCATTGATTTGGGACTCTATAGGACGAACGCTTTCATGAATGGAAGCCACAGGCTAACGGGCGGGAAACGGCCACATCAAACTACGCCAAGGAAGTTGCAGATCGGCAGGGAGGGACTGGCCCACGAGAGGCATTTTCGGCAATTAACTCGAGTCAACTCGTTCATTGAAGTTTGTAGTTCTATCTTCGTTCGACCTGATTTGTGGAGTGTGGATGGAGGATTTGAATTCGCTTTTTTTTATCTGTGGAGAACACGAAAGGGAATCCTATGATGTTCGAGGAACATCGTGTTAGCCAGCGGTGGAATTTTGGGAGAGGAGGGGAAGGTGTTGGAATTTTTCTTGAAAGTTTGGAGGTTGTAAGCATCAGGAAAGACTTCACTAGGCAAAGAATTCCACAACTTTGCCGTTCTATCGATGAATGATGCTTGGTATGGTTTTTGAAACGGCATTTACAAGTGCTCATTGAAATGAGATATCGTGAATCAGTTTTCGCTATTCTATAGATATCCCTAAAGGGAATACTTCAAAATCATTTTTGTTCATTCATGGGTTCACAAACAGAGTTCTACAAGAAACCTACATTCTTTTGAATGGAACACCGTTTTCTCAATGATAGTTTCGAAGAGACCTTTCACAAAATATTGTCAATACACAAGTTTGAGCCCGAAATTGAGGGCGAAAATCTACTTATCTACTACTGATATGGCCTGTTCCACGTTTTCCACCACTCACGGAAATGCTCGTGAGGGATATACCGCAGTTTGTCAAAATACCATGGTATTTTACTTTCTGAATTCTATGGTAAGGTGATGGAGTTCCGAAGGAATAATTGTTGAATATAATAATGACGCATTTTTGGTGTGCCACATATTGAGTTATCATTTGTTATTCCTCCATACACTTCGAAAATATTATCTCGTTAAAAAGCAAACATACCGATTACATTGTTTTTTCGAAGGGACCGGTGATAATAATAGGGAATGATTACTGAGATCGCAGATCAGATCCGTTCCTTTTTATTTTTGACAGAGAACATTATTGTTTCTACTCTCCCCTGTAAAAAAAAGGTTTCTTTACTGACGCGTAGGTCGAGCGACACATTTGAAACGTCTCTGGGCCCTGCTGAAGTTTGAGAAAAATTGAATTATCGAATGATTGGGATACGCAACTGTCAAATCTGAAAAACGATTATTCAGTGTTTTCATCAGAAATTGAAGCCTTGAAACCGCAGGTGAGGATATATTGTCAGCCGTCTTATTTATTTCAAACGATGTCCCACTGAAAGTGTACAAATGGAATTAGTTCAAAATAAGAATAACAACGAAATAACAGCTGACCAATTTCTATGTTATTTTATTTGGATAATGATAATGTGCATAATCCAAATCGGCACGGACAATCATTTCTGTCATTCTGTCAATGAAGATTATGAAGTATGGCTTCTGCTCGAACCTATTTCAATATTTTCTTCTTGTATTTGATGAGCTACAAATATGAGAATGATGAATACAAATAATATCAAGCTGTGTGCAATGATGCAACTGCAGTTATCAGTCATATATTAAAAAAAACAGAAGTTTCAAAGTTTGTTAATTAATGAAGTAGCTATATGCAAAAATATTTGAATTCTCACTCATTATCGTATCTTAATCTTCTGCAATAACAATGAGTAGTTGTTCTTCAACATTCCTCAAATTATTTCGACGTATTTCTTATTCCACTCCAATTGCTAAATAAACTCACCGTGAGAATTTATGCTCACACGTGAGATAATTATTTATAGAATCTCAATAGTTTCAAGTGTATTTTGCCTCAAAAACCCTATATATTCCAAACGCGACATATTATTATTATTATCAATCAGAGCCAGTAACAGTTGCTAATTAAAACCGTTCTTTCTTATGTTATTATCGAATACATAATGAAAAGAATATTCTTGTTGAAAACTTTCAATGAAAAGTTTCTATACATCTGAGGAATAAGCAGCTGTTATGTTTTGTTTTCTTCTTACTTATCGTGAATCTGTAATGTCAAAGTTCAAATTCATGAACTCTTTTTGTCGTCTAATGAAACTTGATCCAAGAAACAATAAAGATGCAGCGGTAAGAAGAGAATACATTCAAATAATTGAAGTTGAAGATGGTTAATCTACGATGAAACAGATGAAAAAAGCATCTTCACGGGGTGCTCATCAGGCTGATGTCAAAGGGGAGGCCTAAGAGCCTGCAAGTCATGTGATAAGAGTTTCCGGATACTTTGCGAATAATGTTTTCAGGCACCTCTACATTTCCTGCTCATGAAGTTCCCAAAGTCAAAAGAAGAACTCTTAACGTTTCATTTCACACTACAATCACTAGATGTCCATTCCGAACTTTCCAAGAATTGGTTCCAATATGGGTGTCTCAGAAGTAGCTTTTAGTATGTTTGACCAAAACTGACATGACAACGACAAACGACACAGTTGACGTTGACTCAGTTGAGTGAAGTTGACAGTTTCCAAAGATGATAGCTGAAATATATGAAGGTTGCAGAACTTATAACAATTCATAGGCGGAGACATTAAATTTCGTGAAATTGACATAGATATTGTCTCTCAAACTATCGAAAGGGTCTGCTCTCATTCCTGACTGCTGTATTTAAATAAATTTCGAATTCAAGTAGGCGTATTTCATGAAATTTCAATGAATGACGATGGAAAGATAATAATTCAAATATTGATGGTTATAGGTTGAAAAGTGTGTTTCATGCACTCGTTACATTTCCATACTCACTGCTACTTGGCTCGTCCTGAATATCTACTCATACGAAATATGTCACTTTTCACACTATTTATGAGATATACCATTTCTGTATAATAGTTAATGCAGTATATTAGACATTTGAATTGGAAAGGAGGAACATTATTATCATAGTTGAAATATAAAGCGGTGAATGAAGACTCTAGCCTGAGATACAATGATATATCAATACAAAAATTATATTTATAGACCCGCGAAACTCCCGTGGAACCGGTGGAACCATCTCGATTGAGCTTCCGAGCATGTTTCCACTCGAATAAGTGATATAATTCCTATCAAATTCGCCTGGAACTTTGGGATACGATAAAGTAATATTTGAAAATACTCGGCGAGTGAGGCTTTCTACTTGATTGGTATATAGTAAGTGTGTAGATAGAACTCGAGTTTCCTGTATAGTTTCACTCATTTTGATTCTACGGCAGATGCTGAATATCATCACATAGTTTTGAGACGAAAAATAGGTACATTTGATGTTTCAGAAGGTATGGTGCTTTGAACTTACTGCAACCAATCTGATGGATACAGATCAGTTTCATTCAATTACTCCACAATTAGCCCATGAAATTCATAATTTCCGAAGGAATCAACTGATGAGTAATATAATTCAGCTAACCAGAATATCAGTAGAGCTGTTGATCTGCAAGGAAATTCAAGAGTTGATGAAAAGTTAGTGGGGCCATCCATACAGGGTGTATCTGAATAATACCGAAAAAATGTAAGGGGTTATTCTTTGATGAAAATCAAGGTGGGTAGTTGGTATAAAAAGATCAACAAAAAAAAATGTATTCCTATTTTTATTCTCCCTGTATATTGAGCTGAAGACACGAAACTTGGTGAATATTATTCGTCAATGAAACTTATTGTTGGTATAAATATCATTGCAAAGCACAAACCACTAGACCTTAAGGTAGAATACCTTTGCGTTAGCTCATTCTTTTAAAAATTCATTGCATTTTTCTCTCGTAAATTCCTAATTTTTCAAAGAACTTGTAGAGATAAAAGAATGGTAAATGAGTTGGGCCTCTCGGCCAAGTTTCTTTGAATGAAAAATTTGTATCCAAAGAAAAGTTGTGAGGTAAAAATCTCAGGGCTTGACTATTTCAACCCCTTCTAAGTATGCTTCAGGATTGAAAAATTCCAAAATGTGTAGTTTTATTGACGAATGATATTCACCAATACTGTCTGTAAGTTCTTCGAGGAGGTGGTATATTCATTTTTCAGCTTTTAATGGGATTTTCTCTCCTCATTTCTAAAAAATAGAGTAGAAGTTATTAAAAGTTATTAAAATCTGAAAAATGGATATCCACCAAGTTCCGTGTCTCTAGTGCAATATACAGGAGGAATAGAAAAAACCATTTTTCTTTGATAATATTCGGAGGGGTGTAACTTTTCCAGGGGAAAGAGGATTCTCAAAAAATTTCATATGATACACTCACCTTGATTTTTATCACAGGATCACTCCTTACATTTTCTCGGTGTTATTCAGATACCCCCTGTATAACAGAATATTCGCTTAACTCGGTCAAATGCTTTGGAAGTATCCAATCCTACAACCAGACATATTTATGTGTCACGTAGGCGAGCAGGTTTTCTGTTAATCTTCTAGTATGTTGTATTATGGGAATGAAATCTCTTGACTATATCTTCACCATGGAATACTTGCTGAAGTATAGACCTATGATGCCACAAGGTTGATTATCACTACCTCCTTGAACAATTTCTCAAGAAATAAAAGTGCTTGGCTTCTTGTACAGAACCATGACCAATGTTGATTCCATAATGACATCAAAACCTTCCTTGGTTGGATCAATACTTGTAGATTCTTCATGTGTTTGGACACCAACAAATGACGTTCATATCAACAGTATAGAAGAAGTGGAAACTAGAACAATACTGAATTCTCAAATTGATTGTCCTTATTTGCTATCATGTCATTGTATCCATGTTCCTGTTGGGAAAACTACAAATAGTCGAACCCTCACAGACGATTCAGTTGATATTCATGAGGAATATCTAGAATCATATGAAATGCTAAGGCAGTCAAAGTGTTGGTTCATTTGATATATTTGAACGAAGCCTGGAACGAAGATCACCACCCATTGCTGATTTGTCACTGAATATACTTGAATTTGTGTAAATAGAAATAGAATTCGCCATGAATAAGTTCCAATATAGATTTGATGAAGGAAAATGACCCCAGTGTATTGTCACGAAAGGCCTCATCCAAATTATACTCCCAACTCAGTATTGATCAAATACTGCAAATATTGGCGATTACATAGGAAGAGTGATAGTGGTAGGCGTGTAATCCGTCTTCCTGGTGAAGATAAAAGCTTCAATTTTTGTTGCATTGAACTCCAATAGATTTTCAGACCCCATTTCAGAACCTGTCCTCGTCTGACCCTTCTGGCCTCATTGGATGATCCAGAGGCTGTAGAGGAGAAGGAAAAGCTGTGGACTGGGCTTGGTACCCTTGTATAACACCAGCATTGATAGTCATTGTATCAGATGAAGCCCATCTACCACCACATAGAGTGATCTATCTGCGAGGAAACTCGATAGTAGAAGACACAGTTGGGACGGCAAACCATATGACAGATGTTTGGTGCCAAACTCGTTCAAAGGATCACAGATTCTAGATGTCTTCCATTTGGAAGGAAATACTCCAAGTTTGTATGAGAGGGTGAACAACCTGCAGATAACTGGTGTTCTGAAGCAAATTTGTGAAGAACATAGATTCACTTACTGATGTGAGTGGCACCCTGTAGTAGTTATTCCATTTACTTTTTTGTTCATCTAAAATGAACAATAAATAGAAGCGCTATGGCTTGAGGCGTTGTATATCCCAACTCGATGTCATTAAATGATCATCATTTATTTGTGTGTAGGGTGGATGCTTCTTCAGGAAAGATGTGTAATTTAACTTTTTCAGGTATTCCCGCATCACCGATGATAAAATTGACAATTTGCTCACAAATCGGCAGTTTTGAGGGAAGTTTATTGATGATACTCAATTTGATGCCTGTATGAAGGTTGCCGGCATTTCATTTGATATTTCAAGATATTTTGTTTCAAAATGTTTCGATAGTATATCAACACAAATAATGGAATGGAACTATAACAGTTTTTTTTATAATATGTTGAAGATCATGGACTTCAATACAATAATGAATAATTAGATATTTTCTTGAATTCGAGTATCAGAATGTTCAGTTTCCCTCTCTTGATGTGTGGGCAGATAAAATCATTAATTTACGTGGCTTCAAATAGCAACAACTTGTATTCTCAAACGAGATGATGTCAAAGTAGTTAGATAGGTACTCATATTTAATTACTTATATAAAATATGAATACCATACATATTACATTGGCAGCAAAGATCTGTAAGAAACATTTCTATTTATGAGTTCAGTGGTATCACACTGTCAAGGAATGGATTTGCTACTTGTGATAACAATAAAGGAAATACGTCCACAAGTTACGTAGTATAAGAGACTAGAAATTTCACATGCATTATTATGATCAAAAAGGGTTTTCAAAAAGTTATAAGAACCAACAATTATTGCGTGTTCTTCAATATATCTGCTAAAATATAATATTTATGTTCACCAAACTTCATATCAATGAGAAGCTTATTGGAATATCTATCGAATAGTGTGGAATGATACAGGGTGTGTGCAATTTGACAAAGAGAAAGTGTCGAGAGTTTGAAATTCGACAAAGTCGAAGTGATATTCTGACCAACCTGTACAATTCAAGGAGAGTATGGAAGTTTCTTGTTATATAATATAGTATCCATTGACTATTGATAATGACGCAAGTTTGGATGAATTTCTGAAATTAGAATGAGAAATGAAACGGGCTGTAAGTTGAACCAAAACAAACATGGGGGTGGAATTTGAAAAATAAAATTTAGAGTTTCTCGGGAGTTGATTGCCAGGGGGTGGATTTTGCTATGCTGCATGAATGAGCTTACGACACGTATTTTTTTTTAATTTTCTCCTCTGCTAATCACTGAACTATCTACTGGCGTTAAAGACCTGGGACATCCGGTACCCATATACAACATTGATGAACGCTTTGTAGTTACTATTCATCTTTCAATTCCTGTCTTCCACCACGCATCTGCTTTCGGCTACTTGCATCGCCTACTTGAAAAATTCATGACTCCCAAACTCAAATGAACTTGTCTCCCGTCATATGTTTTTTCATCAGCTCTATCTTATCTCCAATTTTACTGCAGTAAGTCCAGAAATCTTCATAAACGTGTGAAGGCGTTTGGAAACCGCTTACGTTCTGTAAGAACTGATTGGGCTTCATTTTGATCATTCCATATGATGATTACATTTCAGGAAATGAATGAAAAATCTTGATTCATTGTTGGATATCCTTCGAAATGATGCATCACAATGAGTTGAGTAGTCTCAATTAAGATTCTGATGTGAGAGGTGTGAGGGAGATAGCATTGATTGATAGCACAATGATGTCTCATTTGGTCGAAAAGTTCCCCCTCGGAATAGAAATCCGATTCGAGCAATCTCCAATTTTTTCTACGATTCCGAAAATGAAGTTCTAGCTAGGACGAGGTGTACTTATTTTCTCTGGAGAATGAACTTCACTTCATAGAGATCAATGATGATACTACAAATCAGTTGTGAAAGTACATGAGTACAAAAGTTCACAACCCCAAAAACATACAGACACCCTGTTACTAGTTAGTAGGACACTTTTTTCACCTACTAGCCATGTGGGCCCTTTAATATCCCACTATTGAAGCCGTTCCTGTAGGATGAGATATTGACGTATCCCAGCAAACCGCCGATCAATACGCTCCTGTTGGTTCGCGCCAATCGCATCCCAGCTTGTTGAATATGAGGCCAATAGGACGGACTGTCGCAAATCTCCCCACCCACGGAAATTTCATTCATTATGTGTGGGTGATACCCCCACTATCGCGAAGGGGAATATTTGGTTATAAATAGAGGTGACTTGCGAGGTGGTGATTATTTTGATACGGACGTTGGTTGTAGTTTGGTGAGAAGTGGAAAGTTTCACGAGATAATATCACGGTGATTCTTCGAGTGTCATTCGAATAGGTATCATGGTGAGTCATGTACATTTTTCTCGGATTATTTGGTGGTGGATGAGAATATATTCTTCATGACTCTTTAGTTTGATAGCCATCAATTTGCAATTGAATATTTATATCGTTATTCGGAATATCGTATCGTGAATCTAAAAAGATGAGAAACATAAATATATGCATAGAAATATTATAATATCGTTGCAGAACATGTGCAGAAATGTTAATGAATCATTTTGATGCGTGGAAAAATCGTATTCAGTCAATGCTATAGGTTCCTACAATTTCATCTCATGTGTATCTATCACGATTATTTCATATCAAATAACGATATTTTAACTTCCAATAAATATGACACAACAATGAAATAGATAGCGTCAATCACACTGTTTCATTAGATCCATAGGTTCTTACAATTTTTGGAAGATCCCAATCTGGTTGAATGAAACGACACTGTTCTGAATACAGAGGAACACTAGATATTGATATTAACAAATATACAATTGAATTATATACCGGGTGGCCCAATCAGAACGAAACAAGGTATGCATTTTACTGAGAGATCAAGAACTGACATTAAAATAAATGATTCTTTACGTGATGTTGGATAGGACAGGATTTGAAAAAAAAATACATGAGGCACTTCTCAGATGAATGAACGAACGAAATTAAAAATAGTGAGGGGAGAGAAAAAATCGGTACTTTCCATCACTTTATAGCCGAGGAAGCGTTGGTGAGAGATTTCGATTACCTTCAAAATGTATCACTTGACCCCTTATCCCATTTGAGATTCAAGGGTTGGAGCTCACCCCTCCAAGGGGTTTGAAGTGAAAAAGTTGAAAACATGCGCAAGCTCGAGCGTTTTTTTTTTCTGAGAACGATAACTATGTCAAATCGGCCTTGTTTGGTTCTCATTGGGCCACTCAGTATATGTTGATCATCTCTGCTCTGGATTAAAAAATTGGGAAATTTTTCAATATTTCATAATCAATATCCATCAGATTGGTTTGAGTGAGTCCAACGCACTGTAAATGTGAAGATCAGAATGCTCATAAAAAATCAAATGTTTATCAATGTTGGCAACCATGGTATAGTATGAAACATATATATGAAACAATGAATAGTGGTATTCAAGACCAGAATCCAAAGGAGGAGTCGAATTTGAGTATATTTCACCACGTGCGATTCCTAGTGAACAAACCAGACGAGCTCAGGCTGGTCACCCCTACTCTGTCAGGCTCGAGACATGTCGAACATCGCTATACCAAGCATCATTTATCAATAGAACGGCAAAGTTGTGGAATTCTTTGCCTAGTGAAGTCTTTCCTGATGCTCCAAACCTTCAAGAGATATCCCAACACCTTCCTCCACTCCCAAAACTCCAGCGCTGGCTAACAAGATGTTCCTCGAACATTATAGGTTTACCTTTTGTGTTGTCAACAGATGAAAAAAATGTGACGGACATATTGGGGTATTGGAAAAAGAGGGTAGGATTCGAAATTTCAGAGCTCAATCAGAACTGAGCTCGATGAAAAGAATCGATTTGTTATCAAAAAGAAGCTTTTCCGGAGCTTCGCCAAATGCAAACAATAGTATATTCCAAGAATGTAGACATAGTCGAACTTTAATTACGAGCTGAAGAAGAACATTCCACAGTTCATATCAAGAGATATATTCATTCCAGAACCATTCTAGGTACAGAATTTGATCGATATACTGAATAATTGGACAATTCAAATATTTACTTTCAAGTTATTGTCATTACTTCATCATTTAATATCTGAAGGTAGATAGTTCTTTCTCTGTGGTGAGTCGAAGAAATCTCTTCAGCCCAGTATTTTGATACATTCACTAGCATATTTCGCATCACGAAATATACTAGATGACCAAAGTTCAGGTCAGTCGATCTACCTAGTGTATAGCAGAGCATGATGTAATCGTTTGCCAACTTTGTATCAGAGCAAGTTATGGCATCACAATTGTTGAAATGAAATAGATAATATTGAATGAAAACGCCAACGTTCCTTCATCCTATTTTCTATTCCGTCGCGTCGCCCCCATCCCCACAAATAATAATCGATATTGACGTCACACTATGACGTCAAAGCTATAAATCAAAAGCGCTTGTTTGTCCAACGTAGATATAATGTCCCCAAAGCTTCGTTCCACTATGAATATTCCCAGTATTCGTCCACTTTTTCCAATCCACATGGAAAAAAAAGAAGCGTGCAAAATGTTTACCACAGATCCTGTTTACAAACAATATCAGAATGAGCCAATGAGTTCGTGAAATATGAATTTTCCACTTGTATAAGCACTGATGAGGATTACAGTTGACATTGTTTTCGTTCCCGAGGAATAAACCACTGTTCAGGCACGTTCTCGGTGTTCGGTTTATTGCAGACATTGACATCATCTCATAGAGGGTTGAAAAAGGTATCTGTTCATTTTCATAACTCAATTTGTTGGCTATCAAACATTACAAAAACTTCAGACTCATATTATCGAACTTTTTTTACAGATTGCTCTTCAGATAGTACCTCTTCTCGAACTGATCCTGCTGTTCTATACAACCTCTACCTTATCTTATCCTAATCCCATCTATGGCACGAAACGATACGGCCGTTCTTCAACGCAACACCGACTCAACAACTACGACCCCTATTCCTACTACCCAACGGCCAGATATCCCGTTAACTACTACAAAATGAATCCCTACAGCCAGAATTATCCGGAGAGCTATTACCAAAGCTATTATCCCCAGGAGTCCTACCAGTACCCCATGTACTACGCCCCCGCCAGAACATCAAAATACGAAATCTACCAAGCAGTTTTGCCCTACTACTACCAAGAAACTCCTCTACCTAGACAGAGCTACAGTGGCTACTACGATTATACTGACCCGATGGTGGATTTCCAAGACGAAGTCATGCAAGAGACACAAAGGGAAGAGAGGGAGGATAGCCAACCGATAGGACATGAATCATACTACGAAAATGAGGATGATATCACTCGAGATGATTCCGACGTAGAGGATGTGAACGCAGCTTTCTTACAAAATCTCATCCTCTCCCAAATGTATCAAGATTCGTTAGACAGATCCAGCAAAGATGGCTATGTTGATTACGATGATGAATTTGCTAGAATCAACACTAACGTAGAAGACATCAAGAAACCCAGCCGCATGTCTGAAGATGAAACAGTGAGAGAGTTGAAACAGCTGTCTAAAGCTGATGGAGAGAGCCATCAGCATAGGAACAGAGATACTGAAAAGAACGAGGTCCACTGGACTCAAACTAATCAACAGGAACACAGAGGTCAGCGCAAGAACAGGCAGAAGCAGAGGAAGCAACAGAAACAAGAAACAAAGAGATCAGGCGATATGCAGAACGATATATTGTCTCTCAACGGGAATGACTTGCTTTACTACGACCGTAAGCCGATCATCCAAACTGCTTCTACTCCTGTGCCTATTGTACCGTCGACTGAGGAGCCGAAAAAGCAAATTAGAGGTCAAAAGGAGGAGTTCCAGATGAGGCCTGCTACACCGGTGAGGCATCCTTTTGCCAGTCCTGTTATGCAGATAATGTCCAGGGAGACTGAAAGGAAGAGGACGCCCAATGTTTATGATACGATAAAGCATCTGTTGGATATGGAGAAGGGCTTCGAAAATGTGAGTTTTGCATGTTCAACTGGGAAATAGTATATTACATAACTAGCTTGGGGAGTGTTCTTCCTTGTCTCTAGTGCTTTATTATGAATGTTGGTGAAGGTTGATGGATCTCTCTTTCCAAGTTTTTGTTCTCCTACCTCCAATAGAAATAACAGAATATACATCATACCCGATTTCACTCAAGAGTTATGAGAAAAAAATGTGTATCAAATATTTTATTGAATATAGGAGACATTGAGATTGTATTGTAATGTAACATTCATAATACAGAACATGAATCCATGACATAATCAATTATCTGATGAGATTCGACAAGATAATCTGAATGAAGGAATACATGAATCATTGGTGTGAGTATATCAAAATGAGAGAATATTCTGCTGTACACAAAAGCGTTATCTCAGGATAATAATCATGAAACATGATATATTTCTCACCAGATGAATGAGACTTGAATTGTAAAAGATGAATGAAATCTTTTTTTTATCTTATATCCTGTTTCCCTTGTTCATATCTTAATGATATATATCTTCATTCATATTGAATGAATCGAAGAGAAGAAACAAAGGCATCAAGTGTTTGCCAATTATTTACTGAAGAGGCAATGATGAAGTTGTATGTAGTCAAAATAAGGTATCTGCATACAGAAAAGCGTAAATATTTCCTGAGCTATCTTGCGAAGGGTACACGAAATCGTTGACCTATGTGTTCTTTCCGAACAATTTTATAATATTTTCAGAATGGACACGTTCCTGCAAGTCAGCCCTACACATTTTCCACTTATTTTTGTCTAAGTAAAAATTGTTCTTCATCTGCCATCACTTCCAAATTGGGTACACTATGATAACTCCATCTGAAGAAACTTCTTTTCCATGTGTGATGATTTCTATTTTCAATATTTTCTCCTGATGCATCTTCATCTTCTCCATCTGAAGGGCTTTCTTCTCCACTTGAATTTTCTCCAACTTCTTCTTCTAACTTCAAAACGACGTTTTTTGCGGTGAGACTTAAATTAGTCTGAAACTAATTTGAAACTATGTTATTGTGAGTTTTCAAATAACCAGTATCGGAATGAAAAAGTATGAAATCGAAAAAAAAAAAATCACCTCGTGCACTGAGCGAAAATATTTGATGCGAGTGGGTCACAATAATTCAAATCCAGTCGTCTTTAGAGATAGAAATAGAAATAGAAATAGATTTATTCGAAATAGATATCCTAATATACATACATAGAGATTATACAAATATAATATATTTGTGTCAAACAAAATATATAAGACATTTGAAAGAACAATCGAACGTACTCTAAGCCTGCTGATTCTTCCACATTGAGATGAGATTCAATCTCTAAGTCGACAGCTACTCAAGGTTCAATGAAGGGATAATATTAGAATCGTTTCCTTCCATAACTCCTATTTCCTAGCTTTCGAAAATGTTCTGGTTAATGATAAACGTCCAACTTTGCCCACCCCGTACATCTGTGGTACAGCCAAGTAATTTGGATCGACCAGTTTCAGTGTGAGTAAACACAGAATACGTTGTTAGGACGTACTGAATGAGGAAGATGAACAACTAATAAGCAGATACAAGGCACTCTGAGTTTGCTAGATGCAGATTGTCCTCTGATGTTTATAATTCAATCAGCTTCTCACTCAGCATCTACTAGTTTGATTACTAGGATCTTGATTTTGCACCGTTGATTGGGCTCGAACATGAAAGGGCAAAGGGTCTGGAGAAAATGAGGGGTGACAATATCGAATGTCTGCTCGTTATTTCAGTATAATCGAATTTTAGCTACATTGAACATGCTTCGATGGCTAGAATGCCTATAATTGAATGATGTTAAGTAAATTTTCAATAATTCTCTCCAATTGCATGTAGCGGAAGCCTGATTATATCCATTATCAGTGGAATCAACTTGAATGATAGTCAATATCGGATATTCTCGTTTTCATGGATCTATATCAATTGTCAAATTCATTCCAACACGATTTTCATGCTTCTATCACGCTTCTGACAGCTGTCATTTGTATCTTTGTTCATATTTTCCAAGAACAAACTCATGATCGTTTTGATTTTCAGAGAAGTTTTTGAGGTGTGCATCTATTTATTCTTTTTTTTGATATATTATGTTACATATTGATTAATCACGTATTCCGAATTGCATATCGCATATTGCATCAATGATCAATGAGCCTTTTTTTCAAAGAATTATAAGGAAATTTGGTCCGCATTCAAGAAATTACTTGATGATAGCCAAAATGGGCTCTAAACGCGTCAAAATCACGGTTAGCATATCGTGGCAATCACAAAGAAAAGGGCTATTCGAATTCAATATCAAGATATCAGGGCTATATTTGGAAAAAAAAAGTTGGTGATTGTTGATTAAAAAAAAAACGTAAGATCATGATATCGATGGACATCAAAAGTTGCCAAGAAAATGTTTCTTCAAATCAGTTCTGGTAATAACTTTATTATCAACGTCAGAAGCAAATAAAACTGAGAATCCGTTTATTCAAATGACTCAAAAAGTACACACTAGAATACCAGAGTTTTCTACTATTTTTTTCTTGCATTTCTGCGAAAATGACTATCGAGTATATAGTCATATTCATATAAGAGAGAGGTATATGTAAAAATAATAATGGGAATAATAATTTTTTTCGATTTGCTTTTGCCAAACTTATTTTCATTTTCTACCTCAAACTTTCCTTCAACAATTCCCAGAGTGAAAGTCCCTGAATTTCGTGTACAACGTGAAGTTTCGTTGCGTTAGCTACAGAGCCCTGGCAAAATCTGTATCCAGGTAGACCCAGTTTCAGAAAAAGGTCATAGGTCAACACGAGTCATTTTGCTCATTGTGGTGCACAAGAAATTCCATGAATACGAGATAAACGAACATTTCAATCCTAAACCATGATTCGATATGCAGAAAAACTAGTGAATATCGGTTTTCGAAAATTGATAATGATAATGTCTTTGGAGATTGAGAATTATTTCTAACATTTCGAGGATTCCCGATATGTTTCGATTTTGTTGATGATAGTTTCAGACGTCAAGAACCGAATCGAACTCATTCGCAGAATGTCGCAAGAATGGTTGATTGAAATGGAACGATTCTTCTCTCGAATCGTTCATCTAGACATAATAATGAATTATAAAATGAATGAATGAATTATAAATGAATCATAAAATTATTCTATCAAGTTCACTCCAAAAAATGATCTCAAGCACTTGCGTTGAAACTGTAGCAATAACCATCCAAGAGGAAAACTCCTTGCATGAGTTCCTTTCAAAACTCAAGAGGATGGGAATATTTTTTCCACTTTGAAGTAGTTGCAGAAGAATACGCACATGATCAATTGTTGGGGAATGTTGTATGAAGTCAAATTTCAATTATCCAAAAATAATGACTACACAGGATGTCCGTAAGCAGAAGGCTAATTTGTCAACCATATATATCCCTTGAACAAAAATGATCAGTATGACTTTTACAATAGCATTTTTTTTTGCTACCATGTCAGTACAGGTTCAGTATTACTTTTATTCATTTATTTATTTATTTATTTATTTATTTATTTATTTATTTATTTATTTATTTATTTATTTATTTATTTATTTATTTATTTATTTATTTATTTATTTATTTATTTATTTATTTATTTATTTATTTATTTATTTATTTATTTATTTATTTGAAAAACATACGGGATAAACCCAGTTACATGGTTTTCATTTATAACTAGAATTCCAATAGTTCATAAGCCAATAATTCCTCATATCATATCATAGATACCTTATATATTAATACATTGAGATATATATATAAAAAAAACAATTATTTCAATCTGATTATCATTTCTGAGGCCACAAATCCCACTAGGCAAATCTGCAGGTCAGTCATTTCAAGACCTTCTTTATTTCAAATTTGAAATGAGACGAACTGACATCAAAAAATCCTTTCTGTAGGTTTGGCGCTAATCTATTGCATGATAAAAGAATAGATTCCATGAAGCCTGTTGATGTAGAGTCGAAAATATTGGATCGAGGACGAAGACCTAGTGTTGAAACATTGATCTTCATTTGTGATAACAAATTATCAAATACTAGGTGATTATTGATAATTTTAAAAACAAACATAATTTTGGTCCCTTCTAACCTCAAGTTTATCAATTTTTAGTTCTTCACGAATAGGTTGGTTGGACTCGAAACGAGGGTTTATATTATATTTTTTGTAAGAGACATATTTAATGAATTTATTCTGAACTGTTTCTGAATTTTTTCTTACCGAAACATTTGATGGGTCCCAAATACAAGAAGCGTACTCAAGGCGAGATCTCACAAGTGAGTTAAAGAGATATATAATAGTGTCAATGTTATTGAAATCTCTAGTTGCTCTTTTGAGAAACCCTAATGATTGTGTGAGCTACTGACTCCAGGATCTTATTAGCTAATCCATTCATTTTTCATACTCCTTACCAAATTTCAGTTCATTTCCTAGTTTCGGTATTTAGAATTTTGATATAAGCGTACACCGTGTGAAGACCTTATCAAGGACCACTATTTTGCTGTAATGGTACTGACTCGAGAAGTCAAGTGGAACTTGGTGTTCCACAAGGATCTGCTTTGGGTATAGATACATGATATGTAGATGACCTATCGAATCATATCCAAATGCTCATCACTATTTTACCCGATGATACTACGATTACATTGATGGCAGAAACTATGGAACTATCAGATATAATCACGTTGTCGCGTGTGTAACTCCACAAGTGCCTAATTGCATTTTTACTCGAGTTGTTTACTATACTTTTTTCACGACCACAGGAGTGTCAAAGAGTTCATGCCATATGGTTAACATTCATATGATCGATTCGTCAGAAAATTCTTGAATTTCAGAACGGTATACAAGGGAATGGGAATTTTGAAATATCGAATTATAACAATTGTTGATATAAATAGAAATGGGCCACTTCTCGGTCGTGAGTTCGATTCCCACTGCCTGCAGAAATGCGAAAAAAGGTGACTAGATGTAGTATGAATGAGACAGTGCTGTCCCATTTACAGGGTGAGTCAAAAATGTGTACCGAGCTTTCTGGGGGTGATAGACCATTAAAAAATAAGTGTAGTTTGATGATTAAACTCATGGCCCAAAATGCATATTAAGGGAGATATATCCTTCCAAAGTTGATGAAATTAAAATAATTTCTCCGCATAACTTCTGAACGATGGAAGCCACCTGATTGAGATTTTGTGCATGAATGTATGTTGTCAAAATACATTTTTTCGTCACACTTCCACATTTCTGATATTGTTATAAAGGGTGTTTTCAGAGGGTGAGTCATGATTTTTTGTAGAAAACTTTTTTCCCTGTCTCATTTTCGGTGAAAAAACAGGAGCATTCGATGGAGCGAAGAAAATTACATGAAAAAGGTACTCTTATTCAAATACAAAAAATTGAGCCGTTCGTGAGATATTTGAGTTTTTGTAGTTACATGATATCAGCAGATTGATTTTATTCATCGCGAGATTCATCGGTATAACGATATTTCAGCAGCATTTGCATTTCCGAAGCACTCGCCAAGCATTAGAAGCATATCAATTTGTTCAGAGAACGAATAACCTGTCATATTTCTTAAAATCTCAGTTGATAATCGCAGTGATAAATGACACTGAAAAACCACACGAACAAATCGACTACAACAATGTTGACTCGAATGTTGATGACATGAACGTCAAAATTGAGAACGAAATTATTCATCATGGCCTGCTAAAATATTGTTACCGATGAATCTCGCGATGAATAAAATCAATCTGCTGATATCATGTAACTACAAAAACTCAAATATCTCACGAACGGCTCAATTTTTGTATTTGAATAAGAATGAAATGCTTGAATAATTATGTTGACTTGAGATTATCACACTGAAAGTTGATCGCCAACCTAACACTCAACTCTTCTGATACTCTCTAGTTACTCTCTAGTGCAAACTAGTGAAAGATCCAGCGAAACAAGTTCGAATGAAAATAAAATATATGATGTAAATCCAGAAATCTCTAGCTCCTCAAAAACCGTTCCATCTTCTGTAATCAAAGAACGGAGTATAAGGAGGAATATGGCACAAATGACTCAACAGAGAGCAAGGGAATTTTCTTCTCATTACTTCAAGATGAAAGGTCAGAGGTTAGACTGTACAGGGTGTGGGAGGGGTCGGTTGATGGATTGTTGATTCAAACGACAAAGGGAATTTTCCTTGGAGACTAGACGTCGCACCAAGACTGATCCGGACTGAATATTTATGGCAATATAAGATGAGGTTGGTTGATGGATTGTCAATTCGAGTGATACTGGGAATTCTCCATGGCATTCCGACTGGAGATCACACTCAGACTCATAGCAGTCGAAGTGATCATTATACTCACTCAATAATTCAGCTCAACATTGCGTGACCTTAGAGGCCGTTATACGAAGAACTTTAAGAGCCTTAATGTTCACAATCAATATAGTAGAAAAAAAAACGATGCAATGCCACGAATGTACCTTGTAATTTGGGAACGCTCTCAAGAAATCAATGGAAAGGGGAAATACAAGTCCTCCAAGTAACATGAATAGTACTCGAAATAGTACTCGAAAGGAAGGAAATTCAACGAAAAACAACCTTTTGGTAAGAGGATTCTGCATTTCATGTTTATTGACTCAAAAAAGTGATTCTACACTTGAGAAAATCAAAAAACATATTTATGTGACAATCTCGTCCGATATTTTATCATCACAATACATGTAGATACCTCATTCGGAAATTATAGAGAAGTATTCCAAAGGAACAACTTATATCGGATTCTCTTTTGGATCCTATATGAGACTCGAGAAAACTTTCAGGATTGAAGTGCTATTCAATAGTATACCTACTATTTAAATCATGTTAAGGATCTTCGCAAAAATATTGCTCAGTACAGAGTACTGAATTAAGATGTATTTTCACGATAATGATACCCATCTTTCGATATCTCAAAAATATTATGACGTGTACCTTCTGGGACAGCTGTTGATGAAGAAAGGAGAGCTTCACAATGTCCTTAGTTGGATAAAACATTTACTCAGATATAAATCCGCTTGTGCTTCAGGACTGTCTCTTTATTATCCATCCAACCAATGGAAATATTGAAAATGAAGTATGATTTTCCATAAACAATTGAGACTTTCCAGCTGAATGTTTCAGAACAATTTCAGGAAAGAATCATATTGATCTTCCGGATTGATTTTTAGCAAAAAACTATTGTCGATTCGAACAAATCTTCCGTATGGTTCGAACTTTGAATGATTGAATCTATTTCATATTTAAATACTGTGTGTAGGCTGATCGAGGAGGTAAGTTTATCAATTTTGAGACTTCATGGGATTTTCTCTCCTCGTTTCTGAAAGGACAGAATGATGTTGATTCCTGTGCAGATGATATCGATAAAACTCATACTTCATTCAACTCATTATCTTCTCAAATCTGATCACTCATGAAAATAGCAAATTCAAGACCAATCAATGGAGAAACACCCGGTCAGCCACATTTTCTTCAGGTCAAGTTGTCACTGGAAAGTATCAGAAGTGAATGACAAATATTTGCGAAACAAAAATTTTCCCATTCGTGTTATAGACGGAAATGAATTCGTTCCCTGAACATCCACAAAGAAAAGTAGATATTGATATTCATTTTTATATATTCGTCTTTTCTCAACGTCTAGGATAGTTATCTCAAAGTTGAATTCCTAACACATTGACATAATGATACAGATCAATGATGTGTCCTTTATTTTTGCACTTATTATGCAATGTTTTTTCTTTCGAGAAATTTTCTGGTGCTTACGTGCTTTGACCTCAGTAACTCGAACTTCACAATGCAAACGTGCACAAACCTATATTTTTCGAGATATCTCGAGAAAGCGTGTGAAAATTAACCAATCGGAGTTTTATTCCTCACACAAGATAGGTACTTTTTATACCTTCATTAAGAAGAAGAGTCGACAAAAAGGAAAACATCATCGTCTTCAGCATTCTTGATGAATCCTATCATGAGGACGGCACTGTCAAATGAGAATCTGTATATTTTGACTCACAGGACTAATTGTGCTGACACAGACAATTATTCATTCATCAGGCGTCATAAAAAAATGCTGAATCCACCTTCCCAAGGTGCTGGAGAACGTTGATTTGACTCGACTTCTTGACTTTTACACTTTCTCATGAATAATCTCGAAAAATATAGGTCTGCGCACGTTTTTAATGTGAATTTCGAGTTCCTGAGGTCAAAATATGTGCGTGTGAAAAAAAATTCCTAAACAACCCATCGCATGAAAAGTTCGAAATTTCCCCGCAAATATGTTGAGATCATTGTTTTAATTTCCATTTTCGAAATCGAGGTGAAAAAATCATAAAATGTCTGAATAATGCTCGTTTCTAGTTAGCGTTTTTTTTTCCTATCAAGGAAATGAAGTGTTTACTCATATCTAGAATCATTTCCGTGAATGCCTTGCGTGCGAGTCGATTCATGAGAACTGCCTATCCCAATGGTTTCACGAAAATTGTAGCAATTCCGAGAATATGCCAGCAGTTAGACCGGAGGGAGGAAGGGAGGCTCAGGGGGAATATATAGCATAGCGCACTGCAGACATGAATGAAAACCGTGGAGTGGGAAAATCGAAACTGGGCGAATTCAGGGGAATTTCGAGCTCCAACTCCCAAAGTTCCTTCAACAGGTGGCAACGGAATGAGTGATTTCTATATTACTTTGAAATTTTTCTTGTTCCATCGTCGTTGTCCTCAGTTGTCATCCTCAGTAGTCCTGACAAGCGAAAATGATTAGCGACTCCTCAGTATCTTTCAAGATATTCTCCAGAAATTACCATCGATTGATTGTCCATATTTAAGTCAGGGTATTTATGTATGAAATAATATCATGGTTCAATGAACCCTTGTCAGCAAATCGAATAATCGAGTGCATGGATTAGGATCTGGGTCTTGGTTCATTGATTGGTTTGCATTAACATGAATGAAAATACTTTTCGAACTATTATCTAATTATCTGAAGTTATTGGATGATTCGTCTCAAGAATATGTTGGACAACGCTTGATCTGTCGAATCCATTGTACCTGAAATGAGCAATATGTTCTTTGAATCTAGTTCTCATGTTTCGACGAGTTTGTCCAATATATCTCATGTCACATTCATCGCAATGTATCTCATATATCCCTGATTGTTCATCACCATTGACTTTGTCTTTGGGGTTACCCAATTAACCATGAATCGAATTTCTAGTCGTGAAGGCTACATTCAGCCCTTGCGCTTCGAAAATACCATTCATATCCTTGTGACACTAAAATGCAAAGGAATTTTCACAAATTTCTGACTGGGTAAAGTTAATCCAGAGTGGTGGTTTCACGAATACTAATATTATTTTTAGTTTTTCTAACCATATTGTCTACTACATTAGTCTTATCACCATTGACAATCGCAACCTTTTTTAATGAAATCTAACTGTGTGTTATACCTATCTGCGCACAAAGGAAAATATATTAATCTGTGAACCTAAAAGTTTAGAATGAAATATTCATGTGGGATGCAATTTTGAGAGTCACTTGGTATGAACCTCTGAGTACAAGTTTATTTCCTATAGATATCAAATTCTAACTCGATTATGTCATTTCTGATAACCAAAGAATCCGAGAAAGGTAATCTAACGCTATTTTCTTTCTCTACGGTGAATTTGATCGATTCAAATCAAGAATTCGATGTAGTCAAGAAATCGTCTAGATTGATGCAATTATTTGTATCAACAATGGCAAAAATGTCGTTAACATCGTAGCCAGACTCTTGGGAAATATTGGACTTCATTCTCAATATCATTTTCAAATTTGCTCATGAATAAATTAGCAACAAATGTTGATAGATTCTTACCCAGAGACAGTGTTTTTCAGC
Source organism: Gastrophysa polygoni (assembly GCA_963576655.1). Classification (NCBI taxonomy): domain Eukaryota; kingdom Metazoa; phylum Arthropoda; class Insecta; order Coleoptera; family Chrysomelidae; genus Gastrophysa; species Gastrophysa polygoni. Next base: position 4,521,537 of record OY755083.1, on the reverse strand, counting down.
CGACAATGTGTTTGCAAAGCTTGGTTTCGATATTATCAATTTGATTGCTCCTAGCAGTCTACACTGCAATCTCATAGTGTGGACCTGACTAGATAAATGAATTAAATAACACAACAAATTGATTAAGGTTGTTATCAAGATGGATAAAGGATGCTGAAATGAGCAACACAACAAACTTACTATGGCCGCCCCGCTTGAGTATAGATGGCGATAAGATCGTCGATACTGTGGAGTCAAATCCACTTTTTATGATAATGACTAATATCTGAGAGTGATAGGTATCAAACTTTTCTATTTTTGTAATTGTGTTGAATTTGAAATTCATATCATATTTTTCGAAAGTTTCCAAGAAAATCTTCACAGACATCAACATAGATGAGGATATCTGAGTGTCTATTTTCAAGCAGCCTTAGTGAAGTATTGAAATTTGACACAATCAAGTAGGCAGTGGTCTAGAACTCTACATACATGGTATATAACTATATTTAAATCATGGTTGTGAAGTACCTATATGGAAGCTCATAGCCTCAATGTTTTATCTAATCTAGATATACTTTCTTGACACTAAATACTGCCACAATCTGTAAAAGGAAATTCTATATCACGATTATATCACTATGACTATCTGAGATTTTGATGAACTAACTGAAATACCTTTCTCATCTTTACAGAATCAAGCTGGCAGTGAAATCCGACCGGTGATGAAGAAGCGGATTATCACACCTGAAGAAAGCCTGACTCGTCAGCTTTCGGTCCTGAAGAAAGCACAGTAAGCCGATGAAAAAATGAAAACTTGAGTTCAAACTTCGAAGTAGCGAGTCTCTATTACGTCCAAACATGCTCCTATGACTTATCACTTTCTATTGAGATGTGAGCAGCTTCCAAAGGAAGTTCGAGTGGTCAGACATTTGCATGAGGTACAAGTGGGCTATCAAGACTGAATGAAACTGAAAAATAAGTATTAAAAATCGTCAATGATGAAAATTAGAAATATCTCACTCACTTAGTGAATTCATCGGTGTACATTATATTTCTGTGCTTCAGTATAAATGTTGAATACTTGTGCCATCTAGATTTGTTGTTATTGTTGTCTCTTTTTATTTGGATGAAAAGTTGGACAACTTTATCAGAAATTAGGACTACCAACTAGGGTACTCGATAACATGGACTCAACATTTTTTGATGACTAAGACTGATTAGACATTCGAATTAAAATAAAAAGATATGACAGTACGACAATAAGTATCATTAAACTGTTGGTGACGAATTATATCATTGAACATATGAAATTTTGATAGTGATATCCTTCAAAATATTGATGAATTCCGTACAAAATAGTAATTAGGTACTGAAATACTGAGATGAATTCTGAATGAATATCGAGCACAAAATAATCAATCAGTCCAAGACAGATTGAGTTTCAATGGTTTTCTGGTGACGGTCACATCCCGTATTATTCATTATAAAAATTCCTGAAAAAATGTCGAGTAATTGAAGTAAGAGATGACACCTATACGTGGCATCAGATGGCGCCAAACTTCCATAAGATTCTGCAGTTTCTTCCGGAAACCCACCTTAGATCTTTTGCCATTAGATGGCACTGACACGATTGATTTCATTTCGCACCCAGACAATCTCTCTTCCTATGCAAACTGAGGGCGACTGAAGAGGCCTCTAGTGGTACGAAACAGATCCGTCTCACTTTCGCTCGACGAATTGGAAAAATCGTAAACTAAGACCCTTCAATAAAACCATGATGAGAAACTGATGCATCCTATAGTATCCACTATTTTTATTTCCATATAGAATTTTAGCATCAGATGGAGGAACTCATTCGACTGCCATCGATATATCGTTTTAGTCACTAAATTATATGTGTGCTATTTGCCAACTTTTTCATCCGGTATGTCATATGTTGAATGATATTTTTTCTGTTCATACTACAACACTCATCTAGCTAGTGAATATTCTGTTCATCAATCATGCGCCTTAGCTCGTAATCAATACAAGGTACTTGTACTTCACTAGATAAAAAAAATGTACATACATTATGATATAGTAAACGTAAATGTGAATGGATGGTCCAACAAAACGCTCTATACGTGGGACATATCTTCAGGGCGGCAAGAGGGGGAGACTGTGTTGCCAATTCACGTGTGTCCTTCTAAGCACGGTTAATAGAAAGAACGGTTGCCGCATCGCTCCGAAAAATGGGCGTGGTTTCCAAAAGTGACGTCAATCTCAGGCGAAAAGTGACCTAACCTCAAATCGCTGTTCTCTCATAGTGATTCTTGTACGTGAACTAGCTATTCGAATTTGTGTTCAATAACATTCTAAGAGGATTTTTCAGCGGACAATGAACGTTATTCACTTTGTATATATAGACGAGGTATTACATCAATTCATATTTATGTGAGGCTTCATGTTATTGAACTCATATTAGGATCGAAAGGCTCAATCAACAAAGGAACAGACAATGATGAGATTGAGAACTAAGATTTCTACTTCTAAGTTACAAATCGATAATGATGACTGATGTGTTTGTTGTCACTAATATGACACTGTCATGTTTATAAAAAACAATCAAGACTATCAGGTCGTTTTACTCACACTAATTCTACATAGTTACAAAGAGTATAAATATTATCTGCAACAAGTGTTCCTAATGATGGTAGGGTATATCATTGTAATGTCTTTATCATTATGAAGATTGTTTGATTTCAGAAGATCGAAATCAAAAGTAGTCTCATAGTTTGTTTCATGCTGGGATGGAAAATAGGTGAAGATTCCATTTTCACATACAGAAATTTATTTCTCAAAACTACGGTCAACTTTCCGCATCAAATATAACATAGGTCGAACAAAGAAGAATCTGAATAGATATAGCAACTGCCTGAGATTGACGTCATTGTTTTTGATTGGCTAGAGCCACGACAACCGTTCTTCCTACGTGCCTTCTGAGAGCGTAACTGGAGATTCCAATATTTTTTTTCTTCAGATTGCAGAGGTATTCTGTGATACAGAGAACAAGGACTGCAGTTTTTCGTAGAAACTTGTGAGAATTTCTAGATAGAGAAGTATCCTATATGTCAATTGTATGTCAACATTTTTTAAACAACTTTTTTTTTCTGTTGTTCGAGTCGCATATTCATAATGCGAACATAAAGTGAAAGCTGTGAGTAGAAGTTGAGGAAAGTCACATTATTGTAAAATAGTTGCGATGCGGTACCTATTCAACCAACTCGATACATGACTCAATCGAATTTTGAAAGAGAGAACCTTATCGATGTGGTTTATTTCTTAGACTCATTTTATAAGTCCTTTGTTTTTCCTCAATAATTCATCATCTTCTTCAGCCTTTCATAGGAAGAATAAACACTGAATACAAATGATTATACCACACCCATGCATGTTTAATTTACCCACTTCCAAAGTGGGTAAATTCCCGTAGATCCATTCACTTCTTGCCCGGATCTCTGTTGGACAAAAATAATTAATGAAGAATGCTACATTCTCTTCGGTGCTAGACACAATTTATGCTACTTGAAATGGTTTCCTGATGAGATTCTGAATTCGACTTCGACATCGATTTCGGATAGCTAATATATTTGTCACACTCTGTATATACCATGATAATAAAATGGTTCGAGTAGCAAAGTAGCATTATAAAATCTACTAACATGAAATAGACACTTCTTGTTAAATTGTAAATACCCACAAATCTCCATTGCGAGTTTCAGTAGTAAGTGAAACCTCTCGGTGTTTCAGCATTTCGATTTGAAATTTGACCCACTCTGCTTGACAGGTGACAGCTCTTGTGTTCCGAAGAATTGAATGAGAATTCGTTTCATTGTCGAAGTGTGGAGCACTTAAGTGCTCAGGTACAATATAATGAAGTTGAGCCAAAAATTTCTCCTACTGGCCACGAAAAATAAAATCGTTCGGATAAAGATCGATTTTTATATTCAAACGTGCACGATCTGACATATATTAAAAACTTCATGTCAAGTCATAATGTACCAATTATAACAATATACTTATGAAATTTCTGAACAGCAAACCAAATCTGAAAAATGCCATTCGAGAAGGGACCATTTTGCAGTTGATTTTTTCAACTGATCAACTACATTTCCTGTGATCTGAATATCGTTTGGAAATATCCGAACAGTGAAGAATGACGGACTGGTCTATATTGCTAACACGATGTAGAGAAGAATGATCATATCAGTGATGGCGTCATGTACAAAATTGAGTAATTATGTAGTTTGATCTTCAATTGGGAAGTAACTTGGGTATAGAAGTTGCATGCACCATTTTCCCTACATCGTGATTGCACAGTAAGAAGAAATCATTGTTGTCAATGATTCAATTCTTTCTTCAATGATTTCCTACTGGAGGATGTTATACAATTCATCACATCGTTTGTAGAACGATTCTCTTTGTTGAATGATATTTTTCAAAAAGGTCTTCGAAAAGTAGTGAAAATAAAAATTTTCTCTTTTCCTGAATCATCAGAATTCCTTGTTGAATATGCAAAGACTAAAAAATACATGTAGTATATTTCAACCACTTGTTTCTGAGAAATGAGCGTACCAACAAGTCATAGTAAGCCCCGCCTGAAAGATATCAATAAGTACGGAAAATATGGGGTAGCTTTCTGTGAGAAGTGGAACATTTTTAAACAGTCCCTTCAAGTTTTCGCAGAGACACTATTTTGATTTCTCATCTTTAACTCATTTCTCATGAACTTCTCGAGAACCTATTATATGTCATTTCAAGCAATGTCGTTCGAATTTGGTAACACCCTGTATAGAAAAGCAGAGGGCGAATCCCAACTTACTGCATGAACATCTCGTGAAAAGCAAACGAATATATTTTATGTTCAGCGGAATCGAAAGTAGAAAAGAATGGGGAAAGGAAAACAACGTCAGGAATGATTATCGATTCCAGTGAACCCGTTCTCAAAATAGGAAAAACTCTATTTTTTATCGCTGACCTGATTAATCACACGATAGCACGGCCCTTGACTCGAGCTATTCTGGGTTCATGATTTCCAAACGGAAGCAGCAATGGAAATTTATTGTCTATTAAGGCAAACTCTAGGCAATTCAACCATATCACTCAAATTTGTGTCCACACGGACTCGCAGCAGCACTTCAATATTTCCATCTTTTATTTACCTGAAATTCTTTCGTATTTTGATACCTTCTTGAAACCAACACATGCTATCGTGTAATTCAGCAAAGTCTGATTTCAAAGTCCGCTAAACTTCCTTCCTCGGTAGACAAATACTGAGAGAACTTTGAGGAGTACTGAAGAGTACAGTCTATTTCTGAAGAGGTTGCAAATCAGTGGCTTACATACATGTATTCGTTCGACCGTGTATGAAACTACGAAATCGTTCATTACTAACCCCTACTGATTTCTATGTTATACGCAAATTCGAATTCAAAATCGAAGTCTCTGCACTAAAAAATCAAATGATGATTGTTATTCAGTCGAAGCTGTGCTCAGTTTATTTGTCATTAAGTCAATTCCAATATCAAACAGCGAGTTTGTCGTTCTATATTTCCTGCAATAATAGCTGACCAGATTTGAAAGCTGATTCAGCTAGATGAACCATTCCCAATTTAATGATTGTAGGTACGCCGTATCCACTTTTGATCTACCCATATTGAATGAATGTCTGTTCACAAATCATTTCAGTACGATGTAATGAATGCACCACGTAATAGGAACAAGAGGTGATCATGCAACTTGACTTCATCAACTCCAATTCAAATGGAAATATAACTCTTTCCTCTTTATATGATAACTTTCACCTACCCGAAGGTTCAAGTAGTGAAGAGGCGGCTTCCAAGTACCCAAAGAAAAAGAAGCTTTCACAGAACAATGAATATTTCAAAGTCGATGCCTTCACTACTTCTTGAACATTTAGGATTCATTACCACTTCGTTTATGAAATAGGGCACAGTGATGACGAGTGCAAATCACATAAGCTAAATATCATAATAATATTCTTCTATTACAATACAATTATCGGAATGAGTGACATAATGGTCAGAAACTTTTCCACAGGACGAGTCCTGAGAACATATTGATTCTAGAGGCTATATTTGGATATAATACTGTCAAACCTTCCACTGAATGAAATATAATACATCGTACACGACTTCTAATTCCCTATGAAAGTTATTTTTGCAGAAATGAACACGAGTCTGTCAAATTCCAGGATAGCTTTGTACAATATCTAGTATTCTGGAAGATACCATAGGTACCTATCTCCAGCAAAATACCACCTATACCGATAACGATAATGATCCGGTATATTCTATATTCCTACTATCATTCTTATATAACTATAGGTGTGTCGATTATTGATCTATTCTCCTTATGACTTCCAAGATGAATCGACAATTTGTGTTCACATTCGAAGAAAATTGTATAAATTCAGAAATGAATCTGGCAAAACAACATCATCCATAATGCTGATGGAAAATGAGATACCACTCATAGACATCAATGATTTATTTCTTATATCAGAGTTTCGGAAGGAATACTATTCGAATTAGTGAGTAATACTTCAACTCATAAATTAAGCGTACCATAAACAATGAAGGTTTGATAAGAAAAACAAAACAAATTCCTCTCTTATTTTATCTCACTACTTTGGAGTTCACATAACCGGTAAATCATGGAAATGAGAATTCCAACAGATAGTTATGGTCCCAAAATTTCTAACAGAGAAAAATATATTTTCAATTACTCACATTCCATCTCACTTCACGAGAAATATATGAGTATGTTTCAAATGCTAACCAACTCAATTCTTCTAGATTTAAACGTCATCTTCCGAGGTTGCCTCATTCATTCATAAATTCCAATTCACTGAGAACTTCTTCGATTCATCTCGCTATGTAACCATGTAGTATTACAAACTTCGTCCACATTGGTGCAATTCACTGGAATCCAGTGTGAAGCACAGTTTATGTCACTCCTTAAACTTGTATGTGTTGCATGTAACAAATCTGATGATAGTCAGAGTTGTGTTTCACATAATTTGTACATATCCCTGCATATTTCTGAAAAAATGTAAATACTATATATTTTCATATCGTGAAAAATCAGCTGAGAGGGTTAAACTAGTGACATTTGTTGTTGAGTTGTTATTGTTGTTATATCGATTATTTTGTTAACTCTGATATGTTTAATGATAATGTGTACTTATAGGCAGTCAAAGATCAATCAATTGCAGGCTCTCTTTGAGTTTTGCTTCTCAATTAAAAGGTTTGCTGCCTCTGAATTAATTAAATAACAGGTATCTATATCAATATTACATCAAATTTCGTCTCTATCCATATAAATTGATAGTTAGGTAACTGTTTTCCTTCCATCAATGATTCAGAAGGAGCGAACATGTGTACATCACATACAGAGTGGCCCAATGAAAACGAAACAAGGTATGCATTTTACTGACAGATCAAGGAACTGACATTGAAATGAATGATTCTTAATGTAATGTTGGATAGGACGCAGGATTTAAAGAAAACACATGAGGCACTTCGTAGATGAGATGAGAAACAGTGATGAAAGGGAAAAAAGCGTTACTTTCCATCACTAGCCCATTATTTTCATAAACGTGTTTTCTCGAGAACTACTGAATTGAATTCAAAAAACAAGGAAGCGTTGGTAAGAGATTTCGATTACCTTCAAAATGATGTATCACTTGACCCCTTATCCCATTTGAGATTGAAGGGTTGGAGCTCACCCCTCCGAGGGGTTTGAAGTGAAAAAGATGAAAACTTGCGAGAAATATCTCCCCCTCGAAATGAAATCGACCAGTTCGAGCGTTTTTTTTCCTCTGAGAACGATAACTATGTCAAATCGGCCTTGTTTCGTTATCATTGGGCCACCCAGTATATATTTTGCGTTGATTCAGCTCGAATTCGAGCCCAAAATCTATTGAATAATCTAGACAATTTCATTGGACATTTCTGTAAATTCGAATTCATGCTTCGGTGTAATGTGAAATATAAATATATTCTAATCTGACTGAATAAATGTTTACGATATCTAATTATGCTTTACTCTTTATCATCCACCCTTTTCAATTCAATACATATTAGCCATAAAGTTGGAGAAAAAGAGATGAATGGATATTATCACGCGTGTTTCATTCAACAGCAAACCGTGAAATTCTATCTCAAGTGGTTGAACAATACAGTTCCCACTGACAGGATATAAAAATTCCATTATTCTGAATGTTACAAATGACTCCAGAGAAATAATGGCATGTAATCTCAGGTCATTTTTGAATCGTATTCCAAGAGATTCCTGTGCAACTATTTGACACACCATATCGAATTTTCAAAAACACAAGTCATTCGTGAGAAAATGAAACACTATCAATCATTCAAAGATCACGATCCGACGATCCGACAACTGAATGTCAAGATGTCAAGGTCTTTTTGTAAGGTTGGGCAGTCTTCCTCTGATGAAATGGGCCGAAAAATTTCAAAATCATCTGCAAAGATTGAGAATTGGCTTGAGAGATTGTTTCTATGTCATTCATGGAAAGTGAGAATTTCAGAGGGGCCAAGTTGTTTCCTTGAGGGCCACCACTATTTGCATTGAATTGGAAGGATTTTTGACCTCTACTATTATTAGATCAGATGTGAAGGCAGCTGGCATTCGGCCTAGTCCTCCGAATATTCGAAGGACATCATCCAACTTCGTTTATTCATGGCCTCTGAATGTATCTTCCCATCCTTGTTTTTTCTTCAGATTGACATAGAACTTGTATTGCGGTCTCCTCTTTTTTCTGGCAGAATCTACGTTCAGCCTATACAATGGCCTGTCAGCAGGCCTCACTATCGGTCTTACTGTTCTCTTATCGCCTAGAAAATCTGCCATGAAATTTGATAATTGTCTCTTGTGGGATTCCTTCTGTTTTCTGAGCATCGATAAGTTTACCCACCATTACTGAGACCATTTTGTATCCACTGTTCTCTAGACAGCGTGAAGGTACTCACTGCTGACTCACACTGACCTCAATATCTACTGGATTTTCCGAAGAGTCTATCGACTAAAATGGACACCAACTTCGTTAATTCAAATAAGTGCCACAGTGCTGCATGAAATTTGTTTTGAATTCTTGACTTGAACTCTGACCGTTCTTGAACTAAGTGTGATTTTACTACACCATTTACATAGTTATCACACCAGAAATCGAAGCGATTTTATTTTGCCTGAACGTTGCAATTCAACTCAAATGCTCAACTCGGTTTTGTACAAGGGTCTATCCGAATTTAACAATAAAAAACTTTGATTACCTAAGTCATTTCAAACGGCTTCTGAGAAAATTTGTTTTAGATGAGCGTTAGTGGTTGTATTTTATTTACTTTAATTTTACACATTTTCAGCCGGATTTTCCTGTTCATATTGTAATAAGGCGAATTGTTCTTATATGTAGCTATTATGCTAAATAAATGCTTCACTACTACTACTTTTTTTTGCCTGAAATGGATGTTCACAATTGGGAATCTCAATTCAGTAAAAGTCGACCCTTTCCGAAATATTCGTTCATGAATATGAATATCACAATGAATTACTTATAATTGGTCGATGCGATGCGATTTTTGTGGAAAGAAGAATGCATCGGGGTGTATGACATTATCTGGTTGATGTTGTTTGAGTCCTGTACGAAAGCAGAGACGGACTCTCAGACTTTTCGACTGATGGCTTTCGAAAAGTTTTAGCGATACCGATGTTTATGGAAGTATCGAGAACATGGACATTCTTGAGGCACTAGGTGTTGTAGAAGCCTTAGAAATAGGCTCATATGTGAGGTCGGTGTGATCATAGATTACAGAATCAATATCTTCATTCTTCAATCTTTGGTGTGATCTTCATGTGTGAGGAACAAGGTCTCAAGTATTTCATGATATCCTTTTCAATTTTGGGTCGAATGCATTGCATTAATTTTTCTAGGAAACGGTACGATTCAGAACATTCGATAAGAGGTCATTCAAGAAAAGTTCATCCTAATGTTCACAGCGGGTATCTTGAAATGGAATCGACCTAGGAAAGAAGTTTGTTTGATCTATCTTTTCTATCATCGTACACTGGATGAGAGAAAAAAATCCCTGGGAAAGTGAACTTAGGAACTTCATTCATCCATTTGGTACATTGAATTATAACGTACATTGAATTATAAAATTTCAAATAATTCTAACACGATGTTTCTTGAACATCATAGGTTTTCCTTTCGTGTTGTTAACAGCTAATAAAATCATTTTCGTTCCTGATTGCGCGATATTCATCAGTGGCTACCAAAGTCAAGGTATAGATAGGTAGGATTCTCTAGATAATCTATTCACACAGGTTTTATTATTCAGTTCATTATCCAATGTTCATTTCCTCAGTATCACCATTTGGGATTCATAACTGAGAAACTATACGTAAACAGGACTCTTCACGATGACTGTCAAGGTATCAGGTTTTTTTCGAATCATGAACGGATCGTTATGATAATTTTGCATCGAGCATAAAAAGCCATGATCTATATGCCGGAAATAGCATTTCAATTCATTCTCAATATATTTTCTGACAATTTCACCTCTTTCTCTATACTACATGGTACATGGATCATGTCCATCTAATGTACCTATGCTGAAAAATTCACCGGTGCCTGATGGTTTGCCATAAATGAGAGTTTGATTTCATTTTTAGATCTGAAGTGAACTTCATTTTCCAAATACCCGAACAAGTTTATCTGATAAAGTCAAGCATTTCACTTCCGAACTCAACAACTTTGCCAATTATGCCATCACTGTAAGTGCAATATCCGAATATTCTGCTTCTTATTTGGGTTTCGCTCCAGACGCATCCAGACTGTTTCGGCAATATCGAACTGAGACTGGCGCCAAAAACCATTTTTGGCAGAAATGTTATCGTGAGATTCTCATTTTTCATTCTTGCATCGACCAGTTTGGATCGAGTTTGTAACGAAATGCACTTTTCTACTATTTTTCAGATGTTTTATCTCTGAAGTATAAGATGCATGACTGAATAGGGGTGGATATGCTACACGAATTGGCTCTAAACATTCTCTAAAACGTTTTATCACAGAATTTATATCATTAGTAGTATGAATGAGTATCAGTTTTTGACATGCTGACAAAATGTCTTCGTTCTTGAACATAGGTTGATCTCGCAACGATAATTTAGAATCTTTAGTACCGAGTGACCCAGGATTTTGATAAAGCCACTTTTTTCCACAGTCAGTTTCAAAGATTGATCAAAAAAATCAGAAACTCCTTCATACCTACTTTTTGACACATCGATATTTTCACACTTCCGGCTTCATCGAAAATCATGAAAGTCGAGTTATAACTGGTATAACTGTGTATATATGATCAGTGAGAGATCATTATTTGAAATCCAACGATTCCAGGTTTGACATCTTCATCTCGTATGACTACCATTTTTCATTCTCCATATGCGCAATCAAATCAATCAGAATTTCGAAAATTCAATTCAATGAGGTTAGGGCTTGGTAATGTAGGGCCGCTATTAAGAAAATGTTAAATTTTCATATTCGCACACTAACATCCCGTTGAAACAATACTCTAATGTCAAATTATATAGGGTGTTACAGAACTATGGGATCAAACTTCTAGGGGTTATTCAGTGCAACAGTAGAAAACAAAAGTGTCACTATACGGCCCGAAGACGCGTTAAAATTTAGTAAGACGATGAATTGGTTAAACAGGAGGATGATATCATCACAACAGTTGTTCAAAATTTCTTCCTACAACCTGAATAGACCGATTTGAACGTCGTACCTGATTTCGGTGGACTTGACTAAAAGTTTGATCCTCGTTTTGAATGATTTCAAATGCTGCTGTAATTCGTCCGATTGAGTCTTGCTTGGACTTTACATGTCCCCACGGGAAAAAATCTAGCGACGTTGAATCGAGTGACCTAGGAGGCCAAGAAACTGCTCCATTGACATTGACATTTGACATTGACATTTAGGGCCGTAGTGCCGTAGTGACACTTTTCCAGACATTGGACTCACTACTCAAATGTTTTCTACTGAATAACCCCTAGAAGTTTGTTCCAATAGTTCTGTTACATCCTGTATGCATCTGTTCATAAGATCTCACCGACATATCATGAGATGATTGAAACTATTGACATTATTGCTGCAGTTTGGCCTCCATAAGAAAAACTGGAATATTGTTTGTACTGTTGTATTTGTGCTGGAGTGTAGTATGTTGAATAATCCATAAGGTACAGTATATTCCCATTCTGTATTTGGATCTTGTATACCTGTTGAATAAAAATTGCGTGATAAAAAAAGTGATGTGAAAATAGAAATGAAATCGGAAATTCTTCAATTGTCTACTGTATCTCTGAAATGAATGAAAATATTCCAAATGGAGCCACGCCGAACTCAAACCCGTAATGAGTATGTAGGTTTTACCAATGTCCAAATTTGCCCACCTTTTTGTATTGGTATGAACATCAATAAAGCCAGTGTCTTTGTGTTGTCGGAGTTGGAAGATATGATTTTTCATCCATTTGTATCTCGAATTAGCTGATGACTCGGTTCCATTGACACACGGAAGTTATACCGTGAGATCCATGTAACGCACATAAAGTAGGGCGAGAACATCAATTGGATTTAAGAGTAGTAAGAAGCGAATCTAGAGGGTAATACCATCTCGAACTGCTTTGGGACTGCCAGAAGCCATGGAAGAGCTGTTCTGATACATACTGATCCTGAACCAGGTACAAGCATATACAACAACGAAGAGATTGATTGATGCGATACAAGCTCCGAAAAGATGCAAAGAAATCTCAGAATACTCTCCAAGATTGAGATAGTATAGGGTCAATCAACAAATCGACGCCAGCTTCTATATGCAAAGATATCTCAGAATGCTCTCCAAGACTGAGATAGTATAGGGTCAATCATCGAATCGACGCCAGCTTCTATATGCAAAGGAATCTCAGAATGCTCTCCAAGACTGAGATAGTATAGGGTCAATCAACAAATCGACGCCAGCTTCTATATGCAAAGGAATCTCAGAATGCTCTCCAAGACTGAGATAGTATAGGGTCAATCAACAAATCGACGCCAGCTTCTAGATGCAAAGAAATCTCAGAATACTCTCCAAGACTGAGATAGTATAGGGTCAATCAACAAATCGACGCCAGCTTCTAGATGCAAAGAAATCTCAGAATACTCTCCAAGACTGAGATAGTATAGGGTCAATCAACAAATCGACGCCAGCTTCTATATAATACATACTGAGCCAGAAAAGGAATACTACTATCGGATAACAATCTGGGCTCAATTAATATAAGTACGATGAAGAAAGTATGGTGCTGGGAGTATTGTTTGCCAAGATCCCAAATGCACTGCGATTTCAGTAATTCGTCTATGGGGTCTAATAAGAAGGAGCTGAAAATACAAATGACGAAAAAAATCGGAAGAGGAAAATTTTCATGAGAGAGGATATTGCCTTTGCATTTTACCTCGATAGATTCGAAATCTATGAGCCTCATATCTTATTCATAGCGTACCAAGAAAAAGAAGCAACGGCGAACATAAAAAGCACCAACATGCAAACAGAAGGTTTCAAAATAATGATATAATTCACGTCGAAACATGATTTGAAGGAGAAATAATTACAGCTCGAAGAAGATATATAGTTTCTATGGTGAGTCGTTATTCAATTATCAATGTCATTTTCTTCATTCCAAAAATTTAGAAAAACTCGAAAATCCAATAACAGGAAAACCAACACGAAAATCACGATAGCTCAATTATAACTAGAATCCTTTCCATTGAGGTTCTGCTTTGGCATATGCATGCATATTGTCCATATCAGCAAGTTCCTTCTCTTCCTCAGGAAGTGACATATTGCAAAAAATATTGACTTATGAAAATGTTGATTATTTCTTCTTGACGACACCACACGAGAACAAAGCATGGTTTTCCCACAGCCCGAAAGTCTGATAAGACTGGAACTAAGCTACCAACTCTATACTGAATAACTTGTTGGATAAGAGAGATGTTTCCATATACGTTCATAAAACGGGCTAAGAATTATTGAATATTTTTTTATGGATTTATAAACCCTTACAGATCATTCTGAAAGTTTGTGATTGTGAATTTTCAATAGTTGAACAGTTTCAATAGTGGAAATACTCGAGGTACGTAAGACTTGGAATGGAAAACATGCTATCATCTATTATATTCGATTGTTCTTTATCGAGAGCTGAGAGACAAATATTTCTCGAGGTACAGCCGCTAGACGACTTCAGTATATCCCCCGAATTATTCCCACATTATTCAACTACTGAAAACATGAGAAAAACAAACACTTTTCGAAACGAATAGAGAACATTAGTCCATTCGCCCTTAGAGCGACTTTTCACCGGATGATTTCCTCTAGACTTTTCACCGGATGATTTCCTCTAGTAGATCACCCTATAATAGGCTCTGGCAGTGTTGCCACAAACACGAAATTCTCGCGACGCTCAAAATCAGCTCGGCATAATAGTCGATACAGCCTTGAAAAGTGGGTCACCGGGGTGGGTTGCAAGTTGCAATGCCCTGTCCCGTGGAGTCGACGACCCCAGCTCCATTCCAATTTTCCCCCCTGTGCTCGACAAAGTGCGATCGGCTCGGAATCAGCGTGATTCGTCGAGTTTTGAAGTTTTCGGAGGGTGCTGAAGTGTAGTGCATTGTGCATTCTATGCCCTCGAATTATTGAATGAAGACTGAAGAGAAAACTTGGCAGAGATGGAGTATTATCATATTGATCTGTGTACTGTGAAACAGTCTTCATGTGATGATGATGAGATATTATGATGTTTTGAATGTTCCAATCTACGTGGGGTTGAATTCAGTGATGGACTGAGACTGGCGTCGATATTCTGAATTCGATTCTTGATGAATCAACAAAACTACTGCAAACAAAACTACTGTGGATTTTCGCCACTACAGTGTTACCGGTCTGAGAAATCTGTCTAATGGTAACCTGAGTGATGTAGACACTGTTGACAACCTACATTTTTTCTCATAAATGAATTTTTTCACGCAATTCTAAACCTCAGTTCCTGCACTACATGACTATCGATATCTCTTCCTATAAGACTAAGACTATAAGACTAAGTTTCATAATAATGTTGTTGTTGTTGTTTTGTGTGTGTTGTCTCTTTTAGAGATTGCTGATGAATTCTGAAAATTGTCATCGATTAATACAATGAATGCGGTATTGCATTATATGGAGTGATTCAGGTTCAATTTATAAATAAAGAATTTTCACAAAAATACATATATCTGAATCTGAGCTACCGCCAGAAGACCACCGTTTATTTCAATTCACTTCTCTTATCGCTCATGAATTTTACTAGGTATAAACATTCCATAGTCTCTGAGGAGTTTCTCTTCATGCTTCTCTGATTCTTTTTGGTTCAAGTTTTGTCGATTCAGTCGTGGATTGTATACTTTGGCGTTGATGGATCCATTTTGGAAGTGACAGAAATATTGTTTGTTGAAAATTTGTGTTCATGAATTTAATGAAATTATGAATACATTCAAAGTTTATATGAAACTCTCAATGATATTGGCGACCTCAATCTTAGAATTTCCAGTGAGATCTTTTTTTGGGTTTAGGTCTTCCGTAATAGGAACATTATGATTCTTTTTCGCTTTCTTCAGATTCAAAAAACAATCATTTCAAAAACAAGGTGTCACTGACAAATAGAGAATTTCTCTTTTAGGTATCTAAAGGTTTAATTTCAAGTGCAGTGACATTTTGGGGCAGATCACAAAATCTGTCCTCACTACAAATATGTTGAAATAATTTTTAATAACTTCAACTCTATTTTTCAGAAACGAGGAGAGAAAATCCCGCAAGAAGCTGCCTCCTCCTCACCTCCTCGAAAAACTCACAGACAGTAATCATAGCGTGGTTCGAAAATGTAACTTCCAATTAATGAACTTTGTTTTGTAGTTAAATTTTTAATTCCTCGCGAAAAACTTTCATACTTGATCGTAAAATTATTGATCCACAGGGGTGGTTCCATTCGAAGTGAATGAAATTTGAGAAAAAGTCCTTCCAGATGTTTTTTGATCGAGTAGTGTAATCAATTCCATAAAAAAATCTCTAATAGTATTCTGATATTTTCAGACTTCAGAAAAAAATCATAGTGTGTCTTGACCCTCGATAATGTTCTCAAAATTGACTTTGAATGGATGCTTCTTTGTTACTCCAGTTTTCGTAATTCTTATCACCGAGACTGATGGCAATTTAAGCCCTCCATGTTATCCAATAAGTTGGCTCACAGTTGAAGCTTCGCGCATTGGAAAAACGCTATGCCTATTACCTTCGTGAAAAAAGCTATTCTTTCATCCGATAATGAGAACACAGCGGCCTATACAGTTGTGTTCTCTCGACTGACTATGACAGATAATGTGAAATGATTGGAAATCGATGGCCATTGACGTCAGTATATAAGGGAATCATATCACATGGAAGTGGACCACAGAAATATTTCAGAGATATATTATTATGTACCTATAATATGAAAGTTTGCGTCAATGGAACAAGATCTCTGAGATATGTTTATTACTGTTTGGAATAAACCAAATCATCAATATGGAACAGAATGAGAATGGTCTTTATGGATTCCATTCGGTGCTCAGTTTTCATGAATATAACTTCGAGAATTAACGACACGAAAATAGTAGACTTTACAATAAATTTCCGATATTTCCACGATTCTTACTCAGGCATTAGATACAACCGAGCAACGCTCTTCCATTTTCCACAATAATGTCTGCTTTGGAGCACTGTAGATGAAAATATTGTTACCATAAGCCAACCAGCATATTGAACTTCTTGATGAAACAGGAATTATTCTTTTTTCCAGCTTTTGTGTGGGATTTCCACTCCTCGCTTCGAAAAAATAAAATAGAAGCTATTAAAATTATATCAATATATTCGTAGTAAGGATAGATTTGCAATCTGCCCCAAATATATTGAAATAATTATAATAACTATGACAACTGATGTATGACAACTTCGTTGGATGAGAATCTTGATATTGATACCTGTGAATATGAAATTGTATGATCTAGTGAACTGGTTTGAATGATATTTCAGCAAATTGTACTGGAAATGAGATACTAGATGAGATACTTCACTTGATTATTCAGTACCGATCAGAAGAAAATTGTCAATTGTTAATAAACTGTATGAAATTCAGATCTCTAGAATTTGTGGAAGACACTCAGAGTTGGAATTCGTATGTGCTGGAGGAAAACTGATTTTGTCGTGTTTTTTTATGATTTTGGAAGATGGCAGCGCACGCACAGGGTGAATGTTGGCGACTTATAGTTCACATATGGAGATGAGGTATTGACAGATTTTGACAAATTTGAAACTACCAGATAATTATCGCAGATCAGGAATGGATGAAAATATTGGAGGTATTTGTTGCACTGTAGAAACTTCCGCGACAACAAACCAGTTATAATATAGCATCTGGCGATTATAACCAGACTGACGACTCAGCCTAAGATGACGAACTAGCAAAAACAAAACAAAGAAACCAATTTTGGAACGTCTCTGTGTATCAGTGTTGTTATATGGGCTTAAAAGCTATTTTTCTGGGGCTATTATGGAATATGACTCTTCCTGACCTTTCTCAATCACTTTTCAATAGGATTCTCATTCCTCATACTAATTTTCATGGCGGTGAGTAATAGTGCAATTGGTATATGTATATATGGTATATATGCACTGCAGACCCAGAAGGCCCATGGCTTCGTATTATATATATTTCATTTCTCCACTCGATAATAATAATTGATGATAAACGTCTTCATTCCTTCCAGAGTTCAATTTATTTGGAGGCTAAATCTCCAATAAATTGTTCTTCCACTCAACCCTGATAATACTGCACTTGTGAAAAAAATCATGCTGAAAATAGTTGCTTGAATTACTTTGCTTCTACCTGTTTTTCTCCTTCCTCCAATCTTACTTTCTGTTATCTTTTCAGGAATTCTATCATTATTCCTTCTTTCTATATGGCCCAGAGTGCAATTGGTACAGAATTTAAAAGAATCAGAACTTGATCTTCACGTCGGAATCTTGAGTTAGGTAGTCGCTTGATACATGAGCAATAAAACAATGATTAAAATAATAATTACGCAGCTAACCACACTTGTTTCAGTTCTATCGCAAGAGATATCAGTCGAAGAAATTTGTTTCATCACAAATTTCTGAAACATATGCAACTTGCAACTGACATATATCTTGTTTTGCCACAGTTTCATCGCACGTTTTATCAACGTGATTGAATTGAGGCATCTTAGGCATCAGCACAAAAAGGTCAAACAAGGAACTTAGTTTCATCGCGACGTTTTGAAACATATACAACTTGGATCTGAAATGCAACTCATGCCTGTTACAGAACAGTGTCTTATCGCAGGTTTAATCACCGAGATCAAACTGACTCATCCCCAAACTTCATCTAAATAGAGAACTTCGTTTTGAAAAAGTTTCAACACAAAATTGCATACTTGTTAATCAGGCGTAGGTGATCAACAAAGGCACAAGTCACATGAAATATTCATTGAAGAATTCGATGTAATCGCAAGATTCCGAAAGGTACAGTAGAGAATAGGTAGGTATGTGATATAAAATTGAATGAGGTTATGAAAATTATTGTGCGATTAGATGAGGGAGATACTGTGATTTGGCCGCTTATTTCGTTCCTCTTCAGGATAGTTTGTGAAGTAATTTGTTATTTATCATTTCAGTCAACCATTGTTGTGCATGTGAGAAGTCTGAGATAAGTCTGTGATTTCATTTGAGGCCGACATTCATGGAAGCTATATCTTCGATAGCGAAATTCCTGTGATAAAACATGAAGCATTCGAGATGCATCAGTGATAGAACAGCTGAATCAAATGTGATAAATCATGTGATGAGTTTGAAGTAAATCTGTGATATCATTTGAGGCGGACATTCATCTACTTTATATCTCCAATTGGAGCATCTCTGTGATAAGACATGGAACATTTGAAATGCATCAGACATAAAGTTGCTGCATATTTTGGTCAACTGGGTAGTAACCTAGCACTGAAATGGCCTCTCAAATGACGCCGTTTACATTTTTCTATTCTGTAACCAGCTCGAACAAGCTGTAGTAGCGTGTCATCATAGCAACAAATGAGAATCAATGACAATAACACCAATAAGTTCGTACACAAAAAATGTACCCGTTGATAAAATATCAGTTACTACAGCGAAAAAAATGGTAGGATAGGGGACAGCTGGGTTATGTTGTTGCGGCATATGATTTTGATTTCCTGTGAACGCCTATTTGTCTCGGAACAGTATAGATTCTTCCGATAGGATTCTGTGGTAATTAATCAGTCTCAGTTAGGAAAATCGCCCAGTTTTATTGGCCTTCTAGATCGGAACTACCGTCAGAAGACGACGAAACAATGGGATTACATGAAGAGAACAATTCATTCATAAATGATAGGGGGCATGAACGGAGTTCGATCAACTCATTATTTTTTGTTGGGTAGGTATATGGGATGAATGCGGGATCAACCGCAATTTCCAGTCGCAGGGTTAGATATTCTGTGTGCGTACCGACCCGAACCTTCCCGATCCCCAAGGGGCACTACTGCAATTTTGACGTAGGCAAGTTTTCGCCGAGATCGAGACCCTATGTGGCTCCAGACTGACGCGTCATCTCTCTCCCTCCGGGAGGAGGTCGAATTTTCGGGGTGTGGGACTCCTCATCTGGCCCAGATGCGCTATTTTTAGACCCGGCGGCTCTTCTACATCACGTACGTCTGATTCACCGAATCTTGGTTTCTGCTGGAATATTGACCTCTCTCAAGGAAGCTTGGTAGCCGGTGGCTCACAAAAATATGTGTGCTGTTGTCGTGTCGTTATTGGCAGGGATGGAATTGAAATTCAACTGATCTTTTGCTACATATTCTCACATTACCTTTCATCAGCCTGTCTCAAGAATTGCTCGCAGTCAATTCAGCCACTATTTTTTCGAAATGGTGAAACTTCATTCAGTGTGGAACAGCCAAATGGAATAAATTCGACAAAAAATAAATGAGGGTGTGTTGGGAAAAACGCTTGGACACGTCGATTTGTATTTTTGAATACGCATTTTTTTCAAAAAATTCAAATTATATAGAGTATGTCATGTGAAAGTGGCCAATACCAACTTTCTCATTTCAAATGGAACACCCTGTATTCAATTCCATTTTTAGATTCTCACTGAAGAGCTGATTTCATCGATACACCACACTCGGGGTCTAGCGGAAATGATTACAGAGATATAGGGTGTGAAAAATCGAGATTTTTCAACGTAATGAGTTTTTTGTGTCGAAACTATGCATTATTGGTCGAAACGACTTACATGTCTCTGTCTTGATTTCCGATATACTATCTACTGACATTTCTTTGGGACAGATAAAGAGGATGATGAATTTTATGAATTCTGCACCACCCTATATTTGTTTCAATCAAATGACAGTAGGTTAATCAAAAGTTAAGACAGGGACACGTAAGCCGTTTTGACCAATAATGAATAGTTTCGAGACAGAAAAATCCTAAAGTTGAAAAATCTCGATTTTCCACACCCTCTATCTCTGTAATCATTTCCGCTAGACCCCAAGTGTGGTGTATCGATGAAATCAGCTTTTCAGTGAGAATTCAAAAATGTTATGAAATTCAGGGTGTTCCATTTGAAATAAGAAAGTTGGTATTGGCCACTGTCACACTCTATAGGATTTAATTTTCTTGAAAAAAAATGCGTATTCAAAAATACAAATCGACGTGTCCAAGCGTTTTTCCCAACACACCCTCATTTATTTGTTGTCGAATTTATTCCATTTGGCTGTATACGTTTTTTGAAACTGTCGAGATTGATACGGAAATATTAGTGTAAGATAGATAAACAGATAGGTAGATAACGTTCGTGTAAGATAGTTCCTTTTTTTCGCAAATAGAAAATGAATAGAAACTCAAAAACCACAATGATATTTAGAAAAGTCTGAATACGTATTTCGGCAACCAAGTTGCCATCTTCTGATTATTCGTGGAATGTAAAAAAGATCAACCTACTTATTATCTTCATGTCAGAGCCTATTTATACATAAAAGTATATCATGGTTGCACCGAACCGTTGCCATTGAGCGAACCGTGACAATTCAATGATTGTCAAGTCAGCAAATCATATAATCTTGGTTCATTATTTGGTATGAATGGAAATACTTTCCAAACTATTCAATTCTCGATTGTTCGTTACATGTTTAGGAAGATTTAAATTATCTTAAGTTATTGGATAATTCGTCTCAAGAATATGTTGGGCAACGCTTGATCTGTCGAACCGATTGTACCTGAAATAAGCGTTCTTTGAATCTATAGTTCCTATATTCCGACGAGATTATCGAATACATTTCATGTCACATTCACCGCAATGTATTACATGCATTCCTGATATTTCATCAAGAATGACTGTTGTTTAAGGTAAGCCAATAAACTAGGAATCGTATTTTTTGTCGTGAAAGTTACATTCAGTCCTTGCGTTTTGAAAATACCATTCAAATTTCATGTGAATCTAGAATCAAAACGAGTTTTCACAAATTTCTTACCGGAAGTTGAATCCATATAACCGCATTTGTTTCATTTTTTCTACATTTTGGCATTGTCTGGGCTTATGACAGTAACTCTTTTTTTTTTTGATTTTCAACTCCTGGCTTTCTTATAATAGTGAGCTATAAATGCAACTGCAACGATTTGATATGAAAGCCTGCATGAATTGAGACCTTTGAGGTGGATATCAGAATAACAACCTATAGACAACCTCTTATCAATGGAAGCAGAATTTGTAAGTGCATTCAGCTAAAAAAAACTTTCAGGGTTGTCGAAAACCTCTGAATAGCAATGAAATACTTCACACTATATGTAATAGTCGGTTTCCGTAGTGAGTTTATCGTACCAAGCGCAAGTAAAGTCTGTTCACATTCGAATAATTTCATCCAAAATTGATAAAAAAATATAATTATCTAAGCATATAAACGAATCCAGCCACTCAACTATGTATGCAGAGTCATTTCTTCTCACTGGAATCGAATATACGTCTTGTGTTTATTTCATACCCTATCAACTACAGGGTGTTCGTTCATATCTCTCTCATGTATATCGATCCAGCTCCATTCCCAATATAAATTTACTCATTCGCCGAATTTCTCATGCTATTCATATTTCAATTCAAGATTGTGAAACATGGTATTTGCCGATCTTGTAATCATTGTTTCCTCGGTCGATTCCAAATGAATCTTTATTTACATTTTTATATTTTTTCATTTATGACAGGTGGATACCTATAAGATTTCGTTCAGAGACATTATTCTCAGTCACAAAACTAGTCCCTAATTTCAGTGTTTTGCACTATTTCAATACACACATTTGGAATATACACTAATATCGTTTCAAAATAAGCTACAACAGCAGTCAACAATTGATTTCAGTCATTATAATATCTTCTCTTCAACGTTCTATACTTCTTCAGCATGTATAGGGTTTCAATTTCTTTCAAGACAAATTCGCCATGTTTGATCATTTTCTCTACATTCTCTGGATCTTTCTCCTCTTTATTGTTCATAAATGCACGATGCAAACGTTGTCGGAAGAAATCGTATCCCTTCGGCCAGTCTCTACCTAAATGCAGAAACTAGAAAGTACGAATATTATTAATCAGGCGAGTTGCGAAAGAGATCAAGTGAGAAGAGAACTATAAATTTACATTCTCGATTTAACCATAATCCATACTTCGTTAATAGAATGACGTCAATGAGATATTTGTAAGCGTTATATTTGAGGTATAAGTGGGCGTTAAAAATGTGGGCTGTTTCAAATTCAATACGTGAGTGAGCAATGTTTTGCCTAGTGAAGTCTTTCCTGATGCTTACAACCTCCAAACTTCCAAGAAAAATTCCAACACCTTCCTTCTCTCCCAAAATTCCACCGCTCGCTAACACGATGTTCCTCGAACATTATAGGTTTCCCTTTCGTGTTGTCAAAAGATAAAAAAAAAACACTTCTGGCCCTCTTAAAATTATTGAACGTTTGAATATCGACTGGAATGATTATAATAGAATTATATTATTATAATAGAATTATAATAAAATATATTGTAAAATATATTGCTTTTTTCAACTTTTATTGTTATTCAATCATCGAATTCAAAAATGAAAAATCTATTCAGTTCGAATTCAATACGTGAGTCGTCCGAAAAAAAAATACTCTACTTTTCTTTCTGAATGGGAAGTAGGAACAATATAGTTCGAATTGATGAATGAACCCTAGTCTGAAAGATCGGTCAGTATGAAGCAAATCTTCCAACTTCTTTTCTATTCCCTCCGAATCCTAGAAAATGTTTCAGAAGGAATCAGCTCGATTTTAGATTGTTGCAATACACTTGAAAACGATAACATTTTTTAATAGAAAATGAAGAGACCTTTCGAACGACATATCACAATCCTATATACTTCCCATTTAGGAAATTGGGGGTTCTACCTGTCATTCCAAGGGGGTTGAAGGTAGTTATCGCACTCGGTATCGCATTTTGACGTTGAATAATATCAAATTATAAATTAAATTCGACGTGTTTCTGGATTTCTCATGAATATGTATACAGTACCTAACTGAGATATAATGAATTTATTCCGTTTGGCTTTTACACACTGTATGTATTATTTTATACAACACACATATACATCGACTTGCAGTAGCAATATACTGTGACGAAAGTGTGTATGCCTAACCAAAGAGTATATCACACTCAATTATCCAATGACCTAACCCTACTCAAGTTTCAACTTCTTCGGCATTGGTTCCACGAGGGATTGCAATTGGACAATGAAAAAAGTTCGCTTTGAAACTGTCATTTTACTTATATAATCATAAAATAACAACGTTTGATATTTTCTGTACTGTGGAATGATCAAATTATTTTCGAACATTGTGAAATTGAAAATATAATAGGAAGTGAAATCTTCATTTTTCTTGAATCTCCTCAACCAAACGTACATTTAGGAATCGTGTATTGTTGAACCATAAATATTAATAATGATTTGCCACTGACAATTTCGAGTGTTCCTTCCATCTGATCGGTAGGTAACTCACCTTTTTATACAAATGCATCACTCTATGATGCTGTGTAATTTGCGTCATCATCAGTTACGAAGACCAGTATAAATATGCTGAATAAATTTTGAGTTATTTTATTACTTCATTAATACCAAATTTGCACACATAAACTAATGAAGGTAATATCAAAGAGGACTAGAGCACAGTTCACATTTCATTAGTGGATTATTAGTAGTATTATGACTTCTCAATTATGACTTATCGACCTATCAGATGATATGATATCAACCATCAACAACACAACACACAACAAAAATCATACCAACCATAGATTATTCACATATTTCATAGATAGAATTCATTGATCATGAACACGACGAATTCTTATGATCATGAATCATGAAACGTAAACGAAAACAATTATCGGAATTATTTCAACTATGACTTGAGACAGAATACAGAAATTAACCAGACAGAATGCTTCACCAAAGAGTGCTTTACTTTCAAAGTCTCCAGCCAACGAAAAGTTGGTGGACACTGCTTCGAGCGAATCTGTGCTCAACCCACACTACCGTGTGTACAACCACCACGATACATGCTCTTTGCTTCGGTCATATAATAGATTAATTTTTCGATCTTCCAACATTGAGTTTTCAATTTCCTTCCAACGTTTTTCCAACACAATAATATATTTTTGGATTGGACATTTCAACATTAGACTTTTTTTCCCCTCTTACATTTTTTGTTCATCTACTTACTTAAAAAAAATGAAATCGATAAATTGAGATAATATTCATTTCTCCAATAAGCTTCATACTACAGAATAACTGCACAATTGCGATGTTGAAAATATATAAATACTAAAATTTTGGTAACAAAAAAAATCACATCGATATAACACCAGAGATTAGTCAATGGATATTAGATAGCAATAGAGGTCAGTACATCATGCGTAACAGTTCATGCGTATGCGACATATGCATATGCGACAAAACCACGTCAATGGCGATGTAACATGGATGTTCATGCAACATCGCATTGTTAACAGGAACCATTGTTGAACAAGGTTCATTTGATGAACGTTCACTAAAAAACTGAAAGTCAATAGTTCTTGATTCCAGACAGAATAGAAGTCAAAAATTATTAAATGGCACAAAATATGATTGATACGAAGGAAATGAGCTCTCGGATATAGAATAGTGTATCTCGGATATCTCATCATGGATTGAATTCACATTTAATCTATTATCTCATGTATGTACGCTGATATCTCTATATTGAGATAACCACCTCACTATATATCAGTGGCGTTGGTATCACTGAAAACAGAGATAGGAAACCCACTTTTTTCTCTCTTGTTCGACCTTCAGCCAGAGTTGCCATAACTTATCTTTGCTTCATCTTTCAGGTATGGCCAACTGCTCAAACAGACCAAGTGCAAAGGCCATTAAGAAAAAGAAGAAGTTTTGAGGTTACTAACACAACTACCACAGCTTTCATGTATTCTTTTATCACAGATTCGTGATGAAAATACTTTTATACTGGTTATCATTTTCTTTTTAGCAATTACTGCCATCAGCCATCTGTGAAGTCATTGATCATTGCTGGTTATTGATCAAATAGTGAAATTATGTTACCTAAATAATATCTAATTAATCAATGCTGAGATAGTTCATTAGAATATTATCACACAATAGTGAACTAATTACCAAAATGGAAACAAGGATCCATCCTCAAAGCGATGTTCAACTGAAAGCAATGCTGAATAACATTTCTGTGAAAACGACACCTGCTGTACCCACTCCTGACTGGAATACTTCTTCAACTCAGTCTCAGATAGTAAGTAGAAATTTTGCTCATTGGCACTTCGAATGTGTCAGTTCATTTTACCTCCAAAATATCTAAACCAGAACCTAAACAGTAAATTATTTCAGGTCCCAACAATCAAACCGAATGCTTCTCTCATTACTGTAGCTATTCCAGGGTCAGTAGTTGGTGAGCCACACACGAATATTACTCTACAGTAAGTACCTAATTATGGCCACATGTCAAATGACATTGAATACCATAGAAATTCTGACCTACCTGTATGCAGATCTAAGAGTTTCAATTATGTTTTCAGAAATTGTGTTTCCACTGTCGACTTGAATACTACTCTAGATCTGCAAGTTATAAATGCTAGAACGAGAAATTCAGAATACAATCCTAGTAGATTCCATGGAGTCATAATGAGACTCAGAGAACCTAGAACTACAGCACTCATTTTCCGATCTGGAAAAATTGTTTGTACTGGGGCTAGGAATGAGAATGATGGCTTATTAGCTTCTAAAAAGTTCGCTAGGATCATTCAAAAACTCGGATTTAAGGTGAGTGTGATTGGAATAAGTGAATAACACAGTTATATTTTTTCATGGGGTTTTTCATCAACTCATGAGGAGCATTGAAATGATCATAAGAAAAAGAGAGAGCTAATCCTTCTTGGTTGGATGTGCAACAACACTGCTGGTTGCCTCTTTTGTTTGCTGCTTTCATTGGTTGGATTTCTCCACATTTTTCTAGACACCAACTAGGGTGCAATTGCTGACCAATTTGGAATTTCGACAACATCATTCAATAACTCATCTTACTATCTTAAATCAATTACTTCAGCCATAGGCTGAACAGAACAACAACATCTTGAACAAAGTTTTAAAATTCTTGACTTGATGATCCACTAGGATTATTTCCTAATTTTTAATTTTCAAATTAGAAGAAAAACTGAGTATCTTTGTTTCAACACAGTTATCAATAAGTCCCAGTACATAACAAAAAATCCTGGACTTGCTTTTCAGGTCTTCCTTCATTTTCATTGATATTAATTGTGCTTATAGGAGGTGATACCAAAGTGGTCTTGACTGTTCACAGTGAAATGAATCATTTCAATGAAGTTAATTAATATTCTGAATTGATAAAAACAGATCATATGTGTGAAAACATTGAAACAGTTTTACTCATTTATTTAGAGAATCATTACTAGTTAATCAATAACCACTTCATTGATATGCAAATTCTGAATGGTATATTATACTATTTTTAGTTGTTTTATGGCTTTCTGGCTTGTGATCATAAATAAAGTGCACCCATGCAATTAAATGTGAAATGGTGCTCACTGCTTACTTTCTGCTTTGAAAAAAAGCTTCCAAGCACATCCATATCAAGCACTACAAATATTTCTTCTGAAAGTGTTGAAACTTGCATTACCTTTCATTTTTGATATTTTTGTTTTGTCAACATCTGACAACCATCAACTTTGAGGTTTTTGCTTTGTTTATTTCATCATTATAGATAATCAACAGAATCAACTTTTTGAATATGAAATCCCAAATGATGTTCCAAAATAAATATTAAAATTAGGATTCCCTATGAATCAGAGTTTTGGTTGCACACATTTTTGATAATTTCAATAAACTATAATACATCTATCCACTTTCCAGATAAAGTTCGCAAATTTCAAAGTTCAAAATATAGTAGCTACTTGTGATTTGAAGTTTCCCATAAAATTGGAAAACCTGAACATGATGCATGGACAATTCAGCAGGTATGGAAATAGCAAATTGTATTGTTATCAAATATCAAGACTATTTGACAAAATTTTCACTAAACAATGCACCTCCATCACCTCCAATTATTAATTCCAATTTTCTTTTCAAGTTATGAACCTGAGCTGTTTCCGGGTCTAGTATACAGGATGATCAAACCACGTTTGGTTATGATGATTTTCGTCAATGGTAAAATTGTTTTTACTGGAGCAAAAACAAGAGCAGACATCAAAGAAGCATTGAATAATATTTATCCAATTTTGAGAAGTTTTAGGAAAAACTAGTACAATTTTTCTCATTGTTATCAAATGAGTGGTTTCATTCCATATGTAATTTCCCTACCTTATTTGATTGTATATAGCTATTATTTATTTAAATACAATTCAAGGCCCTGATTGCAATGATGATCAATAATTATCCTTGTCCCAACCATATGCTCACTTATGTGGGAGTGAAACAAAAGTGCTGGAGCACAGACTGGATTTAGATGCAATAAAAAAAGTATTGAATAGTGGTCATCCCCACTTGTCGAAATATCAAGTCTGTGATCAATTGCCATAGTTTATTGGAGAATCATTAAGACATTGCCTACAAATAATTATATTTGTGTAATAAAAGAGAAGCAAAATTGCATTTTTAAAATAATGAAAGTGGTTATAGTGACTTAACCATAAACGCAATAGAATTTATGGTATTCCTCTCCTTGCTTGGTATTATGGGTGTCCTGGGATCATGTGCACTTCCTTTTCTTCCTGTCTGAAGGAATTCCTCTGGAAATTTGCAGAGAAAATTATGATAGGAAGGATGAATCTCCGTAGTTTTTCGACATAACACTCAATCCAATATCGTCAGATTCCTGATGATGGACCCTAACTGATCATTGCATAATATACAAAATAACAAGTTATAGGTATACATTAAACTCGCCATGATATGTATCAAAAAGTGCTTTTTATTTCGAATTTCAAGGCAGATCAATCATCACTCATCCTAATGTCGATCGATGGTGAAATGGTTGTAGCTGGAGTGGTACTCCTACTAGTGCTTCGTGTTGAGGTTGTAGGTCTGAGGGTAGATTCAGACTTAAAGACGCCTTCCCCGTGGTTATGGATCTTGGGATCACTACCATGATTGTGGTGAAACTTGTGACCATTATCATGAGGGTATTTATGATGTGGGTGGTTACCACAATTGGAGGACATTGTTTGGTGGGGAAGCCTGTCTTTGAAGTAGTCCTTTTCGAAAGACCAGTGACGTTTTCCTTTATTATCTTTATAGTGCTGATCTGTGTTGGAAGCAAGATGTTCTTCAAACCTTCGAGGGTATCCATCTGCCGGATTCCAATTCACTATAAAAAATGTGTAATTAAATTGATGTTATAACCGGAAGTGGTATGACCTTGAAAATATTTTTTATTGAAAGATTATGTCGAGTAAGCCTGAAGTCCAAGAATTCCTAACCATGAAGACTTCTATCAAACGGCTACCGTGAGAAACTCTGTATATCATTAGCAAACATTCAACAGTTTTCATTTTCAAGAATTGATAAAGCTATTTTGATTATAAATGATCGCGATTGAAAGATCCCAATACGTAGACTCGATTATGAATACTTCTGTAGCGTTGACATGCAGCATATATTGGATGAAGTCTTTAATCTATGCACGAGGGGATGAAAAAAATCATTCTTCAATTCCTCAGAGGTCTTCGGATTTTGTACTTACCGAAACCATTATGGGGAGGATGTGGGTTGGGAAAAGAAACACGAAAGAATTGAGTTTCCAACGGTGTCAAATCCTCATCATTATTTTGTTTTTCTAAATGGTTGATAAAAGTGTCAGCTTCACGAATTTTTTTATGCGAAGAATCTAGAAACGAAGCCATATAACAACAGGTTTCTATAGTATTATTTGAATTAGGATTTACTCTCCCGTAAACAGCAATCAATTGAAAATCACTTGATTTATGACCAACAAAATGACTCAGGCTTGTTGGTGAAAATTTGTCGGCCAGTTTTATTGATATAAAAAACACCAATCAATAACGAACATAAAACAGCTTGCATTGTGAATAAATATATGTATAGAAGCAACAATCCACCACTTCCAGTGAATCCGTAAATTTGATGATAATCGAAAATAATTTTCTTCTCATTATTGTAGAACTCTTAAATATATGTAAACCTTGAAATCAGATTAGCTTTATACAGACAATTCAACAGTCGAATCGAGTTGATATAGACTGCACTCGGAATGAATATGATTATTTCAATATATAAAATCTCGAGGATTTTTTGTCTATTACGGCGCTGTTCAAATTTGAGAGTTATATATATTTGTTGTTATATTTTGGCATATTTGTGCAACAATATACTTTTCCATATTTTATAGAGCCACTCATTTTTGTTCTGTTTTGTTTGAATAGGAGAGGATTATCAAACATAGAACGCAAAAAAAATATATTATACTTATTATCAAATAAAAATAAAAAAATAACTTATTTACATGTTACAATAACATATTCAAAAAGTTTCACGGAAATCTCATACTGAAAATAACTCCAGATACAAAAAAACTTCTCAACAATTTCTATCGAAAATATTTAATTCTAACGATTTTAATTTTCTTCAGAGTTTTTTAGATGATTTCACGCGGAATGAGAATATGTAAAAAATATACAGGTTGCCATCAGAAAAATGAGAGTGATGATGTCTAGATGTTGAATTTTTATCTCGAAGATGCCGAAATATATCATATTTCATTAGAAAGTTACAGGGGGATACCTACATCTCAATGACACTTGAATCACTCGATATATTTTTAATGAACCAGATGGAAAAAATTCCACCTCAATTTTCAAACGCAACTTTACATATAATGCGAGAAAATCTCACAATGCACTTCCCAGTAAGTTAAGAAGACTGAAGCTTACGATGTCATCGAGGTATTTAATAATATCCATTCAATGAATCCAAGTTCTGACAAATTGACCATTTGCTTGTTATTTGCTATTTCTCACATAACTTTTCCTGATATCTCTCAAAAAGTATTCTCATATAATCCATACTATCTCATCCGCATCCTTCATCGTTCTTTTTGAGGTCTCTTTGGTTGAGCATCAGCTTCAATTATTGATTTTGCTTCAGAATATGCATGTGATTTATTTTTGTATTTATTATTTTTTCATTTCTTCTGCTAATGATAAATAAATTATTATTGAATCATCAACTCACCTTGCGATTCGTCACTTCCATGCCGGTTAATTTTTTTGGGACCGTCCAAAGGCACAGCGATCACAAATTCAAGAATAACCAGCGGAAATAACAACAAAATACCTGTTTCCACTATATTTTGCATTTCTTCACATATAATTATCAGATTTGCAGAAGGAAGACGAGCGGTCAAGTGAGTACGCAACTGGAAGAAGAGGCCTTTTAATCTCCGCAGAATCCGTGGAATGTTGTTGGAGAGGAATGGGTGGGAAACCCTCTCTCAGCGATTATATTATAGAAGCTAAAACTAAATTGATAATGTGATTCACTGGAATAACATGACCGAAAAACCGAATCTTTCGATTCATCTGACGCATATTGCTTATTCAACGATTCGAAGTGCTACTGATGGCACCTTTCGATTTTCAGAAAAGTCGTCAAGGTTTCCTTCCACCATTTATCATCAATCAATATGTGGGAAAATAGGGGATTCCTCATGAAGACCAGTCACCGTATTTATCATTTCATACAGGATGTTATCGTGACATTACACAGCTATAAATATGTATGCAGGCCGACTGACAAAAAACGCCCCAAGCTGCTATTTATTTTCCAATTTTGAAAAACAAAACAGCAAATGAAATGACTCTTAGAAAAACTCAAGATCAAATTCATAAATCTGACGTTCCTTATATTTGGGTTTCCTGAATGCTCTATTTAGTACCTCAAATTGTCTTTGAGCCTTGCAAATTCAAAACGATCTGGAGAATATTATTATCCCAATTTAGTTTCATGCAGAAGATTTAAATAATATGAAGAGATATTGGAAAGTTGAAAGTTGATAGCCACATAGTTGACTCGAAGACATATACTGACACGTTCGATGACCCAGTCAGATCCAGTAAAACTTTTGATTGAAAGATTGATATATTGTTTGAAGAGCACTGATTTTGCGCGAAAGTCAACCCAATATAAATCACTGGATTCAAGAGAAAAACCCTATCGGGAACAACTTTAAAAAATATATGTTATCATTTTTGAAAAAATAACCGTCGCTTCTTCGTTGAGAGTCGAAGCTGGAAAAAATCAGACGATAAATAGCGACGCAATGGCTGTGGATGTTCTTTGTTAGTCAACCTGTATAATTGAGGATTTGACATGAGACATCCTTATCGACCCACTTACGACGACTCTATCATTTATTTTGGGTAGTCCTCTGACCTCTGTATCTTCGTTACTATTCTGAATATAGGTACATATTTCAAATTTGCTAAATTGATTCGTGAGTTTCAAGTCAGCAGGTCTATAAATCCGTATGTTTATTGACGACATTTGCACCGATTCATATTTTTTCACCTTCTTGCTATTGCTGCATCTTCCATAGCAGACTCTAATATAGACTCTGAGAGTGATGCGAAAATTTAGATTCAATTTTGAAGTGCATATTCGTATGTACCTCTATAGCTCTATATTTTCATCTAGGTGGTATTTCTTGTATAAAATAACAATTATACGTGATACATTAATTTTGAAAAGCTTATGGAAAAGTATTCTTGGTAGTTTCGTTTATTCCTATTCATCTGAATGATTACTACAGGACTGCCTATATTTTTCATGATCCCAATTCAAAACTAATTTTAGTTTATTTCATATCGTATCATAAGTAAACTTTTCGTTCGTTTCTTAATTCGATATTGATAAGGGAAATACCAAGGAGAGAGAAAAAAGGGGTTTTATCATTATAAAAAAGATACTGAAATTCATATGAATATGGAGTCTTCATAAACCATGAAACGATGGGGTTTTCCGAAAGGTTACCTGGTAATAATTAATTGACCATGTCTCGATAATGAAACCCTTGAAAGCGTGAATCAGATCAGTTATTTGAATTCTCATTTTTTTCACATGTAGAGTCCGAAGTGAAATAAGAACTATGAAGACATTTTCTGAATAGAATGATTAAAAAAAACCTCTTGTGTTCACAGTTGTGTTTCGAATACAGCAAATCATTTGTTTTTTTGAATAGAATCGGCGTATAAATAAACCATATATCATTCTAATTCACTCGATTTGCTATCGATCTACCATGATTTTTCATATGGAATATATATCACAAGTGATATAATCTTCCGGAAATATTCAACGATTTTTACACCTCGTATTTTCATGTGATAATGAGCTATCCATATACTACTTTTTATTTTTTTTATCAGTTAAAATTCATCAGAATTACATACCCCTGCCATTGACTGAAATGACGAGTTCATGATTTATCATTCACAAATATATTATTTTCCACCTAGAAATCAAAATTTCAAGGAATTGAAACTCAAAACACAAGTAATAATAATAATAATCGCTTTTATTGATGATAAGTATGAGAATGAATACATGAAATATATTTACCTATAATAACTTTGCTCACTATCAAAAGGTAACAAAACTTATCCTTGTAAACTTATACCGCTAAATCGAGTGAGAAAATTCCGAAACTGTCACTGAATTCAATGAAAATAACCAGAGACGTGCTAGTTTCATTCTAGAAAAAGTTTAATGAGCCCTGTATCGGCGCCTATAGATTCCTATAAATATTTTTCACTTGTAATATAGACGCTGGTTTTCATATTGAGGCATTTTGTCAACTTTGAAATCTATCACTTTTGTATCTCCTGAGCGTATTAGGATCTCGACCACCCTGTGTACAGGGTGGTCGAGAAGGAATAAAATAACAATACGACTAATGAATTAAATGAATGTTTAGAATATACATATAGAAGTTTATGGACAGGATAGGAATAGAAACGGGAATAAATATCTTGGTCTCATCGTACAACACACTGAATTTCAAATCTCATTATGTGTACATTCACAAAAAAAAAATCATAAAAAGCTCTTTTTTATTTCTAGAATCAAGAATTTCTCATCGCTGTATACCGAACCATTCCACAACCAATTTTGATTATTGTGCCAGTTGCATTCTTGCAAAATTTTGGAATGAGAATTATACCTCATTTTAGTGATAGATTAACCCCTGTCAGTGTCAGAGAACTCAATAAAGTTGAAACTCTGTGGTTCAAACTCGTGCGAATCAGTCACATATCATGCATCAGCTAACTCAATTGAAGAAAATAAATCAGTTTTCAGTGGAATATTGAATCTTGTACGCGCTAACATTGACGATATCAATGGGACCACGAGATTTCTTAGATGATAATGCTAATCGTATGAAATCCATCCCTCTGGCCTCCGGCTGGACCAGTCATCACCCTCATTTCAATTTTTCAATTTTTTGCGAAGCACTGATTTTGCGCGAAAGTCCATTCATTATTCATAGAAAAATCTCTATCAGGGACAATTTGAAAAAGTATCTGTTGCCATTCGAAATAAAACGAAAAGTCGCAGTAACAATGTACAAAGCACTGTTGGAGCTATTCTGCCTATTTTCCTATCTAACTTCTTCAACCAAAACTCTAACGTACAGCTAACTTGACAGCATTTTATTCGTTATAGCGGAAAATCACTCAGATGTCAGTTGTTAGATGGCGACACATGCATGATAATAAAATCAGTATTATTGATGATTGCACGATCAGTGTTATAAAAATGTTGATTCAGAAGTAGTAATTTAGGTTACTTCTCAATTAATGATCGGACTACATAATTACAATCTCAAAACGTCAACTATTTGTACAGAAATCTGTAAAAATGTCACCATCTTCTGGGGAGTTTCATAACTATTAGGCCATTATAGTGGAAAATGGCGTTAGCGTTTTTGACGAAACAAAACACGATCAGTGAATGCACCAGTGTTTTGTACATCGTTGTTGAAACAAATATATGGAATTGGATATGTTTCTGATTGCTGTGACATCTGGAAATAATCGATCAAATACCACACGAGAGCTCGATATGAATTCTAAAATAATTCTCCATATCTTTTTTCGAACGTGTTTTCTTCGGGTCTCATATTACTTGCCATCGTTGTTAGGAATATTTTTCGAAATCAAACAATAAATAGCGGTGCTATGTGGCATGGGGCGTTTTCTGTCCGTCAGCCTATATACGTCATGATCAGATGTGCGTTACTATTTACGCACACCCCGTATAACAAAGGAACGTGTAGATTGGTTATACTGGCCACTATCAGCAGGAAAAACGATGTGATAAGGCAGTAGCGCATATTAGATGTTTACGGTCTTGTAGAAATAAACGCACCACATAGAGAGTTTTATTTTAAAACCGCGTCGAACGGAGCATAAAAGCCTTGTCTATTTAGTCTTATGGCGATGCGAAATAGCAGGGTCTATCAGGAAGTGTCTGTGTCTGAACCTAAGAAAATTGTGCTGAAAGAAGGGGTGATGGTCAAAAGATCCGTGAATAAAAGATCTTGGACGTCCGTCAATTACAAAAGAAGGTTGTTCGTGCTCAATGAGAAGTTCTTGGTGTACTACGAATTGTCTGAGGATGAATCAACAAAATCAACGGTGAGTGCAACTGAACAGAAAAATATTACTCATCTGAATGAATATTGTACTTTTCAATGAAAATGCTTCTGTTAATGAATAAGAGACAATTCTAGGTGTGCAAGTTCAAAGAGATATTCAAACGAAATCAGAAACTGTCTCTTACAAACAAGTTACTTTTTTTTTAACATGACACTAGATTACAATTATTATTTTAAATGTCAGATCAAGCCAAAAATAAACTGGACGATAAATCTTCTGCACTAGGCCTAGGCTTTTTTGTTGTATACTCGTCTGTACATCCTAAAATTAAAATGAAATCAATCAATGTGATTTGATAGACTCATTGCACAGTCGCAGTTTATTCGATTCGAACGCATCTTTAGACGGCAGTGTGATAAGTTTTTTCGTTGAACCATAATATATATAGGTAATATTCCGTATGAATACCTAGATTAATTTTTTTCTCTTCTTCATCAGGCTTGACCGATTGTTAGATTTCCAATTTCCACGGAAACGTATCAAAATCTCAATGTATATACTGGGTGCCAACGTATTCTTTGGCATCAGTAGTGTTGGATCCTTCGATCATTGAACAGACTAGATAAGTAATCCACAGCCCTGGCAATACAGTTTGTTTGGAAGCAACATATATAGATACTATATCTATCTTTGTCTAAACAAGGATAGCAGAACCTGATTCTCCCAGCAACAGTGCCGTGTTGTCAGAGGGGTCGAATTTATTATTAATTCATGATGGAACCAAATTGAAAATCCGTAACAATTTCAGTAGTACTTTTCAGCATTTCTTGTTGGGAAAATGAACAATGACAAGACACTGTCGCAGCTGACCTATGGGTATAATCAAATCAATTTAAATACATTTTTATCCATTCCATTTGGGAAAATGCTTCAAAATTTCGAATGATACGACAATGCTAACTCACCTATGAAATGACGTGTTTTGATCGCCAGTTCAAATTGTCTTTAACACACCTCACAACGTCTCACCATTATATCAAATCACCAAAACAGGAAATAAACTGAGTTTCTGATGAATTCTGAGTACACAAAACTGAACACAAGTTGAATAATATCGATAAATCAAAACGTAAATAATGACAGATACCAAACAAAGCAATAATCGCCGTCGACTGTCAATATCAAATGGCGGTGTTGCAACGTTGAGCAAAAAGTATTCACGATACCCATGCTGGTCCTCGAGCCCCCAAGAAAGTAAAATTGCTGAGTCTCAGAATAATGTAGCAATCTTGTATTAATCAGAACTGATTCATAATCGTCATGTCCCAAATTTATTATTATATTTGTGCATTGAACTACATGAATTCATAAAGGACTTTAAATATTATGGACTATTTATCACTATTTGATGATTGGATATGACAACACTGGCGACGATTGGGTACTAATATTATGATAATTCTGGGAATTCATGTTAGCATCAGAATATTTGTTTTATGATCCTTCTAGTGGGTTTGTTGTTCGGAGGTTGGATCCAATATTCAAGGTAAACTCATTTATACGGGGTTGAATTTGACCTCCACTAGAGCTGCTCAATCTTGGATGAAATCTAAGGTTAGCTTCGGCAATATTTTTGCCTCACTTGGAGTTTTATTGTGATTTCAATAAATCAAATCGAAACAAATCATACATCGACGAAATCATAACGGAACTATTCTTCGCTTTATGACATCCTTAAGAGAAAATAGAGTTGATGATGGTGACAGAAAGACGAAACGTCTAATGGCGAATATTACTGAAATTTACTATTCCCTGTCGTAAATTAGTTATTTCGAATTTGAAAAAAAATACTCAGAAAGCACTCTTCATTTCAAATTCGAAAATCTGCTCAGGAAAAATTATCATTCGTGACGATGACAAACAACACAGTTGACGTTCACTTAGTTGAGTGAAGTTGATTACCATCGAAGATGGCTGTGAAAATTCTTAGGCACACTCATTTATTTTCATGAAATCGACATAGGTATTGCCTTTCAAACTATCAAAATGGTCTTCGCTCGGATTCTCTCGTTCCTGACTGCTGTATTTTGGGTTGCCTATTAGCTGTCGACGATGAGCGAAACTTTACTTCGAATTCGAGTAAGTGTATGTCGTGAACTTTCAATGAGTGAACAGAACAGTGGGTGAGACTTGAATCAAATATTTATGGTCGTAGGAAAAATTGTGTACATAACTCGTTGGAAGATGTATTCCATGCACTCGTTACATTTCCGTACTCGCAAAATATGTCTCCACTTTCTACACTAGTTATGTAATATATTATTTCCTGATTCGAAACAATAGCATCAGTATGGAAAAAAAAACACATGAATTACGAAAGATTCTGTCTTATTTTTCAATCAAATGAGATGATGAGAACGGAGTCGTCAGATGGGGTGCAAATAGGGTGATATCTCCGTTAGCGAGGGGTGGGCATGCGTACTACGAAGGGTGGAACTGCTGTTCAGCCGTCGGGGCGATACATTTTTCGCGATTTCATTATTCAATGGTGGCCGTGAAAATGCTTCTTGAGTGCCATCACGCCTGCTCTTCGATACCGAGTAAGTTTCATTGATAAGTACTAATCAGAAAATGAAATGCTTGTCTGCTGCGATATTTGTATGTCTCTAGAGATTTTTTCTGTTGCTAGGCAAGTGAAAGTGGAGGCGGGTCAATCCATTTTTTAGCATGGTTAGCTGGCTGAGATATCATGAAATCACCGAAAAACTCAGTGGCCTCACCCTTATTTTTCCGGAGCATCAACATATACATATATGAATATAAGATGTTTTCAAAATAGATACCTAGATGCTTTCTCTATGGAGTGATCAATAACATTTTCACTTTCACTATAGCTGTCTATGGGTTGTCAGTTCAGAATCTAACGATATCCTGTGGAAAATTCAGCACATTCACTCACATTGAATATAGTGATATATTTGGTGATAATGATGATAATGAGGTTCAGAAATCATATAATGAAGAAACTATCAAGTGGCAAGGAACTGATTGAAATAAGTTGATTGATCGAAGAAAATCAGTGTAAATTCTATATAATTAGCCACTGATATTCAGATATATATAGGATAAGGTAGGACCCATCTGATTGATCAACGCACCCTCTTATTCCTAGTAATGAATGCTTCAACATCAACTAGTAATGTCGAGGTGTCCATTTTTCAGCTTATTGTGGGATTCTCTCTCCTCGTTTCTGAAAAATAAAGTAGAAGTTATTAAAAATCATTTCAATATTTTTTTGTTAGTATATAAAGACAGATTTTGTTATCTACCCCAAAATGTCACTATACTTGAAATTTAACAATCAGATAGAGAATTTCTCTTTTAGGTATCTGGGATTTTCTCTCCTCGTTCCCAAAAAATGAAGTAGAAGTTATTGAAAATTATTGTAATATATTCGTAATAATGAGGCCAGATTTCGTGATCTGCCCCAAAATGTCACTGCGCTTGGAATTAAACCTTTAGATACCTACCTGAAAGAGAAATTCTCTATCTAAAGGTTCAATTTCAAGCGCAGTGACATATTGGGACAGATCACAGAATCTGTCCTTACTACAAATACATTGAAATAATTTTCGATAACTTCTCTTTTATTTTTCAGAAACGAGGAGAGAAAATCCCACAAAAAGCTGGAAAATGAATGTACCATCTCCTCGAAAAACTTATACAGACAGTATTTAGTAATAGGGTTCTTCACCTATAATATGTTGTTGTAAATGAGACAGTTAAGATACGTATGGAAAATAAGAAATGAGATTGAGTTATTGTTATAGACTCGTAAAGAAAAAGGACGAATCCACCTGGAAACTGTGCACACCGTAGAAATCGTCACGGACCCCTTCACAAGGGAAGAACTTGGCATAAACCATGAAATATGGCCGTTTCTCTTAGGATACCGAATTAAGGAGGAGGACTATTTGTTATTTCTCATCGCATTGAAGAAGGCAGACAGGGTAGATTGGATCGTAGCTATACGAGGAGGTGAAATGGAATGTTAATCAAAGATATGATATTTTATATTCTCTACAGATCGAATTTAGAGAGAGAGAGAGAGAGAGAGAGAAGAGAGAGAGAGAGAGAGGGATTGAAACGACCATAAGAAAAAGACGCAACTATCAAAAATCAGCTGATTGTTGGCGTTGTCAAAACATTTTGATGTGCCAAGCCATTGCAGTTATTTCCATTCAAATCGAGTTGACATTGTACGATCACTCAAATTTATTGTTAAGCGAAGTTCAATGATCTATGAGTGTGCTGAAACAAAGAGGCTGTTTCACTTATTATTGTTCAAATATTAAAAAATCATCCTAGTTCGCCCAGCCTGTTCAGCCCATCAAGTAAATGGAGAATTTTAAAACTTTGTTCGAAATGGTGTTGTCCTGTTCCAAAAAAGACCAGGATATATCATTTCGAAGGTAACTTATTGAATAATGTTGACCCTAGTTCGCGCCTAGAGAAAAGCAACCAGCAGTGATCAGCTGACTGTTGGCAAAATTGCACCTTTCTTTGTTGCACATCCAGACGAATTGATAGCTTTTTCTTAGGTTCTAATGTTCTCTAGTAGGGAATATAAAATATAATATCTTTGATATTATATAATGAATGAAAATTGAATCGTAAACCGTTATGTTGACATAATGATTTTGACTGAATGAAAAGTGTCTCAGTCTGGGATGAAAACACGTATGTAGATGACAATTTCAGAATTTCGATTATTCGATAGGACATTTTGCAAATATTTCTTAATAGCTCTATGTATCTGCTTTTCGCAGATTGATCCCCGCTCAAATAATCATCCTTGTATAATGGGTGTTTGAGTTATAAGTATATCGAGTTGATACATTTTGAGTACCATAGAGTTAAGCTTATTTCACGCTTCTATCCTGTTCTAGGTTTTTGAAGATCAAATTCATGACTGAATAATTTTTTTCTTGATGAGTTTATTTTGTTGATTATACAACGGTTATATTATCAGATGTTATACATTATGCTTTTGTTTTTGTTTTTTTTTTGAAAAGTTGATTCATTTAAATAGGATATTCAGGCTGTGCGGACTAATAAATGAATGAATATTCAGTGTGTGATCCGAAAGATCACAAAGATGTGATATTCATACCCAGATTCCCAGAGCGAGATTTTTCTTGAGAATATCGATTCAATTAGTCTGCAGATATTGTAATTCGTCTAGTCCAAATAAATATCGGATTATTTCGCTTGATGAGAATGATTTTTACAGAATCGTTTTGATAGAACATCTTTTTGTTTTAAGACGTAGTTGAAGCCAAACGGATATGTTTTCAACATATCTGAAAACTGCTCATATAAATGGAAAATACGTGTCGTATCTTCAACATGTAGATTGTACTAAGGAAATGCTATTAAGGAAGGGGGTGGAATATTAAAATTTGAAATTTTCTTCTCAACGTTCGAATTGATCAAGATATGGAAATGAGATCTTAGGAATAATATAGTTGTCCAGTTATATCTTATTGACTGCAGTAAAGGGACAAACACAACTTTTTGTTCCAAATCACTGAAACGGAGTGGTAAATCGAAGACATGCGGCAAGTTTTGCCCATGGAAGAAGGAAGCTCCTCGAGTTGGACGAAAAAACTGTAGGCTAATAATCAGATCTTCTCAAAAGGCACCTCAATAAAATGTGCGAATAGGACAGTCACGAATACTGGTTAATCTATGATTCAGCTCATTTCTATATGAACCATCAACAAAAATAGGTTTTGTTCAGTCAGATAGTCAGAATTTCATTAGAATATATTTTCAGCTTGTCTAGAAAACAAGATCGTTAAGAGCAAGTACCACCCAGCACCCTGGAGTGGGAAAAGGTGGCCATGTTGTTTTAGTACCATCAGACAATCGGAGGGTTGTAGGAGATGCGGAGATTGGGCTAGAAAACGAAATTGCAGCTTCTCGAGTGAAAGTGAGTACTACGTGGATATTGATGAGATAATTGTCCGTACAACATTGGATATCCTTGGACTACTTTTGAATAACCCTTAGATATCCAAAATTTACCCAAAAGAGATAGTTATATACGAATGTGGAAGTCAGAAATATGAAAATCGAAGTGATAGAAGTTCAAATTCATATCAAATAAGGTATATTCACTAGAACAGAGATCTTTTGGACATCCATAGGCTATCCTGTTGGCACCATTGAAGTACCTACAACATTTCCGAAAATATAAGTTTCATAATATAACTCATATTACGTACATAAATATCTCCATCTTTCATTATATAATTTATGATGACAAATTGTTCGTTGGAGTTATTCTCAACACATCGACGTGTTGTTATATCTGTGATGTGTTACACGATAATTGGCAGGGTACTGGCCAGCATATTGTTCTGTTTCAAATTTTATGGAAACTATGAGATTTTCACTAAAATAAACATCAGCATCATCAAATACTGATGGTTAGGATATGAATCTTCAATAAGTTAGACAGCCTGATGGTGGTGGCATTAGACTAATGAGCGAAAGGCGTCCATGAAGGATATCTTATGGACGTCCAGGTTGGTGGCCTAAAAGGACATCCACAGGGATATCCTTTGGATAATATTTGGACGTACAGTGGATATCCAACTATCCTGAATGGATATCCACTGGGCATCCATCGGATGTCCATGCGTTGTATGGGAACTGATATAAGGTTCCCTATACGTAATTCCGAAGGTTTCGAACGGTGTCTTTATACGTTATGAGAATTTGAATAGTATGATTGATGGATTATATAGCAGAGTATTCCAGGCCAAACAGTCGTAAGCGATATAAACAACATTTTTTTTTCAGAAATTCATGAAATGTCAATATGCAGCACAAAATGAATAATAATAATTATATTTCTATTATTGAGTATAGGAAAGTTTTAATTTCAGTTGTTCAATACTTTGTCATTGATCTTTTCGAGAGTTCATCGAATATCAATAGAGCTGAGAGTTTATAACAAAACAAAAATTATCGATATCGTAGAAAAAGTATAGTATATGTGATTCGTGTAAAAATCTTCTCTCGACACTTGATCTTCATCAACTCGTTACTAAAATGACGTTCATACCATTACAATAGGTTCCTACTACTAAACTATATATTATTCACAAAGTGGCATTTGCTTCTCGATCAGACATTGCACTTTATTGACAAACATCAAGCGACTGATACTCGATTTTGATAATCGCATGATTGTCATTCTTAATTTCATGAAAAAATGAAAATCAAATAAGTTTCAGTTTATTCATTCAAAAGACCCAAAAACTCACGATACCGTGAAAAGTGAAATATTTGTACTTGATTTATATTTTGTTCTGAAAACTCCAAAATAAAACAATAAATAGAGCCTGGATCTGGTAGATTTCTGCTGATAGACAAATTTCCTAGAAAAGAGGCAAACTTTCTGGTCGGTGTCGAAAGACCCATCTCAACTTCCTTTACCTACATACCACTGCCATAGAGCATTCATCGTTGCCTTTGTAGTCTAGACTCTAGACGAACGTTGACGTTAATATCCGACGGATAGCGCGTCTGAAAACCTGTCCCACCAACTACCAACTATAATAATTTAACGGTGAACAAGTCGCTAGTTTTACCTTGGCACAAAGCAGTCTTCGACCGTCTTCTTCTACCTGCACCATGTTGATTTCCTAACACACAACAAACACACTTTCATCTATTCGCCCGAAAATGCAGTTCGATATGCTGGTGAACGTTTTTCGGAGTGCCACAGGTGAGTTATTGCCACCTTTTATTTCGATTGGGTCATCAACACCGACTCCTTCGCCCTTGCATATGGTTTGTCCGAAACCGAATTGGAATCGATTGTCCAAATTTAGCATGATGGTCAAGAAAATGAACGATCAATTGAAACGAAGTGGCATCCGCTCATGTGCAGAATCATAAATCGCCTTTTAATGCAGTGAATTTGAGTATGTGTCCGAGTATGTTTTCGATGTCAACATGTGGATCACTTATTGCTTTCAAACGTCAAATGTGCTGTGGTATTAAACACGTATACAGAGCGTTTCAGGAAGTACGGTATGATTAAGAATGAAAGTAAAATTGTATTATTAAAACATACGACAGGCTAACCCCGCACTATAGTACTAAAATTAGGTCTCATTTTTGTATTTCATGAATTTTTCATAAGGAGAACTTCCTGTGGCGTGATGTCTTCGGATGTGTGTGCTTCTTGGAAAAGTTAAGAATCTTTTCATGGTCACAGGTGGCTTCGATGGTCTGTCTCTGTCTGGATTTGCATTTAATCAGTCGAATGAAATTGTCTATGGGCGGGTTTAATTGTATTCTATTATGGCAGGTTTTTATGCGAGCGTTATAATAATCAGTGTAAATATGCTTGGCAAACGTGATTTCGAAGCTGAGGGTAATTAGTAAAATCGTCATACGTTATAAACCATTATTCGTACTCAAAATTGACTACAATGATAGAACACCTACTTCAAACTTATCTGGAACCTGTAGCCTCGTACCATCATAATTGACACAAATTAATTATCGCTTAGGGGTCGACTTCAGTGTATTTATTTGAAATATGAACCATTCATCTTTTCAATACATTCCAAAATCAAATGGAATTACTTGTATATTATCAAATTTTGAAAACTTCATAATTTTCTGAATCCCGTGATACCTACCTAATAGTTGATATTTTATTCGTTCGAATACAAATTTCATTTTTCGATCTTGTTGTTCCGATAAAAAATGTATTGTGGTCAGAACTATAGGTGCAAAAAGAGTGAACCAAGTTTTCAAAGATGTGATAATATACAGGGTAATCCATTTGAAGATCAAAAGTCTATGTAATTTCAGGAAAAATGGGAACTTGAAAAAAAATTTTCTGAACATGCCAAAAAGTGCCCTCTAGTGAGCATTTGATGTTCTCTCCTGACTCTTTCGAAATGGCCTAGTTCTTTAGGAACAGGAATTTGTATTCCCAGACGATATCTGAACCACCCTGTATAATGTAACAGTGAATGTTGTCTCTAATATTTTCTGCACCCAGTATATCAAGATGCATAACCTTTTCGAAACTGTAACCATTAAACGTTCGGTATCTGCATTTAATGGGTTTTTAATGGCCCTGATAGCAAGTAATCTTTTGTTTGTCTTCGACTAAGATTCAGTAGGTAGTTATATATCTACAATTCCAGAAAACCAAGTACGAGACCATAAATCAATTTTCTGTTTATTTACATCA
Source organism: Gastrophysa polygoni (assembly GCA_963576655.1). Taxonomy (NCBI): domain Eukaryota; kingdom Metazoa; phylum Arthropoda; class Insecta; order Coleoptera; family Chrysomelidae; genus Gastrophysa; species Gastrophysa polygoni. The sequence continues at coordinate 4,476,794 of OY755083.1, read as the reverse complement.
AATGAGTTGCAGTTTATGAATGATCGATAAACGTTCTATACGTCTATAATGAGAAGGTATCTGAAATATCTGAATAATAATGGTCATCATGTTATCATTCGTTTTATCATTTCAATCAGTAGTTGAGAACTCGGAGAACACCAGAAATAAGCAATGAAGTGAGACGTGATTTATTATTCCATTTAGAAGTTATGATATTTATTAAGAATATATTTGGTCTATTCCATTTTTTTTAAACAAGGTACCCAATGACGAATACATAATTTGTCACTAATTTATCTGAAGGTTAAATTTCAAAATTGGTGCAGATCACAAATCTGTCTTCACTCACTACAGATATATTGAAATTATCATTATAATTTTTATTTTTAGGAGCGACCAGAGAAAATCCCGGAAAATCAGAAATAATTAATGGTACTTTTTATTTATGTTCGCTCGACCAAAACACTGTACCCACCCAAATTTTGTCAAAGAAAGATACCTTCCGTGATCCAATGACAATTCCTTGTTTCCAACAGGTACCCATTCCAATAATACGATGCCTGGAGAGGGGACCCCTGGTACTCCATCGTCGAAGCAGAAGGAAAAAATAATGCCGAGGACAAAGGTAGTCGTCGCACTGTATAACTATACGGCCATCGAGAGCGGCGATCTGTCGCTGGAGAAAAATCAGGAATACGACGTCATAGACGATTCTCAGGAACATTGGTGGACGGTCAAAGATTCGAAAGGGTTAGTTGTCAAAGTTGTCAAATTCAATGAGATCTCGTGAACCCTCAGAGATTCAGGGTGGGTTTGAATTGTGGCAAAGTTAAGTAGTGTGGTGCTTGTTAAAATGCTGCCTTGATGTTTGATTCGAATATATCCGAAGTAGTAGAAATATTTACTATAACTATACTGTTCGGAAATATCCGGAAAAATAGAAATTTCGTTACATCGTTTTCATTTCTCCTGGACTTCGTCACTGATTTGTCCTGGTTACACTCATTTCGAGAGCGCTTAGCCAAATATATAGATATTCATTCATATACAGTATGAAATAATAATGAATTGATATCTGAAGAATGTTAAGATGAAGAATCGAAAAATAAGAGAAAAGTTTGAGAATACAGAAAGGAATCATTGGTAGAAAATTGAAAAAGTTGAGATCGACTTTTCCAATATCTTACCGTACCGTCAATGAAGCGTATTTGAAAAAATAAGTTGAAGATAGTAGCTCGAAGAGGAAACGTCACTGTGTGGGGTAGAAAAAGTGGCAGTGATGAACTGACGTCAAGGCATTATTTCATCAACTTTCAAATTACTCAACTTTTAACGACTTGACGGTTCACGAGATCTCAATGCTACGCCTCGAATTTGATCCAGTCTGCAGATACATTGTTTTTTTAACCATATGAAATCCTGCAATATGAAAAGATTTTTTCAATTTTCTTTCATACAGAATCCATTGACCAATCCGTTATCCCCTGGAAGTCAAATTTATGAGAGAAAAATCTGTAACAGTACAAACAGTTTTTATTAATTTATTCTAAAATGAGTCAATTTATCAACATGTTGTCCTTAGATGGCAATAACAAATCAGTTAATCGAATCAGAAGTAATAATGTTAGGTTACTTCTCAATTGATGATCAGAATACATCATTACAATCTCAAAGTACCAATATTGGTACAGGAATATGAAAAAATGACCGACCAGAAGCTATATTTTTTCTGAAGAATTTTTCAAGATGCAATAATGAATAATTATATGAATTTCTCAGAAATACCGGGTTCATTCCCAGCAACTATGTGAAGGAGAAGGAATCTTTGGGCTTGCAGCAATACGAGTGAGTAATATAAGTGAATCGCAGTATTCAGATTAACCCCATTTGTTCTTCTCGTTTATGACAGTTGGTATGTCAACGATATGTCCAGACAAAGATCCGAATCAACCTTGAAGCATGAAGACAAAGAAGGATGTTTCGTCGTCAGAAATTCATCTACCAAAGGCCTTTATACGTTATCTCTTTACACAAAAGTGTGAGTAACTGTTTTCACTAAGAAATAATGGTAGCTATGTTGAAGTATACTACGGGACTAGTTAGTAAGCGAGTTTGTTGTAGCAACCACTAAATGGAGTGAGTAACTTCAATTTCAAGGTACATGCATCATTTTCTGGTTTTCTTGGAGAATGACCACTAAGATCAGATGACTTGTAGGAATAGAAATTAAACCCCCTGTCAATATTATGTCAATTCAATCTCGACAGCATTGGTTGGATATACAATCAGATACCATAATTGAAATAAAAGACTCACTTAGCTACGGTAACTAGAAACACGATATTTTTCTGTGGTTTATTGTACCTACATCAATAAATAGAGTTACCTTTTCAAGTGAACTTCTTTCAGACAACTCATGATATGCCCCTATGGAGATAAATTGATGAATAGCAGTTTCTCTGAAAATAAGGCTCAGATTGTGCATACGAGAAAACAGAGAACGGCATTCCGAACATTTTTCATAATTATTAAACAAAGTTTCATATGTATGATTCCATCATTACTCCTATCTGATATTTTTTTATGATTGAATATTGATTTTTCTAAACGTTTTTGTCATTGTACATGGAATAGAATTAAAATCTAGGAAGGTATGTTTCAGAAGAATACTGTTGATTATTACCATAGCAACGAAATAAAAACTCACCAATTTGAGATTGTAGTAGCGGACATTTTTTTTTCCAAAAGTTTCCATGATTTCTTATGGCGATTCTTGCAATTAATAATGAAAAGCTGCAGTGAAAGAGAGTTAGACGAAAATTCTAATGCTTCAGCACAATTTCCAGCTGAACAATCAAAATCCAAGTACGATAATCTAGAATAATTTTTATTTCTTTTTTATTTCTCAACGTTGCCGAAATAGATATTTACGTTACTAGTCCGGTAAGTACACTTTTAAGTAAAAGTTTACCGGACGTGTGACGTATAACATTTTATTTCATACTGCTAAAAAACAAAAATGAACAGTGAAAAATAAAATATTAATCTTTGTTGAAGTGCTACAACAAAAAAATGGGAATGTATCAGCAAGTAGCAACTCCCTAATAAATAATTCATCCAATGGAGTTCCTGGTATCCATATTCATGGGAACGAAAATTTAACGGTTAATATTAATATTAGCAATAAGTAATTTCTGTGTATTGTTTTGCTGTTGAATTTTTAATAAATGTATTCATGCTTTTGACGCATGAGTTTTCAATATTTATAATCCGGTAAAATTTCATTACGGGATAGTAGCACGTAATGAAATATTACGTGCGCCTATCCTGTAAAAGTCTATTTTCCGGATTGAAATCAGGTACGTAAAGGTATGTTCTATGATGCAGTATGAAATAAAACTAGTATACGCAGCATAACGAACAATTTACGGAGCGCAATAACAGATACTTATAAAATGATTATATGCATTACTTTCCAGACCCCATCCACACGTGAAACACTACCACATAAAACAAAACTCCAGAGGGGAATTCTTCCTTTCCGAGAAGCATTGCTGCCAATCCATACCAGATCTGATTAACTACCACAAACACAACAGCGGAGGTTTGGCGTCCCGATTGAAAACCAGCCCCTGCGATCGACCCGCTCCAGCAACAGCTGGACTTAGTCATGGTGAGCTTTTTTAAAGTGCCAAACAATGTTTGGAATTTGGAAGATAAATATATTTGACAAGTGTATTCAATAAATATTAAAATTTCTACTCATCTGAGTGGTGGACGTTTCGGGAAGAAATCTGCTCTCGTTTTCTTGTTAGGAATATGATTTGTCAAGTGTCTCTCTCGTCCCACATTTATTTTCGCCCATTTACCTAAGAAGGGAAAATGTTTCATTCAATTTTTCAGGACGATTTCGGTATCTCACCTGAGGTAAAAAACAAACAGATTTGTCTTTCCCAAATTTGACTTCAGAGCTACGTTTCAAAAATGTTATCAGTCGTCCTATAAAGGGTAAACGATGACGTCAAAATTCGCTTTTTGGCATATAGAATGTAGATCGTAGAAAATTCACCTAAATACTGTCTGTAAGTTATTTGAGGAGCTGATATATTCCTTTTTCTAGTTTTTGTTGGATTTTCTCTCCTCGTTACTCAAAAATTATGATAGAAATTACAATAATCATCTCAATACATTTGTAGTAAGGACAGATGTATGGTCTGCTACAAAATGTCACTGAATTCAATCATCAGATACCTAAAAGAGAAATTGTCTATCTGCTCCAAAGAAGACAAAGACGTTTGTCTTTGTGTCAAAGACGAAGATCACGAACTTCAGGAGGAAAAATTATATATTCATGTGTTGAAAACTCCTCAACTCTCTGATAGAAGTATTGAATATTCTCCCTCTCATGAGTGTGGTATTTGGCTATCATTTTTAGTCTTTATTGTTGCAAAAAAAAATCCAAATTAATGATGACATGCATATTTGTACTGAAATTAACTAGATTGATAGAGACTGTGAAAAAATTATGAAATTTTTGACAACGTAACAGAGGTTTCCAGATCAATTGCTTGCCCACCACACCGGCTATGGCGATCACCCACAAGTAATCAGCAGCAGTTATGATCGCATAACGTTATAGTTCGCTTTCAGAAATCATTAACGATAACTAATAATTGCTTTTTTGAGCTAAGGAGAAATGGAAATATTACGCTCAATCAATTTTATATCTTTACCAATTGAATTGATGTAGCAGTTCATCAAATTGAAACGATAATTTACGACGTTCGAGAATAACAGATAATAGATAATAGAATTGGTCAATTCACGAAAAACTATTCCTCAGTGTTGATTTCTGAAGATCACATTTCATTACACTGAGTATGAGAAGATGTCTGTTTAGTAGATAGGAATCTATGATGATTATAAGTACTGATTCGAGGATTCTCGAGTCTTCTTAATCTGCTTAAACTACTTAACATAAAAATATATTTCGGAGGACGGTATGAATTCATTTTCATATGTGATTAGCTAATTATCAGGCCATATGTGAAGTGAAAAAAAAATATTGATGTAAATATAAATATAATAGTCTCAATAAAAAAATGTCACCATTACTGTCAAGAGCATTTGACATTGAATGTTGACCACCTTCAATTGGCCAAGAAATCATAGTCCCAAGGCATAATGATGATGAACTAGTGATAATTCGAGGTGTACCACAAGGATCAGTATTTGGTCCCCTTATGTACATATTGTTATCGATGAATATATGGTCCAATAATAATGCTGATTGCTCAATCATTTTCAACTCTGAAAATCTAGTGCCAGTAGAACAACACATATTTTATATCTCGAATGTATTGAAGGAATATTTTAATATCTATGCACAAAGCCACATCAAATATGGTATGGTCCTTTTTGGGAACGGTCCACTATACAGAAAATATTCATTCTACAGAAGTTTCGCTTGGGAAATATATTCAATACTCCATATAGAGAAAGCTGTAGACCACTATTTGTAAACTAAAAAAATTCAGGTTTGACCATTTTACTGATTTATTCGAACATCTCAGCGATTGACGAAGTCAGTGAACATCAACATCGATGAATTACACAAAATCTAATGAGTTATTATCGAAGTGAATTACATTAAAATTATTCATATGGTGAGGGGTTTTATAGATGATTTTATCTTTTTAGACAAATGGGAAATAGATCACAACGAACTAATGCTGCTAGAGGAATTGGGTTCGGGGCAATTTGGGGTAGTTAGAAGAGGAAAATGGAGAGGGTCTATAGATGTAGCTGTCAAGATGATGAAGGAGGGCACAATGTCCGAAGACGATTTCATTGAAGAGGCCAAAGTCATGACGTGAGTGAAACGACAGATATTGGAAATTACAATAAATTAAGATTTGAAGAGTTGCATAGTTCGAGGAATAACAAATGTAATTTTGGTTTTGGAGATTTCTTCAAAAAACTGATTTCACAGACATTTTATTTCTGGCGTTAATATTGAGGTTACAACAAAATACAGTATTCTTCATTGCATCTTTCACATATACATATTTGATTATTTCCTTCCTAGGCTGAGAATGAACCAGCGATTGTGAATTGATTCTTACGAATTGAGAAGTTTATAAAAAAAAATTTGGAACCAAACGTGACCTAAACCTTCTTGCGATCCTCATAATTTTATTTGAATCACTGACGTATCACAGAGAGAAATTCTTTCATTGGGTACATGGTACATGAATGATTCTAGTTTGATTATTTTATGTCAATTATTGATCTAGTAATCAGTGCATACCTGATCTAAAAACTGCATAAAATAACAATTATTCTTGTAATCATGAAAAAAAACAGAGACAATAATTTTGAAGTATGATGCATGAAAGGCCTATATTCGTTTAGTATTTCTCAATTTTATTGAATCCAATTCTTGGTTCATTTTCATTATCATTAGGTTCACCTCACCATAAGAAATCGATGAACCAAGCAAATGTATCACTTACTCAGGATATGAAATAATGATTCATCTAATCCATTTACGTGCATTTTCCATCTTAAAACATAATAAAATAGACTTGCTGAGTACGTGCTTACCATCATTTTTATGAATAGCATAGTCATTATTTATATTCACATATATATGATAGATATTCAATGGTATATTTTTTATGTAAAAGCAGAGTCTAAAACATGATGTACTTATACAATAAAGGGTTTACTTGAATGACCATGATATAACACATTTTCTGATATTGCATGGATTCTTCAGAATGATTTCCTTATTGAGAAATCATGGTTCAAAACAAGGAATATTGTCCACAGAAAACTCCAGCATACAAATTTGGTTCAATTGTATGGCGTCTGCAGCAAAAATAGACCGATTTTCATCGTCACGGAATACATGAGGTACGGATCTCTCCTAAATCACCTTAGGAGGCATGAACAATCTCTGAGCAGCAATCAAGGTCTTCTACTTGATATGTGCATTCAAGTAAGTATTTGAAAATTGCTAGAACCGCACGAAGAAAGTTTATATCTCTGATAGCTCTAAGTAATTTGGAATAACTAGGTCATGAAAAAAGAAATGTGCATGAAGATCATTGTTAAATCTTTATTGGCCTTATCATTGGTTCCATTGGACTCTATACGTAAAATTTTGTATGATCATTGCCATTCATCTATTTGTAAGATATCCTGTACAGATATAATCCTTGTTTCGAAAAATGAGAATAGAAATAATAAGAATTTTTTCAATATATTTGTAGTAAGTCACATTCATGATCTGATCCAAAATGTCACTTCTCTACTCGTCAGTGACACCTTGTTTTTCGAAAAATTTGGAAAATAAATATATTTAACAAATATCAAAATTTTTTGAAACGCTACACTACCAGATCAGGAATACCTAATACGTACTCAGAATTTTCACATGCATCACCTGACTACTGAACAGCCCAACAAGTCTTTCATATCCTACCTGTAATTATTATGATATAAGTATCCATTTTTTCGCAGGTGTGTAAAGGAATGGCATATCTAGAAAGGCACAACTATATACACAGAGATTTAGCTGCAAGGAACTGCCTGGTAGGAACAGAAAACATAGTTAAAGTAGCCGATTTCGGCTTGGCAAGATACGTTCTGGATGATCAATATACATCTTCAGGTGGCTCCAAGTTCCCCATCAAATGGGCACCGCCTGAAGTACTGAACTATACGAGATTTTCTTCAAAATCAGATATATGGGCGTATGGTGAGCCAAAAAACTCAAAATTGCTTTCACTTTGAATAAGTTATATTATATATCCAAGTTATCGATTGTTCTCTTTTGTAGGTGTTTTGATGTGGGAAGTATTTTCATGTGGCAAAATGCCTTATGGCAGGTTAAAAAATGCTGAAGTTGTCGACAGAGTTCAAAAAGGCTCGATTTTGGAAAAACCTAGAGCTTGTTACAAAGAGGTGTATGATGTAAGTAGAATAACGAGCATTATATTCACAGAAGTTATCAAAATTATTCATTATTGAAGATGAGATACTACTTGGTTGAAGTCATCGCCACTAATTCGTGTTTCATTTATTTTGCCTTAGTGCCTTTGTATTCAGGCATTTCTGTTAAAATAGCGGTTTGGATCTCAAATTATCCGTTTTTCGAGGTGGTTTAGTATTATCTTATTCTCTTCGATACTTTTATATTTCCTTTCACCAAGTCGTTTCTGTTCCTGTAAGGTGAAAATTTGGAAATCTCTCGGATTCAGATGGAACTTGGAAAAATAAGATAAGAGGTTCCTATAATTTTTTTTCCTATAGGTCGTCTTTGTGTAGACATGAGACCCCAAAGGACGCCACTGGAAATCCTTCACTCTTGAATAACTTTCAAAGTAATGAATATCATTCAATGAAAATTCAATATGAGGGACACTAGTGAAGACCTCTCAAAATAGTGAATTAGCTTTTTTAGTTTATCAGGGATGGACTAAGTTTCATCTTTGATGCTCAATTTTTCAACACCCTATATAATAAATGCCTGTAAATACATTTGGATAGCTTGAAGCTTGAACTGAATAAAATGTACTCTTGTTTATCGTCGATAAAATAAACCGTTTTCCGAAATGGTAATAAAACATTTTTTCAGTATGAAGTACCATGATTTTGATTTGTTTTCAAAAACTGTTCATTTCATCGACAATTAACAAGACTACCCATTTTTGATTTGAGGTGCAAGCTACCGAAATTTATTATTTTAGTTTTCATTTATACAGGATGTTATTCATCATACAGGATATCTCCGTAAAGAGGGCCCATAGAAAAATAAAATATAGGAACTTGTCATCTGATTTTTCAGGTTCTATTTGAATCCGAGAGATTTCCCACATTCTCCCGAACACACTGTATATTCTGCGAGGGTACTATGTGAAGTAGGGTTGTTCACAACAAATCAAACTTGATTGAAGTGACCAAGACCTTGAAGCTCGGCTTCCCTGCTCTAATCAAATCTAATCGACTCGCAGGTGATGAGAAAATGCTGGGCCCACTTGCCGGAAAACCGGCCGTCCTTCAAGGCGCTCAAGGAGACCCTAGTCGGCATATCGCAGCGCCTCGTGGTCGATTGACTGACCAGACTCGTGTGCGATTGCATTTTGCGGACCTCTGCGGACTCCGCCGCGTCCGCCATGGCCGACTACGACCACGCGTGGGTCGACGTCTGCAGGACGCTGTGCCGGGAGGCCGGGAAGAAGAAGAAGAAGAGGAGGAGGGCGGGCGACGAGGTGAGGGCGGGAAGCGAATAGGGCAAGGGGACGGTCGCATCACTAAAGAACGCGAGTCTGCAGGTACTTGGTGCTGGGGCATGAGATGTTCGATGTGTTTGAAATATGTACAGGGTGTCCCATGGTTAGGTGACAATCTCTCGGGAGCATATACGGGAGGTCAAAATAACACTATTTGGCCTTATTACTTCTTGTATTTTTGGCTGTATGTTTGGAACCACATTGTTTATCATAATCACTTCTTGGTATAATGTTTCATCAAAGAAGATCCATCATTGGACACCAAAACCAAATTGCTGTTTTAAGCAGAAATACAGGAACGGACTGGCCCGCAATACATCATTTGCTCAAACTTTGACAGTTGTCATTTTTTCAGCTACAAATAACATATTTGGATACCTCTAGATTATTTCCAAAGAAGGTACTCTATCCTTATTCCGATGAAATCATCGGTTGTTGAGATTACTCGATCATCTGTTCAAAATTGAATAGAACAATGTAATTCAAAAAATACAAAGTATCCTCGTTTTTTTTTCATTCCTTTGGTTTTGGTGTCAAATGATGGCTCATTTTTGATGAAGAATTACACCAAAAAATCATTAAGATGTACAAAAGTTGTTCGAAACTTACTGTCAACTCTCAAAACTCCCTTAGGAGTGCAATAAGGAAAAAATTATAAGACCAACTAGTGTTATTACCTCCCAATATATGCTCTCAAGAAATTGTCACATAGTCATGTGACCTGGTGATTTTTCATCCCCAAATAAATGCAAGGTTAGTTGAAGGCTATATGAAACCTCTGAAAGTTTCAGTAAATCATATCTAGAGGTACTTGCCGCTCCCATTTTTTGGCATAACTTATCTCAATAAGTTTCATTCTAATCTGCTCAGCTGAGAATCAAAAAGATATCAAAATCTTCCTAAGTCATCAGATGAAAATCCAAGGGTATTATTTTGTTGTCAAAATAATCCAATGAATCCTACTCTCACTCTCACACTGATACTTCAATAAAATAATCCAATATATCTGTGATGCCCACTTCGACTTCAGACATATTTGTCAGTAGGAAGGATGAGGAAATATAAATACTCCTCGAAATACACAAACTGCCTCATTGATCTGGTATAAATGATCATCATGAACAATTTTGTAATCTCGTGTGGAAAAACTTGATTGTCTGAAAATGAAGTATCAATTATAAAATCTTTCTCTCCACCATTTTGAACAGGTGATTCCGGAATTCTCGATTCGAATATAATCAATCTGTGCTGAAAACATATGGAAAATGTTTGTTTCCTCCATGTTTTCCTTTTGTGATTCCAAGAAAAAAATGAATTTTCGACATTTTCATGGATTAGTTTCAATATCCTCTATTGATGTTTAGTTTTATGCTTGAGTGAAGCATGCATCCACAATATTAGTTAGCTATAGTGCTGAGTTTTCGAGTGTTGAAAGTTGAATTCTGAAGGAGGTTGTACTATGAGAAAAGATAGATATCCTTCATTATGAAGTTATAGTAACACAAAATTCTTCGAGAAAAAATGGCGAGTATAATACCCTGTATTATTTTTACAATAGATTTATGGGCCATTCTCATGTAATAATAATTAAAAGGTTCCACAAGATTCTATTCTCATGAAAATTGCTGTAGTAAGAGACTTAACCTCAATATAATATTGCATAAATGCCTCATTGACAGATTTTCTTTTGCCAGTAGTCCCTAACTTCAGACTCATAATAGCTTTCATGAACAATAGTTACAATAGTTTTTCTCAATAGAACATTGTTTCCCAATGCTACAAGCCTGCAGAATTATTTAGCAAAAACAGTCCTCGGTAAAGCCAAATGAAATGTCACTCGAATTATATATCTGACTCGTGAGCATATTATTCAACCACAGATGCAATCGTAAAAATAAAAAAACAACCTTCTTAATTATGAGTCATTTCATGAGATCGATAGGAGCATCTGCATTCAATCATAGGACCTATCTCAGTCAGATGGCGCAGAAAACAGATATTACTATAGAATTGCTAGCAAACAAAAAATTGCTTTGTTTGCTGGCAAAATGTTACTCCAAAGCAAGCATAATTTTTTTTGGCCGATATTCTTAGTGAAGAGTGAGACGAATTATTATGATTCTAATGATAACAATTCTTACAACTGAAATAATTCTTCAAGAAAATGAGGAATTTTATCGAAAGTTTTCTATGGTGTACCAGACAATAACATAACTATTCACCTGATATTTTCAGTTTAATGAATGATAATCTACTATAGCAGCCCACTTTTATCACAAATATTGTGTTACTCCTTATTCATACTTAGATAATTATCATAGAAGTTCATTTGGAGTTATTTAGGAATATATAAGTGATATTATTAGATACTCACTGGTGAATTTGAATTCGCTTGTCAACAATAATCATAATTCAGCTTTAGGTACCTATTTACATAATAATTTGAATCATAATTTGGCATTACCAAGAGACTAAGTCATTTGATGAGGAATTTTACCAGCATTAGATTAAGTTTGATGTTGTTATGTGTCAGTTTGTTGTATGATTGTCAGGGAGGTGGATGCTCTGTAGTGTATAACACATTTTACAATCAAAAGTGCTATTGATCCATGTAATATAATCGAGAGACTGAATAATGTATGCTCTATAAACCAAGTTCACTTCTTTGGATATTACATGGACTTTATCATCTAAAGTGAAGTTGTTGAAACATAAACATGATTCTCCAATGTCTAATTTTCACCAACGTCTCTCTGCTCTGTGAACATAATTCAATTTAGAATAATAATTGAAAAAGGAAAAAAAAATCAATAGAGCTCCTATCATCACAAATTATTATTTTCATCCTGAATATACATTATGTGATCCACTCTGAATGATAATGAAATTTAAAAATCTCTAGCTGTTGAGGGGGACAGATAGTAATCACAAAAGACAAATACATATGGAGAAATGGTCCCTACACTAAAATGGTGACATTGTCATTAGATATTTGTGGTGGATTGTGTTTAATGGGCCACTATGTATACATGCATAACCAGACTATATGGATTTTCCTTCTCAAACCAAAAGTGATGATATATACTTTTTTCACACAGTTGTCTTTATGAAATTGAAAAAAATGGTGATTTCTAACTGACTTTGGTGTGTGTTCAAGACAGAATAGCCTGTATTTTATTTAACAACAAGCCAGAGTAAGACTGGAAAGGTGAAAATTTAATATTGGATGATACTGAAAAGTTCATTATTTGTAATCATTTAATGAAATGTATATTTATTGAGTGTTGGTTGTGAAAATTTTGGCTGTATTTTAGTTCTCTAAGTATTATTGTATGATGTGGCATTACTGCAGTTGTTTTTTTACATTAAAAAAACCTGCAAGGTAATTTATCGACTGATTTTATGTATACAGGGCCTGATCAAAATACTTGTTAGATTTGTATCATTATGCAATTATTAAATTTATAATAAGTGATCTTAATGAAGAATTTGGGCATGTAGGATTTTACAATACATATTGGACTGATTTTGAGAATTCCATTTATAAATTGAAAGACATTTTGACATTTTTGAGATTTTCAGTGAAATATGAGGTGATCAGAAAGGATATACTCATAGATGAAAATTGATAGGCAATTCAATAATGGAGCCAAATTTAATGCATAACTTGTAACATAACTTTTCCACTGAAAATACATATGTTTACATGAACAATTTAGATTCCTACTGTCAAACTCCATGTAGGTATATTAGGTAATTTTTATGTGTATTGATGAAATTGTCCAATACTTAGTGAGAGCATTCACACCCCTTGAAATATACCTAGTTCATTTGATATTTGGTAGGTATATTTATACTTGATACATATAGCAGAAAAATGTGTTGTAATAATATATATATGAAAAACTAAATTTGTACATATGAATATATTATTTAATAAAGAGTCATGAGAATCTCCTTCTCTCATTTATTGGGAAATAACAAATAGTTATATTTGGGCCTTCTTTCACTACAGGGTCTTGTATTTTTCAATGAGGAGTCTACCATGATCAGTTGTATTCTCTACAATGAATATCCTTTATGGTTCAGTATTTGGAGAAAATGTTTTTGATGAGATGACACATTATTCAATTTATCTCTCAGTTGATGAACTTTTATTTCTATATTCTCGAGTTGCCTTAGGAAACTTCTAAGGATAACAGTGAAGAAATCAAAACTTGAGTTTGCTGTCAATTGATATGGACATTTTTCGATTTGATCTAGAATTGCTTCGAGGTTATTCAGTTTTGAATAGATATTTTCAGCCAATGCATATGTATTTTTCCTGGAAATAAATCATGGCACTACTAAAAAACATAGCAGCTCTGGTAGGTTTTCTACTCAAAAGGATTGATACAACTATATCCCAATACTAAAGCACATAAAATAAATTAGGACGTTTTAACAAAAAACTTTACAGTTTGAATCGGTTTTAATGATGCTTCTGAATTCTAGAATATTGATATTCATCACACATACCTGAAAGTATCCAGTTTTACAACCTGCCTATTGCAGCTGTAATCATGAAAGATATCACTCTCTAAGATTGCAATTTCATTTTCAATAGCATTTTTTTTAAACTTCAACATTTCAAGATTCCTTTCAATCTCTGTCTGAAGACAATTCGCCAATGTACATTTCTTCTGAAGTAATCTGAGTTCCCCCTGACACCTACAGGTTTCAAAAAATAGTTTGTTTATTTCCATGGACTGTAAATGGAATAATTTCAAATTTCCATTGATGTCTAATGTAGCGTGCTCGATGAAGTTATTCAGATCTGAGAAGGTGAATTTACTTGTAATTCTTTTACCAAAATTTTGAATCATTTTCTACAATTATTCGTTCTGATACCGTCGACACTTTTGAATCATAGAACATAAAACACAAAATGACATGACACATTATGAGATTTGAGTATCCATAGTGTTGCCAACCATTTATAGCTGAATAACCTTGTTTCCCAGCGAAAATAATGCATCAAAACCGGGTTAACTCCTATACCATGACGTCACCGAAGGTACGGTCCTGGACGCGCAAGTAGCCTCACAGAATAATCAGTTGGTTGATACACCATATAGAGATATATTTCCTCCATGGATATATCATTCTATCCTTGATTTCCTCACAGTAGGATAACTCTTCTTCGGTGCTTGATCTGAGGTACAGTCGTGACGTTTTGAGTAAATCTGTCACCTTGAGTGCTTCTTTATCAATATTCTGTGGAGTGTTTTCTATCAATCTTGGCTGCTACTCTGCGACTGACAGTGGGTAGTGACATTTCAGCAATTTTTTGGTTAGGCTGATTGGAAAGTTGTAAAATATTAATTAACTTATATATCAATACTATTCACGTCTTGTTATACTGACGATGTCTTTTCTGACTTATTTGTGATTGTGATTTTTCATTATTTCATATCAGTTTGAGTAGTTGGATATTTATAAATGGCTACCTCGAAAACAACGAACACCTACAACAGACAGAATTGGGAAGATGCTGTGAGTTCTTGAGTATTCTTCAAATATATAAACTTTTCTCACTGGAATAATTTTTCATTTGCAGGATTTTCCGGTATTATGCCAAACATGCTTAGGAGACAATCCCTACATCCGAATGGTAAATTTCATGTGTTAATTTTTGAATAACATAAATTATCTTGTGCATGATTTTCAGACAAAAGAGAAGTATGGCAAGGAATGTAAAATTTGTTCACGCCCCTTCACAGTTTTTCGATGGTGCCCAGGTGCAAGAATGCGTTTCAAGAAAACAGAAGTGTGCCAAACTTGTAGTAAACTGAAAAATGTTTGTCAAACTTGCTTGCTAGACTTGGAATATGGTCTACCAATTCAAGTCAGAGACGCTGCATTGAAATTGAAAGATGATTTGCCTAAGAGTGATGTTAATAAGGAGTATTACATACAGAACATGGAGAGAGAGCTGGCCAGGTCTGATCCTGATGCAGTTCAAGGAAGAATGAGTGAACCAAATGATCTTTTAATGCGCCTAGCTAGAACTGCACCTTATTACAAGAGGAACAGACCTCATGTGTGTTCATTCTGGGTGAAAGGAGAGTGCCGTAGAGGTGAAGAATGTCCATATAGGCATGAAAAACCTACTGATCCTGATGATCCATTAGCAGATCAGGTGAGTGTGATAATATTTTGAAATTTCCTCCTGATATTTTCAATTCATATGTCAGCTGCTTCATTAGCAGAGTTATATTCTTGACTCTGATATCTCACTTGATGATTATTTTTCCTTGTAGAATATCAAAGATCGTTATTATGGGGTCAATGATCCAGTAGCTGATAAACTTCTGAAAAGGGCTGCAGCAATGCCTGCATTACCACCACCAGATGATAAAACCATTACTACTTTGTATCTAGGTAATCTTGGAACTTTGTCAGAGCAGGATATAAGGTATGTTATCATCTGATTATGTGTGATTGTTAAATTTTTACCAGGTGTCCCAACAGTGGATATTTGCTCGATATGTTGATATATATATATATATATATATATATATATATGAAAAAAGTCTTATATGAAAGCTATACAGCACCAAAGTGACTAATCTTTGAAAATAGTTCCAGAATGCTTGATGGTGACGCCGATTTGTCTGCCATCTAATTATTATTTATGTCACACTCTGCCTCACAATAACCTCTATTTGTATTCACTTCTTTACAAGATTTTCTTAACAGAAGATGAGTTTCGCTAGACGTGTATACTATTGCGATAGGGTTTGTGAAAAAATCTTGGTTTCTTCTTCGAGACAAAACCATTGTGAGGATTCCAATCAGTGATTTTCATAGCACCACTTGATTGTTTATGGGGATATTGTAGAAACTTACGAATTTTTCAAACTTAAAATAGGTAGAGAATAAATAGCATATACAAGATGATTCAGTGGCGAGTACCATGAATTGAAGGATTTATAGAGGAACCTAAACTATGAAAAAAGTTCAAATTCATATTTTAAAATGTATTCTTACCGAAATCCAGTGTGTTTTCAGTATCTGCTGATGGAACAGTACTATCATTATATATTTTTAAAGAGTGGACCAATGATTCTATTCTTTGTCTGTATAAGTTGATTTCAAAATTAGCAAGCAATGGCGAAATTTCAGGTACAATGGATCCTTTTCTCTAATTTTTTATCAACTTTTCTAATTACTAGACTGAATTGTTGAAAAACAAAGGATTACTTGTAAAATTATGACAGGAACGGTTTCCGAGAAGAAATAAATTTTTCATAATTATGTTTTCTGTTCATGTAAGCCAGCAATGATAATTACGAGTTTGATCGTAGCTGCACGAATATGGGAAGTAAACAAAGTACGAGATAACTTGTAGATGGCGTCCTAGCAAAGAACACAATCTATGAAATATATCTTAGTTGGCGGTCAACGTGATAATGTTTAAAAAATATATATTGAATATCGCACAATGTAATTTTTATCCGTATTAACGTGAATTAACATTATTATCATGTATTTGATGATGTTTTGACATTCAATATTTATATTGAAAAGGAGTTGGTGGGGATTAGGTATCCAATAGAAGAACCAGTATTTCTCAAAATATAAAATTGTGGAAAATTACTAAAGAAAAATTGCAAATGAACAATTTTCATAATTGAATAGAATGGCGACCGATGAATATTGTTGATTAGCAGGAATTCGGTCGAAATGTTAAAAAAAAACCAATTGTTGAATTGTCGACGTTTCGAAACTTTATTGTTTCATCTTCAGGACACTGCAGTATAAGAACACGAACATACATATTGAAATGATATTCTAAAATGTGGTTTCGATAAAAACAAAATTAATTATGTTAGGTAAAAATTGTTGAAAATAAAACACTTCTTTTCCTGTAGAGTGTTCGAAGTGCTTTGTTTTCATCAAAACCCACATTTAAGAATATCATTTTAATATGTATGTTCTTGTTTTTATACTTCAGCGTCCTGAAGATGAAACAATGAAGTTTCGAAACGTCGACAATTCAACAATTTGTTTTCTTCAACATTTCGAACGGATTCCCGCGAATCAACAACAGAAATGATTTTCATAATATTCGCAGGGACCACTTCTACCAATACGGCGAGATCCGGTCGATCAGCCTGGTAGCCAAGCAGCAGTGCGCCTTCGTCCAGTACACGGCCCGGTCGGCGGCCGAGCAGGCCGCCGAGAAGACCTTCAACAAGCTGATTCTGGGCGGCCGCCGGCTCACCATCAAGTGGGGCCGGTCCCAGGGCCGCACCGGTCCCGCTGCCGTCGGCCACCTCGCGGAGAGCTACGAGCCGGTGCCCGGCCTGCCGGGCGCGCTGCCCGAACTCGGCAACAACTTCTTCAACCTCGAGCCGGGCCACATCCCGCTGCCGCCGCCCTCTCTAATGGTGCCGCCCATTTTCGCGCCGCCGCCCATCCCACCGTTCTTCTTCAACGCGCCGCAGCTGCCGCGCTTCCCGGCGGCGGCAGCCGGGGCGGCCGCCGCCGCCGGGGCCGAGGCGGCGCCGAAGCCGGCGGCCGTCGTGCACTATCCCAGCCAGGACCCGACGAGGTTGGGCGCCACGCAGAAGATCCAGGAGTGACGAGGGGCGGTCGGGGCCGCCTATTTGTGATTCTGTTAGCGTCTCAATATATTACTCTGCTCATAGTTTTTGTTTCATTTCATTTTTTCATATGGATGTAGGTACACGATTTGCTCGTATATTCTCGCATAATGGTTCGAGAGTTTTCGAAAAATGATGACCACAAAAGTTCCTTCCATATTGTTTTTCTGTATATTATCTCATCCAAAGAGAGATATTCTTAATGATTTCAATAATATGTATATGTGGTTCGTTTCATCCACATGAAATAATAATAATAATAATGTTTATTTGCCCAATACATGAAATAACAACAATTGTTGAACAACAATACCATTAGTAATATCATAACAGTGGAATGATAAAATCATAGATTATAGTGGTTTCAGAGTTCCGCAGATTCGGTAATATAAACAATTTCATCAACCCACAAAAATTTCTGTAAGTGGGATTCATTCAATTATTTAATTCATGTAAAATATAATGCACTAAAACGTAGTTAGCGATGCTCAAGAGGCAATGGGCGTTATTTTTGTTGTTTACCTATCAATTGGAGGTTTTTATGGATTTATAATTTTTTGATCACTTCTCAAATATCCCCAGGTGGTCGGAAGCGAAAGATATCATCAAAAAAATAGAAATCCAACAAAACTTCGATTCAATAGGCAAATAACAAAAATGGCGTCAGGTCCTGCTATACCAACGCCGCTTGATCATGGCTAACTATGTTTTAGTGCTCAATAAATTACATCTCTAGAAATATTTTAACGCTTATATTTGGAAAACGATTCTCAAGTATGAGATGATTGACGGGTGTTCCAATGAAAAAAATGGACAACCTGTCAAAACACGACATTGGCTGAAATGATTATAATTCTCAGAAAAAAATATGGATCAAAGTGATCATTTTTTTGGACTATAGTTCATTTATTTTCTGGTTGACATCTTCCTGTAGGAGTTACAATAACGATAAAAATTCGTAACTGACCATTTCACCCATTATATAAACTCCTTTAGAATCAGAACAGTGTACATCAAGAAAGCAAACATTTTCAAATTTACCATTGAATAACTAGCTCTTCATAAGCTAACTATATAGTGAAGCGAGCAAGAAATGGTAATTTTTAACGAGTATGAAATGTTGTCATACACGTATCTTCGAGAGATTAATGAAAATTCCGTGCGATTTCCACACTAGTTTTTCAACGGATATAATTTTATATCTGATATTAGGTGATTGCCTATATTCCTCAAGATCGTCATAGCAACGCAGTCATTGTTATGGCGACGTTAATACAGCGATAATACGGCTTTTGTGCCTCCAGGTGACATAAAATTCATATTATGGACCTCTTGTAAGTAGACAAATGCGGTCATTCGAGAGGTTACATCCGAATGATCTTAGTGCTGCGTTACTCATTCATTAAATTGTTCAATATCTGCGTTGTTTATATTTGTGATAAACATTTTTTGTCGACTGACCAACTCAAGATTCCGTCTAAAAGATCAACTTCTAAATGTTTTCTGTTAGGAACCAATTGCGCAATAAGTGTATTCCTTACTGATTCCTGTGACAGCTAGTGAGGAATAAGAATTCGTGTGGAGTGTATTCAGTAGGAGGATAGGATGATTCATATATTTCATAATAGCCGTTTCCGGTAGGTAACATTTTCTGCATCCGTATTACTTTACAATTAGTTTCTGCACTGAATGAGGAAGATGCTAAATATAAAAATATGCTCTTGAGAACATTCTCTGAGGTGGGTACTTGCGACATTATCGAGGGTGTAAAATGAAAGGAACGAATAGCAAACATAGTGAGATTGGCGGAGATAAAATTCCGCATACACTTCGTTTTTGCGTTATTAGCTGCCTCTCGAGCACGTCTTACAGACTTCAGCAGTTCTGGAGGGCATGCCAGATTGAACTCTCGAGTTGTTCGGGGTTCAAAAGGATTCGAGACGAGAAAATTGGAGGTACCTTATATACTCGCAGTGCTTTTATTCACGCTGTTTGACATTGAAACGATGATTATGGCAGGCATAACAGCCGAAATCATGTCACTTCATTCCATTCAAGCAGAGGTTAGGAAGGAATTATTCTTTCATATGGTACTGTTTGGTACTTATATACTGCGCAATGATTTAATCACTATACTTATTGATTTTGCTTGGTATTGATTCTGTACCTTCGGGTCATTGACTTAATTGCGAATCCTATGGAATATTCCAGGAATAGTTTGGATTCTATAGAAGAAAATCTGAGCATTTTTGCTATGGCATATCCTGTACCAATCTCCCACTGTTTTTGAAATATTAATCATCATTTGATTTTAAACGTCAAAAACAGCATCATTAAAAATTGCAATATTTTTCTTCATCACTTTCCAAATGATAAAATAAGTCTCTTCAAAGGTGTTTGAATTGAAGGATGTTTCATTATTTTCTGCATGACCTTAATATTATTTTTTTACACTGAGTTACACTTGTTTCAACTGCGATTTATAATGATGCTGCGTGTTTTTGTCGCCGAAAATAAAAAAAAATAATTCATATGTCAGAAACAGAAAGATATAGGTATAGGCTATAGCCAATATAGACCCCTATATAGATCCCAAAATAGACCTGACAACAGTGCACAGGTGCAAATATTTTCGAAAGCTAGATCCCACCATTCCATAGGCGTGTCCAAAATTCCAAAAATCATCGCCTTCGACTTTGGCGTACCCTGTGTAGAGACCACAACAAAACAACAGATATACTGAATTTCATATTCTTCATCAATTGCATTCAAATTGTGGAACTCGGTGGGTATATCTGAATCACTCGGTGTGGCAATATTGGAATATAGGTCGACTCGGCCACCAAACAATGTTCCATCGATGTCGAGATATACCTACTCGAGATTGAGGTATTATGCATCGTTAACGACTACTAGATCGTACGCGCACAAGGTCTTTTGATTGGTGACATAATGACCCTTCAACTCTCAGAGACTCAAAGAAAAAGTGGAAAAGGGCGAAGTACCAAGGCAGGCTGTATAGTAGATAAGGTAATGATGGGATATGACGTTGAAACGGGCGGGTGTAAGCGTTTATGTTATTCTGTAAGGGCCGGAGAATATTTTCCGTGGACACATTTCAAACCTGTTCCGATTCGTTCTCTCAGCCAATTAATAGTCCAGTCAACAGATACTCGAAAATGTGTGTAGCTAGTGTATGGAAGGGTGCAGAATTTCTGACTTCAGGGATGGGCTTGGGGTCATTATAAGCAAAAATACTTCCCCGAGTACTTTACTCGAAAGTATGAGAAAATATGAAAAGTTATGAGAATCATTTGCATCACATATGTTACGTCATAATCTTCTCTTGAAACCTCGAATTCCCTTTGCGAAACAAACTACCAAATCAAGTGAAAAATTTATAGTGTATTTCTCATTCAGATGGCCGATGGCAAACAGATGCTAGCAAAATAAATCATGTACAGTGTAGACTCGATAATCCGAACGTTCAATAATCCGAATTCTTCAGTAGTCCGAAGCATTTTTAATACATTGAGTACTCTATACCTTTACGCCTATTTATTTTCCATAGGAATTGTGAGTGAAATGTTCAGGGATTCCCTTAATTGTTTTTTTGTTAGTATCTGGGATTCACATTATCTAACTCTAATTTTTAGAGGTTGGTGAAATGCTTAATGTTTTGGCAGAGCCAAATCTTACAAACGTGGAAATATGTAATTGGGTGGAAAATGATGAAGATTTGTTACCGTTAGAAGACGCAGATGAAGATGAACCTGAAGTTAGCGACCATGAGTAATTAGATAATCCAAACAAAACTGTTAAGAACGCTGAAGCAGCTAAAAGTTTTAATCTGTGTTTGAAATGGGCCGAAGAAAATAATATTCCGTTGAATGATATTCTTGTACTTCAAAGATCAAAAGAAATGGTCTTAATAAATAATCAAAGGTGTGTTAAGCAAACAAAAATTTCAAATTACTTTAGAAACTAGTATTATATTCTTACTTTCATGCATATTTTAGTGTTACTTTTTCGTATTCATGTTTTTTTTGCATTTCGTAATAAAAAATTAAAAAAAAAACTGCTTCGGTAATCCGAAGTTTTTGGTAATCCGAATCGCCTTGGCTATTATTAGTTCGGATTATCGAGTCTGCACTTTGTAATGAAAATGTACGATTCCCGGAAGAACCACTATCAGCAAAGAAGTTGAACTGTGCTTTCTGTCACCAATACAACAAGAAGTTGCAGAACAGAATTGTGAATATCAACTGAAGAACTTGGATATACAGTTCACCATGGATCAATACCCTCCAATCAGAGGCTAGAGTAGATGTGAAATAGTAATATTATCGAATGAAGAAAGTATAGGAAGTAGCATATTCCGCACGAGAAGCCTTTCAGAAACGTAACGGTAATGTAACAATAACGAAACGGAGTGCAAGAATTGCATTTTCATCATTGTTCCTCGATATCCTCTCCCAGCTCATTAATATCTGAAAGCCATCGTAGCTCCATGATTTTTTGTATAGGTTAGATGAATACAGATTGTCAATCCAAATAGAAGATTCATAATTTCAATGTTATGTGATTGTAGCAGCACCAATTCTAAAATGCGATTTCACCAAAATTTTATATTAAAAAAAATATATTGAGGTGACTGTTGTTTTCCAATGCATGCCAATCTCTTTCCTGAGATGTTTTTCATTGCTTCACAGTGCATTATGATTCGGATGTCCTCTATTATTTTCTCAAATCCAGCCGTGTAGAGGCGAGTGCAGAAATATAATGATCTTTTACTTCTCAGGTCTACTGAAGATGGCAAGTTAGTTGCCGAGAAAAGTATTTAGACTCATTCAAATATTATTGTGGTCTTTCGGTTTCTATTTATTTTGTATTTGAGTGTTTGACCACAGTCGAAAATTTTCGTGCATTTTCTTCTTTGTAGAGTTTTTCTGGTAGAGGCAGAGATTTTCATTAGAGCTAACACTGTTCATAAATCCAGTTGCCTCAATTAATTCTGATATTTCTACACTCTCACTAGTTCATGGGTAACGAAATACTTCTCCTACAGTGTGTGTACCTGTAGATTAGAACGGTACTTCACAGTGCGGGGTGTGAAAATGAAAAAATCTGGTTTGGTACAGAAAAATGGGAAGCTGTGAGAAATTGCGAATGCAGACAGGTATTGATTGATGTGTCCTGTACTTCAGAGGTCCAGAATCACTTCAGTTCTTGCCACCTATTCAGGAATATTTCATCAAATGATCTTTGTTTTCTCTTCTATCTCCAGATTCATAATTATCCTTAGTGGAATTTTGATGATATTGCATAATGAGTACTCGAAACTCATCTTATTCGTTCGCAATTCATATAACGAACCTCATTTGTTGCAACTTCAGATGTGCCCAACTTCAATTGTTTTAAAAGAAAATGGCATTTCCGGAGTGCCATAAAGTAGGTAACCTATACGTATTCGGTCACTTGAAATATTATACAGCTATATTTATAGAATATGGAGGGATACATCTTCAGAGGTTCTTGCTATTGTTGTAATTCGCTTTCGCATTTTTCATCTTCACAATAGCTCTTCGCGATCAGAAAGAATGAATATCAATGGGGTGGATGGTGAACAATGAAAAATTAGAATTGGTGGATTGTTCTCGAGACATTCATATGGATCATGATTTGAACGAATTCGGCGAAAGAAGTCATCATACTGAATAAATGGCTGAATATCATCTAGCAACATACTCCCAGTTTATATGAACTTGAGACGTGAATTTTAGCTAGGTGTGGGCTCTTTGTGTAGTACTTTTGAATGAGTTCATTCTTCGACAGATATTCAAATCATGCTGTGAGCAACAAATACCTACTTTCTGCCCACGTGTTGCAGCCAATATTTCACTACGATCTGATCAATTGAATGTGTTTCTTTGAAATAATGATGTACAGAACACTGATGGAGCTATTCTGCCTATTTGCCTATTTAATTTCTCCAACCAGAACTCTAACGTACAGCTAACTTGATTATAGCATTTTATTCGTTATTGCGGAAAATCACTCGAATGTCAGTTGTTAGATGGCGACACAAAAATGAAAACAAAATCATTATTATAGATAATTGCACAATCAGTGTTATGGAAATGTTGATTCAGAAGTAGTAATTTAGGTTACTTCTCAATTAATGATCGAACTACATAATTACAATATCAAAACGTCAACTATTTGTACAGAAATCTGTAAAAATGTCACCATCTTCTGGGGAGTTTCATAACTATTAGGCCATTATAGTGGAAAATGGCGTTAGCGTTTTTGTCGGAACAAAACACCATCAGTGACTGCACCAGTGTTTTGTACATCGTTCTGACAACTAACCAGGAGAAGTAGATTAGAAGACAACGAGAAGTAGACAAGGAGCAGAGTCAAAACGATTTCAAAACATAACAAATACACACACATTCATTTCTACTCATAGAAGTGGAAGTTTTGGCACCAATTTCCTTGCTATTCCAGTATTGATTACCGAATAATGATTAAGTTCGGAAGACCCTTTTCAGACCCAAACCTAGAACTGACATTTATATGTATATATAGGTAATTCTAACAGTTCACTGTCAATGCACAATGTAGGTACCTACTCGGATATTAAAGAGAATATCATTTTCACATTAATAATATATATTTTTGTTTGATATTTCCTGATTTAGGATAATACTATGTTGTAGCCTTAGGTATTCTTTATCTCAGGAAAAATTCAGTAAATACGCAGAAAGACGCACCAGCATATGGACACCTTCAGGATTGCGGCAAGCTGATCATCTTCTCTGTCATTTTCACCTTGAAAGGTAAAATGTATTATTCAACCTCACAAGGAAAGCTTAGATTTTTTCAAGTGCTACTATAGACTCAGGGGAGATATCAGATGAAGAAGGAGGAGAAGAGCACAGGCTCAGAGGAGGCAAGATGCTCAGAGGAGAAGAACACATACAGATTCTGCAGAAAATGAAGAACACGCTATATCAAGAAGTACTAAAATATTCCTAATCGCATTAGCTTATATAAGCTAGTTTCCAGAAAAATAAAAGCTGAGAAAGCTGAGCGTGTTTTTCCTTTATCAGTTGACAACACGATATATAATGTACGGAAAACATCGTGTTAGCGTGCGGTGGAATTTTGGGAGAGAAGGAAGGTGTTGGAATTCTTCTCGATAGTTCGGAGGTTGCAAGCATCAGGAAAGAATTCACTAGGCAAATATTTCCACAACTTTGCTGTTCTATTGATGAATGACGCTTGGTATGGCGATGTTCGACAGGTGACGAGCCTGACAGTGAAGGGGTGAGCAGCCTGAGCTCGTCTGGTTTGTCTACTAGGAATCGCGCGTGGTGGCATAATAGATGATATTTCCATTGAGCACCGACCGTGGAAGTATCTACAAAAAAAGCAGAGATTGCCGACCTTTCTACGATGTTCTAGAGAGGTCAGTACTCCAGGACAGGTCGAATTTGTGCTTTGTAGATCATGAGCAGTTCGTGGGATGTGTTCATTGGTGACCTTAATTTATGATCTTGCATCAGTGAAACTGCCGATTGGGTATAAACATTATATTCCAGTTTTTACACTGTCACCAGATCTGCCAGAGCTGTATCATGAATCTTCATGATCAATATTTTACGTGATGCAAATAAAAGTGGAATCGAATACGACGACCCAAATGAAAACGAATATTTTCGCTACAAAACGAGGATTTCACAACATATCGTTCCGTGTTTGACCCTTTTCAATAATGGGAATTCATGTCGTGTACGTACCCAATGGGGTGGGTTGAAGGAATCTAATCAGAATAATCCCCTAAAAGTTGCCATATATAGATGCTCAGATAATTTCACGAATCGTTGATTTTTTCATTTTGGTTGCACATATGTTAAAGAACTCGTTTCGAGAGCATTTTGCTGGAATCTGGAGCAGGATAGTCAATTTGGTCGATTACACAAGCAATTAGAGTAAATATCAAGCTGCGCAAATGGATACCGTACAATATCGATATTCAACAGTAATCTCACATCTCGAAATGATAAATCTTTTTATCCCTTTGAGATATACTTGATATCAGTAGTCTATAATATACGGTGTTAGAATTCGAAAACTATCAATGGGCTATATGTCACAGAAGAAAGATGATATCAAAAATGCCTGAAACTGTTTCTGGGTTAGGTTGGGGGAACTAGATGACATGAAAAAACTCCCATAAAATGTATTAGGCCCCACGTACCCCAACTTAAAGATATTGAATAGCAAATCCTACAATTTGATGATGTATCACCAATTGTGATACATTATTGAGAAGCTCACAAAAAATTCTACACAATTATATGAATAATAATAATGATCTGTGAGATTTTGAATGATGTATCACAAGTAGGTATTTGGCATTCGATTTTTTAGTTGGCGTAGGTGAGGCTGAGGAGGTTGATGGGGGTGAAAGAAGAAGAAAGAAAGGAAGAAATTTATTCATCTGTGAGACTTATACATTACATACTTATACGAATATACAATGTACAAACCTATCCAACTAGTCAATTCAAAAATGAGTGCGCAAATAAAAACAGAAAATACGAAATAAGAAGGTGATATATTTAAAATTATTATTGTACATGGAACATATATTGGACTAACACTATCTTTAAAAATAACAATTCCTCTACACTGTAAAATGTATGATCCGCTGAGAATGATTGGACCTTGTTCCTGAAGGTATTGAAGTTATTGGGATGTATATTCAACTCTGTATCCACTATGTAACTGAACTTGTTGAGGCATTTGATTTCAATGTGTCTTGGTGAATGTTGAATGTTGAGTTTTGTTTTATGTCATTCCAATTCCTCCTTCCTATTCTAGGAACGATTCCAGGTACTTTTTGTTGTGTTATGTTCGTCTCTACTCTCTCCTCACTCGTAACTCTCCTCACGCCTATTATCAGCTGAAGTCATAAGGAGATTGCTTCAAATTCATAACGAAATTTCAAAATTTGGTTAGCAGAATGTTTGACCAGAAGTGACCCAAAACAATTATACTGAATTTTTAACCAAAATACACCCTTCAAAATTTCATATTACGGAAACAATTGAATTCATTGAAGTGTATTGGAAAAAATCGGAAAGAATATATGGAGTGTTCTCTTTGGAATAAAATAATTCAAAATGGCGCTCAGTCGCCAGTTCAGAAACCTTAGCTGTCTTCTTTCTATGAAAAAGTAGATTTTCATCTCCTATTTGAACCCTCCAAATTTCGTTCTGGTTAATTTCACTAGAAATTATCATGGGTGGAACTGACAATAATGTGTAAATACAGGGTGTTCCTCAGTATAATTTATAATCAGGAGGAGGTAATTTTTGGGCTCATTTTGATAACTGGTTCATATTCCTGGCCGATCTACAGGTGCTTGATTTTTTGAGATTTTTCAGTTTCTTTCTCTTTATAGCTCCTGCAGTTTTCGGGATATTCTGCTTGAATTTATTAAATAGAGCTCTCGTCATTGTGCATTTCGAATGGCTGTGAAGTTATTTGTGGTGCACCGCTGATCGTAGTTTCTCAAATACAAAATGAGTTTCTCGTTTCATTCAGACTCTTTTCGCTCACTTGTAGTTTCGCCGTACCTGATCTTAAATTCTCTAGACGAAAAAGACATTTTTAAAAACATCTAGGAAGATCACCCTGTAGATCAGTAACGGTCCCATGTTCGTATAAACTTTCGGTGAGCCGAAGAATCTCCTCATTCTGTTATCCAAGACACTTGTATGTTCAGGCATATTATTATCATTTCATTGTGTTCAAAATTCGAACAGAATGAAATTGACGAGTTTGAGGTGCGGCTTAGACCTGATTCGCCCTGTTCATTTCTGTGAATATCTATTAGTTTTTTCCGAATGATATGAGCGAATGGATGCATTCATATGGAGCTATGGCCTATCCAATTAGGAGAAAAACTGGATGTGGATCCTTCGCATTCTTTTGCGTTGAGCACCGACCGCAATGAAAAGGAAGATTGAAAGAACGCAAGTCGTCCCTGGATTCGGGAGGAGTATAAGTAGTCTTTCGGCCAACTTGAATTTTTTAGTTCGCCGTTTCTACCCTTTGTGATCGTCAGCTTGTTATCAACATGGATCTGCTTATATTCGGAAGAGTCAGTTCTCGGATAAGCCTCAATAAATAAGAAGTGAGTTATCTTTTATATTTCGATGCCAGTTGGGATTCGTGAGTGCTCGAGTATAATGTAATGCACGATATAGGTATTCCAACAATGTTGACTGATTGAGTACTATGAGCTGATACTATAACAACATGAGAACAAGGCCTGTCAGTTTAATTTTTAAATGGTGACATATTTTGTTTCAATTGATTCTGAGATTTTTTCTAAATTCAGTGATGTACATTGCCTTTCGCAAAAAATCAGCGCACCGCCCACAAAAATGGATATTTTCATTAAAAGGCTATGAACAATCAATATGAAATTTGAATTTGTGCCATATCTTCGAAGAGCTCATGACATTTAACACTTGAATATTATGACGGAATAACTGAATATGAATAATAATCAACTGACCGTTATGATACAAGCTTACTTCGAATTTGGGACAGTTCCAAATCGTCATGGATTGAAAATGATGGAAAAAAAAATTCAGATACTGATACTACGAAATCAATCAAGAAATCTAAATGGGAGAATGAAGAATTTCAGTTTGATGAAGATGAATTATTCGAAGTTATTCTCTTCACAACAATCGGTGCAAACGAGATACGTTCTATTCAGGATAATATCATGAGATGTTTGAGAATGAGACACAAATGTCACACCGACCATTTATGTCCCGATCATATATACCTATGAACACAGATACATTTAGGTCCATGGTTCCAAGGAACATTTCTTCTCATATGGTATGACAGCTTGGGGTAGCACTGCATCATGTCATCTCAAACTCGTAGAAACTCGAATAGAAGAAAATAATATGAATAATCAGTGATGAATCAAATCTCTCGACTACAAATTATTACAAGAAGCTGAGCTGTTAGATATTCGGGAAGTATTCGTTCTAAGTGTTGTATTGATTTGCGCAAATCTGTAATTGAAACTCAACTAATCATTTCACTCAAATTATCGAAGACGACATTTTCATCCGAAACTGTCGAATAGATTACCTACCTACCTCTATTTTCTATTTTATCACCTTCCACTCGATATGAGAGATATAAAACCACTGCATTCATTCAGAAAGGCGTCAAAATCATGCCTTCTGGATGTTTATAGGAATGAAATATACAAACTGATCAATAATTATATATATCAATCAACCATCAATCAATGATCATATACAGTGTGGAACAGCCAAATGGATTAACTTCGATAAAAATCTGGTATAAAAATGTCTTCTAACGTTACTCAAAATCTCTGCATGTTGCCAAGACGTTCGCGGCGAACATTTTGAACATCTCTCACCTTGAAATTATTGTTTCTTGTTTTTTTTCTCATCATTCGTGGAATACAATAATTTTCTTTTTTCAATGTTAATTTTTGTAATACATCTGATTACACTTAACAGTTGAAGATAGGTATGGGACATTGTACATGAATTATGTCTAGAATTTTCTGAAGAACCCAAAAAACTAATGATATACAGGAGGTTGTATTCAAAATAAGAAAGTTGGTATCGGCCACTGTCACATGACACCCTATGTAATTATTTTTTTTTTCGAAAAAAATGCGCATCTAAAAATACACATCGACGTTTCCAAGCGTCTTTCCCGACACGCTCTCATTTATTCGTTATATAATTTATTCCATTTGGCTGTTCCACATTGTATATTAGATCATTATATAGATTTTGAGTGATACCATGAGAGCATTTTTTCAAATGTTATCTGATGGAAATCACATACACAAGTAGTCAAGTACTTCTGTGACCCCCCTTCGTTTATTCTAAAAACACTTTTTTTCAATTCATATCATAGGATCATTTTAAATGAACATTCTTCTTATTATTATTATTATCATTTTGAATATCCATCACTGAACGATCGCTTCTCAATCGATGAAGGGTGGTGTATTCGATGATTTTTCTAGTTTTTGTGTGATTTTCTTTCCCTTTTCCAGGAAATAAAATGGAAGTTATTATAAATATTTCAATATATTTGTGGTGAGGAAATTTGGATAAATTCGGAATTCCACCATACTTGAATGATGTCAGGTGGTGGTCCAAGTTAGGACACACGTTTATGTGAACTTTTTTTCATAAAATATGACAAGGAATCACCCCCTGACATCAATGACATAACTCTCTAGTGATTTTCAAGTTCAGAATTCGGATAGAGCCAAGACACTATCGCAAACAAGAATCTCATGGCCAACAAGCCTCAATCGCGACTGTGGTAGAAAAATAATTCTCCACATTATAGGATTTGTTGCCGTACGATGTCGTTGTGCCAGCTATTTCATGAACACCTATTAGAGTAATTGGATTTTTTATCAAACGACAGCCAGAAATATCATCTAAGACTAACATGATTCCTCTCAGAGAATGTACCAGGAGATTCACCATAAATATTTTCCTCTTCTGGGAGTTGTAAAACCTTCTGAAATGATCTCAATGATCTTTTGTATGTTTCAATACATTGATAAAAAATAAAAAAGGTGTTGCAATCAAGAGAACAATAGGGCAGTAGGTAATTTCGTGAACAGTATTTCATTCTGGAATCGTTCAGTGATTCTGACATGGAAAATTTCGAGAAAAAAACCAAAACATTTTTTCTCTTCCAACACGATGTTCCTCAAAAATATTATAGGTTTTTTCCTCGTGTTGAAGGAAGATGAAAAAAAAAACAATGATGCCAAGTCTGATTAGGTTGTGTGAAAACAATACGAAAATATCCCGGACAATACTATGAGTATTCTTTTTGAGTCAAAGAATAGTTATAGTTATTTCTCATAGTTGTTCTCATATTTTGACTATGACTGAATCAATTTGATGTGCTTCTTCAAAATATTCAGATTTTAAATAGGAAACTGGAGTTTGAGTTTAGATATTGTCACTTTCAAACTTTAATAACTGCGAATATCTGACGTTATTTGAAAACATTTTTATGGTAACTGATCATAGGATCGTAATCACCAGTGCAGAAAATCAGTGACTTCCTATGCTAGTGCCGAAAGTACCAACTTCTTGCACGCGCGATGGTAGAAGAGTAGTTGTTCAAATCACTAACTGTCCACAAGATTCACCAGTAGTCGAGATTCGAGGATTTGAATCCAGCATTTCATCGATATTCTTTTAGTTTGTCAATTAACTTGCAGTGGAATTCAACTTTTCACAGGCTTTTCACTCAATTGGCATAGCTATGTGTATCTCGTGAATAAATGAATGAACAAGAATAAATTGAACCGATTAACCTGGGTCCACAAATTGGTACAAGCTTTGGCACCGACAGTGTCCAAGTTTGGAGTAACAAAATAGAATGGGAGCCAAAATTGGACAAAATTGAACAGGAAAGAGAATCATTTCGAAGAAATATGGTGGCGTGATGCGTGGTTGAGAAATCGAAAGGCCCAAAGGGATTTACGATAGCTTATTCGGGTACATTTCTAATGTGGAAAGGGTCTACGATATTTTCCACAAAATGAACTCAACTTTAATAATCTTGATCACATCATATTCAATATCTAGTTTCGTCTCAGAAAAATGTTCATTCCAATAGCAGAAGGAGAGAAAAATTAAGAATAACCATGGTGGCGTGACGCCATTTTGGTAAAAAATTCAAATGGCATGAATTCAAACGGAGTCGTGCGATGGTTCTCTCGATAGCATTTGCCATGTAGAAAACGACTGTGAAATTTCTTCAGGAGATCAAAATGGCTGGCCTCCTCAAAGAAAATATTATCGATCATTTCCTATGCTTTTCTGATGATTTTGTGATCCTGTAACCGAATAATGAACTAGATTTCCTCTCAGTTTCAGAAGGATGGTATTCGAGAAATGGAAAAGTTGAACATGATGATAATCGCATTATTTTTCCTCCTTCTGGGATCAGTCGACGCAGAGATATCGTGAGTGAAAATAATTCTCGGGACTGTCGAAAAATCATCTTCATTCGCATCATTTTTTATAGCTTATGCCCACTAGATTTCTATCATGAACAAAAGACAGAAAGAGTGGAACAGGAAAAGGAAGAGATAGCGTAAGTAGTCCCATGAACGCTTGAATCCATTCGCATCAATACAGCATGTTTCACCTATTAAAAATCCGAAATTATTTTTATTTCATTCTCATGTTCATTCACAATCAGTAGACTCATTTCTCAGAAGTAGGTACTCAATGGATACAAATATACAGGGTGTTAATCAAACATGTGGCAAAGATTTAAGTGCTTGTACTTTGGACTATTCTGAGAATATTTTGTCTTTCGATAATTTCTGAGAATCATCCTTTCAAAAATCGTAGAGATACAGAGCGAACGAGATTCTACACAATAACTACATTTCATTTGTCAAAAAATACACACAAAGGTTACCTAATCTACAAGAACTGTTGAAAATGACTATAGTAGGTAATGACTATTTTCAAGAAATCAATTGTTTTGTGTATATCAAAAATAGTTTTCTCTAAAATGTTGTTCGCCATTGTTCGGCCTGTATATTTGAAAAGAAGAGGATTTCCAGAAATCATCATCAAGGAACAAAATATTCTTTCAATATTCCAAAGTTATCGCAAGAAATCAATTGTTTTGTATATATCAAAAATAGTTTTCTCTAAAATGTTGTTCGCCATTGTTCGGCCTGTATATTTGAAAAGAAGAGGATTTCCAGAAATCATCATCAAGGAACAAAATATTCCTTCAATATTCCAAAGTTATCGCTGGGTCAGCTTGTTCCTGCGAATGGTAACTTCATATTTTTCTCAACTCAGTATTGACGAGTAGAAATGATTAACAAGTTTTGTCTGAAACAATTTTTTCATGAGAATACGACAAAAATAATGGAACTAACATCATGAATTCACTACTCGCTCACTCTTTATCGTTTTTTGTTGTTGTGACATGTTATGTAACATGAAATTGGTCAGTTTTTATCACAACAGTTGAATGTGTTAATGTCATCCAATTTTTGTCTGATTGTCGATATGAGGTAGAGTAAAATGAAGGTTTCCATTCGAAAAACCAATTTGACTCTGAAATTACCATGAAAAAAAAACATTTTTCTAAAATGAATGATTTCAGAGATATGAGGCTGTCTCAAGTTGAACGTATATATGTTTCGAAACTTCAATTTATTTCAGATATCACTCTACGATTTGAGTAGATTACCTATGTATTGAGATTCCGAACATAACTCGAACATAACTGATTCCAGAAGTGACATGGCATTTCCATATTCCATATCAGAATATCGAATTCACGTCATGATAAACTGAAGAGGAAAGTGTTCGAAATCCTGCATTATTTTCATTTACATCTGTCAATACAATCAGGATTACTCTCAAAACTATTTCATCAATCAAAAATGTTATCAATTTCAACTCATGAATCCTGAACGAGGAAAATAACTGTCTGTAAGTTCTTCGAGGAGGTGGTAGATTCATTTTTCAGCTTTTTGTGGGATTTTCTCTCCTCGTTTCTGAATAATAGAGTAGGAATTATTGAAAATTATTTCAATATATTTGTAGTAAGGACAGATTTTGTGATATGCCCCAAAATGTCACTGCGCTTGAGATTAAACCTTTAGATACCTCAGAGAGAAATTCTCTATTGGTCAGTGACACCTTGTTTTTGAAAAAAGTCACTTTTCAGTGTCAAAACCGAAAACATATTGAAAAATTTTGCGAAGACAAAAATATTTTAATTGTTGAGAACGGGAGCAGATTCGTTCCCGAAAAAAGAAGAGGTTTTATTCTTATTGAATATATTTGTTTTTCCAAATTTTCTCAAAAACAAGATGTCACTGACCAATAGATAATTTCTCTTTTAGGTATCTAAAGGTTTGATTTCAAGCGCAGTGACATTTTGGGGCAGATCACAAAATCTGTCCTAACTACAAATATATTGAAATAATTTTCAATAACTTCTACTCTATTTTTTAGAAACGAGGAGAGGGAATCCCACAAAAAACTGGAAAATGAGGAAAATAACATTTGGAAAATTTGTATTCCTCATGATATTTAATGATTTCCAACAGGAGATTATCAAAATTCGAAAAAGCTTATCGGGTGGTGACGAAAGACTTCCTTGGAAAAGCAACTTCACTACCTTCAGTTTCAATGAGGTCTTTGTGTGTTATTTCCTCTCGACTACAATTGTAGCTTAATTAAGATAGTGCACACTGTGCATAGTCATGACTGTCATTCATCATCCTTGTATATTGGTTCAAAAGATTCACAAGTGTTTTGTTTCATGAAAATTCGAATCTCTGAACTGAAATCGAAATAACTTTATTGATCATTCGAAAAATATCTGGTTTCACGTAAATTCTGAATTTGGTGAAATAAATTTGGTGAGGTTATCAAATCCATATACGATAAAAACGTGTCCAAGAGCACGATTTTCACTGTTGATGGAAAAATACAGTTATTTCTTTGGAACAATGGAAGAACATTGTTCGTGGGAGAGAACATTTGTTTTTTTTTAAACAATGACATTATATTCTTGATTTTTTCAGTACCGGACTCACTATTCATGATATTTTGCCAGTGGATCCCAGCAAATATGACAAAATGCGACCTCCCAAAAGAGATGGAAACCCTACGATCGTGCATTTCCATGTGACAGTGATGGGATTGGATAGTATCGACGAGAATTCGATGGTGAGCTTGAATCGTTGAGACCAATTTTTCAATTTTGACAATATCAATCAGATACAGTTCGTTGGATCAGAATATCTGGATTCTCTCAATTTCACTGACTTGATGAATTGAAGTGCCTGAAGTTGGGTTGTCTTGAGGCATGAGAGAAAACTACATTGTGAACAAAAATAATCCCAATACACGAAATGTTCACATGGAGAAGTTTCTTTTCATGTGGAAATTTTGTCGTTTGAGGAGTAGGCAAAAAATACTGCGGAGCATCTTTCAGTACCTGAACAATCGTAAACAACAATCATTATCGAGCTCAATTCGGTGTTCACTACACCAAATAATCAATATTTCTAATCATTACAATATTCGAACGTGAGTTTGCTATTTTCTGAATCACCTAGATTTACTTATTCAAGAGTTATTGACGTTTCAGTTAGCCCTATCCGATTCATATGCCTATTCAATGATGAATGTTTTTCCAGAATACTTCAAACTCCCAGCTAACAACCAACCAGCTCTTTCCATTGCTGCACAGTTCTCCAGAATTTCTCAGATTATTACTCATAAAATCTCAATGAATATAGTTTACGATTATTCGATTCTCAACTCTCTTTTCACTTCCACTTTCCCAATATCTACTTTAATTATCCATCTATTCAAAGCTAAAACCATTCATACTAAAACTTGTTAGTATTATTCAAAAGAAGGAAGGAAAGCTCTATTACTTTCGAATGAAAATGCGCTGGCTGCAAATGAACACAAAAATATTTGAAAGTCTCATTCGACCATCTCAATGAACAGTAATGAATTCATTAGGCAATATAACTCTCTAAATTCCATCCTGATGAGTGTTCAAATCTTCGACACCTTCATTAATATACTGTCTGTAGTGTGATATATTTCACTAAAGATACTGTTACGTTGTAGTCCGGGTTCGGTTTCTACAAACACTCCGTAGAACACTTAAAACGAATTCTACAAAACACAATAACAATTCACTTCTAATTCGATCTCGCTTATTATTGCTCGATTCACAGTTCTAAATCGTACTACGTACTCTCCCGGCCTATCATTCCCGTATTTATATCGAGATACACATGATTCTAGAGCCCTCGCGAACTTCAGGTAGATTCCTAGTATTTCGCGATGATTCTGTCCCTTTTCGGTCGGCCGACAATTATAGTGGGCGCGGGTCAACTTCTCCTAATGATGCTTCTCTAATCTCGTAACAATACAATTCATGTTTTTTCCAGACCTATGCAGCTGATATATTTTTCGCACAAACCTGGAAAGACCACCGCTTGAGGTTACCTGAAAATATGACTGCCGAGTACAGGCTGCTTGAGGTTGAGTGGCTGAAAAATATGTGGAGACCGGATTCTTTCTTCAAGAACGCCAAATCCGTCACGTTCCAAACTATGACTATTCCAAATCACTACATGTGGCTGTACAAGGATAAAACCATACTGTATATGGTTAAGTACGTGTAAATAGGTTTGTCTTGAGTTTTAGAGAACTGGATTGGTTGACATTGTCCAGAAATTTTTCCGGTAATCCGGTATTTGTACTATTCTATCTGGAGGAGATTCAGCGAAGACAGTGAGGTGTTCATACAGTTCAAGTGAAGAATAATTGAGATCATATGTGTTTTGTAAATTATCTAGTTATCAATGTGATAGGAGCAAAATAGAAGAAATCACCAAATCAATGTACTTGAAAGGAGCATTACTTGTATCATCCTAGTAAGAGATGAATTTTCATTCATGATAATAAACTTTAATTTTGAAATTTTCTCCTTGGAAATCTGCATCCACTGCGGATTGGTTGATAATATTGTTATTTCATCACAGTATACTGATGAAAATTCGTGATTCAAACATGATTCTGGAAATATCATCATGTGTATAAATTAAAATTGATGTTTTATTTCAGGTTAACTCTACGTCTGTCCTGTGCAATGAATTTCATGATATACCCTCATGATACTCAAGAATGTAAACTTCAAATGGAAAGTTGTGAGTATATAAGTAGCTACCATAATCAAGTTAGCAATTCCGGCTGTTTGAGACTGACAAATTGCTGGAAATTATTTCCAAGCTTCTGACCCCACCTCTAGAAGACGTAATTTGTATTGCCTCTGGATTTTTTTTTCGTAGAATTGATGTTGTCATTAATGATAGATATAACATTGATGTAGTGGATTACATCAATGTTCCAACGGTCTTCAACTGTGGAGGTGGAAACTCAAAAATAATCCACAACGATTTTCTGTGTTCACTTATCATCCCAGAGTTCTACTGGTTCTTCTTCTTCCAACTGGAAATCATAGGAATGGTTCGAGAAAAGTATTTCTGGTCGAGCATATTGGTGCTCACAATCTGAAAAACTGACTTGTATGCAAAATTGAAAAATTTTCCCGATTTCATTATCGTATCTTCATCTTCTCCAATTTTCATTCAAATCTGCGAGTCGATATCGAGACAAATTCAGATTGATCTGAATTAGAATAAATAGAATAAATCGAATAGAATAAATATAAAAGTATTTGATAAGGAGACAAAGTGTTCGTGCACAGAAAAGTCTGGATGATTGTTAATTTCTAATTATGATATTCAGATTGAATCAGCGATATTGTTGCTATGGTTTATTCATATTAGTCCGCTGTAGCAAAGTGAATAGATCTTCTTCATTTGATGTATGTCTGTGATATGAAACAGTCATCAGATATTTTGGGTATCGATTCATCTCTTTGAGTAAATTCACAGTGTTGACTAAAGTTATCCTCATTGATTTTCTCTAGAAATTATCTAGAACATTAGGACGTGTCAGATTGATTACCCGATGTGTAAGTGAGTTACGAATAGAGCCAGAGTACATGACATCTACATGAAAGTATCATTATGAAGATTTGTGAATTGAAACTTGCCTAGCGAAGTCTTTCCTGATGCTTACAACCTCCAAAATTTCAAGAAAAATTCCAACACCTTCCTTCTCCCCCAAAATTCCACTGCTGGCTAGAACGATGTTCCTCGAACATTAAAGGTTTCCCTTTCGTGTTGTCCACAGATAAAAAAAAAACCTTGAATTACATTTTCTTCACTTCGTTATCATCAATATCGGTGACATATCGAAATGATGAAGAGAGTTTTCCATATGTGTTTCTTATCTATGGTAATAGAACTGAAAGATCCACTTTTGCAGTATCTCACACAACTGATGACATGATCTTCGAATGGGACCCAGACGTGCCATTGGTAGTGGACGAAAATATAGAACTACCCCAGCTGGCTCTGGTGAAAAATAATACGGCCGATTGCACTCAAGTCTACTCTACTGGTGAGGATGACGTAGAAATTCCTATTCCACAATAAATGTTCAATATCTTCTAGGTAACTTCACTTGCCTGGAAGTAGTATTTGTATTGAAAAGAAGGCTGGGTTATTACCTGTTTCATACGTACATTCCTACTTGTCTCATTGTTATAATGTCGGTAAGTAAATGATTATTTCTTTACATTCGTAAATTATTTTTTCACAATACCGTGGAAATGGTCTCTTTTGGTCTCTACAAACACACTCGTGTGTGGTTCGACTTATTCAAACAATCATATCCATACGAGTTTGATCATGATACAACTTGCTGTTGATGAACCAAGAAAACTACGATGTAGTTCTCTAACGTACAGCTCTGACGTACAGCTAACTTGATTACAGCATTTCATTCGTTATAGCGGAAAATCACTTATATGTTAGTTGTAAGATGGCTGTACAAAAATGACAACAAAATCAGTATTATTGATAATTGCACAATATGTGTTATAGGAATGTTGATTCAGAAGTAGTTATTCAGGTTACTTTTCAATTTCAGATTGAACAACATAATTACAATCTCAAAACGTCAACTATTCGTAAAGAAATCTCTAAAAATGTCACCATCTTCTGGGGAGTTTCATAACTATTAGGCCATCATAGCGGAAAATGCCGTTAGAGTTTTTGACGAAACAAAACACCATCAGTGACTGCACCAGTGTTTTGTACATCGTTAAGAAAACGTATACTTTCACAGCTGTAATCCATCAAAACGGGGAGTGAAGTCAACAACTATCAATGTCTTAGCAACTTGATGAAGTTTAAGTCAAACCATGAGTCCTTTCACTCAATTCACAGATGGAAAGAAATCAGCTTTGGCCATCTCATTCAGAAATTGGATTTATAGAGCTCTGGAGGTTATGAGAACTGTATTTTGCCAAAAAGAACACCCTGTATATTCTCGTATGGAATGAAAGATCTTTTCATCACTATCTCATTGATATAGCCCTATATTCATAATTTTTTCAGTGGGTATCGTTTTGGATAAAGCCAGAAGCAGCCCCAGCGAGAGTAACACTTGGTGTGACTTCGCTGTTGACCTTATCAACTCAACATGCCAAAAGTCAAGCTTCCCTACCACCAGTTTCTTATCTGAAAGCTGTCGATGCTTTTATGTCTGTTTGCACAGTGTGAGTATTGAGAAACCTCATTTCTTCCTTCAGGTGTGAAAAAATTGAAACTGCTCGTTTTCATGTCTGACAGTTGAATATTGAATCAATCTCTGTATATGACTTTCAAATTGAATGACAATAATTTTTCTCAAGTAACTTTTTTCGAAATCTTGTCATCTTTTTGCGTAGTCATAGTCATTTTTCTGATTTACCGCCATATCAGCCAAGTTGTCGGACATGCATAATAGATCCTCGAGAAGGAAAATTTCTATACTTCAATACTTCCCCATATGTTACGGACTTTATGGATCACACTGTATATGTGTGAGATATTCAATCGACTCTTCGATCGACCTCAATGAAGAATGTATCAGTCGCTCAGCAGAATGAGGTCTTTGGGTCTCACCAGAATGTTCTGCATCCTCGACTGCGCCTCATCCTCATTCTTCAGATGAGAATGAAGAAAAATCACGGCCCTGATACACGAATAACTATTTCAGGTTCGTCTTCATGGCCCTCATGGAATACTGTCTGGTGAACATCGTTCTGGGCGACTCGGATGCTCCCAAGCCCGCTCCCAAGAAGCCCAAGTCGACCAACATCTTCGAGGTGGTGTCGAAGGACCATTCTGTGCTTCTTAGTGCCCCAAATCCGCCACCGCCCACCGTGAGTCCAGCTCAGAAGCAAAGGAGCAGAGCAATAAACATCGACAGATTCTCCAGAGTCTTCTTTCCTCTCTTATTTACTGTTTTGAATTGTACTTATTGGATAATGTTCGCTGAATATATATGAGTTCGATAGTTAGCACGATGTTTTCGATGATTTTCTGTATAATGCGCGATTATTTGTGAGATAGCCTAATAGTTAGCATGCGTGCTTCTCAAGTTGTGGCTTGGGGTTCGGATCCCATTAAAAGACGATTATTTTTATGATGATGTGAAGGAGAATGCGGTTAGATGTTTTTCCCATCGAGGATTCAAGAAATCGCTGTGGCTGCCGATTTTGTAACGTCAATTCATTATGTCTCTGAACTCAATCTCTTCAGATCTATCGTTTTGATTTCATAACTAGTATTTCCTGGTCACTATACAGGAAGAGGAATGAAAGAAAGTCACCATTTTTATGTGGAAATGAATATTATTCATCTTGAGGACCGGTTAAACTGATCATAAAACTCCTCAGTAGGTGTATTTGCGTAGACAATCTTCTCCAGGAATTTCTTGTGATTGTTTTGTTCCTCAGCCATCCTCATGTTTTCTTGGGCAAGATTCATATTTCGTTGTCTACAAAAAATAATTATTGTATTTTTGAATCGAAATCTGATGCAATATCACTTAGGATTACCTTTGTTTCATTTGTGACTCTCGGTCCATGAGAGAAATAGTCCTCTGTATACCATTGATATAATTGTCCATTTCCTCATTCATCCTATTCTCCAACTCTTTTTGTTTCTGTTGCAACAACATCAAAGATTGAAGAAGTTTGAATTCATCGCTGGATCTTCATTTGAAAAACTGTACTCACCTTCTTCTCTTCGATTTGAGCCAATTGATCCAGTCGAACTTTCTTTCTTTGTTCATCAGTCATGCCTTTATAGAGGAATCCAATCGCTCTGCCTAATCCCAGATTGCTTTGAGCTACATCAGGATTCTCAGTCAATAGATCGCTCGATAGGAAATTGCATATTTCTGCGAGATTATCATCTCTTGTTTGACGATCTTCAGATTGCTTCCTGCTATACTTTTCATCCGCCTGGAACCAAGGAAGTATCGAAAATACTCATAAATGTTCGAGATGAAGTAAACTCTATTGGTACTTACCAAGGCTTTATTGAACCTCAGACAAGCTTCTTGTAACTTTTTTCTGCAACTTTTTTCCATCGTATCTAATTCCACTGCCCTTTGGTCTCGTGCGATTACAGCTGCCTTATAAGCCTCTTCTGCCGCCTTCCTTTCTTTTTCAGCTCTTTCTTTCTCTCTCATCTGCTGATCGAGCCATGCCCTGATTTCTTCGTTCTGGATCTTCGTCCGTTGTTCGCTTGAGAGGTCTTCACCTTCAAACCTGTGAGTGTTGAAAAGTGGTATTTCTATTTCAGGAAAGTCTCATTATACATTGAATCGTCTACAATTTGTCACACGCTATAGGTCTAGGAATGAATCCATTCATGGATTCGTTCCATGATGCCTAAAGCTTGTTTGATGAAAGTCACGAAATCATCTCGCTCTGTATATTTCCTCCTTCGATTGGGAAAGAGATATTGCAGTTGTTCATCTCGATATACTACATTTGAGATGTACAATGGAAACGCTGAAGGACAAATCTGACTGGAACATAAGATCACAGATTAAAGAATAGACAAGATGAGTATCACCCTACGTATTTCACTGATTTATGGACATGCTCGGTGTTCACAGATAGTCACTAATGAGTCGACAGAAAGAACCGATGATAGAAAGATATGGACAGAATATTTGAATCATAAATCTACGTCAGTATACGTGCAACATATGAATCTGCAGGTGAAATAGCTCTACCAGTAATTTGGAGCCCCATTCCATGAAACTGTTAGATATTGGTGGCTGATATGATGATGATCGCTTAGGATTATTGAACTGATCACTCACTTTTGAGCCGACGAAATTCCTAATCTTGGATCATCATCTCTAACTCTGCTTGGTAACTGCTTCTTTATTAATTCCGGATCATTCAAATCGAATTCTCTTCTATCTTCGGGCCTCTGACAATTTTTGCGGTAATTGTTTATCTCTTGTTGTACTCGCAATCTTTCCTACATATGAAAGAATGATTGGATATTTATTGAGGTATGATATACTGAGATATATAATATACTGTATACTGTATAGTTGCAGATATTGAGATCTTTATTGAAAGTTCGTGAAAGATTACTTACCTCTCTCTCTTTTTGTTCAAGAGCTACGGCAATCTTATCAGCTTTCTTCAGTTGATCCTCGAACAACTTATCTACCCTCTCTTGTTCCTCGTCATTCTTCTTCTTTTCTTCGACTTGAAGCTTGAGTATCTCTGTATCGACCTAACTTTTCAGGAGAATGATATCAATTGAACATTCCCTTCGGAAGTTTGAACATTCACTTAGAATGCTATCGAGAATGTACATGTCCTTTGAAAACTTGTAGATCTTACAGTATTCGAGAATAAAATATCTTTCTTATCAACCTGGTTTCACGAAGAGAGAACCAGAGGCTCTTTTCCGACCATTTAATGTTGTGCTAATTATTCCAGCACAATCCTGATGATCACATTTCATGAAAAACTCATGAAAATTTCATGAAAAAATGAAAATGGAGAAGAAAATGATGTCGTGAGAAAAACTAGGAGTTCGAAATATCATATGTTCAGTTCGTCTTGCATTTCTAGGAAAACTTGTATGTTCCACAATGATTTTGAAACATAGCCTGCACATGGTCCTATATTCCATATGCAAGAGCATGGTTATTCAAGGAATGACTAATTTTGCACTCATCATGCGATGGGTTTTTTTTTCGATTTTTTTTTCGGTACTCACATATTCCGACCCCAGGAACCCAAATTTCACAATGAAAACGTGCGTAAATTTATATTTTTCGAGATATTCCAAGAAAAAGTATAGAAATTAACCTTCTTTCTTCGACTCGACTCGTTTCTTTTCTCACACAGGATACTTTTTATACCTTCTTTGAACATTCAAGATGTCAAAAAGAAGGGAAAACATCCCCGGATTAGTTAAATCAGCGTTATTTAGCATCTTGAAGGTGGATCTAGAATTTTCCATATGAACGGCGCTGTCAAATGAGAATCTACGCCAGAATCACTAGTTCTGCGAGTCAAAATATCACAGATGCACATTTCACAGCGCCGTTCATATGAAAGGATTCATCAAAGATGCTAACGTCGATGAATTGAACTTCTCAGAGGATGTTTCTCCTTCTTTCCAGCTTCTAGAATGTATGAGGAAGATATAAAGAGTATCTTTGTTGAGAAATGAAACTTCGAATGGCTGTGGTGCACAGGCCGAAACAAGAATGGTAATTTTAATATTTTTCCCAGAATATCTCGAGAAATAAAAGTTTGCGCACGTTTTTATCGTAACATTCGGGTTCTTGAGGTCAAAATACGTAAGTACCAAAAAAAACCCATCGCATGAGAAGTGCAAAACTACCAAGGAATGAATCGAGTGCATAGTTGAAAAACATCCTCTGAAAACTAATTATGGGTTTCGCGATCCCAAAAAATGAACGAATCAAGATACTGATACGTACTCCGATGATTCTCGAACGAGGATTGAATATCCTCTTCTTTCTTTCTTCCTCCAAGGCTCTTCTCCTCTCTA
Organism: Gastrophysa polygoni; assembly: GCA_963576655.1. Lineage (NCBI taxonomy): Eukaryota > Metazoa > Arthropoda > Insecta > Coleoptera > Chrysomelidae > Gastrophysa > Gastrophysa polygoni. The sequence goes on along the minus strand of OY755083.1, from coordinate 4,433,202 downwards.
TTGCCGCAGCTTCTTTGCGATCTCTTTCAGTCGTCAGTTGGAAATTCAACATCTCGATAACTGAGTCAGTATCTACTATCTAGAGCTATGAATGTGGAGCAGAATTCGATTTGATAGAATGTGACAAGTACATGAATGACTGCGAAATGATATTATTTGATCGATAAATACCATTGCCGTGGTAACTATTCAATAGTGTCCCTATTAAAGAAGAGGTACAGATGACCGGAAATTTCTCTAGGAGAGGTTCACGTATTTGCATTCCACTGTACATGTCGCTTGTATAGCAATATACAGGGTGAGTCGACAATATGCTTCCGGAAGCTATTGTAGATATTGTAGATAGAAAGAAAATCTGTAACAGGGTATTCACGGAACTGTGACATATCGAAGTGATGTTTTTCAATTGATATTGTATAATACTTCGTTGGATGGATTTTGTTTTCGGCATTGCCACGTTATATCGATTCTCATCAAATTGCAGGCGTGTACGGAAATACGAAAAAAAAATGCAATAACTTCAACAACTCTTTTTTGAAAAATATCCTTGGAAATTTCGATGATTCATATAATACTCAGAAATAATGATCCTCTAACGGAAGTCACTCACTCGAAAGAAATGTCATGTAGATATTATTCTGAAATAGATCCAAATTCGTACAGGGAACAAAACAAAAATTAAAAGAATAAACATCTCAACTTATTAATAGAAACAACAGTCTTCATAAGGAAAACAAAAATGAATGTGCAAAAAATGACAATCGCTGTAAGTACAGTTGAAGTTGTTAGTTCCACCTTGTAGAACTCGGGTAGTCATTCCATTTTGTTTTTCGAAATCAGACAATAAATAGCGGCTTGGTGTGTTTTGTGTCAGTTAGACTAATATAAAATAATCATAATGAGGAGCGAATCAGTCGACACAAATATAATAGCAAATATAAGACGAATGACAAAAAGGAGGAGGACTGAAGGACAGAAATGTCATAATTGTGTCAAGATACAGTCGGAATATCAAATAATAGAACGAGAAAGTTTCGGGACGTAATTCAGACGATTACAAGAAGTTTAAATCAATGAAACACTGAATCATTCTTTGAAGCTTTATATTTTGTACATGAAACATCATTTTATAACACAAAATCACATGAATCTGTAGAGACTTTATGAATAATCAATCAGTGTTTGTGGCATGTGCATAGGCAAAAGTTGAAAGACAACATTTTCAAGAAGCCACATTGTTTATTGAAATATATTCTGAAAAAGCTTGGCTCTTTGAAGTCCCAAACAGGAAATGTAAGATTTCTGAGGAAATAGTGATCGATTTTATTGGAATCTTCCAAAGTTTCAATTTTTGGATAGATTCCTGTTTCACCTCACATTTCCATGAACTTCATCCCTATTAAGAATGCTGTTTAAGAAAGTCATTCGAATGGAGTATCTTCACCTTTTCCAATTTGAGATCAAAAACGTGGATGTTGATATCAAAAAGTATCAATTGTATTTGAAAATAGTGAATTGAATCTCGAAATGTGTCGAATGTTTTTCGAACTTGTCAATTCTTTTTCAGAATGGGTCAATTGTATTCCAATTCAGTTGATTCAATTTCAATAATTATCACATGTATTTCAGAATTATCATTCAAAGGTACGTCATATGATTTACAAAACATTTCGAATTTCAATATTTCAATGACAGAACTCATTATTCCCATTGAAAAAACGTAATCTACTACATATGAATTCTATCTAGTAACTACAATGTGGTACTGCAGATCAGTGATTGAATATAACATAATACCTCAAGTCACATATTGTACATAGTACCTACCTCACAAACCTTTCCTTTCTTTTGAATATGAATGATACTCTATGAAATACACCTGACATATTTGGAAATAGAAATCACGATTTTGGAAAAAGTACTGTCAATTTTTGAAATTGAAATGATTCTTTTTGATATCCAAATGACTAATTGGAAATACAACTGGATCTTTTTGAACTACAATTATTGGATTAGGTATAGTGATATTCCACTTCCGCAGAAGTAGTGTAGCAACATGTATTTACATGATGGTGCTTCGAATAGGCTTTTGCTACCATAATAATGCTGTGCTATTGGAAAGTAGCACATACCACTCAGGTGTAAAAATAATTCAATTTCGTACAGGAGATATAATTACCAAGGTGATTGTCCATGGAGAGTGAGTATGAGAAAAAATTGGCAATTCTGTAGGAAAAAAATCTCTTCATTTTGAATTTTGGACGTTGTAGGTCTTATCCAGGTCGGATCGAGGAGGATTATTTGCACAATGGGAGAAATTATTTCATTCGAAACAGTATTCATTCCTCATTCATTGTATACTTTCGTATCTTGAGTCCTTGTTATAGAGTGGCATTTCAGTTGGATAGAAGAATAGTTAGTTACAGAAGGCAAAATACCCAAATGAGAGTCTGAAATTCGGCATCCTGTAACGGGTGTTTTACATCATTTTCTCTGTTTTGCTTTATATCAACACAAAATACATGATATTTTAACACTTAAACAATAAGTGTCCATGTTTCAATTCGATCTCCATCAAACTACAATACCTAGGTGGGGTATAATATATTTGTGAGTGATAAATAATAAACTAATGGTGATTTCCGCCAACGGCAGATTAAGTATATCAATAGTAATTCCAGGTGAGGCTAATAGAAATAGTATTATTATTTCATGAAACATCGAGAATCTGAAGTATGTTCATTTAACCAATAATGTACATGAATGAATGCATCAAATATTTCCTTTCGATGTAGTTGATGAAGCAGAGATATAGGTACTATAGATCTTTCAGTCATCATCATTTCAATCTCCATTTATATATAAGGTGGCCCAATGAAAACGAAACGAGGTCGATTTGACATAGTTATCGTTCTCAGAAAAAAAAAACACTCGAGCCGGTCGATTTTTATTTCGAGGGAGGATTAGTTTGCGCATGTTCTCCACTTTTTCAATTCAAACCCCTCGGAGGGGTGAGCTCCAACCCTTGAATATAAAATCGGATAAGGGGTCAAGTGATACATCATTTTGAAGGTAATCGAAATCTCTTCAACGCTTCCTTGTTTTCGGAATTCAATGCAGTAGTTCTCGAGAAAATACGTTAATGAAAATAATCAGCTAGTGATGGAAAGTAACGCTTCTGTCCCTTTCATCACTATATTTCTCATCTAATGTTCATCTCACTATATGTTCATCTAAGAAGTGCCTTTTGTGTTTCTTTCAAATCATGTTCTATCCAACATTGCATAAAGAATCATTTATTTTAATGTCAGTTCCTTGACCTCTCAGTAAAATACAAACCTTGTTTCATTTTCATTGGGCCACCCTGTATGTTGCCAAGGTAATTTTACTTATCGATAATATCAGCTCAATATAATTATTATAGACTCGCGTTGATTAACAAATTCACATATCTCACTATGAATAACTTACGAATTTTGAACGATCGCTTTAGCTGACAGAGACCTACCATATACAGAGCATATCAAATGAGAGGGCCATTGTTATATTCTGCAGTTATCGTTCGAAAGTCTATTTCCCCTCTCATTTAAAATAAACAGTTACAAGGGAAATTTTTATACATCTATATACAATCATAATATATACGAATATTGCATATGACTTATATTATCTGTCGATAATCCTTAAATTATTGCTGTAATAATACATTCTGGTCTGAAACATATTCCAAGCTTCAATTGTTTTTGAAGTTATTGTGATTATTCATACTGAACAGAAGTTTGATATCAGGAGGTGATAAGATGAGAATTTGAGAACCGATCGAATATTGCAATATGAATTTATGTCGATGTTGATCATTCACTCGAAAAGATTCAATTTCAGATGATTTCAGAAACATGCACGCGTTGCAAAAGTTGGACGTATACCCTTACTGTTTTTGTTGTGACCTGTGTTGTCACAATAATAGAATTATTATCCTGGATAATAAGTCTATGGTTGTCACACATTCTGCGAAATATGAATTTCCGCAATTAATACGTCAAGTGGTTTCGTTCAAGAAAAGTTTGTGACATATTAATTGAATTCTTACAAGAATATTTTTTTTAACATCATCGCACTAGTGTGGTGAAGCATCTCATTATGAAACTCATATTAATGTAGTGATATTAAAGATTACATATTAATAGTGGGTAAACGCATTTTGCGCACGTGATCTATGATCGTGGCTTGAATATTCACTATAATTTCAATGGGCTACATTGTTTACGAAATGTATAGCATCATTATTCGATAGTATCGTAGTGTGGAGTATTGCGTGATTTATATTCATGTCATTTCGTATCAGGATATACTCCGGATACTCAGTATATACCCACTCAATCTTGACGTTGTCAAACAAGCAAGGTGTTCAGCAATGAATTATTCTGTAATCAAGAGGAACTGTCATCTTCATGTCCGGTCAAGACAGCATCAGGAAATTCTCAAAAAATGTTAAAAATATTAGGAATTCGGAGAATAACATGTTTAAAATTCATGAATTGAGAAAGTGAATTTCACAGCCCGCTGATGCATAATAGTCCTAATGCATAGTCCAAACAGGGTCTGTGTGATACTGATACCTTGATAATTTTTGAGCATCGTTTTGTTCCATGTTATGATTGTTCAATCAACTGGTAATGATACTTGTTCATCAAATTTCAGTAATGACTTTTCTATCATGGAAGAACATAGGGTAATTTTGCACTCATGCGATGGGTTTAATTTTTCGATTTTTTCTTTGGTACTTACGTATTTCGACCTCAGGAACACGAATTTCACAACGAGAACTTGTGCAAACTCAGATTTCTCGAGATATTCCAGGAAAGAGTATAAAAATTAACCTTCTTGTTTCGGCCTGTTTTGAGTAGGCACCATAGCCATTCGAAGTTTCATTTCTGATATAAGATACTCTTAATATCTGCCTTATACATTCTAGGAGCTAAAAAGAAGAAGAAACATCCTCTGAGTAGTTCAATTCATCGTCTTTAGCATCTTTGATGAATCCTTCTGTCATATGGACGGCGCTGTCAAATGTGCATCTGTGATATTTTGACTCACAGAACTAGTGATTCTGGCGTAGATTCTCATTTGACAGCGCCGTCCATATGAAGAATTCTAGATCCACCTTTCTTCAAGATGCTGAAGAACGTTGATTTAACATATCGGAAGATGTTTTCCCTTCTTTTTGACTTCTTGAATGTTCAAGGAAGGTATGAAAAGTATCCTGTGTGAGAAAAGAAACTCCATGCCTACCCAAATCGAGCCGAAGAAAGAAGGTTAATTTTCATACTTCTTCCTGGAATATCTCGAGAAATATGAGTTTGCCCACGTTCTCATTGTGAAATACGGGTTTCTGAGTTCAAAATACGCAAGAATAAAAAAAAAAAAACGGAAAAAAACCCATCGCATGATACGTGCAAAATTACCGAAAAAAGTGTGCATATACCATGGATCCCATGAAAAATGTGAAAGAAGACTACATTTTCAATGTACCTCAATTCCATATTTGGAAGTGAGTTAACTTGTTCCTCCATCCTCCAGATGAGTTTTCTCGAATGCATTCATATTTACTCAGCCCATAAATTTTCACACGATCGCTATATGCAAATTTGATGGCCTCCAGATTGTTTTCGAGCTAGACCTATGACTTCGGATGCTGTGGAACTGTATTTCCAGTGGAAAATGATGAGCAGCAGCGTTCCGGGATCTCATATTGATTTGATAATATCCGAGGCAAGAGGACTATGGACGGGAATGTGTGACTGAGGTATTTTGAATAATTCATGAGACATTTTTATCGGCGCCTGGTGAAGATCTGATATCAAACCTTCGTTCAGGACATCAATCATTGTTTTGGGAATTTAAATTTATCATGATGACGTTTGATGGAATGTAAGAATAGGTTTATTGTATGAATTCTAGATGAATTCATGATTTTGAAGAATGGCTATATTATTCCATCATTTCGTGCAAAGAGCTGGAAATAATTGTAGGTGGACAGACAGTATTTTCCATCACCAGCAACTTCTGATCACCACCAGAGAGGACGAGGATCGAGTAATATCATCAATCTTACTCAATAGTTCATAAGAAGAAAAAGAGCTATATAAAAAATAGCTTCAGGTACTCTGACCTCATGATTCGCTTATATTTGCTATTCCAGTGTGCAATATTTGACAAGCGAATTTTATGACCGAGAATCAATCAATCAAAGCACGATATTGAGAACTGTTTCATTTGATGAATTTTTTTATTCCGCAGCTATTTCAATCTGTATCAATATACTTTCCTCATACTATTTGCCTAAAAATATACCTGTAAATGTTTGCCTGTGAATGAATGTCTACGATGATTGTGATGCTCATTCATCTATGCAATATTGTGCTGCAATCAATCAAACAATAATCTGTCTATTGAAAATCAAAATGTGAAATATGTCGCTCGTAAAGTGTAGAAAATATCTAGAGAACACGATTATTGCTAGCAAATGTACAGTCTTCAATCCTAAATTGTAAGATTGGCCTTTATTCCGATATCCAGTAGGCCGGCCTCGATGTGCTGCGACAAAGGAGCATCTACGGGCACGTCCGGATGCGAATAACCTGTCAAAAAGTGACAAGTTCCGGGAATATCAGATGGAAAATCTTTGGGTAGACAGCTCCGGTCGCGTTTTTCGCTGGAGAATCCTCCTGCCCGAGAGAGTCTCCTGAAACAATGATCAACGAATTGATCTCCATAAAATCGAATATTGGGCAGCCTTAGTCAGGTATTAGAATTCGAACTCATTCTAGGAGCTGGGTATAGGGAGTTGGAACACCAGTCTATATTTACATCACGGTCCCATTCAAGGAGCGCCGTACATGTTTATCCCTAAGGCACTTTGGTTGCCAGAGATAGACAAATACATCCTAGCGACATAACAGGGAGCAATAATGGATTTTAGTTTTATGCATCCCAAATTCTCTGCTCTCAAAAGGTGTCGGGGTTCTGTGATGTGAACACAAGATCCCTCTGGAATTTGAAGCAGACCTATTTCAATTCAGTATTGTTTGGTATAGAGAGAGAGATCGGGCATATGGTGGACGTTCTCGACTGATATGAAACAAGACAATGAAATCAATTATCGCCGCACGGAAAAGGAAAGGATGTGAATTCAAATTATAATGAACAACAATTAGGTTCCAATCAAGACTGATGATGAGATTTTCCAAAGTATTTTTTTTTTCAAAAGTGTATATCCCGTCATGGTGTAGACAATATAGATACATAATTTTTCGAAACAGGTCATCGATCTATTGAACACATCGATATTTTCTAGCTATTTCCTATATCAGGTGGCGTAGACATTGCTCTAGTGAACAAATATCTATTTTTCTCAATCGAAGGAAGAAGCACTTTCAACGGCACATGAGTATAAATTTTTTCGGCACTCCATGAGACGGATGCATCAAGATGGAGACTAGTTGATTTCTTCCTGAGGTGTCATCGAGTGATGGACAAGATCACATGATCTGTAGGACCAGGCTGTCCAACTTCAAATAGCACAAGTACCTCTGTGAATAAAATTCCTGCTGCGAGGAATTCATATAACATAAAATCCATTACAGCTCGGAAAAAAGAAATATCGTGTTCTTCTTACGAAGTCTTGGAAATGTATGTGTTTCTTCATTCTCATTCCATCGTTGATGTAGTTGTAGTTCATTTTTATGTCATCGTTAGTGTAGGAATGACTGGCTTGTGTAGCATATTCACCCCACATAATATGTAGGTGAAGTCATATCTCGACGGAAATGAATTCAGTTGAATTGTTTCGAATCCCATGAAAGGACCCTCATGAATAGGGAATTGGATTTCGATGACTTTGCCCGAATTCCTCTACTGAGTTTTTCGAAAATCACTGGAATTTTTGCTTTATCTTGCCATGTGTATAATTATCATATCCTATCTTCGATTCCGTATCAGATGTATGAATAATTGATGTATAGTTAATACTTTTTCTGTATTCTATCGGAGAATATTTTCCTTATAGTCATTTTCAATATTGTGAAAGTGCATTTCAATGTCTTGTATAATATGAACTATTGAATCAAGAGCATTCGTGCAATGCAGTCATGTTATCAGCATCTCGAGTTCTACAAAATATCAAACTTTCGAGCAAATTCACCGTAAGCCAATTCTCCATTAATGGATCCGATGCGGAGTCCCTTCTGACAGAACTTGGTGGGGTGCTAATGTTTACCACCTAATATGAGTGTCGCTGGATAAAGAAGCAAGGATCCAAATCCAAATTATTGTAATCAGACGTACCTTCCGTGAGATTCGAAAATCAACATGAAATTTTCTCTAGATTATTGAAAATGATGTGCCCATCTAGAGAACAAATATCTTATAGTTTCATGAGTTGAGGTAGAAGCATGAATTCGAACTATGATGAATTTAACACTGAAACTAATGAGATACAATCGTGTGATGCAGTGGAAGTGCATGCAATGAACTAAGGAATTAAAATCAATTGAGGAACTGAGAAACTGAGAAAGTTGGCCAATATTCAACTGAGGAATCAATAAATTGATTTCTCTCATACGAAAGCCATACGACTATTCTTCCAACTCTATCATCAACTTGACGGACAGCCATACTCGCGTGATTCCACATAGTTGACGAATTCCGTTACGGTTATCTTCATGTTCAGTTAGCAAATTTGGATCCTACTCGTTTTCTTTTCTTGAATTGGCAATATCCCAAATTAGTTGAGCATTCATTCAGAAACTGACATTTCGACACAAGTCTGGACAAAATAACACCTCTAGTAATTTGTCAATTCCCCCAATGAATTTTGCATGAACACCACTCATTTCTCAGTTCGGAATTCATCTGAATCTTACATTCATTTCAGTTCATTTAAAGTTGAATCCACTTTCAGACTTGGAATGTAAGTTTTTCAGTAGTTTGCAATTTATTTATTTATTTATTTATTTGCATTTATTCAGAAACTGACATTTCGACACAAGTCTGGACAAAATACCATCTCTAGTAATTTGTCAATTTCCCCAATGAATTTTCCATGAACACCACTTATTTCTCAGTTCGAAATTCATTTGAATCTTACATTCATTCCAGTTCATTTGAAGTTGAATCCATTTCAGACTTGGAATGGAAGTTTTTCGGTAGTTTGCAATTTATTTATTTATTTATCCATTTGCATTTATTCAGAAACTGACATTTCGACACAAGTCTGGACAAAATAACATCTCTAGTAATTTGTCAATTTCCCCAATGAATTTTCCATGAACATTTCTCAGTTCGAAATTCATTTGAATCTTACATTCATTTCTGTTAATTTGAAGTTGAATCCACTTTCAGACTTGGAATGGAAGTTTTTCAGTAGTTTGCAATTTCTTTATTTATTTATTTATTTGCATTTATTCAGAAACTGACATTTCGACACAAGTCTGGACAAAATAGCATCTCTAGTAATTTGTCAATTTCCCCAATGAATTTTCCATGAACACCACTTATCTCTCAGTTCGAAATTCATTTGAATCTTACATTCATTCCAGTTCATTCGAAGTTGAATCCACTTTCAGACTTGGAATGGAAGTTTTTCAGTAGTTTGCAAGATATTTCTCAAACCCGCCTCTTACCTCCTTCCTTCTTCCTCTAACCCAACGATGAAATTGTGAAGGAAAGTGGAATAGGCGAGTTAGGGTAAGATCCTGCTAGTTTCATGTAATCATTGATATTCAAGTCTACACCATGAAGATAAATTCCTAAATCGCCCTCAACGAAATTCATCCCGCCCATCCGAACTAGATCAGGCTCCCATCGAAATATTGACCATAAATTCTGTTAATTCCTATCGCAGGTGTTTCTCCCGGCCCGCCACACATACCAGGCGCGACCCGCAACCCCACCGGTACTTACAGAAACGTCGTGGGACTTATATTTATCCGCAAAGGCTCGCTGCCAGATTCGAATTTGTTGGCCACGGTAACGTTGTGGCCGAACATGCAGTATCTTGGCATCTTGACGCCCACCACACCCGAAAGAACTGAGCCAGTGTGGAGGCCGATCCGCATCTGCAAGCAATATGATCAAGTGAATAATTACCTACATAGAGGGTGACGTTGACGTCGGCAGAGTGGTGACCTCAAGAGATTCGAGCATTTTTTTTTTTTCCATCCGTGGACAATACGAAAGGGAAACCTATGATGTTCGAGGAACATCCTGTTAGCCAGCGGTGGAATTTTGGGAGAGTAGGAAGGTGTTGGAATTTTTCTTGAAAGTTTGGAGGTTGTAAGCATCCGGAAAGACTTCACTAGGCGAAGAATTCCACAACTTTACCGTTCTATTGATGAATGATGGTTGGTATAGCGATGTTCGACAGGTCTCGAGCCTGACAGTGTAGGGGTGACCAGCTTGAGCTCGTCTGGTTTGTCTACTAGGAATCGCGCGTGGTGGCATAATAGATGATATCTCCGTTGAGCACCGACCATGAAAGTACCTATAAAAAAGGCATAGATCGCCGAACTTTCTACGATGATCTAGAGAGGTCAATGATTTGGTGAGTGTTGTATCATCGACTAGGCGAATAGCTCTCTTCTGAATTGAATCTAAGAGCTTTAGCGTATGTTTGGGGGCTGAGCTCCAAACATGTGAACAGTACTCCAGGACAGGTCGAATTTGTGCTTTGTAGATCATAAGCAGCTGCTGGGATGTGAAGTATCTCTTCGCACGGAAAAGAAAACCGAGTTTTTGTGAAGCAGTTTTCGCAATGGACCTCACATGATCGTCCCATGAGAGAGCACTGTTGGTGGTGACACCCAGCATGGATATTGACGACCTCATAGGAACAGTGGTACCCGACATCATCAAATTGGGCATTGTGTGATCAGCCTTCTTGGTGAACATACAAGCTTGAGTTTTAGTTGCATTGAACTGTACTAGATTCTCAGATCCCCATTTCAGAATTCTTGTCAGATCCTCATTTAAAGCATCGACCTGTCTTCGCTTTGCACCTCTGGCCTCGTTGGATGATATTATAGGGGCTCTAGAGGAAAAGGATGAATGAAGTGTACTATTCAAGGCACTTGAGTGTAAATTCTTTCGGCACTCCATATGAGACAATCACATTGATATTGGATATTGGATGACGTCCAAATATGGACCATAAGGTGAGAAGCGTGAAACAACCCCCCTTTTATCTACGCCAAAGGACCATGAGCCATATCCTGCGAGGTATGGCTGGAAAAAATTTTGGAAACTGAACTTTGAGAGGCTGTATGTCCCTTAGGAAGCGTTTTGGAAAAGAATATAATTCGCATGTCTTCTCATTTTCCGATAGACCATCGATGAATTATTGATACTTCAACCTGGACTACCCTGTATACCTCCGAAAACTGAAATACCATTTACATTATATGGCTGACGGAATAATGCACAGCTTTCAGGCAAGAAGTGAATAACACTTGCATAGGCCTATAATATCGCTTGGGAGTCCAAATTATGAGGTGGTGAAGAATATGTCAATGAATCAATCATTTTTCCCCAGGAGAACATCGATCAGTAGTAGTGATGGTCAGAAAAACATAAAAATTCTACCAGTCCACATTTTTCACGTGCAATAAACCCCAGAAATTCAAGGTTAAATTTTGGAATCCAACAAACAAGGTTCATGATAAACGGCTGCGAAATCCCATTAATCTACGAGAAATATCATCAGGAATATTTCTCTTTCATTGTTCCTGGCCCGAAGCCAAAGTTTTGCATATTGAGATTCCAGAGGGAAAGATCAGCGTCATTTCTTTGAGATATGGATCCCTAACAACGAGGATCATCTAGTTTCTCCTGGGATTTGTTATTCTATTGATGAATAATGCATAGGGAAATTTTCAGAGGAAAACTGTTTGGATGGAGAAAGGAAGCTTGTCATTAGTAGGGGGTAACAATGCATGAATAATGAGATGAAATTAATTCATGAAGAGTCTGCTCTCCAGCCTTTTTTCAGACCAGTTCGGACAATTCTCTCTTCTCCCAGCACTGCCATTTTCAATCAACGCTATCTTTTTGATGTAGATTGATGCTTTTTACTGACACTGAACTCATGATGAAGGACAGATGCGAGATGCTGGAATATTTGGTTGTATTTCTCAATATACTTCTTTTTCAATAATACCTCTGATTTTATACACTAATACTAATACTCAAGGATAATACCAACCGTTATAATGGTTGAGAACAAATAACGATTGAACACTTAAGATACGCAATTATCAATTAGAAAAGCCTGAATACGTATTCCTGCAACATCATTGTCATATTTAATAGACCTGGGCTGAATGAATGGCGACTCTATATGGTGATTACTAATACTGAGTTGATAATGGCGCTCGAAGAAGAAACCATATATTTTCGAATACTGTCTGTAATATTATCGAGGAGGTGGTACATTCATTTTTTAGCTTTTTGTGTGATTTTCTCTTTTCGTTTCTATGAAATGAAGTAGAAGTTATTAAAAATCATTTCAATATATTTGTAGTAAGGACAGATTCTGTGATCTGCCACAAATAGTCACTGCGCTTGAAATTGGACCTTTAAATACCTAAAAGAGAAATTCTTTATATTTCAGTGACACCTTGCTTTGGAAAAATTTGGAATTACAGATATTTTCATTGGGAATGAAACTTTTACCATCTTTTACCACGTTTCGGGAACGAATTTGCTCCCGTTCTCAACACAATTAAAACACCTTTCTTCCTGAGATTTTCCAAAGTGCAGTTGGTTTTGAGAATTTTCAGGGGTGGTTTTGACACCAAGATAAGTAGGAGTTTCATCCTCAATGAAAATATTTGTATTTCCAATTTTTTCAACAACAAGGTGTCACTGACAAATAGAGAGTTTCTCTTTTAGGTATCTGAAGGTTTAATTTCAAGCGTAGTGACATTTTGGGGCAGATCACAAAATCAGTTCTTACTACAAATATATTGAAATAATTTTTGATAACAAAATCCCACAAAAAGCTGGAAAATGCATAATTTCCAATATGATCATCTCATTTGGAAGACGAGGAAGGGAAACAATTATAAAGTGACATTTATTCTGAATATCTCTGAAACTGAGTAGGAACTGAGGAAGATTTTCCAGAATTTTGTAAATATTCAAAATTTCCTCAACTGTGAAGTAGCATTTCAGTGAGCACCAAATGGCAACTGTGTCCTAATTTAACCAATCCTGTATCGCTAATGTTATCGAGATCCTCATGTTCAGCCAGGAGTTTCTAACAGCCTGCATGAGGAAGGAAGCAGGAGTAGAATCAATTTTTCTTTCCATAGAGTAGGTTCCCATTCGTTTCACGGCGATTACAGTTGATTAGACAAGTTAGACAATAAAGTACAAAACTCCGCACCAATCTCCGAACTTTCCCATATCCTCCTAGGTTCCCTAGTTCTCAATCGGTAGGGAACAAATTCATATCGCCTCATTTATCAAACAATAATTCTCCTTCACGGACACCCTGTTGATCTCAAAATTAACGTCCCCAAACCCACCACCACACTATCCAATGAAACAGGTGTAACATCATATTAATTAATTGAGCAGCATATTTTCTCATTAGGTAGGCAGTTGCTGGTGATCAGTTTAATCAGCTTCATGATGATGGGTGATCGGTTAGGTCGTTAAGAAAGACTCACTCAAGACATGTCTTGGATATCATTTAATTATGAGAAAGAGGTCGTATTCAAAATCATCACGGAGTGAATTCACACATTCATCTTGGCGTTTGGCACTCACCCTTATTGGTTGTCCCTGATGGGTCTGATGAAATGAACACGTCTCTAACATCTTTAGTGCCATCCAAGCTATTTGTTGAGCATGAGTGTCAGTTTCTTTGTGCAATCCACCAGCCACGCAATAAGCATCACCGATAGTCTCTACCTGGAAATCAGTAGACCATAAATGATATGTAGGTGTTAATTATTCATATTTTACATTTTGGATACTGTCAAATATATAAATTTTTGAACAGTCAATCTTGTATTTCGAATCACAAAAGATTCACATTTAACGTTGAATAGAATCCTCTAGATAATTTCTGAATATATTCAACAGTAGGTATAGAATGACATGAATTGCTATTCAAATGAACTGCAATATGCAGAATTTTGACACTTGATTCAGCATTAGATATTGGTTGTGTCAGGTTGAAAAAGGTTATATACAAAACAACAGAGACAAAGAAATTCCTCATGCTTCCAGTTTGATGAAAAAATTTTGAGATTTCTTCAAATGATACTGATGTAATATTGGTGAAATGTCATTCCAGAAAATTCCAGAAATTTTTTAACAATTTGGGAGCACGAGGAATTTCTTCACATGATAAAAATAATGATTAACAGTAGGTGGTTATAAAGTTTAGCAGCAGTGTAGCTGAACAAGTATTGATATAGTGTAGTTTAATGTTTGGGAACGATATCGAGGTAACTGGAGTCAACTGGATCGCGTTGGACAGTCATCAGTTTGACTACCTTCATTCAGCTCATTCACTAAGTGAGATGGTTCAAGGTTCCATTCACTTCAAAATGCAAGCAAGCTAAATGCAATCAAAACTCTTCATTTTGGCTCCTCCAAGGCAAGAGAGATGTGTTCGAATTCTCTCAGATTGAAAGAATACCTGAGGCAGCAATTTTCAATTTTCTGTAGCCTTTTGTCTTCGATCAGATTTCACCCTGTTTAATTGGATATCACCATGTTTTTTTTATCATCATGTAGGAAGTCATATAGCTTATCGGTTTTTCTTCAGGATGACATACATTTATGGTCGAAAAATGTTCAATCATGAATCTAATGCGAAAGTTCGCATGTTGTTTGCGTACATGTCACATTTCATAGTTATGAAGGTATACATATTCTATACACCAACCTTATATACGTCTATTTGACCGCAGAAAACGTCGAACTGATTGTACAAATTCTGTAACATATTTATAACCATCATAGGGGTAGCGGTGGCACAAATTGATGTGAATCCAACTATATCGCTGAATAACATCGTAACGTCTTCATGGGTTTTCGCCTCAATAGATTCTCCTGCAAAACGATCAACAACAGAGATAAACGCACAGAGAACAGAGAGACAATATGCGGGATCAGGTTTTTCCGTGAGTAGGAATTTTCTGTGTGGTTCAGATATTTGAACGTGCAATGGGGTTACCCCAGAAAATTCCAATCTTCTCAACGGATCGTCTCGGCTCGAGTCTTGAACTCAGCATTCCTATTGATTATCTATCACAATTAGATTAAGGATCAGCAGCCATCAAGGAATTTGAAGCGATTCTTTTGATATACCTGATACCGAAAACACATTGATGTTATTCTGATGTGGCACGGAAAAGGAAGATGAATTCTTGTAGTGCTTGGCAAACTGAATTCATTGAACGAGGTGAACCATATGGTGTGCTCATGTCTGTGTTTCATGGCACGTATTCAGCGAATTATAGCCAAAGTCGAGTTCATCCACAAATGTTCACGAAATATCAGTCCAACATATGCGATATGTTGGATAAACTGAGAAAAACCTTACAAAGTGGAATTTATAAGGATCGACGATAAAAAATATGGATGCAACCAATATTTCGACATTCTATACAGGGTGTCCCATAAACATACCGACAAACTTTAAGGGATGGTGGAGGACATCAAAATCATCATTTTTGCTCGATGAACATAAGTCCGAAAACTCTTCGTTTTCGAGATACAGGGTGTTAAATTATATTGAAAAATAGTATCGGTCTTAAAATTGGTATCTGTGGAATTTTATTGTAAAAACAATGTTTGTTCCCAACATCAAACGAAGTTAAATCAAAAAATGTAAACAAAAGTCAGTGGTGTTCAACTAAACTGAGAGTTAATTTAGTTATTTTCATTTAATTTGAAACATTTAAAAAAAAAAAAAATAAAAACCCTGTATCTCGAAAACGAAGAGTTTCGGGACTTATGTTCATCGAGCAAAAATGTTTATTTTGATGTCCTCTACCATCCCTTAGAGTTTGTCGGTATGTTTATGGGACACCCTGTATAATATTCAAATTCTATATGACATATGGATGGTTTTCGATACCTATTTATTTTTGGACAACTTCTAATTTATTCAGATATGTTCGTTTCACTTCACCCCATCCGAACTTACCATGTACTAATTGGGACTAAACTAGAGCAAAATATATCATTTCCAAATAATAAATGCTCGAAATCTGTTTTGAATGTTCGAGTTCAGATATTAGACATCTAATTTTTTTTTCAGCATGATTATCCCACCTCAGATTATTGTCATTCATTATGCCGAAGTATTTGGAACAATTAGTTTCTCACTATCGAATTTGACAGGAATTTGACAAGAAGAAGTGAATGTCATGTATTTTGTTCTTTCAAAAATGATTGTCAATGAACTATTATCAAAACAAATTCTCAATAATTGGGAAACATGACTCATTAATTTTTTTTTATTTTTCCCCAATATTTCGCAAAATAGAGGATAACAGTATCATCAGCAAAATAATGAATTCCACCATTTGAATTGATTTGGAATAGATCATACAGATAAATATCAAGATGACATGACTAGATTACATTTTTGAGGGACACCATATTCGAAACATTTCGGTTCACTATAAATTCCACATGTTGGATTCTGTCTGTCAAATAACTTTTCAATAAATCATGTCCATTTCCACGAAATCCTATATTCTTCATTTTTTATAAGAAAAGTTCATGACTGACTGCATCAGATGCTTCGGCTAAATCAAGGAATATACATTGAGGTGTTTGTTTCACGATACATGGAACCATTGGAGGCAGAAGCGTATAGCTCAGCGTTTCTCGAGAATTGATTAAATGCAATGAGGTTTAGGTTTTATCTGGCAGAAATATGTAAATGTGGAAATATATATCCAATTCCTATCGAGTGAGCTACTGAATTGGATGAACTATCCTTTCTTCCTGAAGGAAATGATGGATGTATCTCATTAGTTGAATGGGTTTCTCCTGCATGTCTCGAAAATGGAAATTAATTCTCGGTACATTTCTACTGGAAAATATGAGATTGCTATCTTTATTTCCCAATTTGTTACCCGATACAAAGATTCTGCTTCGAACTCGGCAATGATCCAATATCTCTTTTTACATGAAATTCAACGGAAAGTATTTTCTCTTACCCAGCCAAAGCCGTTTTGCTATGTCAGGCGGAAATATTAAATGTAATAAACTAACATTCTTCTCCCTTTCTTTGTCGACAGCCCTATTTCCTTCCTCGATAGAACTCTTCAGTTTATCCATTCTTCGACGCAAACCATCCTGCAAAGAGTATAAACAATCATTACTAGTTCATAGATATTGAAGAGGTACAACTCAGTCAAGGTTGAGGCAGAGGTGAAGAGATATTGAAGAGGAGAACTGATTCAGAGTTCTATGAGAGTTTTTAATTCCATAGAAGTTATCGTTTTTTTGTTATGATACTATGAGGGGCTGTCTGAATCATAGTCCTGCTCATTCATTTTCCATTGTTTTCAAGACATTGCTCAGTCATTTGTTATCAAATGCGCGTTATTCTGAGGCGAATACTCAACGTCAGGAATTTGGTTGATGTTGTGATGTCGGACCGAGACGTGAATTGATTGGTTGAGACTGAGACAGAGAAGTGGGGACTAGTTGGGAGACAATGCAGTTGCCAATCAAAATCGCTTGCGCACTGACGTCAAACGGCGTCCTTCCGTACTCGTTTTGCCATTTTTACTTATTTTTTTTCCTGTGATCAGATCGAAATGAAAATATCAGGAAACCTGTACGAGTCAATTTGACGATATTTATTTTCGAATATAAATGTTCTGGATATTGAGGGAAATACCCATTGATTAAAATAGTTATACTTTGTGATTGAACAAAGACTTTCGTCGGGCATAGCTGGTGAAATTACATAGTCAACCTTCCATTAGTAGCTTTTGAGCAACGAAAATAGTCGCCAAATTTGGTTTCAACCATCACAAGGATGATAATATTAATAATCACAAAGCAACCGTTTTCATGTAATTTGAAAGAAAAGAATGAGGAACATAAATATCCCCACAATGAAACATGACTACTCTGCTCAGTATATGCATATATAGTCGTCTGTTTTCAGTTGGCTCTTCACAATCACTTGGAAAAATGATGGAAAGTAATAAATTCACATCATTTGAATGGAGATGTGAACATATATGCACATATCGAATAAATATATGCATATGTTGACAAAATTCACACAGCATACTTCTGAGATACCTGGAAATCGCACTGTCCATGAAACAGCCTCACTGCAAATGCTATGGATTTACAGTCCTTCTGAATTCTTGACGAAGAGTATCACTAACACGAACTCTTCATACACGTGTTTACAGTCCATCTCCTACGATTCTGGCTCATTTTGAATTTAATAATTGATTACTATCAGTACACTGGTTAATTTGTGAATATTTTTTTTTCTGGAATTGAAATCTCCTGAAGGTTCATGATGTATTCATAGTTATCCTTGTGATTAGGCTGATATAACCTGTATGAGTGATGAATAAATGAAAAACTTCCAACAGAAAGTCATTTCATGTAGGTACTTACATTAAATATCCTTTATTACACAAACAGTTATTTTCGCCCTGCCATAACTCCTCTTAATAAATCAACTCACTCGCTTTGCATAATAAATTAGGTTCTAACATTATTCGAGGAAGGAAAATGCTCTTGCTATTCATGAGCTGCAATTCTGCTTATACGCAAAAATACGAACGCGGAGAATTATATGAAAATGGGAGATGACTAGTATGAATCATATTCATTCCCTTCTTCTCAGATAAACCTTGGACGGTTTGATATTTAGTGCCTCCTGTTTGAATTTGAATATTTCTACGAATGAATCAGTGGTTTGACTACTTATAACGAACACGGTTCGATGTATTTTCCGTATAATTTATTAGTGAAAACCAGAGTACAGAACAGGAACATGAGGAATCACCTCTCACTTTTTTATCGATACTGCCTCTGCTCTTCTGAATTAGTTGCGATTGTCCCTCTTTGGATAACCTTCATCTATCAAACTAGAGTCCCAAAAAATGTCATGCACTTATACAGCCAGAACTGAGAAACTTAGAATGTCATCATACAAGAATGCTTTCATTTGTGGGACATCGTGAACTCCAAATCAATGAACTGTGGATTGCGGATATCTCTCCAGGGATCTCAAATTTTTTGTCGATCAGGAAAGGATATCATCATTTTGTGTCCGTGGTCACATACAGACAGAACGAAAACTGTACGTTTGTGTAGGAGTTCGTTCATATTATGAATTCCACATTTCGAAGTATCGGTTAGAGAAATAGAATCACTAGACTGCAGTTTGATGACAACGAAGACAGTTTTTACAGAATTTATATGAATCTTGAAGTTCCAGTGATATTGTTGATGATGGAGTTCCTCAACTATCTGAGATGTCTATCATGTCGACTGAGGCGAGAAGTGATCACAGTAAAGATGAAGTTTGATGTCATCAGTAGAATATTTCAACGATATCGAAAAATTTCTTTCGACTTTCTTCTATAAGAGATATTCACTTATTTGATTTCAAGACCATCTGCTGGACTTGATTGGCGCAATTTTCTACAGATTTGCTATATCGAATTGAAATAGGTGTGTTACCTATGGACGATGATAGTATAATAATGATATAGTCGAAGACTGCAATGCTTTCCCCTATTTTCAGAAGTCTTCGCAAAAAAATGTATACTGAGATTTCAGTCATTCTTGTTTCATTGACCGTTTATTAATTGATTCGTCAGGATATTCGATCATCTATTGATATGATCATTCACTTATCACATCGCTCAGTGAAATGAGAAGAATAGATCGAATGATAGGAATGAAATCGCTCTTGGAATACAGTTAATTGATTGGATTTGGCATTCAGCCAGCATGTCGAATTTATTTCAGAGACGACGAAATAAGTGCTGCCAATCAAATCGGCTGTAGGATCCAATAATGAGTTACTGAACTTGAATTATTGAGATTCAGATAGAGTTAGTTACGATGAAATTCAGAGTAGTCTTGACTAGGATCCATCGAACAGGTTTGGACGTATTTGTCAACATATCATGACTGACAAAACGATACTATGGACTTTACGTTACAGCGTTGTCAGATTAGTGATACATTCAACGGAATCTTCTCATAGAACTGTGAGATGGGAGTGAATATTATTCTCGGACAATATTCAATAATGTATCATCTGATGATATATATAAAATAATATTCATATCTGGATTTACAAAGATTGGAGAGGAGTATTGATATGGAATATATGGAACTGAGTAATTGAGTTAAAATTGAATTACGGAATAGAGTGTATTGTGCAGCCTCGATTAAGGATGTTTCAACGATGCCTCATGAAAATCTGGTGACCTGATTTGAGACAATTTTCGAACGTGTGATGTGGGGCTGCCTTGATTGCCTAATTATAGAAAATGAACATTGATATCAGACTCGGCTCGATATTAAAATTGATTGCTCAACCCTCGGGGCTTGTTTCGATGAAGTAGAAGTAGTTACGGGTGTAGGCACATTGTCACAAATGTGACTTTCCACTTATATTTGGGATTTCTGAAGGTTGGAACAGAATTCACAGACTCATTCTGAACGAAAGAAGCGAATGCAAATTTAATCAATGATGAAATACAAATTTGGGAATAATGCTCCCATTCACATCATATATTATGTTCTGGTTGGAACATCAGGAATGCTTCTTCTTTCTGATAGAAGTAGCAACACACAAAACAGTAGTTGATTTCTCTTTATGCCAGCTATCAAATTTTCTGAACTGATGCTGGTGCAGCGTGAATTCAAAAACAAAAACAGTGGTATGAGCCAAATAGAATCATAGCAGAGGGGATTCGAAATACGTGAGATGAATAATGCATTCTCCAGATGGAAAATCGTCGATTCCTAACTCCCGTGCAGTTTACAGTGAATACATTCATACCGGAGAATCTCCATATATGGGTCATATTACAGCTATGGCATACACAAAGGGTAATATCCACGGCTCTTCGTCCAATAAACCGCTGAGAATCGGATTCCAAAACCATAAAAATGTATACATTTAGAAGGATATCGCTGCGAAGTACCCTGATATACGGTTGGAGAAGGAGGAAAACACACTGGATAAAGCGAATGTTTGTGTGCGACTATTGTTGTGAAAGTTAGATCACAGAAACTGGCACAGTTCCAGAATTGCCTTCGGGAATTTTATCAGCATCAGACTGATAAGATGAAACTTCGAAAATTCATAGAAGTAGCAATGACTGCAATATTCACATTATTCTTTCTCTACTGATTGTCTATCCAAAATGAACAAAAAACCTTTTGGTTCTATCATATCTCTCCATTATTTCGATGAGAAATCTGAAGGTGGAGATGGTTACTGAAATTCAACGGGGTACCTGAGACAAGTGGATCTGAAGAGTGCACATATATACTGGGTTGCCCAATGAAAACAAAACAAGGCCGATTTGACATAGTTTTCGTTCTCGGAAATAGAACTCACGAACCGGTCGATTTTCATTTCGGGGGGGAAATATTTTGCGCATGTTTTCAACTTTTTCACTTCGAACCCCTCGGAGGGGTGGGCTCCAACCCTTGAATCTCAAATGGGATGAGGGGCAAGTGATACATCATTTTGAAGGTAATCGAAATCTCTTACCAACGCTTCTTTGTTTTTGGAATTCGATGCAGTAGTTCTCGAGAAAACACGTTCATGGAAATAATCGGCTGGTGATGGAAAGTAATGCTTTTTTCCCTTTCATCACTATTTCTCATTTTGTAGTTAGAACGATGTTCATCTAAGAAGTGCCTTATGTGTTTTTTCTTTCAAATCCTGAATTCATTTTAATGTCAGTACCTTGATCTCTCAGTGAAATGAATACCTTGTTTCCTTTTCATTGTGCCACCCTGATGTATTCATTCAATCTTTCCATTCGTATCTTCCTTTGCGTATATTTCGAGATGAATATTTCTCAAAAACTTGTCGAGGAGAATGTTAGGGACTCAGTTACAAAAGACACTATTTCTTGATCGACTCCAATCCAGAAGTCGTTTCCATAGGAATTTGGAGTTGTTTTCGGCAACCCACCTTGGATCTTTCGCACTGACATGGAACATCCCATGTTCCATGAGATTTTCTGATGATTTTCTCATTGTTGTTCTCTCTCTAACCTATATTGAACTGATGTTATTCAGAGACGTAGCTATGAAAAACGATACCCATCAAATATTGAGATTTGGATCTGAATTTTCTGTATGTTTGTTAAGGACTGATATTGATATAAACAAAATCTATCATTTTATCGAGTTTCATTTTCATGATAAACCGGGTGTCCCAACGAAAACTTTCCACCCGGAATTACTGGGAAATGACAAATTGTTTTCGGAAACGCTGAAACAGGTCGATTTTAATTTCTAGGGGGACACATAATAGTAATAGATTTAGTCGAGCAACTTCAACCTCCTTGCGAATCATCATAGGGAACGTGGGTCGAGTGATACATCATCTTTTTATTCTCTATCCAAACGTGTATAATTTTTTCAAAATCGAATGAATGGTAATTGGAATTAGTGTTGTTGACAGGATCAATGTATTTAGTCAATATCTCACCTGTTCTTATTCAAATTCAATTTATTAACTATTTTAAGACTCAAAGAGTGGACAGATAGACAATGGCAACATCCCATCCGGTCAGGGAACCCAGTCACCCCCCGAAAAACGAAAACAAATTAGTCAACACAAAGTAAGTAGCCAGGCTGGGACTATTGATTGCGAAGATCTTTCAACCAAGTATCAGGTTGATTCGCGAATACAACAATACAAGCGGAAGATGCTCACCCCAATTGTGAGCGAAACGGATATCATCGAAAACGATGGAGATTATTCGGCAGACAACCTCCATTTTCAACAAGATAGAGCACCACTTCACTAAGCAGTAGCGGTTAGGAACTTTCTGGATGAACGATATACCAATCATTGGATAGGGCGACGAGGACCAATTGAGTGGCCAGCTAGATCACCGGACCTCAACCCGTTGGATTATTTATAATGGGGGCATCTCAAAAGCAAAGTTTTTGCCACTCCGCCAGAGTCACTGGAGGATCTACGTGGTCGAATTGTAAACGAGTGCGGCAGCATAACTCCAGAAGTATTGGAAAACGTTCGTAATAGTTTCGAAAGTAGACTTTATCATTGTATGGAGGTAGGAGGGGCTCATTTCGAGCAATTAATAAATTGAATTTCGATAAGAACCGGTACGATATTGATTATTCAAATTAAACCTATTACCACACTAATCTCAAGTACCAGTCATTCGATTTTGAAAAAATGATAAACGTTTGTATAGAGAATGAAGAGAGCTTTCAGATGATGTATCACTCGACATAAGTTCCTAACGATGATTCGCAATGGGGTAGCCGCCCTTGTCAGGGGGATGAAGTTGCGTGACTGAATTCATCACTGACATGTGTCCCCCTAGAAATCAAAATCGACGTGTTTCAGCGTTTCAGAAAATAATTTGTCATTTCCCAGTAAATCCGTGTGGAAAGTTTTCGTTGGGACACCCTGTATTCAGTCTCATGAGGAACTAGACGACATTGTGTATGTTCCATGTGAAACCAGAATATTTCACATCTCGTACTCCGACTGTTGGAAATATTATTTCAATTTATAAGAGTGCTTGTTCATTCCGTTTTATCTTTTTTTATATATATTCCCATCCAATGACAAAACTAATAATCTCTCCTTTGTTCAGAGCTACGCTGTGTATACCAGGATCGTGATCCAATTTGGGACCCTTTTACCTGTGCCCTTGCTTGCTCCCCGACCAAAATGACGTCCCGTGTGGCATCGTGGAGAGGAATGTCGGAAATGAAGAGACCGCTTCCGGTGAGCCCTTCCAGTCCGTCGATGAACGGGGATGCGATGAACAGGATCGACGTCGATTCGGGGCAATGCACCATCTGCCCTTTCAGCTGCAAGCCCTGAAAAGAATCACCAGGAGAGATAGATTCGTCATTTTTCCAGTCAGAAATACGCTTGATCGATTGAGTCAGATGGAAATGTCAGGGCATCCGACTTTGCATTCTGCATTCTGTTTCTGATCATGTTATAGTTTATTGATTTTTCTTGCTGTACCAGGTGATTCAATAAGGCTGACGTGGTACTATATTTTCAGGAACTAATAGTTGTAGAAGTTTGGGAAAAAAATCCTTCAGAAGTAATTAACCAAAAAAACTTTTCAAATCAATTTTTCAAGTCCATACTCCAATCGCTAGGGGGCGTAATAATTCCAATCGTATGAAGAAATGGAGTTTTCTTGGAATTTTTCTGCAGAAAATTCAGAACTCCTGCTTCAGATTTTCCCATGGAATACAAAAGTATGACCACATCAGCTATAAATTTCTAGAAGCGGGTAAGCTCAGATTATTGGATGTTAGAAAATCACATTTGCTCACTCTTACTCGTGAAATATTTGAGATTGAGAAACCTCCGTATTTACTAAAGAAACTTGTAAGAATAGGTGATACCAGCGAATACTGCACTAGGAATTCACGATTGCTGACAATCTATAAACATAAGACGTCTACCTTTCAACGTTCCTTCAAGTACAATGCCTGTAAATCATATGATCAACTACGCAATGAATTTTATGACTATAGTATCTTGAATTTCAAAAAGAAGCTGAAATCATTATTATAATCTACACAAATTGGATCTTGAATGAAATCAATTGACTCCTCTGGCACTCCTATGGTTAATGCAGTGTTTCCCTAACGTATCTTAGCTCATTAATGATTATTATTGACATATTATATTCTCTTTGTTAATTCTCTTATATTGATATCGATATAAACCTATAGTATTATAAACATAGCTAGATAGATTAGCATAGTTTTAGCTAGTATTAATGTAATTCAATATTATATATTATAATGTATTTATAATCAATTAACACATCATGGTTGAGTTGAAAAACACCCTTGGGTGACACTTCGCCATTTCATCTATATCTATATATATATAATTTCATGGATGAATAAAGACGAGTTTTTATTATTATTATATTTGTTCAGAAAAGAATACTCTCACGGTAATGCCACCATAATGGTTCATCCTTTTGATACATATTTCTCATTGTAGGTTCTGAAATATAGGCTGGAGGGAATCCTGAACTTTTTGAACTGTAAATGTCTATAACTAAAGTTTGACTAACAGAATCTCGCTAACAAGATCTCTTTCAAGGAAGGAAGGTTTGGTGATTGAAATAAAAACTATCCATGCCATCCTGGTTCTCACCGCCTCCGCTAGGAGGCGTGTTTCATAAAGTTATCCGTTTTTTTGAATTTTTATCCGAAATCGTGAATGGAACCCTGAGATTATCTCATCGGATTCAGAAAGTACATCAAATTTGCATCATAGTATGTTCAATTTCCTAGCAATTTCCCATGGTCGATTTCCTCTGGAGGATTTTTTCCTCAAACTTCTAGGACTAGTGAGTTCTTGAGATACAGTACCTCGTTATCTGATGCTGATCGAATGTTGATAAAATTATATGAATATCACCAAATGAATTGGACAGAAGTCAGACTTTTTCTATGAAAACATGATTTCGTTCTTCGACCTCGAAGAATACAGTGCTAGTTGCAGGTGGACCATGAAACATGTTATTGGCTCAGGTGGAACAACAGGCTCGATAGTTCTCCTTCAGTCTAGTATTCTAGTATAGTATTAGTATAGTGTATAGTATTCATCATCGTTAAGTTAGATGATATGGCATTTTTTTCCTATATATTCCAAAGGCAATCTTGGAACCACCGATAGAAATCCGATTTGCATGTTCATTCAGTTCTCTCAGCCAATCCCTTCACGTTGTATTGAAGCTCTCCCACTAGTAATGTTATATCACGTTGACAGTTCCAAGAATAGTTTTACCAACGATCTCAACTATCGTTTCTACAGAATACAGAAAATGAGGTACTACTCAAGAGGAATCTCTTATTTTATTTTTCAGTACTTCTGTTCACAATTGAAAATTTTAGGAATCGTGATGACTTTACGTCATTATAGAATTGTTATTCCTCCACTTTAAACTTCTATATATGGGTTTTTAGAAAGAAAGTACCTTTTTCACCTTTGAATGGTGATTCATACTTCTGAAATGAAGATCAGTCTACTCAACTGTCAGCTTCAGAACACATTCTCCATGATTTCAACCAAAGAAACTGTTAGGTACCTGATATACATATTTGCAAGACCTTCATATGGTCTTTGAGTTTTCTGAGAGTTATGTGACCTTCGACACTGATCAAGACCATGAAAAAAATTGAATTGGAATAATCAGTCGAGAACAATTCCCCATAGCAATAAACCTTAGAAGAGAGATATTTGTTTGTCTTTTTCATCGCATTTTCTCTTTAGACAAGGTGTCTTTCAGGTATCTCGAGGTTTAGTTTCTAGTGCAGTGACATTTTTCGGCAGATCATACATCTGTCCCAACTACAAATATATTGGAATGATTATTATAATTTCTATTCGAAATTCCAGAAACGAGTATCTGAAAAAAAAGTGCAGTCGTCGTTACCAACATAATGCCCTTCGTATGTAAGTAGCTAAGCACTACTTTTGGTAGAGGTATGAAGTAAAAACTGTGAATTTCATATTCCTCTTGGTACCTAGTGTAGTTTCTCGTGATATATCATCATATTCTCGTTCTTCCTAACCAATATAAAAATGGCTCCACACAGGAAAACTGATGTAAGTAGTTAATGAACAACGGAAGGACTGGAGATGGAGAATAATTACCTCAGCTCGTACAGCTCGACAGGAAGGTAACGCCATTTGTATCTTGCCAACGAATTATTATTCACCCGCTAACGAGATATCCTTGATGTTCCCGATGTTGATATAATCTAATCCAGGATTGTAGTAATTCGATAAAGTCCTAGGTGGTTTGGTCGTGAATGATACTGAGTTGGCGGGATAAAATAATGGAAATGGCCGGAAGCACTCAGCTCACACTTTCTATTTAAGTGAAGAGCCTGAACAGAAGCTCTACTTTGATCACCGGCAGATGGCTGGTCTGGTTATTTTGAGGAAAATAATAATCATTTTGTGACGATGAATGTTCAGAATATCAGTTCATGGCACGCATTCGAAACACAAAAAATTTGAAGCTCATTGAGAGTTTCGGAACGATATTTCATTCGAGAGTTTTTTTTTTCTACCTGTGGACAACACGAAAGGGAAACCTATAATGTTCGAGGAACATCGTGTTAGCCAGCGGTGGAATTTTGGGAGAGAAGGAAGGTGTTGGAATTTTTCTTGAAAGTTTGGAGGTTGTAAGCATCAGGAAAGACTTAGAATTCCACAACTTTGCCGTTCTATTGATGAATGATGCTTGGTATAGCGATGTTCGACAGGTATCGAGCCTGACAGTGTAGAGGTGACCAGCCTGAGCTCGTCTGATCTGTCTACTAGGAATCGCGCGTGGTGGCATAATAGATGATATTTCCGTTGAGCACCGACCGTGAAAGTACCTATAAAAAAGGCATAGATCGCCGACCTTTCTACGATGATCTAGAGAGGTCAATGATTTGGTGAGTGTTGTGTCATCGACTAGGCGAATAGCTCTCTTCTGAATTGAATCACAGAGCTTTAGCGTATGTTTGGGGGCTGAGCTCCAAACATGTGATCGGTACTCCAAGACAGGTCGAATTTGTGCTTTGTAGATCATGAGCAGTTGCTGGGATGTGAAGTATCTCTTCGCACGGAAAGAAAATCAAGTTTTTGTGAAGCAGTTTTCGCAATGGACCTCACATGATCGTCCCAAGAGAGAGCACTGTTGGTGGTGACACCCAGCATGGATATTGACGACCTAATAGGAACAGTTCACAATTGATAGGAACATATTATATACGATTCATTCATCATTCATACATCCTTTATAATCACAGGCGATCGAATTCAAGGTATGATATTATTCCTATATGGGTCATATCCAGATTTTTTTTTAAGAATTCACTACAGACCTCGAAAGGGTGAACCGTGTCTCCATAAGCCTCGTCCTGATGAGGTCAACATTGAATTCTGAATTGATCAGAATAGAGAATATATCTAGCTTTCTGCCACCATCCACTCATTCCAATGGTTAAATTCACCTCTTAGAAAGCGAAGAAAGTAATATGATGTGTATCACTATACCATTAGGGAAAATCCATGATATCCATTGAAAAAAATCAGAATATATAATATTCATATAATAATTTATAAGTGGAAATAAGACGCAGATCGACAGTTCATACATCCTTACAGAGTTGTGAAGTCATTCGAATGTCATGAATGTGAGTTCTGGAAACAACGCTTTCACGACTTTCCCCAATACGATCTGGCACACTTGAATTTGGTTCGCCATCAGCCACTAGATCTAGCATCAAAATGAAGGGACACCTTAGTATGTATAATAATGATATATTAAATATTGTTTATAATATATATATATGGTATAATATATATTGAATGGATCAATAAATCAATCAATCGATTAATCAATCCTTCAGTAGGTATCTCGTCAAATCTCTACCGTAAATAATGTTGAGATGAGATGACCTTTAGTCGAAAAGAATATCGCTGGCTTTGCTCTCTGTTGTCACAATTACCTCCATCACTGCGACGAGGTCACGAGGCTCGAGACAAATTACCCTTTTTTTTATTTCGGATCTCGAGCTCATCATCATTGAATGATTGAATTTCGAAGTATCATAATATGATATTATATCTATTATATATTCCGTGTTATATTGGCAGCTTCTACTCCGCAATAATAATCAAAATTTGGAGATGTATTTTTGGCAATACGCTAAAATAGGTTTCCAACCATACAACACTGCAATGTTGTTCGCATATTGTTGTTTTCGTGGAGATTCTAGCATTTCAATGATTGGAGTGCTACAGAATGCTAGCAACCAAGTGACAATGCTTGAAAAAGAATTTCGATTGGCTGACGCCAGTGTAAAGCAAATTTTCCATGAGCCCACATGACTTCACATTTTATCATTTCATATCACCTAGAGTTTCTTTCATGTGTTCATGTTCATGTGGGCTGCTGTGATTCTGTCAAAAAGAATTACGATTCCAATATTCGTGCACTCATTAGCTTCGCTCACTCACCATCAGGAGGCGAATATTGAGCCAATTGTCGCCACTCTGATAATCGTCACACATACGTATATATCAGGTATCGGTCCTCGCGGTATGTGATAATAGTGAGGTCAATGTGTGCCGCCATAGGCGGTGCTTTCTTGTTCAATTATAAGGTATCAATTTATTCTCTTATTCTACTCCAAACTTCACTCGGTGGGAATGACTGATCTCTGCATTTTCAGGAGAATCACCTCGTTATGGATATAATCTTATGCCTCTTGTTCATGGATATTCAGGAACGTCATAGTTCGAGTGAAGGCTGATGAAAGGGTTTCATATACATCACAATGATGGAGTGTAAGTAACCGTCCTCACAAAAGATCCGCACTCGAACAAACCATTATTCTGAATGGATCTGGTTATAATGCCGCATTGTTCAGCCTGGAAATAAAATGCTCATCCAATTCATATTTGCCGCGATGGCTGCTAATTCCAAGAGAAAGCGGAAATTCCAGACGAAAATTCATTAGCATTAAAATCTGAGCCTATTCGGGAAGGAATCCCTTTAGCGAATTGTGAAATGCGAACCAAGCTGCCTGCATCAATTTTATAATGATCTCTGTGGGAACCTTTCATCGATAATTCATTGTGATCATTATTGGGGCATTATTGACAAACGTAGTGATAGCGAGTTTGAGATATTGGCCTGACATCTGAAATGTCTTTGTGATTCGTAGCTGATTTGTTTCTCTCAACACATTGGCTGGTGTGATTTCAGATGATTTTGTTTGGTAAGTTAAATCGCACAATTTCACGATATTTCAGATTATCAAGCAATACCCTGGGATTTGTCATTCCGCTAACGAATTACAGACTTGTGATACCTACAGAAAACCTTGATCAAGTAGTAGACAAAACAAGAAATGAAAATAGCAAATATCTACAGAAATTCAATATCCTTCAAAAAGGTGGATGTTCATCTCGGGAAAAAAATTAATGACAAGGCATTCAACAATGTATCCAGACTCAACGCAATTGAGGTGATTCTCTCTTTAATGAGAATAATGAGAAACAATTGTTCATGTAAATCGAGATTTACTTTATAGACACATTACATTTAGTAAGAGTCAAAGATTGCTTTCTTCACCTCCTACCTCTTGACTTCTTCCGTTTCACATTCAGAGGAGGTATATTTGTCTTTTCCAGAAAAGATCTCTCATGCTTTCGAGAGGAAGAACTAGATGAGCTCGTAAACATACACTCATCGTAGAAAGGTCGCCGATCTCTGCCTTTTTTATAGATACTTCCACGGTCAACGGAAATATCATCTATTATGCCACCACGTGCGATTCCTGGTAGACAAACCAGACGAGGCTGGTGACCCCTACACTGTCAGGCTCGAGACCTATCGAACATCGCTATACCAAGCATCATTCATCAATTGAACGGCAAAGTTGTGGAATTCTTTGCCTCGTGAAGTCTTTCCTCATGCTCACAACCTCGAACTTTCAAGAGAAATTCCAACACCTTCCTTCTCTCCCGAAATTCCACCGCTGGCTAACACGATGTTCCTCGAACATTATAGGTTTCCCTTTCGTATTGTCCACAGATAAAAAAAGACTCTCAGATTCTACTCAGGAGATAAGTATTCGTCTAGTCAGTGATACACTACACTCCTTGACCTTTCTAGAACGTCCATTTTGCAAAGATATCTCCAAGGTCGGTGTCCAGCAGATACCACGAGCGATTCTAGGTTGACAAACTGAGGAGCCAAACTTCGCTCTACCTACTATCATTCATAGATAGTACGGCAAAGTTGTATGATTCTTTGCCGTAGTGAAGTCTTTCCTAATGCTAACGATCTCGAAAATTTCAATGAAAATTCCAATACCTTCCTTCTTCCCCAATATTCCACCTTTGGCTCACATGATGTTCATCGAATATTATATTTCTTTCTATGGATACCAAAAAAAACTATCCCACCAACTAGTCGAAAAACTTCACCAGAATAGATTTCTTTTGAATATTCGATTCAATCCAATGTTTTGTTGGAACAAGTTGATTTCATGGATACAGTGTGTACAGTGATACTCATATATATTTTTGTCACCCTTCCACTATCTCACCAACTAGAAAAGTTTTATTGAAGATGAAACATGCTGAGAATTTTCTGAGACTTTGAATCTGGGCACACATCAATTCTGATCTAGCCATATTTTCATCGAGTCTCCTCGGTGATGGTTCCACATGAAGTTAGTGTGAACCTTCTGCTATGTGAGTTACTATTTAATCGGGTATTTCCTCGATTGGTTTGGTTCCTCCGTGCCTCAGTGAGTCAAACAAGATTGCGCTTCGTTAGGAAAAATCCCAAATTAATCCCGACGGCATCACTGTTATATGGAATCCACTCCATCCCTATGTTTTTTCGAAGACATGTTGATATTTCGTGGACCAACATTTCTTGTTTAATTTGAATCCATCTGTTTACCGGATCGAATCATTGAAACGATCGTTTTATCTGTTTACCATTCCTTCTACCCGAGAAATTCAAATGGAGATTTTTGAATTCCCGCTCTTAGTCACACGATCGTGAAATAATGATTATCCATTGATGAGAAATCTAACTGGGAACAATCTCGCCACGAACTCAGGTTTCTTAATTAATTGATGGGAAAATAAATAGTGAAATTAATATAAGTGAATCAGTGCTCCATCAACTCTGTCAAACACGAATATATACATAAAAAATTCATTCATTCACTGGAAACATTGAAGAAACTGTGGATGATAAGACACGGCACAAGTTTTGTTAACAATCTCTTCACATGCCATTTTGGTCAATTTCGACTCATGGTTCCGACTATATAGAATAATCTTCAAGTAGCCCTGAGACTTTGTTGATGGTTGTAGAATTCGTTTCCTATTCATTTCATCAATCTATGTCCTTCAACGTTCTCGAATTTCGCTAAGCAATTTCTATCCCAATTATTCTTCTGAAACCTGATCATCTGGGTGATCATTCCTTCATGATTCATGAATCGAAACTTTATGAGTATTGGTAGAAGTTTTTTCCGAATTGATTCTCCGGAAGGTATTTTCTCCTATCATCTACAATATAATGAATAAGTGAGCCACTGAACAATTTCAGACTCTAGTAACTCTGAAATCTTCATATTTCCGGATCACTGAATTGATTTATCATGGAATGATTGAATAAAGGAAACAAAAGAAGTACGCTTCACACCTTTTTTCCGGAATGATTTCCTATCACGAGAGATGTTTCATAGTAGGGTTCAATATCACGAACCTTTTTTCATCTCTATCTTGCACACTGCGTCATCAACGAGACCTATGATGAGTATTCAAGGTATCTCCGGATATACAGGGTGTCTCTGGACAATTCTTTACCTCTCAGGAATGTATAGATGGGGTCAAAATATCACCGGTACTTCATATACCTCTTTTTCTGAAATCCTTCCTTACCAAGATACGAGCCCTCGGAGTTATGAAATGAAAAATATTTCTCTTTGATAACTTCAATCAAGTTCTGTTCATTAGTGGTGTTTTCGAATTGACAAGCTAGTCCACACCTTACCATAATTTCTATCATTTCTATTCACATTCGAAATTAATCTTTCCGAAGAATGTAAGACATCATAGGTTTGATGTGCATTAATCGTTGCTCCGATCGATATTCCACAATAGTACTCTCATTCAGGAAATTGTACTGGTAATTTTGTTTTGTCGAAAAATACCGAAAATATCTGTCATTTCAAAATTTTGGGGTGTGAATCATCGGGGGTAGTCCATTCCTGACTTTGTAGCAAAACAACTGACACCTGCATGTGAGCTCATCAAAGGAATTCGTTCGTTCAGTCAATGACCAGAATTTGGATGATTTTGAATAATCTCTTCGAGAGTTATCAAAAGACAACGTTTTTCATTCTGTAACTTCAAGGGTCCGTGGAGTCAGTAACGAAGGATTTTAGGAAAGAAAGTTTCATGAAGTACTGGTGATATTTCGAAAAGAAAAGAGGCAGTCCAGGGACACCCAGTTTTTTCATGGATTCTTGAATGGGTGATCTCTCTAGCAACCTATTTTGGACAGAAATGTTAGGTAACCTACCTAGTTCAGCATTTCAGATGATCCTTCGATTATGAAGTATATCTCTCATGGAGGTATCATCTTGCTGAGTAAATAAGTGTCTGAATGTTATCTATGAGGAGTTATCTGATGAGGCGTCCAGTGGCATTTACTCTTGTACATAGGACATACCTAGTTGTAAATAAGGATAAACGCAGAGTATTCAGCAGTGGAAAGCACCTGAACACTGTTACTATTACCATTGAGTGTATCAGTTTTACTCAGATAGACTATGTCAGACATCATGCTTTTGAATTCGGAATACTCTTTATGGTGTGCTATTCGGAGAAAATGGAATTTCTGTCGAATGTATAGGATTTCAGTCCATTCCCTCTCTTTGTTAACATCTCCGTCGGCAATTCAATATTTCACTGATGAGGCAAGTTTGGGTATAGAGATAAAGGACTCACCCCAGCGGGAAACTCTGGGTCCTCTGGCATATCTCTGATGATAAGGACAAATGGCGTGTTTGCTCGCTTGACGATCTCATCGAAAGAAAGAGTGATACTCCTCGGTCTTTGAAAATCAAAGTAAGTAGCCACAGATGCTCCCTTGGTGGACAAGAAGTTACCGAAGAGTCGCATGAAACCGCTACCGAGCTGAACCAATTCCAAACGTCGATCTGGAAAATACATGGTACCTAGTACTCGTATCACTTCTGACATTTGTAATGCTTGTATAACTTCCAGAATTATCTTCCAATGCATGAATTTATCGAAATAATATTGGATAACTCTCTCTTAGGTCGCTTATTTCGACAAAAAATTGTTTTGAAAATTATGATGGCTGTAGATAGCCGTAAATCTATAGTATAATATCTTCTGAAATATCATGTGATAGGTATATATTTATTCTGAGCATCGAATAGTGAATTGTTCACGCTCCATCATAACTAACTTCATCTCCGAAGCAATTATCAGTTTATCTATTTGAAGACAACCGAATCGCAATGGCAATTCTGTTCTGAATTATTATATTTGCATTTCGTATTGCGTTCAGCTGTTAACTATATAAGCCCTCCTAGAATAATTCATCCGTAACCAATATGAATTAATTCGTATTCTACATTATCGTGAGAGATTATATTGTTTCTATATAGCCATCTCAACCAGCACGAAGCACTGTTTCCTTTTCGTTATTTTTCTATGAATACGTGTTTCACTTCTCTTGAATTCAATTTTCTGAATAATGACAGATGTAATTTGATTTCATTCGAGGGGAGATCTCTCTTCATTTTATTATCCATTGCGAATACATAGAAACGTGGTATATCGCACATATTATATATGCTATTGAATTTTTCACATAAAAAAATATCCACGATTTTTCATTGGATGTAGATCACACGTAGTAGCAATTGATATGTTCAAATCAAGTCCATACCAGAACTATTCTAGTGTACCTCAGGGAAGTCATTTGAGTCCGCTACTATTGATATTTCAGATTAATGATATCATTAAATGATTTGAGCACTCTAATAATCATCCACACTAATGATCAATCAATTTGAAAGATACTATGATACATCAGAACAAAAATCACTCATTCCTAAATTTGAAATAATGGAATTCGATTTCATTCTCTGAAAAAAGACTGAATTCTCATGACTCAGGCGAAATGACGTTATGAAAGTGAGTGAAATGAAAGATCTGGGCGTTATTGTTGACGAGAATCTAACATCCAGAACACATGTAGATAGAATCGCAAATTATGCGAGCAAGATGTTCGGCTTCATTATAAGGAACAGTAAAAACTTCACGAACCCTGAAACTTAGATAGAAAGTTATCAGGAACAACTCCAATCTACTGAATAGCTTTGATGGCAAGATTCATATGCTTTATTGTCTTTCAAAGCGTCTGTCACTACCAGAAAGATAGTACTCTTCCTTAGCAGAATTTAAGTTCTCGGGGGAATTTATATGGAGGGCATTTTAATAATCATTACATCTACATGAGTCTCTGTCATGAGTTTTATTACCAGAATGTTGTTTTCAGTATATGATTTATACCTACTCGAAATCGGAAACCTACTCCATTGCGGTTATAAAAGAGTGATGAGTCCGAATATATCAAATTGGTTTATATGAAAAGGTTATGGAAGATTTTTTCAAATCTCTACTTGTGATCTAGTTCTAGGAGACAATACTGATTGCTACAAAATATGGCTCTTTGAGTTCAATAAAGTACTAATTCATACTGAATTTCGTGAATGCGATCCACAGACTTCAACTTACCTAGTATGAAATGCCAAGGGAAGGCCTTACAGAACGTATTCACTCCCATTTTCAGTTTGCTGCTGTCAAGGGATGTTTCAACGGCACTCCTACTGAAGAGGTGTCGTTCGTCCGAAGATGAAGCAACTTTTATCGTGAATCTAGAACAATGGGAATAAAATCAAATCCTCACTCAGAGACCAATATGTGTACATGTATGTGGCTGTTGATATTAGATATCAAGGAACTGTAGACTTTATACCATGCATTACTAGGAAGTATTTTGCAATACGGGATTATTGCTTGAGGGACTTGGAACAAGACATTTTACCTCAATATAGGACGTGTACAGAAGAGTATTTTGAGAATAATACATGGGGTTGACTATAAATTCTCAACTGAGCGACTGTACAACATATCGAAAATATGTGATATCAGACAGGTGTATCAAGAGTTTCAAGAACCATCCGACCAAAATCATTTCCATTCACAGGTCCAAAGCTGTATAGTATTCTTAATGATGAGGTTAGAAGAGCCCATTCCACTCACACGTTCAAAAACCGAATTGAGAGGTGGATATCGAGCAAAAGAGATATTATTCATATCTTCCATTAACTCAAATTGATCACTTTTTCTCTCTGTATTTAATCGTCATCTGTAATCCATCCATTTTTATGTCTTTATTTTCTTGTTATTCTTTCGCTGTATACTATAACTATTTAATGTTCCTTTTTCACTTTGTTACCGTTTGAATTGATGATTGAATACATAAAGAGTCTGGTAGACTCCACACAAGAAGCGAACAGCTTCTTAAGGAGTCACCAAATTCACATTGTTTTTCATCAGTTCAATATTTTCAACTGAGTGAAAAGTGTAACTCACAAGCCTGTCATCGGGCGTCATTTTGTCTGAAACTTTAGTGTTAATTCAGAAACACCCATTTACCATCCTATACATACTTAATGGTTTTGCAAACTTGTTCATGTTATTACGATGGTGATGAATCATTATTATTATCATTATTATAATTATTTTTATCATTATCATCAGTATCATTAAAATAATTATTATTATCATCATTATCATTATTATTTTTATTGCATTCATCATTAGACAACTTTCTTGAGCAGTTTGGGAGACAACTTCTTCGACGTATCGTTTTTGGTGATGATTCTTCGAATGTGTGTGGCTGAATTCCACCCTTTTGTTCCATTGGTATGAATGGAGGCATACTATCATTATTATCATCATCAACTTGGACCATGATACCAGAAATTATAAAAATGGATGGACTTCATTGAAGCATCTGCTCCTTTCAAATAATTTCTCTGAATATATTGACGGTTATTGATAAATTGTGTTGGGAACCATCGGAAGTTCCACTGATCCTATAGAATAGATCTGTTCAGTAGAATGGCATTTTGAGTAATTGTATTACTAGTGTTGAGGTTTGGAATGCTTCATCTGTTAAGAATGTATGAAGGACTCTGAGTATTGAACAATCTATGCAAGACTAAGAGAAAATGATATGTAGATACACTATAAACTTTGTGGCTCTTTCAGAAACATTCTTGGCAAATTTTATGTATATGATAGGAATATTGAAGAACCCAGAACCTTGGGTACCCCTAATAATATTATCTTTGAGACAGAGATTCATCTGTCAGAATAAGAAATGTGCAGTTTCATTTGAACCATTGATCTCACAAATCATCATCTTTCACTATACTATCCAGCATGACTCTTATTCGTGTACGAATTTGTCACCTTTGTTTGATAATCTGATCTCAGATCCAAAGTATCATATGGTATTGCCTTTTTCTGAGCCACAGAAGAGATTATCTACTCAAGAATTGTCTGCGATCCTGAAGTGCGATGCAAACAAGATCCTGTCTGTCTAGCACTCACGCAATAGCCTTTTGCCTCAAGAAATAATGCATATGGAATCTTTCCACTTCTTACATATGAAATGATCTCATTGAAAGACTATCAATCCTGAACTCTGATGACATAGATTGAAAATATTGAGTCATCGACATTATTTGTATTATTCAGCAGTAGCGATATTTTCCGATCTTCAAAAGTTCAAAAGATGTTGTTTTATTATTTCTCCCGAAAGTGGAATTTGAAATGGTCCAATAGTTTTCATTATATGATCAATAATTGATTTAGTGTTTGAGCTCTCGTTTGAATCTGAATTATAACTATGAGAGAACACCATGTTGGTTGTGAGAGATGCGAGGAGGAAGAGGTTGATAGCGATTCGGAAATGATGTTGAATAAAACAATTATTGCTCCCTAGAGATTCTGCCACTTCAGAAATCCAAGTGCCCATAGAAGCCAAGAGTTCTCGCAAAATTTGGCAACGCCACTTGGGAATGTGGAACTATCTCTACTTTGAATATTGAGATTATCCTCCAACGACTGAAAAGAGAACTTCATAGTGAAAGAAAATGAGAGTCGAATGTGCTCACCTTTTCCTTCGATCAATTTCGGCTGGGAGAAGTGAAGAGGAAGAAAATTCTTTCAGTTCCCATTCTCATGATTGTGGAGGAAGTATCGACTTTCCACATCGAGATACCCAGTTTCTGAGCTTCTTCATTAACAATATAGATTGATGATGCAAACCTCCATAGAGTTCTCTGAGCTTGTCAAATCGTATCACATTACAGTTAGCCATTTGCATATTTCATATTGTTGAGAATATCAGTTGAGTTTTTTGATTTCAATTTTCGATGTCCAAGTTTGATTGTTGATACTTATTACTATTGGACTAAGAAGGACCAGATTTTAAACATTCGGGTGAATAACAGCGGTTAAACTTCCGCTGATAATGAATTGTCGAGTCGATAATGAATCATCACACATATCTTTTCTTCGACTTTTCTGCACTATCTCCTGAATATCCTGTATATCGTCGATGCCTGATCAATACGTTCCTTCACACCACGAACGGATATTTCGAGTGATTCGTCTCCCAATATCATGTATTTCCAATTCAATTAAGCGAATTGTCAGCGCATATTTCGATTATGCCACACTCAGGAAATGAACATAGAGAGACAGTATAGAGAGAGTTCGATCCTCTCACAGTTTTTCTCAAAAATCTTGAATCTCGTCCCACATCACAAATAACTTTTAACTCTCGGAAAAAAAAAGAATACTTTGGAGGTTATATGGATTGAAGGTCACTGATTCTGACTGTTAGACAACAATGATCTATTTAGAATATGAGGGCCGCAGAAGACTCCATGGATAGATACTGTCAGTTTTCCATTCAAATTTCCACTCCTCTCACTGTCAAAATAGAAACTAATAGCGTGTGGCAGAATATATCACAGCTCAAAGGATATTCGATATCATTTTGCGTCATGACTTCACCTCACATGCATAAATCTTGCGTCCTATTCGAGAGTTTCATTATCGATAGTCGCAAACTCGAAGGAGATCTGCAGCGTCTGAACATTTTTTCCGAGCTGGCGTTTTCTGTGCTTTCGCTCCGCTTTGGCAAACAGGAATTGGCCGTAGGGAGTTTCATTATCAAGAAACATCGCATTTTCAGGGGCGAAGACAGAATTGCATCAGGTATCTGTATTTTGCAGAAATAAAACGATGATACGAGTTCCGTTAGCTGTCGTAATGAATGGCTTGAGTCGACAAAAATATTTCTTGATGAAAATAACCGTGATTTATGTGTGTATAAGCTTTAGGATGGAATCAATGAACCAGGTGAGTATGCTGAAAGCCGAAGGCAGACCCTTCCTAATGAAAGAATGAACAAACTATATAAAAACTTGCTGAAATACTACATTTGCTACATTGCAAATGTGAAGGAGAGCCTACCAATCATCGTACCCAAGGTCATATGATCTTGATCTATGCCCTCTAGAACAATTTTCACCTCTTTGAAGACTGAGAACGAATCTGAAGTCTTTTGGTCGATGTCTTTCACCGTTTTCGAAATAAAAGTTAGGAATGACGGAAAAATAACCAATTTTCACCCTCTTAGGTTCCTTTCCCTGTGAGAAATTCTCTCCTTTCAGCTGTCGACCAGCCCCCACTCCTCCTGGAGTAGTCCTCACGTTATCTTCATAATGAAACCATGCTGTTTCAATTTTTCAGATTTTGTGATATGCCTCAAAATGTCGCTGCACTTGAAATAAAACCTTCAGATAACTCAAAGAGAATTTCTCTATTCGTCAGTGACACCTTGTTTTCGAGAAATTTGGAAACACAAATATATTCGATAAGGATAAAACTTCAACTTATCTTGGTGGACGTTTCGGTAACGAATCTGCAGTTGGTTTTTGACACTGAGAAGTGACAATTCAGCAGACGGAGGAATTCTGGTCACAAGGTGTTTTCAATTATTGATATTGAATTTTAATTGTGTCGACAACATCTTGCAGACATACGAACGATGTGTGAAGGGAGTTAATATCAACTGGAAATTTGGCGTGAAGTGCATCTCCAAAAAGTGTAAGATTCCAGGACTCTCCAGGATTCCCTGGCGATTTGAAAATACTAATTGGAACAGCTATGCTGGGAAACCTGGTATACACCTACCTGAAGTGCCTTTGGTCTACACTATCCTGGATCACCGTCACATCGGCACTTGTGAAGTACAGAATCCTTGCGATCGCCTTGATGCTCCCCACCAACAGGAAAGCCACCGCAGGCCTATCCGTCGTGAAATCCAGTTGCAGATCCTCCTCGCTCAGAGCTGTACAAACGAAGGCTTCCGAATCCTGTTCGCCATCCTGCGCATGCTCCTGGTACTTGAGGACGTCGTGCACGCCATCTAGCGTCATGAGGAACTCCTTGAGGTCGCCTCCGAGGCAGATGAAGGCTCGTTCCATTCTGCCGGTGCAGGTACAAGTGATGATTTCTTGGCCGAGTTTGTCGAAGAATTCGATCTCGTCTATTTCTGAAATGAATGAAAACGAAGATTCACAACCATCAGTAGGGCCGAAAAAACATGGTGTTTTTTGCTTCCAAGGCTTCCGAAGAAGCTAGGCAATCTTCAAGAAGCTTCATATGATCCCCACGTCCTTGGATTCAGCTGAGATGGGTATCTTGAGAGATTGGAGCCTCTGGTTTTCTCCAAAAAGTTGATCATCATTGAATACTTTCATGACTGGCAACTGAAACTTTCTGGAAGGAACTGGATTGTGCGGCAAATAATTGTTCTTTGTTTCAATATAGGTGATGATAATTGTATCAATGAATGATTTCAATAGGAGGAGACGTTCCTTCACTGCAACTTTCGGATACAATGAGCTCAGAAAAGAAAAAGAACCCACACATAAACAGCAAACTACAATATTGTACTCTGTTTTCTCATCGATAAATTAACTCCTGTATAAAATGTGTCATTTAAAGTCGTCTGTTTTGTCATTTTGACAGCGATAAAAAAGGTGCATCGTTTTTTATCACCGATAAAAACGCCTGTTCCTCTTGAGCGTCCACATCTAGTATATATACTTACGTCACTTTAATTTCTGCCCTGTCAGTTATTTGAGCATTGTTGATAATTGATACTAAACCATTACAACATGAGTCGTTAATTTATCTTGCCAAAAAACACTCGAGCTTTTCTTTTAAGGATAAATTTCTTTCCAACTCAAATTTTTTCCATCAGTAATTCTGCTCGAAAAACTGACATTTGACAAAATCACTCGACCTTCGGTCTCGCGATTTTGTCATGTCAGTTCTTCTCGTAAAATTACTGATTGGCAAAATTATTTCGTTACAAAAAGAAATTTATCCAATAAAAAAAAAGCTCTTGTGTTTTTACTGTTGATAAATTATTGTATCACATGAGGATGGGCACGCTTAGTGAACTCAAATTCGAGGTTTATGGATGAAAAATTGTTTCAATCATCATAAAATAGAACAAGCACATGCTGTCACATGCAACATACTGTTACGTCCTGATTTTTCTAGCTTACTGAATGTATGAGGACATGCAATGTGGAAGGCAATTAGTTCACTGACATGACGAGGACTTTCATGGAGTATGTGAGAGACATCCAAATATTTTGACATCAGGAAATCATCATATGCCACAGAATGATTCTGAACATGAAGATGATTTGTTTTGAGGAATAATGAATGAGTCATGGACTTGGATACTTATTGGAAGAATCGTTATGAATCGTACTTTTTACATAGCATGAAACTAAGGTCTCTGTAATCATTTGCCTCTTTCCGTTCTCAAATACTATTTTCACGTTTCTTTCGTCCATTTTTCCAGCAATTATCAATACCTAAGCTACCATTCACAACCGCAGATCATTCTCTTAGTGCAACGATTTGTTTTTGAAAAATCATCATCAACGTCGTTTCTCATAGTGGTAGTCATGCTCATCACAGCTGGAAATATTATTTCTCTGTAGACTTGAGTTCATCTCGAATCGACAATATCGAAGGTGGAATCATGATCAAGTGAAATGAATAACTCACCTTCTTCTGACTTGACAATATCATAGAGGTCCTCCAAATATGCGTAATGTGAGCAATTTGTCACATTTTGAGGTAACATGTCTCTGAAACAAATG
Organism: Gastrophysa polygoni; assembly: GCA_963576655.1. NCBI lineage: Eukaryota > Metazoa > Arthropoda > Insecta > Coleoptera > Chrysomelidae > Gastrophysa > Gastrophysa polygoni. The sequence goes on along the minus strand of OY755083.1, from coordinate 4,390,992 downwards.
TATATACATTATTTGATATTTTGGGGTAAGCAACGATATCATGCGTGATAAAATGTCAGCAATTTATCACGATCTGAGGCGACATGCTACTGGAACGAAGGTAGGAACATTTCACTATTTCACTGGGTTCAGAAGTGATAAGAAATACACATAGTTGTCGCCTGGATATTTATCATTTAGAACCTGATTATGACATTCCTAATTCTTGATACAGGTTAACGACACCAAATTCAAACTGCTGGAGTCATGAATCAGATAGCATTGATTATCATACTACCTTTGGAATAAACTGAGATGGAATGACATAAAGGGTGTCCCGAAAATAGTGTGCAATAGTCTATCTATCAGATGCTTCTACTTTCTGTGTATTGTGTACTTAACATTTATATTGATATTGGAAATGTAAACGGAAACTAAAGAAATCATTCAGGATACTTGATCAGAGTCGGTCTAGGATATTTTTAGCCCTAGCGTCTTTATGTGCAATTTTCATCAAAATTTGGCCTCGGAACATAAAATTTTAGAATTTCATACATGAAGAAGGTACTCATCAATGAAATGCATACTTTCTCGTAGAATCAAATTCAATATTTTGTTATGGTATTAGGTAATTATATCGGGAATTCAAACTAATGGTTGTTCGAATAACTATTGAGATTTAAGTACGTGAAAACACAAGTTCGTCTATTTCTGGCCAAACAAGTCGATGAGGAAGTATTGTAAGCTATGTTTCCTCTAAACAATCATGTTTTTCTTCAATTGTTTCTGTCATTTCAGGGCATGTCACACAAATTTGATTATTTTTTTTTCGAAATTGGTGCATCCTCTCGAATTCAACTAAGACTACCTTTTTCAGTCGAAAATTCCAGAATTTTCATATTGTGCGGTCGAATTGCACGAAAAGCACGAAAAGAAGTTAGGGCTAGAAATATCTCAGGCTGGTCTTGTTCAAATAGCCCTGAATGATTTCCTTCCTTTCGTTCACATTTAGGATTCAACATAAAACGCTAGGTAAGTATACTATTAGCATTATTCCATCTCAAACCTTTTCTGAAAAATTATTAGGAAAACCATCTCTATGAGCGACCCTCCAAGAGGCTGTAGGTCTCTTAGACGCTATTTTCCATGTACATCCAAGTTTTTCGTACTATTTCTGGTCATGGAAGCCGCTAGACAGGCTATTTTCGGAACACCCGTTATACGTCATTTCATCACATGGAGCTCAGAAGATGTTCGTGTGTGGGACTATTATCGATTCTTAGTTACATTCCATTAGGTGATTTCGAATGTCCTTCAGAGTCCATTGGAATGATAGGATATTCGGAGATAATTTTATGGCGTCGTCGAAATGTTTATTCTCATGTTCAATACCCACTCATTCTCATTCTCATGGTGTAATACGTCCGAATCCCAGTAGTAGTATTAAATGTAAATGGAATCCCTCTGACCGAACAATGAATCATCATCACTGAGCTATTCAAATATTGCCATCAAGGTATGAGGCTATTTGATTGTGGAAAAGTAATCAAGAACCCATCATTTTCTGCTACTGGAAACTACGATAAGAAAATCGATGAAGAATCGACTTCACTTCGACTCTACGGTAACGATTCGGAAAAATAACTGGAAAACGCCCGATAGTCCATCGTATCCCAGCAAGTGGGAAGCAACATTCGACTGAAACTAACTACATTGCCCAATCGATCACATGATGATTCAAAGGTATCGAAGAGAATTTCACAAAGCAATTCTCATTCGGCACGATTCCGAAGTGCAATTATCAGTATATAAATATATAGGTGACCCGCCATATTGGATCAGACTAATATGTGAATCAGACGCAACTGGCCACCAACTCTGTTGTTTGGTCAGAAATGATTCGCTGGCTTGTTGAAGAGGCCAGATCAAATTACCAAAGCAATTTGGTGATATTGGGACTATGCTCCATTGTCATGTCATGATTTGATTTCATTACATGAGATACATGTTCGTCATGTGATCAATGATAGCAAACAATTCCCAGTTCCAGAAGAGGGTTTGTGGTGAGATATACATACCAGTCGTGATTAACTGGTATCTATGGCATTTTTGTTATTTTTTGAGGAGTTTGATTTTTATTTGATGAAGATTCATCCAGTCAGAATGAGTCCAAAGTCCGATTAGAGATACAGAGAGAGAGGAATCGGAACGACCATAAGAAAAAAACGCAGCGAAACATTTCATTGTGTCACGTCATTATTTTGAGAAACATGACATTTTCAGTTATATTCATTCGAATCGAGTTGATAGTGTAAGATTATTCACTCGAATCTATTGTTCAGCGAAGTTCATTGATCCATAATCGTGTTGAAACCAAAAGACTGAGTTCCACTTATTGTTTGAATAGCAAAAATTGGTGAATAATCCTAGTTGGTCCAGCCCATCGGGTCAAGGAAGGATTTATAATTTTTTTCGAGACGGTGTTGTCCTGTTGAGTATATGGCTGTACTGATACATTAAAAAAATATCAGAATATGTCTATTGGAGGTACTGTTTTGCATTTTGTGATTCCTTCTGTCGAACAAAAAAAAAGTAGTTTTTTTTTATCTGTGAACACGAAAGGGAAACCTTTAATGTTCGAGGAACATCGTGTTAGCCAGCGGTGGAATTTTGGGAGGGAAGGAAAGTGTTGGAATTTTTCTTGAAAGTTTGGAGGTTGTAAGCATCAGAAAAGAATTCACTAGGCAAAGAATTCCACAACTTTGCCGTTCTATTGATTAATGATGCTTGGTATAGCGATGTTCGACAGGTCTCGAGCCTGACAGTGTAGGAGTGACCAGCTTGAGCTCGTCTGGTTTGTCTACTAGGAATCGCGCGTGGTGGCATAATAGATGATATCTCCGTTGAGCACCGACCATGAAAGTACCTATAAAAAAGGCAGAGATCGCCGACCTTTCTACGATGATCTAGAGAGGTCAATGAATTTGTGAGCATTGTATCATCGACTAGGCGAATAGCTCTCTTCTGAATTGAATCTGTGAGCTTCAGCGTATGTTTGGGGGCTGAGCTCCAAACATGTGAACAGTACTCCAGGACAGATCGAATTTGTGCTTTGTAGATCATAAGCAGTTGCTGGGATGTGAAGTATCTCTTCGCACGGAATAGAAAACCAAGTTTTTGTGAAGCAGTTTTCGCAATGGATGGAGCATGGATATTAACGACCTCATAGGAACAATGGTACCCGACATCATCAAATTGGGCATTGTGTGATCAGCCTTCTTGGTGAACATACAAGCTTGAGTTTTAGTTGCATTGAACTGTACTAGATTCTCAGATCCCCATTTGATTTTTGTGTCAGATATTTTATCGATTTTACCTACTCACGTCAACCATAAATGATGGTTCATGGTTCAATATCATATGGCCAATCTACGGTTCATTAATTTTCGATGAAATGATGAACTGAATGAACAGCAATATTCGTCCAGTTCCAGCAGTTTTGTTTTTGCTGAATACCTGACGCCTCATATGCTTCAGTCTCGAGAGAGCTGAATCATCGAGCAAAATTTCCGCTATAAAATTAGGACGTGTATACCACGATAAGAAAACAACCTCTACTTTGTATAAAAATAAAAGCTCCCAGCATGAATGGAGGGTCTTCGTACTTACAGACAACAATACCGCAGGGGATTAGCGGGTGCCTCTTTGAGAATCAGAGATGTCAGTGCCTGCTGTACGGCTTCGTTCTGAAAGAAAAAAAGATGGAGAATTAGCCCTCAATCGATAACATGAAAGAAAGAGATTAACGCTCGATGCGCTTCTGCTTCTGAAATTTGACCCAGTTGAATTCGACGTTGAATCTTTGCCTCGACCCATCAGTGTTTGAGATTATTTTCCGGCCCTACCATTCATATTCCAGAAGATCGATAGTGAGAATCATTCATCTCGATGTTGAAGCCCAACGATGAGCATTGCATTGAGGTTGATGATCAAAATTTCACGATATCAAATTTCAGAAATGTCCAAAAAATAAGTAGGCAATCGGTATTGAGTTTTATTCATTCGAAAAATGAAATGAAACCAACATCAAGGAATCTATCCCCTAGGTACCCAAATGTATAATTCCAAACGAAGTGATATCGGGGCAACTTTATGAATGAGGAAAAAATGAACCATGAAGTCTGAGAGGAATGAGCATAGGACTGAGTTTGAGTTGTTAACGAAGGAATTAGCCTGGCAATGACTTCACCCTTCACCTATCAATACTATGAATCCTCAGAAACACTGATATCAGACTAATTAGAGCGTCTCATCTCTATCTGAATTGTACAAGCTTCTTCTCGATTGGTTCATTTAGTTGAATGAATGATTCACTCCACCAATAACAGCTTGAACAAGATTGCTTTTGATGTCGTGTTCAAAACAGAGAAAAAAATCCATTTCGATATATTCCAAAATTTGTTCGGGATATCGCCTGTAGGTTTTTCGAGTCGAAAAGTTGCCTTCGGAATTCAATAGCAACGGTAATATATGGAATTGATCAACGATGAAACATCTTTCTTTCTATTTCTCTCATGAGGTAAGCTTTAGTTCATATACTTGGTAGCAAGGTTGAATAGGTTTATACGTATATGCTGACAACTTTAGCTGGTAGGTATGGACAAGGCAATCTCAATTGCAACTTTTCTGGCTGTTCCAGAATAACATAGACGTAACTGCAACTTTCTGCCAAGATGAGTTTGGCGCAATAATCAATCCAGACTGAGATCCAGACGAACTTCATTTATTACCTGAAAAACTGGAAGATCGCCTCAACTATAGTGAATCATTCGAAAGCTAGATGGAATTTGCACCGTTCTTTGCGTCAATGCTGTCTCAGAACTTTGTGATTTGTGAGCGGAATGGAACATACAATTTCTATCATCTAAATGTCAATATGACAGCCAACTACACTGAGAAGTTGCTCTACCATGATGCGTTCGATAATCATCCCTTAAGTATGATTATAGCAGCTATAAAAGACGTTCACGATTCGGATTTATCTCCTCATCTATTTCTTCCATCTATCAACACCCCCCAAGAAGTTGAATGCACTTCAGTCTTCATAAAATAGTTTTATATTCGCATCATCGGAAAGAATCTTTGTTTTCCATAAACTGCACAGCACCTGCATTATGAATTGAAACGAAACGTAATGGAACTTTCATGGTTTCCTCAGCTCAATATCCGAAGTTCAAAAAGTCCAATAGAGTCTCGAGGCGAACTCAGCACTTTCAGCAAAGAGGGAATACAGAGGCAAGAAGAAAACACATTGTGTGTCTCGCCTGGCGAATATTACGAAGCATTATGAAGAAGGGCATGAATAGAATTACGATCGGTCGTGAAAACTGGAGAGAGTCATAAAGCCAGAAAGCCAAATGAAAAGTTCGGACTGAAATGCTGGAACCTGATGTTCAGATATGCCAATTCTTTTTCGTCCGAATCGCAGTGGAATATTTGTGACGAAAATAAATTTAAATGAATTTCGAGTGATACGGGCATCATAATCGGGTTTCTTCAAGTATTCCTTACGTCTTCAGTTGACATAGACACATGTCCTGAACTAATGTGTCCTGAAAAGATACCGACAAACTTCAAACAATTTTGTTTGTTTGTTTGTTTCATATGCCCGCAAATGAGCCGTTTGGGATGTTGGTACTTATTATACTGCGCAATTTATCACTACACTAAATCACTGTTCACATATTAATTGTGTTCCAATGATGAATGGTTCAATGATGAATCGCGGATCCATTCGAATATTTCGGTTAAAACTTCTACATGGGTGTAAATGTTTCAAAAAACTTCCCGATGAATTGAAAAATGTGCCAAGTGTTCATGTATTTAAAAAAATAACTTGACAATTGATAGTCGAGAAGAATTGTTATACTCTCGAGGAGTTTTTTAATTAGGGTATTGTGATTCGTGTCTTGTTTGTACTAATTTGTTTTATGAGGACTTTGATCTCTTGGTTTATTTTGAGGTCTGATATCTTTCTAGTTTACTTGGACGTATTCACCAATCATTATATTCATCCAATTAATTGTTCATATATTATTTAATTTGAAAATGAAGATTTATTATTATTATTATTATCAAACTTTTGAGATGGGCTCGAAGAAGAACATCTAGACCGTATAATTCGAATGTTTTTTGCTCTACAGCGCAAAAGGCTCATTCGCGGACGTTTATAGAAACAAAAATGCTTGTTTTGATGTCCCCTATCACCTCTTGAAGTTTTTCTGTATGTTTCAAGGACACCCTGTAGTCAAAAGTACAAAATTGTGTGACATCATAGATTGAATTATTTATTCTTCTCTCAAAATCGGTCGTAACAACATACCATCGAATGAATACATAGGGTCTCGGGATGAAAAAATATCATGATAATAATCTACAACATTGCCCCCCATCATGGAGGAATCTTTTCAATCATGTCACATTCTCGTAACAAAATAACCTCGTGATACGGTTATCAGATGAATCCAGGTGGATATCTTGATATCTGCAACTCGGGCTCGTCCATCTGGACTGGATTTCATGTAGGCGATATGCGTTTCTCATCACCCGTCTATTATAAATGTTTATTCAGGGTTGGTGGATATTCTTGGGTCCAACGTTCCCAAAAGCAATTAACACATAAATGCGATCTCTTCCAGTCGCTACGAAGTTCCCGAGATATATCTCCAAAGTTACTGTTTTCCATTGGAGATCCCAGCAGAAGCAAAAGTCGTTCGGATCTACTGAGACGTTCTTTAGGGTTCTGGAATTGATGATGAAATCAGATTCTGCAAATAGAGTGTTGAGAAATTCATGTTGAGTTCGGAGGTTGTAAGTATCGGGAAAGACTTCACTAGGTATGAATTCCACATCTGTGCCGTTCTATTGATGGAATTCTTTTCAGTTTCCTCCTTCGATAGTAATGGTGGTGGATTATCATGAGACACCACCCTAGTGAATATCATCCCTGAATATGTGAATGGTTTCACATTTGGAGTGAGTCTGAAAACAGTAAGTTGTCTCATAATTGATATTTTGGGGTCCGATTTCGCATGTCAGCATCTCGCATTCTCCAAATACTGCTTCCACCTCAGATCTGCCATTGATAACCTTTTTATTTTTTCAACTTTGTTCAACATGGTTTCTATTACCAAATGATCAAATTTTTCCTCATAATATTCCAGAAGTAATCGTGCGCGCCTTCTTTTTGGTGAAGAATGATGGTTGCTCTGTATATTGGGAGCTAGGTGATAACGTCCATCGATGATAAAAATTCTATCTGGATTAACTGCAGGACAGAGTTCAAGGAAACCGCTATTCGATCACTTTCCAAATATTCAATTTCTTATATTATCATAGTCTGATGAACAGGATATTATACGTTCAAGGACTTCAACTTTGGAAAAATAATGTCTCTCAACCTTGAAATAAACGCAGTACTTCCAATGAGCCGTATCCATTTTGAAAATATTTCAATATTTCATATTTCAACATCTTTTGTGACAGTAACTGCTGGGAAATGAATATTCTCATAATCACTCCTCATTTTGATTCCATCAGAAAGTCAGGACCCGGGACACATTTTTGAAAATCCAATCATATCATTTCTCAGCTTTTTGCGAGATTTTCTCTCCTCGTTTCTGAAAAATACAGTAGAAGTTATTGAAAATTATTCCAATATATTTGTAATAAAGATAGATTTCGTGATCTGCCTCAAAAAGCTGGAAAATGAATGTACCACCTCCTCGAAAAACTTACAGACAGTTTCGTGAAATCGTGTTGCATTATTAGCTGCATTATAATCTCAACGAATCTATCCGCAAAAAGGAATTGGTACGAAAACTCCACTCAATCTCGTTCGGAACCTCCCATCATTGTTTCTCAAGCTTGGGAATACTTTCAGCACCACTTCGGGAAAATGGTAGTAATTATTTCCTGGCGCGTTTTGAATAGAACATTCGATAACAAATTAGCACTCGTATGCCATGAAATACTTTCGATTCTATAAGATCATGCGAACTGAATTGTTCATAGCAGAAACTGAAAGAGCTCATATAGAAACAGAGTTCTTGCCAGAGATTTGAAGTCGTCAATATTCCAATCATCTTTTTTTGGTGCCTGCTCTTCCTGAGTTATGTTTTATCATCCTATCATCCTAGTTTTATGCCTTGTTGATGTATATCCTCTGATGAACTACTAAAAAGTTCGATGAACCATAACATATTGTAACGTTAACTTTCCTATTCATGGCCGATTATCGTTGTGAACATCCTCTCGAGGAAACGAAACATTCGACTTCAGAGTATGTATACGAATCGAAGTCGACAGAACTCGTCACTCTCCAGAAAAACGAAATAAGAACAATCCCAGAATAATTTGTTCCCGAGAGATACATAAAACATGAGGCGATAGAACAAGAGGAACATCTCGTGTTAACGGAAAGCTGCGATTTCAGTATTCATCGAATTCGGGAATATATTGGTCTCGTGTCAACCTGAAGAATAGCTGGAAAATCCCTGAGCACTTTCGTGTACTGGAGATGGATGATACGAGTTTGTTGGGATTTTAAATTACTTTGTTTTCGCTATACCGTCAAACCCAAATCACAACGAGAAAAAAAAAGTGTTTCGATGGTCCTTTGTTATTTCCGATGTCATTCCGTTCGATGATGAGGAAAACAAAGAATATTCTATTGAGGAGTCAAACCATAGTTGAATTGATCATTCTGTAGGAGGAAAACAAATTCCATTTGATTTGCATTGATTTGGCATACCATTTATACCCATTTCTTCAGCTCGACTGGAATTTCTGGATCTAGAGGGGTCAGTATCAGGAATCAGATGATATATTCCTGACAGATATACCCAATAATTCCTGAGGAAATGAAGCCGGCTCAGAAAAAACAGTGGTTCGTGTGAATTAGAGTTGACTTGACAATCATTGACCTTCCATGATATCGCTACCGAGGTGAAGAAGGTGATTATTCAATAATTCATGTCGATGAAAATCGATTTTTTTCTTTCCAAAAGCTTTATGTTCGAATATCACGAATATTCTGATTTGATGGAGCTCTTATTCCACCCCTGCTCTGCCAGCTGTTGATAAAATTCCTTTTTCTCGTCTACATCATCCTTTCCATATGTAACACTTTATTTTCACACTTCTTCCTCTCTTTTTCCTCGCCTTCGTTTTCTTTGCTTTCTTCTTCATTTCTACAATCATTTCCTCATGGTTTGGCACTTATAAAGTTGTATAGCAGATAGTATAGTAACAGTTGATACCTTGACGACCTTTTGATAATTTACTACTTCCATGACACTCTCAATGTTCCTATGCTTCTTGATTTCATCATTTATTCACTCCATTTCAACACGCATGACAGAGTTCCATTGTCATATTTGTAAGCTGTTCTTTCTCTGGCAATTTGGAACATTTGTGACATATTATGACAGATTTGGATTTCGTAGTTTCCCTTCGACTTCAAGTTCTGTTCACTCTTATAATTATTGTTCCGATGTTTGTTATGGTTAGGTTTAGATTTTGCAGTTCGAATGTGTTTGCTGAGCTGAGTATGTATTAGAAATGATGCATAGTAAAATATCATGTCAACAGCGATACCAATTACAGGGTGTCCCAACGAAAACTTTCCACCCGGATCTACTGGGAAATGACAAATTGTTTTCGGAAACGCTAAAACAAGTCGATTTTAATTTCTAGGAGGACACATGTTAGTAATGGATTTAGTCGAGCTACTTCATCCTCCGGACGGGGGCGGCTACCCCCTTGCGAATCATCATAGGGAACGTGGGTCTAGTGATACATCATCTGAAAGCTCTCTATTCTCTATCCAAACGTGTATAATTTTTTCAAAATCGAATGAATGGTAATTGAAATTAGTGTTGTTGACAGGTTCAATGTAATTAGTCAATATCTTACCTGTTCTTATTCAAATTCAATTTATCAACTATTTTAAGACTCAATGAGTGGACAGATAGACAATGGCAACATCCCATCCGGTCAGGGAACCCAGTCACCCCACGAAAACAAATTAGTCAAAACAGAGTAAGTAGCCAGGCTGGGACTATTAATTGCGAAAATCTTCCAACCAAGTATCAGGTTGATGTCGCTATTCGCTATTCGCGAATACAACAATACAAGCGGAAAATGCTCACCCCAATTGTGAGCGAAACGTCCAAAGGAACCTCCTCCACAGAGGTGAACCGATCACGGCACTGAAGCCCGGAAACCATATCTCTCAGTTTTTGTTCGTCAGTAGCAATTAGAAACTTTCTGGATGGCCAGCTAGATCACCGGACCTCAACCCGTTGGATTATTTTTCATGGGGGCATCTCAAAAGCGAAGTTTTTGCCACTCCGCCAGAGTCACTAGAGGATCTACGTGGTCGAATTGTAAACGAGTGCGGCAGCATAACTCCAGAAGTATTGGAAAACGTTCGTAATAGTTTCGAAAGTAGACTTTATCATTGTATGGAGGTAGGAGGGGCTCATTTCGAGCAATTAATGAATTGAATTTCGATAAGAACAGGTACGATATTGATAATTTGAATTAAACCTATTACCACACTAATCTCAAGTACCAGTCATTCGATTTTGAAAAAATAATGAACGTTTGGATAGAGAATGGAGAGAGCTTCCAGATGATGTATCACTCGACCCAAGTTCTCTATGATGATTCGCAATGGGGTAGCCGCCCCTGTCAGGGGGATGAAGTTGCGTGACTAAATTCATCACTGACATGTGTCCCCCGAGAAATCAAAATCGACGTGTTTCAGCGTTTCCGAAAATAATTTGTCATTTCCCAGTAAATCCATGTGGAATGTTTTCGTTGGGACACCCTGTATAGAGAATTCATTGTAGAAAAAAATATTCTTCAGGATTGGTAGGTCGATAATTCGGTTCCCGCTCTTTTTCCGAACACATATTCGATTGGATCTAGGATCGATATCTAGCAGTGAGCTTTCGAAAAGTTGTAACGAATGGCAAAACCGAATCGAGTAGATATATTTCAGAACATTTGAACATTCCAAGCAATCCTGATTATTATTTTCATAACATAGTTACATTCACATCCAGTAATATCAATTTGATGCTCCATTATCGACAGTAAAAAATTTATCATCGAATGTATAGACCGAAGGAGTGGGGATATTTTTGATGGAGTGATTCATCTCGAGTTCGAGTTCTATTCACATCGCCCGAGTCACACATCATATAAAATATATTGAAAGTGAAAGTGCGAAAAGAATATGGTAGAAGATGCTGTAGGTATGAACATCATTAATCCATAATGATGTTGTACATGTTGTACAAGACATCACGATCTATATTACGATATATCCGCTAATGAAATAGGAATAGGGTGAGCTGCGGTAAATTCAACAGTGTGGTCCCATTGATTCGGAAACTTTGAGCTTGTCCTGATTGAGTGCAAACTAACTTCGGAGTATGCCAAGAGTGGCTTGCATTATTCAACACCGTAGCTACCAAAAACTGCGAAACGCTTACTGAATATTCAGAGCACTGTTTCTGACAAGTTGAATGAGATTCACCACATTGAAGAGTAATCCTACGGTTGGTGTGACAAAAGCTGAATTTTCGCTCCAATTTGTTACGATTAACCTCAGCAGATTTCACTGATTCATGAGATGAAATAGCATGATGTCTTCATTATGGCTTCTTCATACTATACACTTCAAATATCAAATGAGAGTATTTTGATTTTTCATATAGGAGAAAATCACTTCAGTTTTCTGGTCAGATTGAGTGGAAGTTTCATGAAACTAAATTCCTCTACAACTTTTCGATACAGCATGTGTTACATATTGTTGGTTATCTATTCACAGATGAGGTTAATCAGTCAAACTTCATGATATGAAAGTTAAAACCAATCGCAAACTTTGGATCGTGAAGCTGCATATTACAAAGGCTCTTCTCCTCATTTTATTCTCAATTCAACATTCGTGATTAGGATTCGTAACAATTGCTGTATACCTTTTCTTCAGCTCCACACTGTGATGATTTAGAATAAACCATCAGTGTCATTTCTGACGGAAAAAGAGGACATTCATTCTCTGATTCTGGCCAAATCTCTATCTCTCATCAGGAGGATTATAGTAGATAGTATAGGATTATATATATGGTTACATATATAGTATATGTATAGTGTCGTGCAATAACGATTGACATTTTAACCTCTTGTTAGAACTATGCATAATTTCTTAGCGCAACACTTGTTGCGCGTTGGAAATGAGCAATCAATCGGCAATTGGAGTCTGGCTCACTCATGACTGGGTTGGACAATCTCCAATCAAAATCTCCAACTGCATCTACCGGTCTCAGTGGGCCAAAGATCTGTCTCTTCATCATGAAACTCCCACACACAGCGTGTCATGAATATGCGCGGTACCTATCGGAACATTCCCAGTTGTATACTTTCGAATCAATAATCACGGTAATTCCGGATAGAGAAAACGGAGGGGAAACAATATAACCCAAATAATCAACTGAACAACTGGATCTACAGTCTGATCTGAGTGACATAAAACATGGAGTACCTCAGGGGTCTGTTTCAGGACCAATATTGTTCTCAATTTATTTAAATGACCTAATAACCATTGACATCTCAGGACGATTCACTGTATTTGCCGATGATACCACTTTTATATGGATTCATAAAGAAATTAATCAGCTAATATCAAATATGATAAAAATAGATATTCAAAAAATTCAAATCTAGTGTAACGCTTGGTGTAACTCTTTATGCTTCAACCTGAACAAAACAAAACTAGTCACTTTCAAATTGGAGAGCCGCTACATAGAAAACAAAGAGCACTCTAAATTCCTAGGCATTTATATAGACAATAAATTAAATTTTAAAGAACATGTATTCCATTTGAGTAAAAAAGTTTCTAGTGGATGTTATGCAATTAGAGTAATATCAAATGAACTAGGGTATACTACGGCTAGAATAGCTTACTTTGCATTGATCGAATCTCATATTCGCTATGGAATAGCTTTCTGGGGCCATTGTAATCTACAGTTACATAATACGATATTTGCTCTTCAGAAGAGGTCATTGAGATACCTTACAAAGTCTAAATTCAGAGATCACTGCAAGCCTTTATTCATCAGCCACAAAATATTAACTGTCACCTAATTATACATAATGGAAACAGTATGGTCAATTCATAAAAATTGAACTAGCTTGTACACTCCCGGAACAAATTGTCATAGTACTAGACAGAACCATATGCTTATATCTACCCATTCCAAAATTTGCTTTGACTAAACATGAAAGTATCAAAGTATACAATCACCTTCCTACTATTCTTAAAAATATTACAGATAGCAAAAAGTTCCGAAGTTCGATTAAAGATATATCAATCGAAAAGGCTTATTATTCAATCAATGAATTCTACTGTGATAACCTGGAAATTCCTACTTGACTTTTCTGCATATGTGAATGTATTTTATGTTTATTCCATTTAATTTGATTCTACCCATTTATAATTGTTTTGTGACATGTGTTTTATATTTATATATACCTGATATCTTTTTTTTTATACAAGACATTGTCAATAAGATACCAATTCTTCAGACAATGAAGCATATTTTGATTGATTGATTGATTGAATCTCACAAAATATCACGAATCACATGCAAAACCTAGCGAAATCATGAGATTGTGGAAGGCGCCGTATTAGTTGGCCGTATGAGTCGCCGTGGTTGGGACAAGAATATTTGCGGGAAATTTATGACAGATGACCGCGAATTTTCACCACAATGAGCTATTTGTACACTTATTTCATTTCAGAGCTATTGTTGATGTTCTCATTTATGATTTACACACACAATTATGGAGACACACACACACAATTATGAAGACAGACGGAATGAAATTTGTACTGGAGAGTTTGTTGTTCATGGAATACCATGGATAAATTTCCTGAAACAGCACTGTGAGTCCTGAGTTTATATTTTATCATAGATTGAGGATTACTATGTCCACATGGAATTTGGAAGGAGATAATATCCTAACAGCGATATTCATTCGCAGTTTCTATATGACAATGTTATGGAGATATTTTAGAGAAACCAGCAGACATCTTGATTAACAGATTGTCCAGATATGGTATCAAAGACAATGCTCTTCTATGGGTGACTAGCTTTCTGAGTAACCGTAAACAATATGTATCCCTCAACGAACTCCTCTAGGGCAGACATCCATATAGGTGTCCCGCAAGGTTCCATTCTAGGGCCAGTTATAATTTTGTTGTATGTAAATAGTAATTATGAATTCCTTGTGAATATCCACATTACTATGTATGCTGACGATATCTCTGTCCTTGTTGTGGATAAATCTTCGTCGTTGGCATCCTGGTCATTCGAAAATTCCTTTTTTTTCAATATTATAAAAACTCAGTACATGAGGTTTCACAACAGGCAATGTGTTTGCCAAAAACCTAATCTTCTCCTCAATGATATGCCCTCATCCAACATAATCAATGTCATCTCAAATTCTTAGGGATGAATATGGATGAAAACTTAAATTGGTAAATTCATTGCACAACCTTGTTGAATTCAACTCACCTGATGAAAATGGCCTACGGGCTTTCAATAACCTACCACAAGAACTCGAAGAATGTCTTTCACTGCCTGGTTTTGAGAGGAAACCAAAGGTATTTCTAGTGGCGAAATGTTTTTACTCATTGAAAGGATATTTCACCTCTAATAAGTGAAATAAGGGCTTCAACTCTCAAATGTTTTGTTTTGTCTTTCTCATATTTTGGCTGTAATGTGACATCCTGTTTTTTATATATGTATATATTTATATTTATTGACTATTCCAATTCAATTACTCGTCACATGGAAAGTAAATTATCATTATCAATAATATCACCATTATTATTATTATCATTGATTATTATTATTATTGTTATTATTATTGGAGTATTGGTTCACAGAAACAACTCAGTTCATGAATGGAGAACGTGGTTGGAAGCAAAGCAAAACTTTTCCTTTCATAGGTATACCAAATCAAATCCATATAATAATCATTTTGATAATGTGACAAAGCCCGAGTATATGTATACAAATGTTCTGTGGAGCATTATCATTTCCCTCCATACATAACTCTGAGGAAAATCAGTCAGTCAATCTAAGAAGTTTGTCTTCGTTTCCGGTACATCTTCCGGAGAATGAGTACCTGTTTCTACAAGAACATTGGCCATCATGACATTCGGATGATCCATACTCAAAATCAGCAGGTGGAACATCAGAATAGAATTCTTGGGACCAGATTGTGGACACATACTTGAAAACTTCCAAGATATATTCTTCTGGAGTAGCATTTGGATCCTCATAGGACTTGTAGGGCTAGTTGATTATCAATATCTCTGCGTATTCATAAGAAATGATTATTGAATGATACGAGATTCCCCAACATCCATATCAATTCATAAATAATTCATATTCGGATGGTTGCAGTGAACTGCTCGTCCAAAAAGAAAATACATTACTCATATTATGATATTTTCAAAAATTGTAACACTCATTACGAAGTGGATATTTTCAAACGTAAACAGAATGATATTCAGAGATATCAGAAATATGTTCACAATTCACTATCTGATCTTGGAATCAGCTAGATATAAATGAGAAGAAAAATGTGTAAGGGACAAATCATAATCTGAACACAAATCAACGTCGGATGCATTGAATCCTGATTACTCCTTGAGAAACATTATTCAACCTAGATATCATTCTGTGATGGATTTGACATGAGATTAAGCACGTGACTAACATACGTCGATGTCACTATTGTGCATAGCTATAACGTCAAGTTCATGAATGAATCAGATGAACGTCAGACTAACAGCAAGTTCATAAATCCAGCTTTAATGACGCTGAACTTCGGAAAATCTAATTCGTGTGAGGCCAATAAGCACTCAAGTTATGAATCAGGGAAAACATTTTACCAAATTCAATGAATCAATCCTCCCAGAAGCTTGTCTGATCCAATCTTATTAAATCTTGAGAAACCGAGAGATCTCATCAGTTTTTCTGCCACACCGCGTTAAACTCAGAATTTCAGACTTTCCCGGAAAGTGTGGAATATGAATTTCAGATGAGTTTGCGATAAAGTTTATCAAGCTATAAAACGAGAGGAAAACTTGTGCATATTGGGTTGTAGGTTGGTTGCAATTTGAGAAAAATGTTGATTTCATCTGCATCTGCCTCGGCCAGCATACATTTATCATGCATGCTATTATTTCTCTGATTGATGAGTTATGAGTTCAAAAAGATGGTTCCATCAGACAACCAATAGAGAGACTCATCTCACTGAATTTATGAATGAAGTAGTAGTGATTGTGCGATTGACCTTGATAAGCCAATATGAATGGACAAAGAACGATTTCTCTACCCCAGCGTAAAAGATCCCATTGGCTGATGTGGCAGGAATCAACAATGAAATAACAAATCGTTTAATTCGCGAAGAAACATCATCTGATACCTACTGACCTAAATTTATGGAATCTATTTCATTGTGACAGATAAAAACAAAAATAGCATAACCTCTGGCATTTCTAACCATACGAATAATGATATATAGGCCACGTGACTTCCTACTACCGATCTCATTGGTTGGCTGAAGATATAGATGTGCATAATATGAAGAAAATTCGTGAATATACTGAATTGTAATAGATATTGACTGAATAATTGAACGAGGAGTAAATATAAACATAATATAGTTATAAGGTATGTGACATAAATTGGAAAAGTGGACATTCATTGGAACGAAATTTGTTCGTTCATATTAGACCATTAATAAGAAAGGATTTCTGATGAGCTTTCAAGAAATTCCAACCTTCATTGAAATAATACTTTCTATGAAAATCGGTGCTATTCGTAGATGACTCATCCGAATATCCAGAGAATGAATAATCCTTTGGAAAAACGTGTTACACGACCCCTACTGGAATATGAAAAATTTTGAAGCTTCCAGCTGTTATTCACAGAAAGAAATCAAGAAAATTCTCTCTCTTTCAGGCTACTGAAACACTGCGTCAATATCTCTGAACGCTTGAATGATGAAGGAGTGTGGTCCTAATGACCTCATTGTTTAATGATAGCATGAATATGAATTATGATCCATTTATTGTCTGCAATCTGCGGTGTAAATAGAAGTGGAAAAGGAGCACCAATCCCAACGAAATAGTATCAATTCATAATAAACAGCAATTCAACAAATTCTCTCACAGGCACGCCCTACAACTTCCATTAGAAAAAAAAATGATAGAAAAAAGCGTCTGGTCGCCATTTCTAATATCACCGAAGGCATTTTTGATATGAAGTGTAGAGTTTGCATTTTCATATATACGACCTGGATTTCATCGTTATATACCAGACGGTTCGGAAGTTATTAGGATGTGCTTGGAAGTGTCCTCACTGTATGTTATTCCTCTTCCAGATGGCAGAATGTTGGCAAAGCGTCGAACTACATAGTTGATAAATTGAGGCACTGAATGTCGATACTCCGAGCAGAGTTGATAAATATCCTTCGAGGCATACGAAGTAACAGGCACATGAATTAGTATATTGAGTATCACGAACGATATGGATGTTTCACTGGTTGAAGACGATGTTTGGAGACTGAGCGTAGCAGTATCATCTGACTTTACTGTTCGTATTGCTCACACTAATCTTTGTACGATCATTTTATGCAGTAGTCCTCTTGAATATTGAATTTTGGATCGATTCTATGCATTGAAATTTATCAACAAGTTGTGTTCCATCGAGACAATCCTTACCATGGTTCGATTCATAGCTGAATTTTTACAATCCGTCATGCATCCGTCAGATACGAAATAGCTATATTCTCCAGAAGGTATGGATTGAATACAACCTACTGTCATGGAGAGAGATGTGGTAATCGATCGAAAATAGTCTGATGGTTCAGAAATAATTTCATTTGTCCATATCGAATGATTAATCTCCATATTCCAATTTCCATTCAAATGCTGTCGCGAGAGACGAATTTTCCATTTCACCTGATTGCAGAAGCGTGAAATGGTTTACCATCATCCATAATCAAATTGGAAATCTTTATGTTTGCCGGGCAATTCTGAAATGCCTGTGTCTGATTTTGCATGAATCAAGCTGGCTGAAATATAGGGTCATCAGCGATTCCAATAATAGGACGTGAACACATCCCATGAATTTCACACATGATAGATGTCATTCGAATGGTAGTCACAGACACTGTGTCTAGGTCTGGGTAGGCGATGATCCAGAAACATGGAACTTCACCAAGGCTTCTAGTTGAGTTTAATTCTCTTGAAAGTTAGGTTCGGTTTGTGTTACAAATCCAGCCAATCTAGTGAGCTATTTCATTATAATCTAGTTCTTCACACGAAATCCATGGATTGGTGACATCAAGACCGTGATTTTCAATCCAATACCTGATTAATATTCTTGTTGTGCAGTGTTCATTCCTTATATTGTTCGCTGCATAGAACAAGCCTAGAACAAGAACTTTTCCGACTGTAGTTCGAAATTTATGGATTGAATTTCAAATCAGTCAATTGAACTTCGGAATGTGTTGATTGTATTTCAAATTCAGCCATATTATATTGAGTTACTTCAAATTCCAAAATCCAATATTTCTATGTCAGAACATATTATTCTCATTTCAAAAAAGATCTACAGTAGCCCAAATACTACTACAAAAGTAAATGTAGTAACTACAAGGTGATTAAATGTTACATAACATCTCAGTCACATACTATACATAGTATCTTATAGACGTTTTTGGAAATGAAAATGACTATTCTGAAATTCCACTAGCTGTTTCGAAATAAAATTGACAATTTTTGAAATACTGATGATATATATTTCGAAATTAGACAAACAGTTTTGACATTGAAATGATGCTTTTCGAAATATGATTTCATCAATATATATTTAAGTATGAGTCGTTGCTGACTAGTTACAGATCAGACTAGTTAGAGATTGGGGAATGCAGCAAAGTAGAAAGCGTACTATTTCAAGTTATTCCAAGCTCTCGGAATCATTTATTCCATCATCAGGGAAGACTACAGAATTACAAAAAATTTATGTGGTAAGTTCCACTCAGAAGAAAAATCATATGGAAAAAAAATCATACCCAAGTTGAGGATGTTCACATCCATGACTCATTCGACATTCCCAACTGAAGTATGAGTTGATATAGGATGGTGAAACAACTATTCGATTGTCCATTTCCGAAATATATAGACCTGTCAAACGACCTCACAAAAGCCGCCTAGTGCCGCCTCTTTTCATTCATGGTGAATTTCATATTCGTGGTTTCCAGAGTTTCCAAGATAACCATCAAGATCAGCAGAGGTGATCTCGTCTGGATTCGATATTGGGAAGCCTCAGTAAGATATTGTTATTTGCTATAATCACGTTAGCAGAAGTCTAAATTTTTTTCTCGTGGCTGAGGGATAAGAAGTTGTAACACGAGTCTATTCACACCTTGGTCGTAATGATATTTTTTTGTTCTCAATGTAAAAAATATAAATAAAAATATCCATGTAACAAATCTGTTATTTATTATTCATCATATTCTGTCCATTCCTGCTCTGTAATTGGGTTCATCACCTGTAGAGTATTGTATCACGAATAAATATATGAATAAATGAATGAATAAATAAATGAGTGAATGTGAATAAATTCATATGAATGACGTGTTCAAATATGAAATCTCCGTAACAATACAATTTCTTGATTCGATACGCCATCTATATAGAGGTCATCCTACGAGCTTGAAATTAATTTCTAGTGCTATATTTTGGCCTCTTTCATTCAACTATTACTGATACAGCCAGTGTCCTTCCTTAGCAGCAATAATAATTATGAATAAAGATCAGATTCGAAGTCATTTCGATCTTCTGACAGAAAATATCCACATTTGAGCAATCACGAACAGATGAATTTGCATGGATATCTCTTTTCATAGCAGGCTTCATTAGTGCGATATTCAATTCACCGCTCGAATTCACGAAAGTAGAATCCTGGCAACGAATTTCTCTCGGAACTCCCATTGAACCTTGCAGGCCGTACAGAGAACTAAATCGAAACGAGCGTTATCGACAAACGTTGTTCGGATCCTCGTCAATCAAAATTAGTGTAACAAGCTGAAAAAGGATTGTCCAAACAGTTTGATAATCCTTTGTTGGTCCACTCTCTGGCATATTTTTCTTCCGTTAGCGTAGCAACACGGATTGAATCATCGGTAAATCAACTAACAGATCGCTAACAGTGAATTTTGCAACACAGAAAACTCAACCAGATTCGATATTGAACGTTATTGATTATACTGTTTGAAGCTTGATCAAGAAGGGGGTATATTCATTTCAACACATTTTTGATAATTATAATAGAAAATTGATGATTATATTTTTGTATTTGTACACGGAAAAGAAGGAGTTGTTAATTCAACCAAATATATTTGGTTGAAATTATTCGTTTGAACGAATTAAATATCATTCATTTCAATCATCAGTTATATTCATCGAATGACACCATACTATTGCATGGACGAAATGGGATTCCTGATACAATTCTCATATATGCTTGATTCGAAAATATGTTGACCAAACGGAATCATCTCCTATTCAAATTGAATGAATGATAATGTCAAATCAATTACATATCTCTTTGAACTGAGTGATTCAAATCTATCTTTCCAAGACTATAAGTATCGAACGAATCATTTATCGATCCACTTTGAACAAATGGTAATATCAATTCAACTCCAATACAGGGTCGATTCAAACAACTGATTTTGCTCAATTCAAGAATATATAGTTATCAAATTGAAATCGTTCTTTCTCACTTCCATCTGATAATCATGATGAACTGAATTATAATACGCGAATGGAATGAAATATGTGGATTATGTTCGATCAGTATCAGAAATTATTGACCTGAGAATTCCGGATGAGTTTGAAAACCGATTTTGAGCAACATTTGTGAATAATCACTAGATTCTACTTGGATATGGAGGTCAAAGGTATGCAGGAATGAAACATTATTTGTTCTTCAAAATTCAACAACCTCCATATCCTGAGTGTATCGAGTGAATTATTTCATTCATTTAGGTACTTATATAATTAACAATCATATTTCAGCACAATATTTTTTTTGGATATTAAAAAAATATTACTTCATCACTGTTAAAATTGATGGCATATGGGTCAATCATTAGGGTAGATGACCCAATGTATATTATTACATAACAAATCAAATACCCTATGGAATACCTGAAAGTACCCACCTCATTAGATCTATATGAAAATTCGATCATTTCTTTTATCAGTTATATAATAATTCAGAAAAGAATAAGAAAATCAAACGTAAATTTGGTACATTGGATTGAAATACTTATATTACCATCATGATACTAGTCAATAGATGGCTCTGTTTACAAATACCAATTATTGGAGGACGGTGCCGAGATAATGAATATTGGGATGGAATCTCATAAACAAGCCAAATGATATCTTACTTTGATGACAGTTTTAGTTTTTTTCCATGGATTCTTATGTTAAGTAGACCAATAGAGGTAATTACACTGAATCGGGATAATGCTCCGATCGAATGACACATTTTGTCAATCCGATTATGAGCAAATTTCATCCAACCGTTTACCAGAGTTGATTCAACAAAATATTTACTTCACTGATTCGAAAGTGTGTATGAATCCAAACAAAAGATTGTCTTGATCATGAATTCGGTTGATTTCACATTTGGATTAACGAAATCATCACTTGGATTGATGAATTATTGTATCGAACTGATAGATACATGTTGTTGATGTGACATAAAATTTGGTCGATTCAAACATTTTCCACATTCCGATCAACAAAATAATGAATTGGATCGAATCAATTTCTGCGTTGAAATAAATCATAATGTAGTTGGTTGGACATGATATATTGTTCATCCAAAGAATATTTAGTTGACTGAAACCTTAAATTCGCTCTTGAAACAAGATCAAATGTTACTCGTTTCAACATTATATTTTGTCGTGCATATATGACACTTTTATTTGGTTGATCGAAGTAAATATTGCTTGAATCAACAAATCTTTTTTTTTCCGTGTAGTAAGGGCATATTCATGATGTGATTCTATAGTGTCGAAGACTAAGCGGCGGGATTTATTTTCCTCTAAAGGTTAAATTTTTAGCACAATGACATTTTGGGGCAGATCATGAATCTGTCTTACGGAAATATATTGGAATGATCATCATATTTTCTTTTTTCATTTTGGGAAACGACAAGGGCAAACCCCAAAAATCTGTCAGAATTGAATCAATCAATAATGTTTTCGATGAAATATTCGAACATAATCCCAAACTCCTCTGATTGTTATCCAATGTGGTTGACAAATGACAAAACAATTCAGAAAGGTTAGTTTCCAGTTGCAGTCGACGAATCGCAAATGATACGTTGAGTTATACGAATATTTTAGACAGTTTTGTTTGATACACATAGTTTGACGGACTGCACTGTATCCACTCTCCACTAAAACCACTATTTCTCATTCAGCTATCGATGTTGGTGGAACACCCCAGATGAGAGAGCAATAAATCTTCGAGAACGAGATGAGGTGGTCGATATTCCTATATCTAGTGTACATATTGTCACAGCCATTAACAGCAGCCTACTAGATGAAAACACTCAAGGCGAACGAACGTCGCCTCATCCAGACAATTAATTAATTTTATGCTTCATTTAGCGCGGATTGCTCTCCATTTATCAGAACATTTCGTCTTCTTCTCGTCGGATTGTGAGTGATTTTACAAGGAACGGATTGATTGGGAGACGTTTGATGACAGATGATACCGGCGGGGTCGAGAGGTTGGTCGGAAAATTCCACGGACGATATTGGTATGCCGTCTGATCTGAGGAAGGAAATTCAATGGAGTTATTTACGATTATGGAAGGTCGGAAGCTGGAATATATTCGATTGAGTTGGTAGGATAACGAGAGGAAGGCGAACATTGGAATGAATTTCAGGTAGGTATTAGAAACTCCAGTTTTTCATTATCTAGAAAAATAGGATAATTACTTGATGAGCAGCTCCGGAATCAGTCGGAGTCAAGTCGATTGACAGGAAACACCTGGGAAACCAACAATAATGGTGGCTTTATAAAAACTTCCAACATTTAACATTTATGATTTATCACTTTGAAATTTAAGACATTTTGATGGCTTAGGTTATAAAAATATTCATCATTTAGAAATCATTTGAGCTTTGTTAATACTGACGTTTCTTTTATTTTACTCATGAAAAAAATCTGCACAATTCCTGGAAACACTGACAATATTCTCGTACAGTAAAAGATAACCTCAATACAGTTTTGAACGAAAGCGGGAAGCAGAGGTGTCACTTGTCGTCACTACCAAAAAACATCATAGGCGAACATGTGCACATCTTATTTTCATTTATGGCCATTCAACAATAATTTCTGAGGTTGGAAGTTAGGCATCTTCTTAAATGATAGATGTTAAATGGAGAGTCTCAAATGGTTTTATAACATGAACAATTGTATTTCCATGTTCCATCTGTCTTAATGAAGTCTTAAATATTGAGTGGTGAATCTTGGGTTATGGTTTTTTTTATGCAGCCACTATAACTGTTTGCGGTTTCAGTTGTTTCACACCACACAATCAACACGACGCTCTGAAAGCCCCACATCAGAAGCAGAATGGAGTCAATGAAGACAACGCTATATGGAAGATAATGTCTTCTGAATATTTTTCAGTTCACTGCCTACCACCAGACCTCTGATACTATGATATTGTGGTAATCGATCGAAAATAGTCTGATGGTTCAAAAATAATTTCATTTGTCCATATCGATTATTTATCGATTTATTTCCATATTCCAATTTCCATTCAAATGCTGTCGCGAGAGACGAATTTTCCATTTCACCTGATTGCAGAAGCGTGAAATGGTTTACCATCATCCATAATCAAATTGGAAATCTTTATGTTTGCCGGGCAATTCTGAAATGCCCGTGACTGATTCTGCATGAATCAAGCTGGCTGAAATATAGGGTTATCAGCGATTTCAATAATAGGACGTGAACACATCCCATGAATTTCACACATGATAGATGTCATTCGAATGGTAGTCACAGACACTGTGTCTAGGTCTGGGTAGGCGATGGTCTAGAAAAATGGAACTTCACCAAGGCTCCTAGTTGAGTTTGATTCACTTGAAAATTAGGTTTGGTAAGAGTTACAAATTCAGCCAATCTAGTGCGACTTCAAATAGGCTGAGCTATTTGAGCTATCTCATTATAATCTAGTTCTTCGCACGAAATTCAGGGATACCACCAGACCTCTGATACTATGATATCGAAATGATGATTCCTTGTAATGGATCGAAGTGATGCCTGGATTATCCATTTGCATTTCACATCAGGATGGGAATCCATGTTGAGTAGTTATTCGAGACGTGACGTCGACACTTCGGTAACTCCATGAAAAAAATATTCGCCTGGAATCATCGAGTGAAGGATGGAAGAGTACGTGGGAAGAATAGGAATCGTTACTCGTAACGAACTCATGGTTCAGCGTTTGCGAGAACTCCCCTTTACTTATGCCTTCGTCAGAACAAGACTGTCAATATAGTTCAACCTTGAAATTCTTGGGTGGATTCAATTTCCTATCGAAATTTACTGTCATAGCTCTGTGATTATCGAAATCATTCATCGAATAATCCAGTTATGTTTCGTGGACCCATTCAATAATTCGATTCCACAATCGACTCGAGAGAAAATTCATAACAAATATCAAGAATATATATATATATATATATATGTAACAAGGAGTACTCTTTTATGTTATTCCAAGCTTTCGGAAATGTTTATTTCCATCTTCAGGGAAGCTACAAAGACAGAATTGGAACCAGTGTGAGAATATTATTTGTAAGTGACTTATCTGAAAAGTACTTACATCTTAGTTGAGAATGCATTACATTGATGTAAAGTCTAAAAATATTTGAAGGACGCCACACTGACATAACAACAGAAATTTAGTCTGGTCAAAATTCAAAACGTATCGAAATACATTTTTAAAAAATTATAAATTCTAGGAAATACCGAGATTGCAAATGTCGGTTAGAGATCACATTGTTGAATTCTCTAACCGACATTTGCAATCTATATATATATATATATATTCATGACATGAATTTGATAACAATATTTCACCCGATCCCATCAAACACATATTTCCCTATCATAGATTTGAAAATGAAGTGACAAGTTGGATGATGGATGTTGTAGTAAATTGGAATTATATGGAATCGAAGTATATATATCACATATAAATGTCATAACATTTGAGAACTGTTCAGATGAAATTCCAATTTTGTGGAATGAATATCAATAACAGTTCATCCAACAAAATGAATCTCTTAATCTGGTCACAAAACTCAAGATTGAATTAGAGAAATATATGTTATCAATTCAATTTTCTTCCTCAACTTGAATAATTCTGATTCGACTTTCATTCGAATCGATCTTTTTTTCAATGTATTTTCATATTGATTCAGTTTTTCCATTGTGGCCCTCCATTAACATGATTCTTGGAATTATTATATGTTAATGAATTGAAATCTCTGAATTCGATCTACCTATGTGCTTATCGACGGAAAATCAGTAGAGGCACTCGTGCACAGTTTTTCAACTTCAGCGAGGCTAACTCTTGTTTCTATCGTCGATAGAGGTTGATCCAGTAGTCGAAAGGAAATACATGCAAAGGCAATGCATTATTATTATTATTATGATTATCATTATCATCATCGATATTATTATTATCATCATTATGAGCCATTTGTGCTGTAGACCAGGAAACTATTTGAATCATACGCAAATAATTGAAGAACTTTCTTCACTCGGTTTTTCATTCAGTCGATCACGAGCTGCGGAAACATTTCCCTATCATACTCATTTCGGAAATTCCTTCTTAGATATCGTCGTAGAATTTAATATTGGTTACCGTTATAATATCAACTCAGTTGCCTATTGATTGGAAAATAAATGAAAGAAAATTTACCGACATGCACCTGGCTCAAGATGCACCTTGGTGCAATGGAAGAGAAGCAGCTCGCTTGTATGGAGAGAGATATCCGGAGCGAAGGCAACTTCAGAAGACATCCTGGTGGAGCTGGTCGCCCAAGCTCGTACAGTTCAATTCGAAGAAGTTTCACACCACATGGAAGAGAACCAATCTACAAGTAGTGTTCATGCAATTGCACACCGTATGAGATTCTCTAGATCTTCAAGAACAACTCCACCATTTTCATTAACAACGCGTACAAGCTTCCCTGAAGATTATCCACACCGATTGGCTTTTTGCCAGTAGTTATGGAATGACAACGAATCTGATTTTTTCAGGAATATGGTTTTTCAGATGATGATTTTCTTATCATTATTTTGATAGCAGGAACAGCCATATTTGGAATGATGAAAATTGGAAAAACGATACTGCATTACTCGCTGCCTCAGCGTTTGAGTGCAGATATTTTGGGGAGCACGATTTACAAGGATCACAAGATGAACTCATCTCCACTATCATAGAATCTATCGCCAAATAAATTGTAACTTCTGAGCACATGTAAGACAGCCACACCAACTTTTTCGTAACTAATCGTAACTTCAGCAATAATTTCTCCGATTATCTACTTGGGTTTTCCGAAGATTTTCGTCACAAAGTTTCAATGGGTTACGTGCTGATTGCCAAGCTCGATCCACGTGGAGAAACTTTTCGCACGTCGACCATTCCATCATCATTTGAATCTCGAGGTGCTCTCGTCATTGTCTTCTGAAATGATCTCAGAAAACAATGAATGGCCGAAGAGAGCGAAAGAAAAATCTCAGTGGATAATATTGAATATACATTATCGTTAAATTCATTTATTTCAAATGCATATACTAGGTGAGCATTTATATCGTTGAAGATGTGACTTGACGATTATTTTATCATCCGTTTCATTCAACTCCTCCGAATATCGACAACCGTCAGTGTCAGAATAGTCAATGAAGTCAAATCCTTTGTGGATCAATCAAATCAGGCATCAGCTCACTCAGTTGAAGTTTTCAGTGGAAAATGATATTTTCTCTGCAACATGAGCATCATTATCATTTGTTTTTTCATTCAATTTTCATTTGTGGCTGAAGTGAGCCGTGTCAGTGTAAGCACATGTGTGAATTGATTTTCATCATTGACTATAGGTTGATGATGAAAAAGGCAGGTACTCCTGTGAACAAATCATTTGCTTCCGAGGACTTAGAGTTAATAAATCTCAGTTTATGTTACCAAATTATTCTTCCAGTACTAAAACGAAACAGGGTTCTTCTTTCTCCTGCGAAATTCTGGTTATTCATCACAACGCTCTCTCTGATTCATCCAACCAGAACGTTTCAAATTACACGTCGAAAATAATGATGAACTTTTGATGTAAAACTACCGACCTAATCATATTTCAGAGTTGATGTTCTCACATATCTTTCTTCGACAACTCTGCACTCCAAGCCCTATATTAACAGAAGTTCTCCAGCATTTCATGTCAAAAAAACTTGAGGAGAAGTCATGAAAATTGCTGCTCTTATATTTATCACATCGTGTCAGTGTTATTGCCGAAGCAACACAAGTGACACTAATCGTGCCTGATCATCAGAAATATTGACAAGAACAAGATATTTCTCAAGAGGCCCTTACTCAGCTAATGGGAGCCATTGGCCTTGGCTACTCTGCCGACCACCTTTCGCTCTACGCTTCACGAACGAAAAAAATTGAGGCAATGTAATGAAAGTTCCAGTTTGAAAATATGTGACGATACATTTTCCCAAGACTCCCATCCATAGATTGATGCCAAATCTGTCCCGGAACATTCCTTGTATCTGAGATCATTCCTGTTCAATAATGCTGAAATTGTAAACAGGGATCCGTCAGGAAGAAGAATCGATCGACAGAAAATTGACATTTTGAACTTGTGAATTGAGATCAAGTGTGAAACCTACTTTTCCTGATTTGATGACTTCAGTCAGCTCAAGGAATGAAATATGGAAAATATCTGAGAAGATACCCAGAAAATGATCACTTGCAACATACAGAACTTCTCGTAGGAATATTGAAATCGTCGCCTTGAAACATAAGGACACGAAGAAAGAATCGTGTGATAAATGATGGAAGGAAAGATTTCCTAGCAGTTTACTTTCAGGATGTGTTCACATAATAATTCCATTCCAGCCAAAGTATATGCCTTCTCATAATAATATTCATCCAGAACGCCTTTGGAGTGAAGCGAACCGTTATATGATAGCGCTTCCCTGTAATTGTTCACCTGTATGAAACAGCGGTGGTATAAACGGGTCAACAAACACGATCTTACGCGCAAAAAGATAGTTCTGAGATGACGCATTATTTTCACTTCCTCAATATCCGTATTCCCATTCTCAATTTGAGGTGTTTGAAATGATTTTTTATTAGGGAAATGCCTTCATAAAGAAGCGGGAAAACAGAAAGGATATCAAAAGAAGTCTTTTTCGCGAAAAATGAGCTGAAGGAAAAAATCAATGGAGAACTGCAAGATCTCCAAGGAGAACCTGAAATTGTAAGAATGGCGAGGGACGGGGGTAGACTATGCTGGATTGGATACGTACAGTGAAGAATTCATTTTTAGGAGGTGAAATATTGCAGAAAAAAAAGTACATAAACACAAATACTCGTATGGAGTATGAAATTCATTGAAGAGGTAATATCTCAAACTGGAGGACTTTTTCATTCTCATTGAATTTTCCACCAATTCAGTTGGTGTTGGAACTATGTGGGGAATAATAATGAGAGCATATCGCATTTCCGGACTGTCGAATCATCTCTCTACAGTGTCTGTGGGAATTATCTGAAGATCTGGAAAACATAAAATATCAGTGCGGCTAGTGTTGAGAATTTAATTGAGGTAAATTTTGTGCTTGCTTGGAGGGATTTTTTTGTATCTGTTGACAGTACGAAAGGGAAACCTATAATGTTCGAGGAGCATCGTGTTAGCCAGCGGTGGAATTCTGGGAGAGGAGAAAGGTGTTGGAATTTTCGAAGTTTTGAAGTGGAAAGTGTGAAATTATTATCGTCAAGAAGTCGTCGTGTCGGAATTGTGGAAACGTAATATAACGAGATAACAAGTGTTGATGATCATCGAAACAAAAATTTTTGATTTCGAGAATCAAATCATGTTACTCAAAGACCAATAACAAAGCCAATCCTAAGCAACATACGATTCGTTCCAAAAGAGATAAGGCATTTTTGATGATCACCAATAACACGAGTTGTATTTGTTCAGATTATTCCATAAATAATACTTCCTCCGTGACGCGGTCTATTGAATTCGAATTTCAAACAGGTATTTTCATACATCTAGCATTCTAGTTCACCGCAAGATCACTAGTTATGCAACTTGTATGCAACCAACAATACCTTGCGGAATGACATTTCGAACGCCTGACCTAATGAGATTTCATGTTAGGTCA
The DNA here is from genome assembly GCA_963576655.1 of Gastrophysa polygoni. Classification (NCBI taxonomy): domain Eukaryota; kingdom Metazoa; phylum Arthropoda; class Insecta; order Coleoptera; family Chrysomelidae; genus Gastrophysa; species Gastrophysa polygoni. The sequence goes on along the minus strand of OY755083.1, from coordinate 4,361,363 downwards.
CAGTTTGTGGTGAATTTGTGGAAACTTCTGAAGTTGATAGATATTAATAGTGTGTGATTATCATGGTACCAAATGATCTACGGACTACACAGACTAAATTTGGTGTAGTGTTATTTCTTCATCAGAAAAATGGAAAATATCATTGCAGTTTGCATCTGATGAGTCATTTTTCAATTGAGCTACCCAACCAATCAGGAAGCGAAATACAAAAACAAAAACACAGCATGTAGGTATTTATTAGCCAATCATTCTGACTGAAACCTATTCTCATTCGTTTTCATATTCAAGGACAATTCAGCGCTTCTTCCACTTGGGAAGATTGCTTTGATGTCTTTGGAGAAATCATTGATGTTGACGGAAGGCTATAAGAACGAAATGAATTATCACAATTCTCTTACATCTCCGTATGCCCTTTCATAAACCCCAACTCGTGTCCAGAATGGCGTCCATGTCCATGTCCATGGCGTCTAATTTGGAAGAAAAATACTTTCGGCGCTTCCAAAAATCTCAAAATGGCTAGATATTTCCGACCACACTGTTCAGGATCTGGTAAAATTCTCAATATCACTTTGAAGATCATCATACATACTATCTCCGGTAAGGATCCGAAAGAATCATGTATTTTCAGAGATTCTAGTGCACACTCAATATTTTCTTGATAATTCGACGGAAAGAACGGTCGAAACTCACCATAGGGACTAATAAAGATGTTTGTGTCCGGAAGTGCTACGTCCTTGACGATATTTCACATCCATTCTTCATGTTGACTTTGTACATATATGATCCAAATTTTCAAAATTCCATTCGAATGGAAACATCTGAAACTTTCAACCAACGGGTCACGTGATGAACCCTGTATATCTGAATTCATTTCACCATGGTGGTGTGTACCAGTTCGGTGAAAACAAGATCAATTAATTTTCACCGCTGATATCATCACCATCTCAACATCTCTCGCTGAAGTTTGAAGGAACATACAACAGGAAGAAGTGCAAAATTTCACCTCCATCAATCAACACAATCCGCTTTTTGTCATCCGCTATCCAGCCATTGTGTCTGCCGGATCGATTCTCCTTTCATCTTGCCCTTTCGAATCCCCTAATCAGGGTAGCTCCACACCGAAATGCTATCCGCTGGACAGGAATTCGACGAAGATCAATTCTTGCGTCATTTACAGCCCCCATCACGTACAAAGCGAATTTCTGGATCGTCGTGAGAATACGAAACACGTAAAATGACGATTGCCCTCAAGAAGATAATGAAAATATCGTAATAATTCGATCCCGCATAGAATGAATTATTCCAACATCAACTGTATCCCTCCCATTACGTTCAACGCGGAGGTCTGTTTCGAAATAGAATACAACGCACGTAGAATAATGATCGACTCGCAGGAGATGAGAAAGATGGAGGCGAAATTCGATCCTACGTGGAATACAACATGGAAAAAAAAACATGTCCGATTGAGCGACTGATTGTCTCCTAAATTGAGGATGTTTACTGTTTTATTCTTTTTGAATTGGCACCACTTTCATACATTCCTAGTTTCAGAAGGAATAAATGTAGTCGCTTTGAGTCGACGATGGTGATGAAGGAATTCTCAAATTTCCAATAGATTGTAGTTGGCCGAAATTGAATCCTCAGTAATTGCAGATACTCCTACAACTAATATTTTCATCATCTCCTGAACATCTGGAGATTATACTCGCCATGGAATCAAACAAACTGAATATTCAATTGTCTGTTCGATTCATGTGACAATGCTGATATGCCTATGTTTGAATATTCATATAAACTAGTTACTTCTGCTCCGGAGTTAAGAGGGTGCATGGAGAAAAATTCTTTTTCAGCATCAACCACCTCGTTAAAGCTCCTTGGCGTTTATTTTAATCTAGTTTCCGAGAGGATCATAATATCTTCCTAAGTATGAGGATTGCTTTCATTCCAGTATGATTCACTGAGATTTCGAAATATCACTATTACTCGACTGTTATATACTATACTACTATACTCTGTGAACCCACAACCAAGCGTCAATCTGACCAAGATTTATTTATTTATTTATTTATTTATTTATTTATTTGTACACTGTTCTACAGGATAAATCCCATCTACAGAACAGGAATGTAAGCAGGTATATAATTACAACATAAAATAAAATACTAACAACATTCTGCAGAATCATACATGCAGCCTACTACATTATGTATCAGATTATTTGAAGAATTCGGATTTGATAAGTTTTATAGAACAGTTAAATATATCTATCTGAGAGCTTTTTGAGTTGTATTTCGACAATATATTGTGTAAAGGTGAGAACTTAAGAATGTTCGTGCGTGCTGCTGGGAGATAAAATGTGCTGTTGACTCGTGATGCAGCTCTTGGAATATGAAAATCAAGTTTTTCTATCAGAGCGGGACAATCTATATGATTATTAATGATTTTATATAAAAAGATAACTGAATTGCATTCACGCCGACACTTCAATTCATTCATCCTATGTCTCTCCAGAAGTTCACTCTGAGCAATATGTCTTGGTGGATAGGAGTCGTCCATTTTGAAATTCAAGAATTTTAGAAAGCGTCTTTGAACTGATTCTATTTTGTCAATATGTAACTGGTAGTGAGGATTCCATATCAGTGAAGCATATTCAAGTTTAGACCTGACAAACGAGAAGTATAGCGTTTTGGAAGTAGTTATATCAGAAAATTCCCGACTGGTACGAACTACAAATCCATACATTTTAAATGCAGTAGAAACTAAGTTGTCAACATGAGGTACAAATGTAAACTGAGGATCGAAGGTCACTCCTAGATCAACGAATGTTTTCGGCCTCTCCAATATTCTGCCATCGACATTATAATTATAAATTACTGGTTCTGATTTGAGTGTGAAAGACATAACATTGCATTTCGAAATATTCAGAGATAAATTATTAAGCTGACACCAATTTTGAATTCTGTCCAGATTACAAGAAAGACGCTCACAATCACTCAGGTCATTTATGTTCCAGTATATTTTCATGTCATCAGCGTATAGCAGGCACTTCACATCAATGACATCAACAATATCGTTTATGAATATATTGAATAGAAGAGGGCCTAGATTAGACCCTTGAGGTACACCGGAAGTTGCGAAGTATTCAACCGACTTGAAGCCATTGACAAAGACATATTGTTTCCTGTCATGTAGATATGAGCAAAATAAAGCCAAGAGGGAATCAGAGAGTCCAAAATGAACTAGCTTTTTCAATAATATTCCATGGTCAAGTCGATCAAATGCTTTAGAAAAATCTGTATATATCACATCAGTTTGACTGCGATTATCGATTGCTTCAGCAACGTGTTGTGAGATATTGATGAGATTAGTGACTGTTGATCGACCCTTCATAAACCCATGTTGATATGGAGTCAGTTTATTGCTTACAAAAGGATACAAATTGTGTTGTAATAGAATTTCCAAGACTTTACAAAAGTTGCAAATTATTGTTATAGGTCGGAAGTTAGTTACATCAGATTTGTTACCTTTTTTATATACAGGGCATACCTTTGAGGATTTCCAGGAAGAGGGAATTGAACAGCTCTTGATGCAAATGTTGAACAATATGGTGAGTGGATATGCCAGAACTTGCGCACAGTCTCTGACCACAAATGCTGGTATCTCATCAGGACCTGTCGTTTTCTTAGGCTTTATTTGTTTCATTGCCCATAAAACATCGGTTTGCTCAAATTTGGATATGTTGATACATGTGTGATGCACCTCATCATCTTTTTGAATGTGATCGGTGGATGGAATGTATGATTTACTGAAGTAATCAGCGAATCCATTGACGATATCTTGAGGAGAGATCAGTGATTGATTATTGTAGGACATAACATTCGAGATAGAGGATGCTCCCTTTTTTCTATTGACAAAAGCCCAAAACTTATTGGGATCACGATTTATATCTGATTCTGCTAATCTAACGAAATTTTTATGAGCTATATCAATATCTGTTTTGATTTTGGATCTCAACCGTCTGAACTCTTCAAAAACAATGAGGTTATTGCTCGACTTGTATTGGCAATGTAGTTTCGCTTTTTGTCGAATTTGCTTAATTATCTGAAAGTCAAACCAAGGAGGATACTTCCTACTGGATTTTACAGTATATTTTGGGACACATTGATCAAAGACATTGTAAAGTATACCATAAAAGTAGGTACATGCTTCATCTGCATTTTGAAATACTTCAAGGGAACTCCAATCAGTTTTTGCTATCTTGTCATACATATCATGAAAGTTTGCTTTGCGGAAATTGTATCGATTCTCGTAGAGGGCACCAAGATTGTTCTTAACGTTCGTGGCCGAGTTGAACTTGCACTCTATTTCGAGAGCTGGATGGTGACGATCTTCATCCACTAGAGGAAATGATGACTTTTCAACAAGGCAGGAGTTATTGTGTAAAACTAAATCAAGCAGTCTATCAGAAGTATTGGGTACATAATTGTGTTGTGCAAGATTGAAGATTTCTGAAAAATGTTCTAAGAGAGATATTGTCTTATTTTTTACATTAGGGTTCTTCAAGAAATCAGCATATTTAGATATATTGAAATCTCCCATGATAAGTACATCATGACCATCATATAAAAAGTCTAGGGTTTCCATCGCTTCAAAGAAATTCTCATATTCAGTTACTGTGGCGCTTGGAGGAATGTAAATGACTATTATGTATATAGTGCTGATAATTGAGGTAATCTTCACTACCAGTATATCGACAAGAGTGAGCTGCTGAAAATATACATTTTCAGATAAGTCAATCTGAGTTGACATCAGCATATTGTGTACGGCAAGAATTACTCCTCCTCCTTTCGTACAACCTGTAGTGACGAAGTTTCTATCAGTTCTGTATACGTTAAATTCGTTAGGAAACAGTTCATGGTTTGAAATGGATGACTCCAACCATGTTTCTGTTAAAGCAATCACTGAGAAGTTGGATTGACTGAGGGCGTTAAAAAATTGCACCGTTTTGGTGCGTAGACCGTTGGTATTTTGGTAATATACAGATAGGTAATTTTTTGTAGTAATTCCCTTGTCACTCACACTAGAAGAAATTTGGGTCATACAGGGGTAGTTTGCTAACTGCTAAATTGATGACAAATCTTGTTTTAATTTTTTCAATGCATCTATGTATGCTACGCACCTATCCTTCTCCCAGACAGCATGATCGACAGCTATAGTTGCATCCCTAAGTTTAAGCTTACAGCAATTAGAACAATTACGCAATTGAGATGTGCATCCTTTCAAATCATGATTGCCACTACATAATGGGCATGAGAGAGCTTTCTGACACCTAGCAGAAGAATGATTAAATTCATTGCATCTAAAACAGCGGTATATCTCGATCGCGTCATAAACAGTACAACTGTCATAGCCTATAAATAAATTTCCAGTATTCATGATTTTAGTATACGACACTTTGTCAATCTGAATGATGGCTTGGAATATTTTATCATTCTTTTTGGTAGGCATGTTCTTTATAACTTTACAGTCAGAATTTTCGGAAAATATATTTGTATTACATTTCAAAATGAGATTCAAAAGAGTATTACTAGTATATTGATCGGTCATACCAACTAGCCGCACTCTAGGATTTACACCTCCAACTTCCCTTATCACGTACGAGTCTGATAGTTTCTGCTGCACCATATTCTTAAGGAATGTGTTGCCACCTTTGTTCTTGCAGCCGATGAGAATACCACCATCATTAGTATTTTTGACCCTTGCTAATTGAAAATCTGACTGAGTTGGATCGATGTGACGCATAATGTCTGATTTAGTCTGCGAAGGTAACTGCTTGGTGTTTTTTGGTTTAATTATAATTGCTGGTTCCGTTTTGTTTTTAACAACATCAGAATATTTGGGAATATTAGAGGTTTCTACATTTTCCTTCGAGATTTTACCCAAATCAGACTTGAGAGATGCAATTTGGGTTTTCATAGATGATAGGGCTTCATCTAGTTTCGTTTCGAAGAACTGGTTTATTCCATCGGAATTCAGAACCAAACTGTTTCCCGTGCATTCTTCGCATTTCCAGAACAGCCCCGGTATAGTCTGAATCAAATTCGATAAATCAACAGTCTTGGAGACGCAAGTTGAATGGAATTGGTTTTTACACACCTCGCAAAAAACGCTCGGTTGTTTTCTGACCGATATCGTCGTCGCACAGAGTCCGCACTGGGGCATTTTAAAATTGTTTCATGACTTATTCTAGATGAAATATGAAAACTCACGTGGAGATAGGTAATCCCAGTGAACTATTACAATTCACTTATATGGTCTTATCACTTATAAAAAAAAAATAACATCAAAATCACTCCCAAACTTAATATTTCACAGACACGATTTGATATATATAGACAAAGATCGTCATTCATTACAGCAATTAAAAATGGAACAGTGATTCAAGTGTTTGTTCAGCAATATTTTGACAAGTGCTCAGTACTTATTGCTCGCTGGGTCGAATTACTATGTAGAAGCGTTTAGTGCTCGAGATTCCGAAGCACTTTTCACAAATGCTCAGTGCTCATTGCTCGACACAGCTCAGCTAGATGTGTTATGATATGGAAGGTAATAACGCAGATCTGCTGAACTGACTAGTAAGTATTTTGTAGGAGAATAATGGAATGGACATAATAAGTTCATCTGGATTTATTAGTCTGAAGTTATGTCTAGTTTGATCAACACTCTCTTCAACTCACTCCGATGTCACGAGCTTTCGTAAACTCGTTCAAATGAAGATATGATAATTAAAGCAGGTTCACCCGTCACACGTGCAGCCGTAGCTGAAGATACAGATTTTCACTTGGAAACTTTGAGAAAGACGAGCTTGTTTGTTCGGAATATTGCTGTTGTTTGGAGATGCTCGATAGTTCCATCGAACGAGTAATAAAGAATAACATTATCCAAACCCACTCTCATCTCGTGGAAGAAACTGCGATCAGTTCCCAGAGATTATTAGAAAGAATCTTGAACGATTTCGAAGTACAATTCACATTGGTCATGCACCAGCATCAAATATGTACCATGGACACATACATGAGTATGGTCCAAGATATCGAAGATGGGAGTGGATGGTACAGCTGGAATTACATGCTCGTACACAATCAGAATTTTGCCATAGTTTGTCTGAAGACGATTTTAGTCACATGATGAAGAGATATCAACATTAGTATTTATATTCAACATCTCTTCGATCGCATTTCGATTCCAGCTCACGCTCCAGTTCGAGCTCATTTTCTCATTCATTTCTCATATTTATATATCATTTCTATGCATTATATCTCCCACATCATTTTCCGAATGAAATCTCTTCTTTATTTTTCTCAACTATTGTAGATTTTTTTAGTGTTCCCAGTAATCACGACCCCAATTCAAGATATCCGTTACCAACTGAATCACTACAACAACCGACGTAACTCTAGATTATTCCACGAGACCTTTCTAGAAGTTATTCATCAAACTCATCTTCTCAATTTCAGTCGGAGCATCATTTCACTCGAAAAAGCGATTATCGAATTATCCTATCAGGCCTGAAACTAATTGATTGGTTCCTGAAAGCCATCAAAATATAATCCCGAGCTTGAAATTCCAGCAGTTCCTCATCCACCCCAAGCAACTGAGAGTTGTTGATTCAAGGCATTAAATAACAGTAAGCTAGCGGTCACAGAAAGTAATTATGAAAAGAAAAATGAATATGAATGAGTCAAGTAGAGTTGAGGAAGACTCCATTCACCAGCGAAAACATGACGCATTAAACATATATTAGAGCACATATAACTTTCCAGATGAAATGGCAATCTTTGTTCTTAATCTGTTCGGATATATCTTGAATTCAAAAGGTACAGAGCTGTTGGCCTCGGATGATGTACGAAAGATTTCGCACAAGTTGAGAGAGACAAAATGGCTTAGCTTGTGTGACAGACGGAAATTATACTCTGTCACTTCCTTCTATAAATTACTCGAGCTCAAAATACAAGAATATTCGTTCAAAGAAATCACCTATCGTACAGACATGCACAATTCGAATCTCAAGGAAAAGAATATGATCAAAAAACCAGCGCATATGAAGAAATCTATGAGCGGTTCTTCACTTATCTTACTTATTTCCACCTGCAGCAATTACCTGGATGTTCCTCAGGCTTCTTCACATGTAGAAATGTTCAAGGAGTAGTTGGAGGAATATTTCGAAAGACAATAAATTCACGAGATCGACAATAATTTCATGATTTGTTTTCGGAAATTTCAACGCTAGCAGTTCTACAATAAGAATTATCAGAATATACATATCATACTGTTCAGGGTGAACATATATATATATATCTTCTGAATTATCTTCTCTTCTATGGTTGATGAGGAAGAATTGATCATTCAACCTAATATCGCACCATTCATTTGTCCACTCGTTTTTGTAATGGAATGTGGATTACTCTAAAGTTTTGGTGAATAATGAATGAAATATTATTATTATTTTTATCATCAGATGAGAATCCTAGCAAATCGTTTTTATGATACTACTGCCTTATCGAACTACTGAACTAGTTTGTGCGAGTGAAAGAGACGAGGATCTACAGTTTATACAAGTAGAATCCAAACCACTGTGGAATTTAGGCTAGTTCTAGCTTGATAGCTCTAGTTGCAGCTCTGAGATAATTCATGAACGAAAGACGTTTTTTTTGTATAGGCGAGTCACGGATCATTGGGAGCTTCATCTGATGATGAAAATCTCGTATCTTTTCGACTCACCATGGGCGATGTAAGAACGAGAATGGCCTCGTTGAGATGCTTCAAGGTCAATGTATTCTTATCCTCCTCTTCCGGTTCCTCACCTCCCACTTGAACAGACTCCTGTCTGGAAGGAAAACTGCGCTTGTGAGCTCCGCCATTTTGTTGAGTGGAAAACGAGGGTCTACGAAACGGACAGGACATGGCGATCCTCAAATTCTGTTGATGTCGACGTGATCAAGGGCTCTGGTGCATTCTTGTGCAGCTCTGAGGAAATGAAATTTCAAAGTTAGATGTCGTAAGGTGATGATATTGTTGATACTGATGTAAATAACTAATAAATTCCTTTTATCCGAGAACCCTACTTGGACTGGCTTTGGGTCGAGTTGGGTGAATGGATTGATGTCAGGAGGTCTTTTTTATCAAGATATAATTTTGAAAGATAACGAAAGAATCCACCTAGGATTATTTTGCGTTATCTGTCACTCTATATAATCTATAGTTTGTGAGTGGATTCGATAATATACTCTTGTAATGATATTTGAGACACCTTGTTGAGCATTTTTTGTATACTGTCTCAGAATCATCGCAAGAGTATCTCATTGAATCCACTACGACTCACTATGATCATACAATGCTAGTAAAATTATTGGGAAGCCTATTAGTGCGAAATACATCATCCGAGGGATTATTCATTCAAATCAGTTGACAAACTCACACTCACGCCACCGTTAGTGGATATTTTTCATGCATCATGTGGGCTAGGAAGATATTTTCAACTGACATCCTTTATATTGGGAATAGATTGGGGATATATTGTCAACTGAGTGGAATAACGGTACGGTGAATGAGTATGTACCTACTCAGATATTCACATATGTCATATCGATTGTAATTTCTTATTATTGATTATTTCCTCATTAGTAGTTATTTTGTAACAGAGTTATGAAAGGTTTTATCAGGATGAAATCCACAGAATGATCAATAATGGACATGATAAATCGCATGTAGTATGAACATGTATCGAGGATTTAATGGGATACGAAAACTCACGTAAAACTATCCAGATTCTATTCATTACACGGGCCTCCATGAAAGCACTCCTGTGAAATGATATGAGCTTAATCTAGTTTGTATCTCCTTGGAGACCACGTGTTCCTTCTTAGCCGCGTCAGGGCAATATCGTGTAAGATTTCCGACATATTTCGATGTCAGGTGATGGAAGGAAAAGTGGCAAGAAGCTTCAGGAATAACATGAGTTTCGGTAGATACATCATGTCATGAATTGATTTTCATAAGAGCATCGATCTTGTAGGTTATAGGCACAGAAAAATTTTGTACGGTCAAATGTTTATCCGAACATGTTCATAATTTGAGATATGATATCATGATGTATCACCCAGATTTTCGAATCATTATCATCACTTGCTGTTGCGAGTTCGATAGTCGAATTTTCTTTGTTTTCAGCTAATCAGTGAAGTGGAAATATAAGAGTGATTCAACAGCATCAATTTCGAACTCGAATTCAGTTGGTGAGGTCATAGCCTGACAGATTCGACATGTTTTTTTTCATTTGTTGACAACACTAAGGGGAAACCTTTAATGTTCGAGTAACATCGTGGTGGCCAGCGGTGGAATTATGGGGGAGAGGGAAAGTGTTGGAATTTTTCTTGAAAGTTTGGAGGTTGTGAGCATCAGGAAAGACTTAGAATTCCACAACTTTGCCGTTCTATTGATGAATGATGCTTGGTTTAGCGATGTTCGACAGGTCTCGAGCCAGACAGTGTAGGTGTTACCAGTCTGAGCTCGTCTAGTTTGTCTACTAGAAATCGCACGTGGTAGCATGATAGATGATATTTCCGTTGAGCACCGACCGTGGAAGTATTTTTAAAAAAGGCAAAGATCGCCAATTTTCTACTATGATTTCGAGAGGTCAATGATTTGGTGAGTGTTGTATCATTGATTAGGCGAATAGCTCTCTTCTGAATTGAATCTATGAATGTGAACAGTACTCGAGGACAGGTCGAATTTGTGCTTTGTAGATCATAAGCAGTTGCTGGAATGCGAAGTATCTCTTCGCACGGAATAGAAAACCAAGTTTTTGTGAAGCAGTTTTCGCAATGGACCTCACATGATCGTCCCGTGAGAGAACACTGTTGGTGGTGACACATACTGTCGAAGATGTACGTTTTTGATGTCGCTTTCGTCATTTTGAATCACACAAGAGTAACCTAGTGTTGTTCGTATCGGAAATCATGAATGATACGAGAATATTGTTGCCTCTGTTGAAAACTATGGAACAAAAATCTCATCTTGAGCTGAAAATGATCAGCTATTTTCTCGGCTATTTCAATATGGATACCTCGATACTACTGTGGTACTTTCACGGTATATACCATATGAGAAATATACTGTGGTACCATCTGAGAAAATCAGCATTGACATCACTTTTACATTTCAGCGGTAGATACTTTGAATTATTATATCTTTATTATTGTCTGAAATTCGGTCGAACACCAAGATTTCGATGATGGAATAGACAATTTTATCCTCATTGAGATTGTCGGAATCAATATTAATTTTCAGATGAGTAATCATATAATTGACATCTCCTATTGAAGTTGTATTACAGTAACGAAGTTGAAGAGATCAATACACTATGTTAAATAAATCATCCCTGACATTCCTGAAACATATCGTGCAATAATATCCATGTGAACCCATATATAAATGATTCTTATATAAATATAACGAGCATACGATAAGAACTTGACGGTTATCTCGCAAACTTTTAAATTCATGCCCCATGAAAAGTTCTGCGTACCCTCGTAAGATGTGAAATGTAAATGGCAAAATCCACTTTTGTACAACTTGAACAAACTTTCGTTTTATCTCGAGAAAAGTACGAGTACCTTCTCCGAAACTCATTAGTTCGTGAAGGGAACTGTTGAATTTGAGAGTTTATGTTCCTGAAATGGGGATGCTACCTGCATTTTGATAGAGAAATATGATATCCTAGTGGAAATATGAGAGCACCCAAATCCATTATTGGATAGAGTGGAATGATATAATAAGAAAGAACCTCTTGGGATAATGATTCATTCAGAGAATATCTTCAATATTGAATGTCTCATCGCAGTATCATTAAATTCGAAACTCTCAGGTGAGCAAGAAGAAAATAGTATTTCCAGTTGATGATCCAGTAAAATGATGCACGAGGAAATTCCCACAGTCAAATGGTAAAGAGAGTGATTAAATACTAGTCGGATGTGTCTACACAGAAAGTTTTTTTGGCCATCCATGACGGCTTGACAAGGCGATTTGTGAATTTGTCTTATAACTTTTGTAGAACGATATTTCAGAAATAGTATCTGTGAGTTTTTCGAGAATGTGATATATTGATTTTTCTCTCCTTGATTCTCTAAAAATTTAAATTGAAATAACTATCTCAATATATTTGTAGTGAGGATCACTACAAAAAATTATCTCAGCACTTGGAATTCAACCTTCAGATACCTGGAAGATGAATTATTCATTTGTCAGTGTAACCTTGTTTTAAAAAAAAAAGAATGAATGTTTTTGTCACGAACCTTACGAAGATGATGAATAATTAAAAATCTAGTGTAGCCGATTCGTATTGAGTTCTGATAAATTGAGTGACATTATGATTATAGAATTATTGTCTGTTCAAATGAAGATGAAATGAAAGGATTCCAAAGCCATCAGGCTTATTCTGTTTGTTGGCGTTTTGTTGGCTTAGGGTGGAAAGCACAACCTCCTTCCTGGAATTTCCTCGGGAAAATCTGGGAATCCAACGTGGGAGACTGTATTTCCTTCGTCATTGCATATTGTCTCATCCGTTATTACGCCTATATGAAGTGTTTGCCCAAGGGACAGTGAGCCATAGTCCCGTCTAACCCAACGTCTCCTCAAACTCAAATTATCTCTGACAGTATATCAATGAATCCCTGTGTTGTTAGAGATCTGTATGTGTATTTCCTCATACAGATCAATTTTTTCACCACTTCCACCATTAGATTCTCGTAAACTGCTAGGGATACAGGGTTGGGCAAAGTCGGGTTTTGAGGTCACTCGTGAGCATATGACGAAGTTTAATGAAAAAAATTGGCTGTCAAAATATGACGAAAACATTGAAATGCAAGTATTTCTTCCTTCGATTTCAACTCCATTTGATAAATAGATAGCGAGGACAATTTTGGTACACAACCCAAATGAACTATTTTGTAGATTCCGTAAAGAACTTCAGTTCTTCTCATGGCGGCCATACTGGATTCTACGGTCATTGAGAAGAGCAGAAGACATGGTGAGAAATCGTGTATCACTCACCATATTCATCATCCAAAATTGAGAAAGAAGTATCAGAAGGAATTCACACACTGTCACATTCTTGAAATCGATTCATTCAGATGGAACCGATCATAGAAATACACGATTTTCGAATGAATTATATAATATGGTACAAAATCATTCATTTCTGAGAACCTCGTTCATGCCTTATGGAAATTCAAATGCCTATCGAACATTCCAAAGTAAAATCTTGTCAGGTTTCCGGAAAAAAAATAACATGCTCTGAGAAAATTGTCTGTTGCTCGAACTCAACACGTACACCGAATGGATCATCATGGATGAATCATTCCTGATGTGAAGATTAGAATTATTGAATTTCCACTTCAATGAAGTTTGGATTTCTTAATGAAAACTCGCACTCCATTGGCTCCAATGAGTTGGTATAGTCTCCTCGAAATGCCTTGATCGTTCTGGATATTGTGGAGGAAAGAAGAGTGTATATATAACCTAGAGGGAGAGAAAATATGTTTCGAAATCGACCATTTTATGACTGCAGAAAGCATTGATGCGAACGCAAAATAACGCAGTGCAAAAGAATCGGTTCTAGAATAATCTCATCTCCTGAATAATGCTCGATTATTATCATCACTATTGGGATCACTATTATCATCATTATTATCATCATCATGATGATCTGTATAGAACTTTCCTCATGACAGATTTGATTCCAACAGTACTCTTCGAAACTAAACCAAGATGATCCTAATTCCTACCGAAGGAGCTGAAAGCACTGAAAGTTCTCATCGATTACGTTATCAATATAAAAGAGGATGAGGCAGATGCTCTGGGCCAGAACATCGCCTTTCTACTTCGTCTAAGGTAGTTATCGTCTTCCTATCCTCAACAGGGTTATTCGAATTCGACACGTAACAATATGAGATCACGATTACCTTTTGAGTGTCGAAGTTGCAAGATATTATATTACAACAACAAATGAAACATCTACAAACTATCGAAATTCGACAAATGGGAAAGTGAGAACAGAGACAAGATATCGAATCGAAACTCTGTTTTGAAAATGATTCATACATTTTTATGGAAATTCCATTGCCTTCCGGACTTCCTAACATAATAACTTCAGCTGAGCTTGACGAAAACGTACATCATCAGAATATTTTATTTGATTAGTGACAATAAGGTGAGGTTTCATGGTGTTATAGAGTTCTTTATTTCATTCATCATCCGTAGGTTCTGTGAAATATGAATGATGATTTGAGAATGGAATATCAAAGAATTGATCTCAGAAAACACATTTGTGAATATCATTCACCCAACTATCAGAAAAAATGAGATCCCATTATCGATTGCGTTTTCTTCATGACATGAATTGGAAACTTGAACCTTCATTGAGATTCTCTTCCATGGAATCTCATCTCGAACATTTTGGTTCGAGTCATCATTTTGGTTGACGAAGAAGTATAAAACTGACAGAAATTTGACTAACTCTTTTTCGTTCATGAACTTCCAATAGGAGATTCTAGATCTCTTCGATAGTAGAAAATATAGACCCTCTCTGGCCTCTTCCTTCCAGCCAGGTCCACTTTTGATCATCGTTCTTTCAACAAACACTATCTCTCTCATTCATGATATCAAACCAGGAACCAGGACTATGTTCATCACTATATATGTGACAATCTTGTAGTTTTCTTTTATTCTATGTTTTGTTATTCGCAACTACTTCAGTGTTTATTATCTCTTCATAGACTGTTTCCTACTGTTTCTACTCAATTTTGTCTCCTTATTCTTTTCCAATCATCACTCTCTCAGAAAGAGAAACAACAGAAATTGTTTCCTTCATCTTCCGCTCCAGTAGCTGGGATCTGATCTCAACTGTCAGTTCATCGACTTCATTGGCCGCGGTAATCTGCCATTCCATTGAACTCATTTGCTGAGAAATAGTTAGTCGATAATTGGCCAATTTGAAAAAGGTAAGAACATTTTCACCTACATTTCGTAAGATTCCGCCTATGATTTGTATCTGCAGTCATTTTGAAGTTCCAATCATTTCATCGATCCATGTCAAGTTGCCAAGCATATCCAATTCTCTCGTGATCATATCCAGTATACTCATCCACCATCTCTAGTAATGATGAATGCCGAAGAGAATAAAAATTCGAACAAAACACTAAGTTCATCAGACGTCAATAGATCGTCGTGTCGTTTACCTTCTGTTATAATGATGAAATGTTTTCCTTTTGAAGTCATACTTGAGTGGAGTGCAAACATGTAATCATAGTGGCCGTCAACATTACTGATTCCTTTTCTCGGTTTCACTCAAATCGTACTCTTGGGAGGAAAGGTTAATCTTCTCCCACGAGGGAAGGATGTAATGAATACCTCTGCCCTAAAGATATATGGATATCCATGACGCACACCGTTTTGGACTGAATGGAGTTTTACTGAGGAGAATCATTACTATACCTTTGGAGCAGATAAGGAACACTTCTCAACAATACCATAATGCACAATATGGATGACCATCAATAAGCTATTTGTCGATTGACACTATATGCTCCTTGGCATAGATTATCTTAGTGAATGACATACTTTAAGAGTTCTGATTTTCAGTGCAGAATTGCACGAAAATCATTCATTCATTTGACAGGAATGTAATACCAACCGTGTACGCACTGGATGGAAAATATCTCTGAATTATGAGGTGTGAATGTTTCACGAACGGAAATGAAAATATGCTCGAATGATTACAAACACATTCATTTCACGCATCCAACTGTGAGATGAACTTTTTCATTCGTAGTGAGAAGGAAGCAGATCTGTAATGGACCTGATAGCGATAACAAAATACTGGAAGCAGCTCGAACATCAAATATTCATTTTGTGTAACAACGAATTTTGCATCCAGAATGCTTCCATATCATGATTAAAATAACGAGTGTCAGTTCAAAAAATCTGAATGAATTTATTGCAGGATTGGAAAATTGAGGAAATTGATTGAGGAAAATAATCATTCTTTTTATGTAACAAAAACTAATCACTGAGGTCTTCTTACCAGTTCATCGATACTTCATATTCGTAAATGAATATATCTTCATGAACATTCCCATTCCTGTCCGTTGGGCCTGCTTATAGGAGAATGATTCCGAAGATAGGTTTTTATTCGTTTCAATGTTGAGAACTGATAACTCTCTGGTGTGGTTGAAGGAATTGGTTTTGTATAAAATATCGACAGCAGCCTGTGCTCGTTGGGTTGCGCTTGTTGGGTACATAATTCCAAATGCATCAACATTTACTTCTTATATCGGGATGACAACACAGATAATTTTGCTCCAATTCAATTTTTCTTACAACTCCCGATTTTCTAAATGGGAAGGATAGGGTCGTGATATATCGTTTGAAAGGTCTCTTTCGATTGAGAATAGATTGAGGTATGTGAAGAAGGAAATTATTCCTGAAGTACCATTATAGCGAACAGAAATTTGAAAAAATCTGAATTCCGAGAGTTACTTGATATACACAGTGTATGGTTATCTTTATCTCTTTCTTTCATTCGAGGAATATGTCTCAATTCTTCAATTTCTTTTCGGTCTCACAAATCTTCCGAGAAGATTAAAAAACCATAATCATATTCAGAATCTTTGCCCATATTCGAAGTAATTGTTAGATTCTATAGCGGCCCGTCGAATTTGAATAAATCTCTCTAAGAAGACGAAAACTCCCTAAGACGTGGGCCATTTTCTCGCCCAGAGCATCCTTCTCATCCTCTTTCATATTGATGAAGTGATCGATGAGGACTTTCAGTGCTTTCAGCTCCTTCGAGACCTATCAGGGTCAGGAAACGTGAGTTACTGTCTTTATGGTTTGAGTGGCTTGAAAGAGTGCTTCCGGAATCAAATATATCATGACTTAGTACTAGTATGTTCAATGTGCAGCATTGTTTCGCAGCTGAGATTACTCATGAATGGAATTTTTTGTACTGCGTTATTTTGTGTTCGTCTATGGTTCATCAAACTACAATATGAAAATTCATGAAATCGATGATTCAGCCTGCAGTAAACCTCCAAAAAGAGATCTCTTGAGAAATTGAGTGGCCAAGATCAGACCTCACCTTCTCAGACGAATGCATCGAAATAATATTCGAA
This sequence comes from Gastrophysa polygoni, assembly GCA_963576655.1. NCBI lineage: Eukaryota > Metazoa > Arthropoda > Insecta > Coleoptera > Chrysomelidae > Gastrophysa > Gastrophysa polygoni. The sequence goes on along the minus strand of OY755083.1, from coordinate 4,344,135 downwards.
TCTGGTACTGAATTGATAATTTCAAAGTGATTGAACAAGCAGTCATTCGAATTCCATGAGGTCACGTATTTTTATCCATATTCTCAGCTCACGGCTGCACTGAACTTCATTTCATTTTCATTTCATTTGATAGCGATTTGTGATGTTCGAGAAACATCGTGTAAGCCAGCGGTGGAATGTTGGCCGGGAAGGAAGGTATTGGATTCCTCTTTGAGAGTTTGAAGGTTGTACACATCAAAACAGACTTCATTAGGCGAAGTATTCCACAAATTTTTCGTTTTCTCAATGAATAATGGTTGTTATGCAAAGTTCTGTAGGTTTTGAGAAGGTTTCAATCTCATGCAATCTGAAAACAGATTCAACTCCAAAACAGAAAATATATATCTCGAATGTAGTAGGTGTATGTAACATCGAAAATGATCACCTATAACATAATCACACGGATTACAATTCAACAACTGATGAAATCAAAGTGTATTCTACGATATTTCTGAAGTAGGAAATGAGATTCACAATCACGAAAATGATGATTGATCACGAATCCTAGTGATCTGTAGGATTCCAAAAATTGTGAGAGAATATTTCATCGAATTCGATTTGGAATCAGAGCAATATCTTCCTTGTTATTTGTGGACCTCGCGATTGAGAAAGAGAATAAGAAATATTGCGTTATTGGATTTCTAGTAGAGGTTCAAAGTTGCTCAAATATTGTTTGGAATGGAATGAGGGGATGAAGGAAAAATACTCGAGTAGATTTTCCTCACAACGTTGGAGTATCGGTCGAATAAGAAGACATATTTCTTTTCAATCTGCTTGTCAAATGTCTCGAAAATGCACTATCGTTCGGATTGGTGTTTATTTGAGACAGTGAAAATGAATAATATCATCGAGTGCTGAATCAATAATTCTTGTTGCGATATATTGACAAATAGTAAACCAGATGCTGAGTCGACTTCAAGTTATCTCTGAGGTAATGTGATGAAGGCTATTAAACCGTTCGCACTTGAAATGAGGATGAACGCAATTACAAGATGACACTCAACAGTGCATCCTGATCAGATTCGGAAACTGTATGTTGATATTTTAGTAATTGAACTTGTAATTGATTATTGAGGTTTCGTTGTAGTTTTTTCACTTTTTCTCTACATCGATCTATTCTAATAGTGCCAGCATAAGAAATCGGCCAAATATTCTGATCAACTTTCATGATCACATGTATATATTGTATGTATATGTCAACTGCATTATGCAATGAACTCTATATTATATCATGATAGTAGTTTAATAGTTCCAGTGTATAGAGTCCAGACAGGACCTCTATACAGAGAGAGCGTGAGAAGTGTGGGAAGTTATATACATTATCTTTTCTACGACCCCAAATAATTGAAATATGTGCATTTTGAGTTTGTTCATGAGACCTAATTATGCATCGGTGAGTATACTTTTATCATGTTTCTAGTCAGTTTCGTTTATCATCGACAGCTATCTCGTCACCCAAGATACATCGTTCTTCAACGAGAATATCTGAGCGGTGACCCGTTTGATGGTTTGACAGACAATACATGTCGATTTGATGAAAATGAATGTGTGCACGCTACTGTGTTTCGTGAATTTGTTCCAAGATGAATAACCCTGTGAATCCCGATCGGTCGATGGTAAGGAAGATATTGATTTCGTGATAATGAACTCAAAATAGAATTTCCTCGTGAGCAAAAATCTTGGAATATCTTTCAGAACCTAAAGAACTTCCGTTTTTATTGGCATTAGCAAAACTCTCAGAGAAGTTGAACAGTTCAATTTTCCAGTTCAGTCAGTCATGAATCGGATTCTGTATGGACCAGGAAAACTAAATTCTCCAAATCATAGTGAGATGTTGGTGGAATAACTGGAATTATATTCATCCTGAATCAACTGCTCGCGTAGACAGTCAGTTTGACATTTGCGGAATCTGAATACATACATCGTAATATCTCACAATTATTCACAAGTGCGGGTTATGAAGTGTATGAGTTCCCTTTTCAGTATATTCCGCTGTTTCGACTCTCATAATGGGAGAAAATGGATTCCAATTTATGCAGGAAGAGACAAGCTGAAAGCAAAATCGCTCATTCAACGACTCGTGTTTCTTTTTCAGCAGCATTGCATGCACTTTCTCAACCTCAGTCGATTCACTGGCTTTGCCTCATATGCATGTATGGAGTATCGATCGATTCCTCAATCTCAGAAAGACAGAATTTCACAGAATTTCATGATGAAATATGAGAACAATGAATCCAATGTTCGGGGAAGTGAGGAACGAATCAGAATTCTTCAGGAAATTCACTTATCTGATCGGAAACTTGAAGAGAGAGTATACTGGGGAATGAAAGTTATGACCTCCTTTGGAAAGAACATCAGTGTACGATTCTTTCGGTATTTTTAGAACCCACGGACTACTTTCAATATACTTTGAATAATTCATCCATACAAACCTCATGATTGTTCTCTTGAGCACTATGAGATGTGAAGCGCTAATAATTTCAAGATCATTTTTCGAATTTTCATAGGAATCCCCTTAAAAAGGCGAGGAATCGATAGCTAGATCAATTCTGCAACGTTTCTATTTGATCCACCCGACGATTTGCCCTTTTTCAACTAGAACTAGTTTTATGTGAAATGGTTATGATAATGCACGTCATGAACAATGATCGACAGTTTCGTCTTGTGATGACAATGATTTCATTTTTCGTCTAGAACTGCTTCAAAGCACCACTTTTTTGGAATTTTCATTTCCTATCCTCCTTGAGTAGTTCAGATAATTGATGATCTAATACAGCACAGAGTTCATCCTTCTATAACTCATCTCTGTCGAGGAAGTAGATGACGAAGGCTGAACTACATATTTATAGTTTGGTTAATCTGTGACTGAACCTTATTACAAACCAGCGAATCCGCCAAATACAAAAATTAGTTCGGTGCATGAACATAATATAGTCAGTATAGTCATGAATAAGTAGCCCATAGTGAGGAACTTCAACTTTCCTATAGTCAGCTCATAGCCTGGGATTTTTATAACATGGTGCAAGAACCAAATCACCAATCGATGTTACAATGATAGTCGAATCCGAATTCCTAGAATTTTTGCTGCTTGATATACGTTGAAACAATACTGGAATACTCAACAATTCTACTTTGGATTCGTCGTTTCTACTTCCCACCAGTCAACTAACCATTTCCGTTGTTTTCATTCATATTGTATACTATTATGCTAGACACTCTATATATACTAAATACCAATATAGTGTGAAATCGCCTGCTTTGCGTATCTCTCGTAAAACAACTGAAATCATAGTTCATAATACTATTGAGATTATTATATTCACTGAATGTGTAAACCTCATTAGTTGTTATCCTCGAGGGAATAAATATCAGATGGAGCTAGATGTAAGGTATGAAAAAAACGGAAACCTTGCTCATCCGAGCCTTATAGGGTTTCAAATGCCTCTTGATGTTGAACTATATGATAGTATCTTCTTCCTATATCAGCTTCCATCAGCACTCACACGGAGGATGGATGGAGGAAAAACTTTCTAATGGTTTCTTGATTTCTCGTTAGTCAGCAGAATGACTGCTTTATTCAAACACAAAAAAAACAATGTCACTTATATGAGAGAGACTTGGCACAGATTCGTAAAGAATTTCCATGAAATTGGTCTACAAATCTCTTGATTTGGCAAGAATTGCTTAACGAAAACTTTGAATTCTGTTTCGTGCAAAGAGGTACATTACACCTCAGCAACTGCTCACAAATGGGGGTGGGCGATAACAGTTTTGAAATATCGATTATCGATAATCATGATGTATCGGTATTATCGATTTATTGATAATATCGATAATATCGATATTATAGGAACTATCGGGATGAAATTTGATAGGTTCGATAGCCTGTTCAAAAAGAATATTTAGACAGTAATTTTTTCAGTATATCTGATTTCACCGGCTGACTAATCTTGCACATTTCGAATGGAACACTGATATTTCTGATAATTATCGATGATCATCGATATATCGATGAGTTTCCCGACCCCTACTCACAATTCTCAGAGCGTGAATTCAACCTGAGGGAAACCTATAGTGTTAGAGGAACATGGTGTTAGCCAGCAGTTGAATTTTGGGACAGAAGGTAGGTGTTGGAATCTTTCTTCAAAGTTTGGAGGTTGTAAGCATCAGGAAAGACTTCACTAGGCAAAGAATTCCACAACTTTGCCGATCTATTGATGAATGATGCTTGGTATAGCGATGTTCGACAGGTCTCGCACGTTGTGGCATGATAGATTATATTTTCGTTGAGTAGTGACCGTGAAAGTATCTATAAAAAAGGCAGAGATCGCCGACCTTTCTACGATCTAGAGAGGTCAATGATCTGGTGAGTATTGTATCATCGACTAGGCGATGATATGGTTGAACCATGAACCATTGACAATGATGGACAGAAATATGGAAGCGAGAAAATACTTCGAAAAACTCAAACATCCGCTATTTTTCAATAAATCAAAAATACAGAATACTTGTCTACTCCTCTCGAGTAGAAGTGAGTTTTTCACCCTGAAATTTTCCCCCTGTTCATCTGCTTTGCAATATGCAGATTCCATTTCATTGATATTCGTTTCATATGTTTCTACGCACTGAACAATTCAACTGAATCAGATTGCGACATGATGTATTGTAGATACTGGCGATATAACGCAGTTCGGATCGTTAAAAAAATTACCAAAACTTCACTATAGTCCCCTTTGTTGATGCATTGAAAATGAATGGCTAATTTCGAAATTCAAATCTCCCAATCTGATTTTTTCCATCTGTTGACAACGTGAAAAAAAAAACCTTCAAAGAAGGTATCGGAATTTTTCTCGAGAGTTTGGTCGTAAGCATCAGGAAAGACTTCATTAGGTGAATAATTTCAAAAATTCGCCGTTCTATGACGAATGATGCTTGATAGAGCGGAGTTCGACAGGTCTCGAGCCTGAAAATTTTTGTAAAACGTTAAACATTCCCGATGTTGAAATGTTCCGTACACACGTCATGAAAAAGATCGGACCAGGGCACAGTTCAAGGATTAGCTCGAGGTTCGGTTTGATAATCTGGACACGGCTTAACCTTTTACTGAATTGTGTATTCGAAGACTGTGTTCAATCTTGTTCAATCAGTGAAGACTAGATAGGAGAACCCATCCAATAATAAAATTGACAAGGAAAGTTTGGATGTGTACATCGAAGAATCTGAATTCATAATGAGATTGAACGGTTCGATCTCGCAATGTGCTCGTACTGCGAATTCGTTTGTTTTTTTCCGCTCAGGATCCTAAATTTTATATTTCGTATCCATTTCTTCCTGGAATTTCTTGTGGTTCTTTGGGTTTTTCCACCTTGTATTATTGACTCTCATGGTTGTTCGAAAATTCGATAGATATATCATGGAATAGGGTAATGAATTAGCCTCAAATTAGCTTTGAATTCTGCCCGAAGAAAGAATTCAATTTCCCAAGGTGGTTTTGATAGCTTTAGGGAGGTCTTGTTTTTCGGTATATATAGTCCTGGTACTCCAGACTTACAAGCAGTACATGATATTTGGTTTGGAAGCACAAATAGTGAAATGAACTTTTCATCCAAGAGTGAGTGTAAGTTCTTCGAGGAGGTGGTACATTCATTTTTCAGCTTTTCGTGGGATTTTCTCTCCTTGTTTCTAAAAAATAGAGTAGAAGTTATTAAAAATTATTTCAATATATTTGTAGTAAGGACAGATTTGGGATCTGCCCCAAAATGTCACTGCGCTTCAAATCAAACCTTCAGATACCTAAAAGCGAAATTCTCTATAAGTAAGAAGAACTATGCATTGATTTTTCCTTGATCTTACCAGATAGTTATAATGCAACTACCCATATTCTCTCATTCTTGAGACCCAGTCACAAAGTATGAGGTAATATCAACATAACTTATTGGTGTCCCACAATTTCCTCAACAAGCATTGGATCCTTTATTCGAGAATAAGAAAAGATGAATCAAGAAAGCCATCATAAGGAGGACTATTGTGATAGCACTCGTGAAACGTTTTTCCGTTCATCGGAACCTACCCAAAACCCCTTAAATTTTCTTCCAAAGGCACATTTCTACATTTCATGGAAATTGAATCTCTACTTCATTCTGAAAACAATGGTAAACCATACTCTTTCTATGATTCTCAGTATTCGTCAGGCACTGATAATGCGAATTCACTAATGATGCAATTCCTGTAGGTGAATAGATTGTATTTAAATTAGTTTTTTAGTCTTAGTCTTTTTAGTATTCAGTTTGAGTTTTCTATGAGGTGAGGTGGGAGAATAGCTTCAATAAACCTCGCCTCAATTGTTCACTGTTGTACGCGAACAGAAAAAAATTTTAATTGTGTTCAGAACAAGAGCAGATTCGTTCCCGAAACGTCCACCTAGATAAGTAGAGGTTTTATTCTTAGTAAATATATTTGTCTTTCCAAATTTCTCAAGAACAAGGTGTTACTGACAAAACGAGAATTTTTGTTTCAGGTATCTGAAGGTTTAATTTCAAGCGCAGTGACATTTTGGGGCAGATCACAATATCTGTCCTTACTGCAGATATATTGAAATAATTTTTAATAACTTCTACCTCATTCCTCAGAAACGACGAGAGAAAATCCCACCAAGAGCTGGAAAATATATATATATTTCTGTTTCTGTTATTTTTTGTGGTGAACAAATGAAAACGATCATTATCATTATTATCATCATCACATAAAGTCGTGGAAAGTCAAGAAGTCAAAATCTATCTCTTCATTCATCATACACCCCCAGGAGAGTGAACGACGGAACTCGATTCATCCACTTCGATCATCGAATTGTCACTGTAAATGTCAATAATTCGAAATGTCTAGTACTCCGACAGTTCGGTTATTCAGCCTGTGGACTAGAGCTCGATGAACGTTAGGTGATTCAACATTTGGGCTGGTATTATCATTGCAGTAGTGCACCAGACGTTTCTGGTAGGGTTAATATCATGACCAAGAAGAGAATAATACAAAGCAAACCTGATTTTTATTACTTATTCACCTATCCTGAAATGATATTTCATCATTCTACACAATTCATGAATGATTTTTTTTCTGAACTCAAAGTTTATCTGAACTGAGCAAGTTCGGGATTTGTATTATGTTCATATGTATGAAATAACCTGAGCATTGATGCGGTATGCAGAATAGAACTGAAGGAAATTTCATATTGGGTTCAAATGGCCACTCGTAACCGGAATGTTCGATGGGTCATTTAACTTTGTATCTTTGTTCGTTCAAATATTTGACTGTCTTAGTGGGTACACATAATATACGGAAAATATCAACTGTAAAAGAATTATTCGGTGGAAAATTAAGAAAGATCTCTTATGAACTCGTTTGTATCCGGTGGCGACCGATGGGTATACAAATTTCACTGAACTGGTCTTTTGAACTGGATCACTTTCAGTTCTCAGTTTTTCGTCATTTGTAATTTGAATTTCTCATAATGATTCATTTTTGAATCTGAACAAACGATGATTATTGTCGAGTTCATGGAAATGATGTGAGTACAACAGTTGGGAAAAGTATTGAATGAAAAACTCACCGAACAATAAACTCAAGGCAGTCTATGCAAGAAGAGTTGGGAAATAGAGAGCAAAGACACAAAAACCAAGGTGAATCCTACCGTTTCAATGACTTTGAGGCTCAATTACAAGAAATCATTCGATGTATTCGGAAAAACAACAGGCTATTCTATCACCAGCAGCGCAATTTTCCATCCATATCCTGGTTTTGAGATTTCCCAAAAACGCTCAACTCAATTTCCATTCTTCGACACGACTCATGATTGTTCTACATTATCAAACAATAATAAATGTGATAAAACAACGCACAACCTTCGTTCCATCGTTAAAGGGGCTGTTAACCATGCCTGCCCCCTGTGAAGCCCATTCGCTCCGGCATCCCGCCGTAGGACATGAAACACTTGCCGTCGAATTTTCCCGCGTGGGGAAATGAGTGTGTCCAGCACGCGACACTCTCGGCACGTGCGCGAAACAGTATGGCCGACGTTCGACTCCGGCGCTCTCGGTTGCGACTGACGGCTCGCCTGGACCCGTGCCGTAGCGTCGCGGTGACGCGACGCTGGCGCAAGCGGCGTCGAAGCTCGGATGTCGGGCTGTCGGACGCGGAGGTGGCCGCCGCGGTACGTGAAGGGTTTTTCCTACGACGACCTATGGAAACAGCGCTTTCAACATTGTTTCGTTATTTGGAAAGTAGCCCATTTCACTGTGGCGACAGGAAAGTCAAACCCACTAGGGTGGGAATATTGGGAAAGAGCACGTTTGCAGAGATTGCGAGATGCTTCTGGTAATGTGACCATCATCTCCTCCCTTCTATGATTTTCATCTCTGTGGATATCATGAATCTACTATATTATTCAAGAACTAGGGGTCAAAAATGCTTAGAAAACATATTCATGATAATGACAATGACAATGAAAATTGAGTGAAGTTGGTTACCAAAGATTTGTAGCTGAAATCCATAAGCGTTTATTTCCACCTATGGAAACAGCAGTTTCGACATTGTTTTGTTATTTATAAAGTGGCTCATTTCACTTTGGCAACAGAGAAGTCGAAAGTAAAAAGCACAAGTGTGGAAATATTGGGAAAGAGCACGTTTGCAGGGATTGCGAGATGCGTCTGGTAATGTGACCATCATCTCCTCCCTTTTACGATTTTGATCTCTGTGGATATCATGGATCCACTATATTATTCAAGAACTAGGGGTCAAAAATGGCCAGAAAACATATTCATGACAATGACAATGACAATTGAGTGAAGTTGGTCACCAAAGATTTGTAGCTGAAATCCATAAGCGTACACGTTCATTTCCACCTATGAAAACAGCGCTTTCAACATTGTTTTGTTATTTGGAAAGTAGCCCATTTCACTATGGCGACAGGAAAGTCAAACTCACTAGTGTGGGAATATTGGGGAAGAGCACGTTTGCAGAGATTGCGAGATGCGTCTGGTAATGTGACCATCATCTCCTCCCTTCTATGATTTTGATCTCTGTGGATATCATGAATCCACCATATCATTCAGGAACTAGGGGTCAAAAATGCTCAGAAAACATATTCATGACAATGAACATTGAGTGGAATTGGTTACCAAAGATTTGTAGCTGAAATTCATAAGCGTACACGTTCATTTCCACCTATGGAAACAGCAGTTTCGACATTGTTTCGTTATGTACTTTGGCTACAGAAGAGTCGAAAGTGAAACGCACAAGTGTGGAAATATTTGAAGAAACGCACGCTTGCAGTGATAAATGATGATGATGACAAAGATGACGACTGTAATATCCGAAGCTTACCAAACTACTAACACTTCATAAGCGTACTCATTTGTTTTCATGAAACTGAAATAACTATCGTTTCTCAAACTATCGAAAGACTGCTTGCTGTATTTTGGGTTGAGTGGTAGCTGTCGACGATGAAGTTTGTTCAACTTCCAAATTCAAGTAGGCGTATTTCGTGAGATTTCAATGAATGACAATGGATATTGGGCAAAACTTAGAATGATATAATAATGACGATTCGATCACTCATGGTCGTAGGAAAAATAGTGTACAGGGTCGGTGAGAAACAATTGCACAAACTACTATTGTGAATTCCTTGGCTGCCAAAGTACACAGCGATTTTGGAATTTCACTATACATCGTTGATCTCGGTATCTCTTTTTCCATGAGTCGAATCGAAAAATGAATATCTGCACTCTTCTCAGTGGAATGCGTTACTGATGGAAGTAAAATTATGCATGTCTTTTCGAGACATCAGCATAACCTTCGTTTTCAGGACACTCTGTAATTCATCCTACCATTCGATCACAATTTTGATCAGCGTCCCAACGATATATCACAGGATATATCTCCTGTTAGAATCAGTGGTTATGTTTTTAGAGAAATCTAATATAAGTTGAGGAAAACATTGCGAAAAATGATGTCATGAAATTTTTCACTCATCAATTGAAAAGTGATATATGAATGATTGTTAGACCCTGTCACTTTCATGATGTAATTCCGAGCAAGTCATCAGGTAAACCATCTATGTATCACCAGAATACTGTAATGATTCCGCAATGTTCGAGGGTTCTGTAAATTCGTTCTTGATATGATTTCATCGAATAAGCCATGAACATGTATTCGCCAGAGCACGAGACAACTTTTCGCCATCTATCATCACCCATTCGGAGGCACTCAGAGATCAGATAATCAATTCAGCCTGTATATGCAAATTACCTTGGGGCTGTTCATTGCTCACCAGATTATTGGGTTTACGCTCCGTAGTTCGGAGGAAATTCAATGAGTTAGATCAGATTGCGCATCCATTAAACCTCAATCATAACATTAACGAAGGTCTTAGACAAATCTCACTTCAAAGGGGTCAATATCATCAAAAGCTATCGCATGTCGTGTTACAGCTCTATCGAGAACAGATTGATTCTGATATTCGTATCGGGAGAGCAAAAATGCGACAAGGAATGTCGTATCAACCCTCATACAAACAAAAGGAAATTTCGAAAAGGAGAGCAGCAACGTCTGGAGAATCCCAAAACTATTATGTTTTTACTGATTCTCTTTATGGTGTGCGATTCTTTAATATCATGTTATAGATGTACTGCCGTACGTCATATGGTTTTCTTATGACATTATCGAACTAATCTCAGAACGTTTGTTCATCTGAATTATCTTCTCACCGTGACATAAATACCTACGAATATGGATGTAGGGTAGCGAATTCCATCCAAAATCACTCAAGTGTGTTGTTAGATGGCGACACAAGAATGAAAAAAAAATCAGTATTATTGATAATTGCACAATCAGTGTTATGAAAATGTTGATTCAGAAGTAGTAATTCAGGTAACTTTTCAATTAATGATCAAACTACATAATTGAAATCTCAAAACATCAACTTTTGTACAGAAATCTGTAAAAATCTCACCATCTTCTGAGGAGTTTCATAACTAGTAGGCCATTATAGCGGAAAATGCCGTTAGCGTTTTCGATGAAACAAAACACTATCAGTGACTGCACCAGTGTTTTGTACATCGTTCTCTGAAGTAAGTATAGGTTTGATGCTATTGCTAAGATCCTGTGTCTTCCTCAAGTGCTACGATCCGAAGAAGAAGTTCAATTTGCATCGTGGTTTCATGAAACTTCATGATTTTCTTCAAAGGAATCCTTCCAAATTGAGCTGTTGCCATCAGACTCTATTCAATTTCGATCATTCAGATTTTGAAAGACAAATTTTTCACTGACGTTACATGAATGTGATGTCATTTTCACGAACCTTGTATTTAGGAACTAGGTGGGCATTTCAAAAGTATATACCTAATTTCATGAGAGTGTATTCTCGAGTAATCGACTGATATGAAGATAAATATATTGAACAAGAATATTTGTATAGTTTCACCAACCTGATTCGTATTCTTAAATTCTTTGCAACACTCAAAATACTGTATCATCGCGTTCACACTAGGTGAATTTCGACTGCTAGCTTCAAGAAATTCACGAGAATCAATCGATACGAAGAGACGTCACGTCATTATTTATGTTCACCTGAAACATGGGTGTAACTTTTTGAAAGAGGAGGAATTATTAGAAAATATTTCCATAATTGATTCCCATTCATATTCCGGAGTCATGAAATCAATTCATATCAGATGAACGATGAAGAGGAAAATGATAGTGATCATTTTATATACCTTCACATGATTTCAATATCAAACAAGAAGAGAAGAGTTTCTTATATCAATCTGTCTCCTTTGTTGTTATATCCGTATGAATCTTTCCAGAGCATGGAAGAAATTCTTGTTCGACCCGATTCAAGACTGTTGTTGTTCTCTACCAGAATATGTTCACCCTTCTGTCATTCCAATTCCAGACTGTATTATCCTTGGGTTTACAGGCGTTTCGGCGCAGAGCAAAAAACTATTCATAACTATTCAATCGATTGACCACGAGCCGCCAGAAAATTTCATCATCATGAAAATTTTGAAAATTTCTACCTTGGGAAAAAGTAGGAAGAATGATTTGAGAGAAGAAAAATCCTACTCTCTTTTTTTGGGGATATCTGGACAGTTTAGTCTACGATCCACCTATTCGTCATGAGGAAGATCTGTTAGCAAGGATAATAGCGAGTTGTACCCATGTAGGAGCTATTTTTAAGTATGTTGGTATATTCCCGAGACAACCTGTACCTATGAACAGTCAGTTCAGTTCGCAATTCGCCTATATTTTCGCAAATGCCTTTCGGCAAAAATTAGCCTTAGAACTAGAACTAGAATCTACATTCCACTAGCAATAAGTCTAATCAGTCATTTTTGATTGCAAACTTCCACCTCACCTTTATAGCAGATGACGTACTTCAACTTCTATTGTTAACTTGCCGAAGCACTCTATGCTTCCGTTATGAGTGACTTTTTTTCCACCAAAGAGTACTATAATGGAGACACTCAATTTCTCCCCACTACCCCCAATACTTCCCGGAATGGTATAGATATTATCTACTAGAACTGTTATTTCTCACTAACTCACCGATATCCTTGGGGAAAAGTCGATACATGATTGCATAGAGCAAACACATCAACATTGATAACATCATAAACATCAAGTTCGTTTGAGTTATTACCCATCTCTATTTAGTTCGCCCTTAGCAATTTTCGCTTCAAAAGCACCAGAAATTGATGAGGAATGGATCTATAATGTATGATAAATGAACGATGATAATATAGATTACAGTGTCAACAGTAGTTTCGTGATCCAAGCAAGAAAACTCTCTCCAAAGATAGTGTATTGAAATAATGAGGAATTACAGGTTGAAGGATATAGACGGGACACAAAGTGGAAGCAATTATTTCTTTTCCATTCTACTTATGATTCCCTTGACAGCTCGGAAAAACTTGGTCACCTCACGATGTCAGTAGTTACAGTCAGATATGGTTCTTGATGCCAGAAAAAAATCATGGGATGAGAAATATTATCCTCATTGGCTGATTGATTTCTACTAAAGATTGATTCTCGACCTACTAAAAAAAGAAGTAACGGCGATACGATCTCCCGTCATCCATTGTTCTGTATCGAAATCGTTCATTCTATATCTACTTTGAATTGATTCGACTGGTTTCGATCCTGACAATGTAGGAATGACCATCCAGAATAGACGAGTTCAGGATATATTATGCATATTTCCACATCTAACTATAATATCCACGGCATAGAATTTTTCGGGCGATTTCGTTGGTTTTCAAACTACGTTCACTATTTGGAAACGATCCTTTTCTCCTTTGAAGAATGTGATGTTCTTCAATATTCTTATCTAGGAAAACCCGTAGATTATTCTTGCCCAACTAGAGATATGAAAGAACCCGAAATGGACCCATGTCGAAGAGAATAAAAAGTCATGATCATTCGACTTTCTTCCATTCACTGAGAGACTCATTACATCGACACTACTGTTCAAATCTGAATCAATATTTTTGTTGATCCTCTCACAAATAATTGTTGAAATGAATGTCTTTCATGTTTGGACGACGAAATATATGGCCTAAACGTTCGCTAACTGAGAAAAACTGATTTTTCTATCGTAGACCTGACCCCAACAATTTCTCTTCATTATTTCTATCAATTATGATTCATTATTTTTCTGTTGCCGCTTGAGAATTCATTGAAGAAGTGACATGGATGGCTTTATATTTCTTTCTCCGAGCGGAAATGATCATGAAAGCAGATAGTTTCTGATGTGTACTCCATATTGAGAGAGAATCGCCTTTCATATATGAACTCTCGTTGAGTGGTAGCCAAGAGATTGATGGTGAGAATTCTCAGACGAAATGAAACATTTTCTTGACATAACTTTGTTGTTCATGCATGTAAATTTTGGAATACAATATATTCGTTCCATGAACTTCAGTGGAAACTCAGCCAGCTGGTCGAGAAAATCGGAGGAAGAATCGTATAGAATTCCCAATAATGCGCCAATAATCCGTGTGAGTATTTTCATTCGTTTTAGTATAGTATTGAGTATCTGCTGCAGTCAGTTGGAGACTTATCTTTATAACATACAGCGGAAAATATTCCGCTGGCAAATAGATGCTGTGAAAGTTCAGTTTCTGCACAGAGTTTTCCGCATACCTTGCCCATTTCTTTGTTATATTTTCTCACGACCACCCAAAAAAACAGCGCTCTCACCATTGTTTTGTTATTGAGAAAATAGCCCTTTCCACTATGGCAACAGGATAGTAATACTCACTAGTGTGGAAATATTGAATGAAAGCACGCTTGCAGTGATTCATGAATGTTGAGACACATGGTACTTACATTTCAGATTGATTTCGCATCCTAACCCTTCGGGAAATGAGTCAATCCACAACTTTCATTCTTTTTTTCGAGATGCGTCTGGTAATGTGACCATCATCTCCTCTAATTTATGATTTTGATGTCCGTGAATATTATGAGCCCACGATATTATTCAAGAACAAAGGGTGAAAAATGCTCAGGAAACTTATATGAAACATATTCATGACAATGACAAACAACGAAACAACGTTGACGTTTACGTTGACTTGAATGGGTTGCCAAAGATTTGTAGCTGGAATATTCGGAATCCATAGACGTACACATTCATTTCCATGAAACCAATATCGACAACTATCGAAAGGTTCCGGTCAAGTTTTCTCATTCCTGACTAGTGTATCTTGGACTGCGTGGTAACTATCGATGAAGAGAGATTCTTTGAATAATTTTCGAATTCGAGTAGGCGTATTTCGTGAAATTTCAATGAATGTGAATGGACATGGGTGCATAGTAATAATTAGGATATTTATGGTCGTAGAAAGTATTGTAAACATAATTCGTTGGAAAGTGTATTTCAAGCACTCGTTACATTTCCGTACTCGCCGCCATAGGTCTCGTGCTGAATATCTACTCGTGAGAAATGAGTCGCTTTCCACACTTTCTGTTCAATATATTATTGTATTTATGTGGGGAATGTTTGACAGCTTTGTACACCGTGTTGCAGGAACTAAATTCTTCCCCAGTTAATCGAAATAGAAAGAGGAATGGAAAGGACCAGTCAAAAGCCCGATCATTTATTCAATCTAGAAAGTTTCTACGAAAGTTTTAGCTCTACTTTAAGCGAAACTGTTTGTTCTTCCAGAAAAAAAAATCCTTTTCGTTTGAAATGCGTCAATTCTCCGAGAACAGCTGCATTCTAATCTCGAATATATATTCTCCTCTACTGGGAAATTGAATTGGTGGAATATAGTCTTCTCAGGACTAGTCGAAGTTTTGTATGCAAACAGTGGAAACAATCAGGATGTGTGAACAAGGAGTTGAAAATAAGTTGTAGAAATACACATTCTTCGAATATATATAAATATATATGAAACGTCTTCCTTGGTTCAGAACGGTTAAAAATATCCATGACCTTGTTGAGGAACAATAGGAATAACACATCATCATCTAGGCGACCATAATACAAAACAATTCAACAGCGAAGCTACATAATAGGATACTTATTTGTCATACACTGATTTTTATCTGAGCCTATATGTGGACTATTCAACATAATGTATCTGAACAGAAATTAACGTTGAAATAATTGAAGATAATTTCGATCGCCTTCGTTTTTTAACAACCATTAGTACGGTGTACAACCTTTTTTAATCGACCATGAATTATAATTTCGATGGTGAACACAAAAACACACTTAACAAGGTAGGTACATGCATTTCATTCAAAACAAACATTGTAAGTATACCTCATTGGAGTTTTTCAGGTTAGCCCTCATTACCGATTTATATGTATAACCTATATACATGATTATATTTCGATGTGAGTCAAATATAAATCGATTTCATTTGTTAATGTCAGTTTATTTGGAACAGGGAGACTCTAATTCGCTAATAATTCATTCGTTCAATGTCTATTCATATCAAGATAGAAGCTTGTTAATGCTTGACAAGAATCCTTGTGAAGCGTATTACATAACTATTATCTACATTGAATTACACAACATATTTCGCAAGAATAAATATTTGGCACTAGCCGCAATTCGGCGAGTGCGGAAATGAACGAGTTATGTACACTATTTTTCGCACGACCACGAATATTTGAATCACGTGCATTATGTTTCAAGCCACTTCCGTCGATGTTGACAGCTAACATGCCACCCAGGATACAGCAGTTAGGAATCAAATACCTGAGAAGTGACCCGTCAGACTGTTCGATAGGCAATACCCATGTTAATTCAGTGAAATGAATGTATGCGCAGTTATCTGTATAGCAATGTTCAGATTAGTATCGGCATTGGTATTGGCATAGAATACTTTCGGAATGTGCTTACATGATGATAAAAAAATCTCAATCAGGAATATAAATCGATTCGATTAACATAATATTCTTCGTGACGTTATGATATATCTGTTTGTGGTTAGAACCCTGATGATTCATTGACAAAAAAGGAATGCAATACACCTTCTCTGTAACTGACCACACTCGAGGACCTTCTGATGTGAACGACATCAAGCAGTATATTATTCATTGTTGAAAAATTGTGATCGATATTATCATTCATCTGATTATTTGATATTTATTGACTATTTATATCATTCACTCGTCATTATCATTAGAGAAGATTTCAATTCTTGTATCCCAATGACGAGTCGTAAGCTGGATTGATCTTCATGATATTCTTCATTATATCGGTGTATGAGAAACTGGCACTTGCTTCTAGGTGATAACAATGAAATAGAAGTAGAAGAATAGTAAAACCCTACTCAAGTTTCAAACGTTACGGTCTTTGTACCAGAAAACCCATATGTTAGGTAGGTTGAGGGAATGTTTCTCTGATCCGTTCAAGATTGTGATCACAGGTGAATTCTCCAGTTTTGATCACTTTCTCTTATAATTACATGATCATATCTTCTATTCTATCATTCTTCTATGTACTCAAAATAATGCTTGTTATATTGTCAATGGCTACGTTACATGTTTCACCCTCCCTTCAAAATCATACTCATGATGCTCCAGGGCTTTATAAGCTTTAATGTGATATGCTGCAATTCTATCGTTGTTTAAAGATATCACCACGAGATAATATCGTTTTTCTCATCTGTCTGATCGAAGTCAAAATATCGACAATAATTATCAGTGTTACAGACAACTCAATGAAGTCAAATTTAATTCACATCAATTCTCATTCAATTAGTTGAAGCCCTTCAAATTGAATAAGAGGAATAAGTTTTGAGTGAAGAATAAGATCTTGTATGCACCACGAGTGTTGACAGATGATAACTGTCATCGCAAACATCCATCCCTCGAGCCGGAGGCACTCTGGCTGGATCAGTCACCCTCTTGGCATTATCATCCCTATAACGCACTCTATTGTGTCTCGTGTCACTCTATTTTCGGTCGATATCAAATCGCTGATGATCAAATCACTGCAACACAATCTCAGTATCTGAATGACTGTATAATGACGGATAGTATATTATTTTTTTTTTATCGAACTTTGGGTTTCGATCTACATGAAATGCGGGATCCATCAACAGCAGGATCCTTGCTGTGAATCTAGGAGTGTCGGCGCAGGACCACAATCGATTCCACTCTGGAAATATCAGTTCCGTCGACTCCTTTCAGTGGTGCTTTCAGTCTTGCCAACGTTGATCGCTACGCTTTCAGCTTTGTAAACAACCGGGAAATTATGGTGAGTAGATATAATGTGTTGTTGGTGTATCAATATCGAGTGATTTCGATGTCTGCTATGTAGAATCTCTTCGCATTACAGAATAAGTAATTTCTATCATTCGAATCGTCTTATAACTTTCTAACTTGAGATGGCATTCCCTGTTTTTTCCTTGCAATTGCTATGAGCAGTGGTATCTTGAGTTGTGCGAGACAATCCTGTTGCAAAAAGAGAATTATGTTATATTTTCAAAGTTGAAATTTCGTGATTCAAGTGAGAAGAATAGACCATAACAAACTGCAGAATATTCATTGGCACCATAATAATTCAAGAAAAATTGATTCTGTATATTCTTGTCCCACCTTTTCTTCTTCTCCTCGTTTCTGAAAAATAAAGAAAAAGTCATTGAAAAATTAATTAAATTTATTTGTAGTAAGGACAGATTTTGTGATCTGCCCCAAAATGTCACTGCGCTCGAAATTAAAACTTTAGATACCTGAAAGAGGAATTCTCTATTATCTATCAGTGACACCTTGTATTTGGAAAATTTGGAAATGAAAATATATTCGATAAGAAAAAAACCTCTACTTATCTTGGTGGACGTTTCGGGAACGAATCTGCTCCCGTTCTCAACACAATTGAAATTCTTTTTTTCTCAAAATTTTTTCAAGCGCAGCGACATTTTCGGGCAGATTACCAATTCTGTCCTCACTACGAATATATTGAAATAATTCTCGATAACTTCTCCTCAATTTTTGAAAACGAGGACAGAAAATCCCACGAAAAGCTGGGAAATGAATGTGCCATCTCCTCGAAAAACTCACAAACAGTATGGAAAACATCGTTTGTTCTATATGAGACCGAGATATTTGAATTTCATCAACAGTTCGAAATTTCAAGGATGCTTTTTAGCCTTGAAACGCAGTAACTGATTTGTGGCGCTGAATCTCCTTCTATATCTTCTATATTTTGGATTAACACATTTTAATACTCCGAACTCCTTCGAGTATTCTTGAAGTTACTTCAATACGGAGCTATTTCATGGAATACCTCCAAAAGTATACTTCTCTGAGAGTTGTCTCCTCAACTCATTGACACAGAGACGTTTGATTATACAAATTCCTACAAAGAGTTTGACTCATCCATATGAAACCGATCATTGATGTCCAATTTCTCAATCGAAGACATATGATACTCTACCCAACTTTGGACAGACACTTGTGCTTCTGACATATGGAACATACGCGTGACAAAATGTTATGCAAATGATGAGTTTTTTTTCTGCGCGAAGTTCATAAGTGATCTTATATTTTATTTGGTCCACTTGCTCTGCTTGTGCAAAATTTTTGAATTTTTATAGTTTACATACCTCGGTAGATGCAATTCTTCTATGATTGTTTTACCTACAGACAGTGTACTGGTGTACAGTGTATAAAATTTGCTGAAGTGAGCTCGAATAAGATTCGATATATTGTGAAAAATCTTGTGCTTCTACTGAAGAGACGACTGAGGCGTCGATTGGATAGTCATTATGTCGAATCAAACGAGTGAATCAAAACTATTCCTGATTCACTCCGTGTTTAATGAAAGTTCACAAAAAAGAAAGACATGTCTTCAAGAGCCGATGTTGGAACAAAAATAGTCATCTATGAGATTCATGAGCTTCTGACAAGACAGTTATTTTGAGAACTTATCTCGGATATCTGTAAGGTTTATCAGCGACTTAACAGTATTCCAAAGTAGCTGGGAAGAATGAATAACCACTATGCGAAGTACAACAACAATATTATCCAGAAATAGAGTGATATTGTCGCAGTAACAACCAACGTGTCACTCTCCTCTTCAGTCTGCATTGTTGATAATAGCCCTAGAAAATTAGTAATTCAAATTTCTATGCTTTCAAGAGTATCATTGTAAGTGCATACATTGTTTTCTGAATCCTAGTGGCATAATTTACATCATCAGGGTTCATCAATTCGGCATATTGAGTCTCATATAATGAGATGAAGCATATATTGAATATCTCATTATCGAGATGACGAGTCAGTTCAATGGAAGCGGAGAAGTCTGATGAATTGACTCGATTTGGGTTTTTCGAATCTTGTATTCTGACTATTTGTTGGGGTTGTCGATTTCACTAGATCATGGAAATATTCAGAAAGGATTTGATGAAATATGATTGAAGCTCAATAACCATAAATAGACAGAACTTCTCTGAAACTTGATTCCATTCAACAGAATTTCCAGAACTCCACCTGTCCTAAGTCCTCAAACAAAACAGAGGATGAAGGACGATGGGCTGAAGCCTTCGTTAACACTCATGGTCTTGAGCAACTATAAAATAAACCCATATATTCCATATTTTCATTGAATCATATATTCCTTCAACGAATTTTTTTCTGATAGCAATTAGCGATATTTTTTCTTCTTCTTCATCATCTTTTTCCCTGCATCATGAATCGATGAAATAGTGCAGAAATTTGAAGCAAAGCTGGAAATTACCATTTTCACAATTATTTCCATGGTCAGTATCATCACAGTCACCAATTTTTCCAGACGATACCGGATGTTTTTCAAGAATCCCGGTAATCCGATAGAAACAGAGATATTGGACTCCGATTGTTGAACCAGTTGCATCCTTTTGGAATATTCTACTTCCTCAGTATTCGCTTCTCATCATTTCACACGTTCATTCAAGTCATCTGAATTGAATTTCGTTTGAAAAATACTTTTTCCTCTTTGATTACATCAAGCAATGAGGAATGCCAGTATCAATATATATTTCAATATAAATCAAAACAAAAGACTTATGAACTGAGTTATTCAGTACCTTCCAATCTTGTTCCTTCATTATCACAATTCCCTCCTTGAATTAATTGAATAAAAACAATACGAGTCTCCGAACCAAAAGCATCACAATTTGCATCCATCAGGAAACTAATCTGCTCCCTTTCCGTTGATTATAATGAAAATCTCTAGGGTTTGGAAGACAATTCAGATTGAAAAGAAGGAAATAGTCCGTTCTCAAATTGAAGTAGTATATGAATCTTCAATATCCAAACTGAAAGTCGAATCGTCGTTTCTGATATAAATGAAAAATATTGAATTAGAGAAAATATGATTCCTTCCTTTCCAATAAGCAGTTAGAGTCTATTTTCGAAATAACATAAGTTGATGGACTATCTGTGATTCCACATACTGATTGTGTTCGTGTGTATTTTCCAGTATGGGTTTGTCAACTATGCTCTCGAACTTCTGGTCATCAAAACTTTTGGAGAAGAGACCTGGGAAATCATCAAGTGAGTATGAGTTCGTTCTTTGAGAATTGAGAATTTTACATCATCATAACACCATTCCATTTGCTACTATCGTTGATTTTTATAAGCGAAATTTCATATCATATCAAGTTGCGATATTGTTTTGATACTGATATTTTTGAAGAAAGGTCATCGTGTGACCATCTGCAGACTACCTCACGCAGTGCCTTCAGGCGTGAAAACTTTCAGGTAGGTCGATACCTGAGAAACTCTTAATGGAAAAGAGATTGCAAGAAGGGCCTTTCCTGGCACATCCAAGCCGAGATTCAAATAACAGAATCATACTTGAAACTTGTTATTCCAACATGGAAGGATCACTTTCATTCACTGTCAAGTGTCATCTATCCTACTGAGTGTCCTTCGTGGAGGAACATGATTCTGCGACACTCGAGATGTGGAATCACTTTAGAATTCAGAGCCCGTTGGGTATAGACAGTATTGCTGAGAACCACATATGAAGAAAGATCCAGAATAATGAACGAATTGAATGTGATACTATGCTAACAGTGATCCAACTTAGAACTAATCACTACAATATACTGTATTTGTAATACCGAGGGATAATGATAACAAGCATTTTCATTCAATCGTTCATCGAATTCATTCATCGAATTCAAATGCCATTTCCATGGGCTCAATGTCTGTTGAAAAATATCTGGCTTCTGAGAACACCCTTGAAGCTAAAATGTATGGAATGCGATCATAACTCATGGAATAAATCAAGTGTAACAAAATGATAGATTATACCCAAAACTTCAGAGAATGAATAAAAATGAATAACATATAATTGTGAATCAATATTGAATAAGTAAGTACCAGGTAGTGAGTACCAATGTTTCCATAGTCATTGGTTTGAACTCATGAGAATATTATCCTCATATTATTAATTTACATACCTTATATAATCATAATTATATAACATTCAACACAAATCTCACATGATCAAGTTCATCATACCTCACTTATCATATTATACTCAGATTTTCTCTGATTAAATCAGGAAAAGTGCGAGAGATATCGTTAAAAAATCCAACATTGCGGATATTCATAGTCGCCGAAATATACTGGGTGGCCCAATGAAAACGAAACAAGAAACAAGGTCGACTTGGCATAGTTATCGTTCTCAGAAAAAAAAAAACGCTCGAATCGGTCAATTTTCGAATCGAAATCTCTCAACAACGCTACCTTGTTTTTGGAATTTAATGCAGTAGTTCTCGAGAAAACACGTTCATGGAAATGATCGGCTAGTAATGGAAAGTAACGCTTTTTTCCCCTTCATCACTATTTTTCATTTTGTAGTTAGAAGGATGTTCATCTAAGAAGTGCCTTATGTGTTTTCTTGAGTCCTGTCCTATCCAACATAACATAAAGAATCATGCATTCAGATGTCAGTTCCTTGATCTCTCAGTGAAATGCATACCTTGTTTCGTTCTCATTGGGCCACCCTGTATATTTCATCTTCTTCATTTTCCTATATCGAAGCCATCATTGCTGGAGCGTATGCTTGATAAAATGCTTCCGATGTAATGAAATCACTACCGTCGTCTGCCTCTCATGATCAAATTTCCGATATACTCTTCAATCGAACAAGAACCGTGTAGATGGTGTTTCATTAAAACTCACTCTGAAACTTTCAGGCCGACAAGCGATCGTGTTTCCGGATCGAGTGAGAGTCTGAAATGGGACGGAAAATATTATGGTGTCGAAGCATATTCCACTCGAGACGTCAATTTCGTGTCCAGAAAATGGAACGCTGACGAACAGATAGCACAAAATAATTATTTTGATAAGAGTCGTGAAGAGTATATACAACGCGGAATATCACATTCCTTACGTCTCCCACAACTTCAACCATCGAATCTCTTCCGCGACGATTTTAACGTCATCAAATGACAGACTATCGTGGAAAAATAGTTCTATGTTCGCATTTTTTCGTAACACGTGATGAACTAAGAAGGTGCGCGCATTCGTATCCAATGCTAGGGTAGAAAATTGAACCAAATCGCTTCACCTGGTTACTAGTTCTCCTGAAGAGGCCACTTTCATTCGACTTAATTCAGAGTGGCAGAACTGAAAACAGTGAGAACTGCAGTTCTACCAAACTTCCAATGAAACAAAATTGAATCATAAATAGACTTCTGTGTATCTAATTGTTGTATAATTGATGAAATCATGCTGAAAAGATTCGAATGAGTGGAATCTAAACATTTGTAAGACACCATGGAATTTGAAACGCAATATTTCGCATAATAATGGCGCCATCTCTAGGTAAACTCGCGACTCCTACATCACTTGGAGGTAAAGCGGATTGGTAAAAAATAAAGTGCATCAGTGAATTCACTATTCTCATTCCATTGTTTGTTCCATATACATATGACAGATATGAGTATATATCTATCTCTATCTCTTGTGTATTGTTTGCTGAAAGAGTCGGAATTCGAAAATCGCCAATTAGGATTTTTATTATTAACTGCCTTTGTGATTCTTGCTCAGG
Source organism: Gastrophysa polygoni (assembly GCA_963576655.1). NCBI lineage: Eukaryota > Metazoa > Arthropoda > Insecta > Coleoptera > Chrysomelidae > Gastrophysa > Gastrophysa polygoni. The sequence continues at coordinate 4,320,539 of OY755083.1, read as the reverse complement.
TGGAATACTTCCATACTGAATTCGAAGGCGCTAGTTATGCAATGGTGAATTTTTTTTTATTTGGTGAATCAGTCGTCATTCAATGGAAGAACAAACTGAATACTCAGACAGGAAGTTTCATCGTATCTTCTACAGAAAGTTGTTTGTAGGTCACCTGGAAGAGAATATTTTTTTCGAGAATATAACAGCACCAATTGATTCGAAGGAATATTCTCAATATGTTGAGCAATTTCATGAAGTCATCTCAAATTTTGGCAAATTCATATCACATCATGCAAATGCACACCAAGCAGCCTTGAACTGTATAATTTTTAGCAGGCTTTGGAAAGTATTCATCCATCATTCCATTCGCATTATACTCGGAATATTTCCCTGAATGAGTTTTGCCTATATTCCAAGAATGACAAAAGTCATATCTTGAACTTTTTTTCAATTGTTTTCTGGTGGATCTACGAACATCTTCGTATAGAAGTTACAACGATGAAACTCCGTAACTACGTATTCGATGTGTTCCGTCATTGATTGATCATTTCATTAACTTTTCAATCTCTTCAGATTCTTCCACACGATGAATAGAAAAAGTGGAAATTATTGGATATGATTTGATTTCTGAGACCTTAGATGAGCTATTGCCTTAAGACTGTGAATGGAGGTATTCGAATTTGGAAATATATGCTTGAATCAAAGAAGCTGCCCATTTTGTCCAAGAAAAGAATTGCTCAACAGTCGTTTGCGGAATTTCGTCTGATTCTGGTAGTGAAAGTGAGCCTCGAAAATGTTTTAGATATGTGCACTTCTTCAGAGAGAGCTCGATGAGTACTATAGCACAATTTTTTTTTCGAAAATTGATTTCGCGGTTACAAACTATGTATCGATATTCCTGCACACACCACAAGTGTGATTCGACAAATTTCTCAGGAATTCTCGACCAAGAACAGATCCCAGGAGGGGACAATCATCTCGACAAATTACACAAGAAATCATAAGTGCTAGCGCGAGATTATCAATCCTCAAATTATCCTCCCACAAAGTCTTCCGATGACAGTTACTGACAAGTTTTCCTGGTGAAAAACCGAATTGGTTTTCTATTCAGCTGGAAACAAAAACGAAAATTTGGAGGCATCGACGACGAACCATGCATATTTGTACCATCTCCTTCCTAAGCAGCTACAATTCATCATGTCGAATTGATTTTGCATTCCTTGAAAATATTTTCACTGAAATGAAATCATCGTCGATAGTAGGAGAATCCATCAATATTCAGTAGTAGGGCATACTTTTTCCAACCCCCCTATCCCATTGCTTGGGAGACAGATATTCGGAATGGTCATCAATGGTAGTGTTCTAACATCCAATGTGAATCCGGAGATTCTATCTGTACCAATATGATATCATTTCTTCCAGGAAAAATGCACAGGTGCAAATGGAGGGACAGTTCTTGGTCCGTCAAATATACGAAGACGAGCTGACCTACAATCTCATTGGAGCTGCAGTAGATATTCTGAGTAAGAAAATGACGCGAGCTCTAGACATGTGATCTCTTTCGATCTAATTGTTTGCAGAAATACCAGCAAATACTATCTTGGAACTCTTTGGAAAGACCTTTTTCGAATTTTGTCAAGATTCTGGTTACGATAAAATCCTGCAAGTATTAGGAGCTACACCCAGAGATTTCTTGACGGTGAGTTGATGTTTGATAATTATTGTCGATCATCTATAGCTTCTGGCAAGGATTCAAAGACATCGGGAGAGAATTTGATAGGTCATTCAGACTCTAGATATCATGACTCACAATACCACGATGGGCCTTGAGAGCGATTGACATCAATATTTTTGTATCAGAAATAATATGTCGTAAAATACATTATGAGAACCACTGATTGGATCTGAACCATCTCTTTCCTCTGCCGTTCGAGAATCGAGTGAGGAAAATACAGTGTTTCATTCGTACTATTTTCAGACGATGAATTATGAATCGGATCCAGACGGAAATACTTTATTTCCCTACCTATATATACTAACCATTCTGTTGGCTACCCGACGATATCTGCCCAGATAAGGTTGATTAATATCCGAGTTAATAACTTCTTCGCCCCAAGCTATCATCGATTTTTTTCTTGAATTATTAGTTTCCAGAGTTATTAGTCTTCGATAGTCATGAGAATCTCAGGAGAATACAATAAATAGACAAGCCTTTCCTATATTTTTCTTGAAGTGTACATATCAGGCTTGTTCATCATATAGGTGTTTTATCATTTATTGATATTTGATGAGGTCTTGGCACTCGGGAGTCATCGGTCCTTACTGTTCGAACATTTCTCTTGGAGATTTAGGAGAGAGAATGGCTTTGTCTCCACCGAGCATTTTGATGATATATTGTGATATGTGTTATTTTGATGCTCTCAAGTGGATTCTCATGATTAATTCTACTCAGACTTATGAGAAGAATGATTTTCGTTCACACACCACTGTCCCTGAACATATGAATATGCATTCATGATATTTAGAGATATTTATATCGCGAAAGAGTACCATGTAGTCATTTCAGTTATTTTTCCAAATTCCTATTCATGTTCCATACTTACTCTCGACTAATCGTATGATTTCATCGATTTATAATACAGCTAACGTATGTAGTCATCTTCCATCAAGTTATGATCGAGATTAGGGTAATTCGAGAGTATGTGGCACCTCTTCGAGGAAATAATCCTCAGAAAAAATAAGGCTAAAAATCCCCAATATTAGGGGTCCGAAAATGTTTCCTGAGGGAGGAGCTACGCCTCTTTGGATAGGAAACCTTGAAGACGATTTCTCCCTCTATAACTTTGGAATTCTTTGCGATTGAATTAGGAAAATTAATGTACGTTATGAAAATCAGATACGATTCTGAATTCAAAATTCGAAAATTTCATTCTGGGGCGTCACATGCGGGGAAGGGTAGAGGTAAGAACTCACTTTTTTCTTTCCCTCTTCAGTCTTTTGTAATTTTCATTTTTCAGCTTTTCGTGGGATTTTCTCTCCTCGTTTCTAAAAAATAGAGTAGAAGTTATTGAAAATTATTTCAATATATTTGTAGTAAGAACAGATTTGGGATCTGCCCCAAAATGTCACTGCGCTTGAAATTAAACCTTAGATACCTAAAAGAGAAATTCTCTATTGGTCAGTGACACCTTGTTTTTGGAAAATTTGGAAATACAAATATATTCACTAAGGATAAAACCTCTACTTATCTTGGTGGACGTTTCGGGAACGAATCTGCTTCCATTCTCAACACAATTAAAATATTTTTCTCTTCGCAAAATTTTTCAATATATTTTCGGTTTCGATACTGAAAAGTGACAATTTGGTAGATGGAGGAAATTTTGTTTGGGAATTATGGGATTCTAGATTTTTTTCGCGTTAAAAAATCTACTGGAAATTTTCTGATTCCTGATTTGCGTATTTTTATTGACTACTAGATACGTATCCAAATCGACGACCCTGGATGAATTTTCCAAATTTTCAATTCAGAATCTCATTCTCCATCAAATATTCATAACGTACACCGATTCTCGGAATTCAATTCCGAATGGTCCGAAAGTTGAACAAGATGGAAAATCGTCTTCCTGGGGAAACATTTCTGGACCCTCGATAATAGGAATTTTATGCCTTATTTCTTTGCAAAGATTACACCCCTAGAGGATGCCGCTCACTCTTGAATCATCCTATAGGATCTTTGAATCAGTTGAGGAGCGTGAAGAGAGTTTTCTTCTAGCAATCATTCGGTATTAATGACTATGAACCAATGAATGATATATAGGAGAACTCCTATCTGTCGATAATTTCGATAATTCTGTGTATATTGTGTTGAATAGAATTGTGATCAATAAAATTGTAATAGAGAGTGATATCAGTATGCTCGCTCTCATTCATTATTACACGTATTCCGCAACTTGTGATACGATATATCTGAGTACTGTCCCAATTCTGAAGAAGCAACAATTTCAACTACGAATAACATTATCTGAGGTTGTACATTTCTATTTCAACAAGACGATGGAAGTAATAAATTATATTATAGACATTATATATTTATATTGGACTTGGAAGGTGCGATTTCTTCATACATCTGGTAGGAAACAGTTCCGACTTCCACACAATTTCCATAAAATCGCATGAGGTGTTCAATGAAGCTCGAATTTCCTCGAGCTCATAGGGATGATCATTTCATGTATGTGTACCTGACTCCATCGCGCCTTCAGTCGAGGAACATGGAATATATTCGATATTCATTGCTCATTTCTCTTTCATTCTCAGGTTGCTTCCATGCAATGAGATCCAATAGCCCAGTGGAAGACTAAGGAAAACGGGTGAAATATTGTCACATCTGCGTGTCTGTTTCTTTTTTCAATATTCAAGAACGGTTGAACAAGTTGATATTTCTTTTCCAGAAGGAAGGAGTGTTCTTTCCAAATTTGAATCTCATGATGGAATCCAGATAACAAATTCTCGCTCTGATGAAGTGTGAATTGTTATTCATGTATTCGACAACTGCTATTGAACAAATCCCTACTTTTCGAATGCATTCCGAAAAATTATGGTATCCATATTATGTATATCCATATTCTCTGTCAAATCCTCTCATTCACGCGAGCAGGATATCCATGAGGCGAATGGTATATTTCATCTATGAAAATATGCACCCCAATTTAAGAACTTCGGAATGATCTCGATCTTTTTCCCCACCTTGATTATTTATAATTGGCGCATGCGAAGCGACTCCGCCATTTAATTGCTTCAATAACAGATACTTTTTAATTAGGGCTGAATCCGAAGGATGTATAAAAAACAATGCGGGAAGCCTTTCCTTAGTCGAACGAATATCTAGTTATTCGATTCTAGAATAATATTAATAATAATAACGATATTAATGAATGTACTTTATTCATCAATGCAGTTTACAAGTGAGTATTCTTATATTCGATATCATTTACAAATCTGATGAAGGGCGAATTTCAGCGTGAGCTGTTTTCCAACTCAACCGAGTTGAGTGAAACTTCATTATTATAACTCATATGGCATAGTGATCGATTGATCTGATTCGATCAAATGAAAAAAGAATTGAGAAGAATGCTATATACAATACAAAGATAGGGAATGCGACAAGATAGTCGCTATATTGTTGGATCTAAGGGATGTTACGTATTTTGATCCTGGTCTGAGAGTTTCATCAGTAAATAGTTAGGTTGCTGAAGCTTCATAACTGAAAAACGAGAGTGGATAAATGTAGTGAGCGGTAATTTCCAAGGCTCAGCCAGCCTGAATATTTCAGTTTATGATCTATGTGGTCAAATTCTCGAATACCATGAGCAAATCATAATGAACTATTTCAGATTCTCTGCAAGCGTTATGAATCAGACTCAAGTCATGCTGGCCCATATATTGAGTCACAGTAAAAGATTTTTGATAACATTTGCGATTTGCAAAGTTGTAGTTTGATACTGTCTGGAAGTTATTAAATATATTCGTATTACCAAAATTTTTCGAAAAACGAGGTATCATTGACAAATAGAGAATTTCTCTTTCAGGTATTTGAAGGTTCAATTCCAAGCACAGTGACATTTTGTCTGGGAATCTGTTATGAAATATCTCCAATCCCAATTCCCATTCGAATGAATTTCACAAAATCTCACTCATCAGGTGCAAGTTAGAATGAAGTGCCCGCATGAAGTACTCACCAAAAAAAATGAAAGATCCTGAACAGTTCGAAAGGTTACTAGAGGGTTACTTCATGGACGCAGCGTATTTCGTCCACACTGTCTTTATCGTATTCATGTATTGAAGGATACAAAGGAATGTTTGATTGAATGGAATATGATTCTGTGTATCTAGTATATTGAAAGCGATATGACAACACTGTTATGATGGATGAAACATGCTTGAAAAATCTTATGAAACCACTTCTACATTCACTGTACTAATGGAGCCGGAAACTTTACAGAATCTTGACGCTCTGCACGATCACTTGGGCACGCTCTATCCCGGAATGAAGGCTCCTTCCTTCCGGTGCACTGAGAGACCGGAAGATGGCGCATTAGTGCTGCATTACTATTCGGACAGGCCCGGACTCGAACACATCGTTATTGGAATAGTCAAGGTAAAGATTTCCTATCTATTCGTATAAAAGGAGTGGAATGAAATGAATCCTCCATTGTGAATCATTGGGGAAAGTACACATTCTCCTCTGTGATCTGAAATATATCGATTTTGTTTCATGCTAATCAGCTGGAATTCGAATGAAAAAAATCAAGATTTCGGAAGTATTAGTTATAATTCAGAATACGCATATTTTTGTCTAGAAAGAATCCAATAACATCACCCAAACCAATCTCTAAATCTTGAATCGTGTATTCTGGATTATTCTCTGAGTTTTCTGAAACTCTGTTTCTGAAGAAACTGAAACTGCCTGGAGAAAGTCTAGGAGCACAATCAGTTGAATAATATTCGGTATGTCCACTGAGGTAAAAAATAGCTGAATTTCGGATCAATCAATCGACATCATAGCAATTTCTGTCCATATCCAAATTGAGTACATAAAATGCCCCCGGACACTCACGGAATGGACTGTGTTCGGGATTGTGCGCGTCTGTGTGAGTGTTATGACGATGGCGTGGATGAATGATTACATCCCTTCTTCCATCGTTCGGCTCGATATTTGGCAGGAATACTCAAAAGTGAGTGATTCTCCACTGCCTTCTGCAATTAGTGGATAGAGTATTGACTATAGAGTAGAGTTGAGTATCATCAAGAAAGTATTTTTCATTTATTTTCCATCATTATCTCAGTTGATGAAATCTTACCATGATGAAATTTGTTCAAAATGATGATGACATGTTGACTTGAAAGTTTCTCTCTGACACTCCACTCACCTACAAATATGTAAGTAGGCTTTTACAGTATCGATATGCTATATACTACTTCTTCTATCGATATATCGGTTGACATAAAAATGAAAAGGTAGAGAATAGCTCATGATATGATTAAAATGATGAATTCCGAGCGAAATTGTTCATCCAAACAATTCACAGTGACTCGGTCCAAAATCATTTCCATTGATCTACCAACTCAAAAGATATGTCCTAACGGGTGAACAATGGATGATTTCACGTATCCAAATATTGAATATATGTCAAAATAATAGAACGAGTTGAATAATAATCAATGTTTGGGACATGGTTATTCGATTGCAGTTTCATCACATCTTGATTGCCAATATGCAGGAATTAGATCGTCGACATTGTTGATATATGCTATGAAATTTGGGTGGATTGCATAATATCGACGATATCGCGCAGTGAAGCACTATCATTATTATTTTCAATTCGTAATTCAGTAATATTCATTTGGTGTCAGGATAATGATCAGATGATGCAGTTATCAATAATTTATGATATGAACACATTTTGTGATGGTATTGCTCCCTAATGTACTGTTAATCTTAATCTATCGATGATAACACAACTCCTGAATCGATTATATCAGGATTTTACCATCGGATATCAACATTTCAGTTGATGAAAAACTTGAAAACAGAAATTGAAACTTGGACCTCAATTTTTTCAGACAGTTGCCAGCCGATTACATCATACTGAAGTTGAAGTCGAGATAATCAAAACTAAGGAAGAATGTGATCATGTTCAATTTCTCATTATTGAGAAATCTGGACCAAAGAAGAGTCAACTCTCTGAAACCGTCGAGATAGAAACTTTATCTCTCGGTAAGTAAGATCATGCAGTGTTTTTGAACTGTACTCTGTCTGCAACAAAGAGAAGTGCAAAATGTTTCACATGAGGAAATAACTCAACCAACCTGCATACCAAATGATGTCATTCGAGTCAAATCAAATATCATAATCATTCACCATTATATAATCGAACAGAGAGATTTCGCCAATATCATAATGACTTGAGCAGAGTAAAAGCGGACAAAATCAATTATATTTACTTTTGATACTTTCTATTTCTCCTAATGATCATTCGTATACAAAATAATCATTTGGCAGTCATAGTGAATAAGAATATACATTTTCTGGAGCGGAAATGCACATTTATCAAGAAAAATAATGTAAACCTCTGTCGACCACATCGAAGTGATATGTAGTTTCAACTATGGTTCAGAAACATTTCGACCGATAACCGTAGCTCATTCAGAATAGCTGATGAGCACACTATTTTCAGAATAATAGCAGTTGCTATTTCTTTGCTCTTGAGGAATGTATTCATCAGGTTTTGCCTATTGATTTTTGACCTTCGCTTCATGAACAAAGATGTGATTTCAAGAACTCTAACTTCAAACGATGTTGAAAGACGAAATTCTTATGTCACTCATTGTTTCAGAACCAAAAGTGAGCCCAGCCACATTCTGTAGACTCTTTCCCTTCCACATAATGTTCGACAGAGATATGAAGATTGTTCAAACTGGGTCGTCAGTGGCGCGAGTGATACCAAAAGCCAATTCCTTCAAATGCAAAATAACAGATATTTTGGACACGGTGAGTAAACAGAGATTCTGCAATGATGAACTGGAATCGTTAGATCATTCCGAACTCCCAAAGAAAACTATTAAACTATCGATATACATTCATAATCGTTTCGATTGCTTATGTCAGTGGACTTCTGCAGATTCGCCCTCATTTGGACCTGACTTTCGACAACATCCTGTCTCACATAAACACGATATACGTCCTGAAAACTAGAGCTGGTGTGATGAAAGTGAACGCTCCACCCGAATTCCGATTTTTGAGGCTCAAAGGTCAGATGCTCTACGTTCCGGAGACGGATCTGATAGTATTCCTTTGCTATCCAAGTGTCATGAACCTTGACGACTTGACAAGGTAATTGTGGGTTACTTTCAGTTGTTTGTGGAACTGATTGGACTTCTGAGAGTGGTTGATTTCCTAAGATGATCTGATATTCATGATTCGTTCACAATTGTTCGTTAAATCATCGTTTTGATCTTGACAGTGATTTTTCATAGAAACAAATTCACTCCAACAAAGTCTGTAAGTTTATCACATCCTGACATGTTTTCAACATAGTGTACGAATTGTGCTTATGAATCAATATACATTGTGGAACAGCCAAATGGAATAAATTCGACAACAAATGAATGAGGATGTGTGTTGGGAAAAACGCTCGGACTCGTCAATTTGTATGTTTGAATGCGCATTTGTTTCAAAGAAATTGAATTATATAGAGTATGTCATGTGACAGCGGCCAATACCAACTTTCTTATTTCGGATAGAACACCCTGTATTTCATTCCTTCTTTAAATTTTTACTGATGAGCTGATTTCATCGATACACCACACTTGTGGTCTAGCGAAAATGATTACAGAGATATAGGGTGTGAAAAATCGAGATTTTTCAACGAAATTAATTTTTTGTGTGGAAGCTATCCATTATTGGTCTCCATCTCAACTTCCGATATAATACCTACTGACATTTCTCTTGGGACAGATACAGGATGATCGATTTCCTGAATTCTGCACCACCCTATATTTGTTTCAATGAAATGACAGTAGGTAGTAGATCAAAAGTTAAGACAGAGACATGTAAGCCGTTTTGACCAATAATAAATAGTTTCGACACAAAAAATCTCCAGTGAGAATTCAAAAATGAGATGGAATACAGGGTGTATCATTTGAAATGAGAAAGTTGGTATTGGCCACTGTCACATGACACACTCTATATAATATAAGTTTTTCGAAAAAAACTGCGTCAAAATACAAATTGACGTGTCCAAGTGTTTTCATCAACACTCCCTCATTTATTTGTTATCAAATTCATATGATTTAGCTGTTCTACACTGTATATCATCCCATAAGGAAGTACTACTTGTTGAGAAGATTTTGGGTTCAATAAGAATATCAGTGGATCATAATTCCTACGATTATTGATACCCTTCATCCTCTTAGGTCATTCATTGAGATTGAAGAACTCTTCGTAAATAAAGAGTGACCGAAATATCACTTCATATCGTTTCTAAAGTATGGAGTAAATTATTTTGAATATATTTGTAGTGAGAACAGATTTTGTGATCTGCCCCAAAATGTCACTACGCTTGAAATCAAACCTTCAGATACCTTCAAGAGAAATCCTTTATCCGTCAGTAACACCTTGTTTAAAAAAAAATTTGGGGATACAAATATATTTTCATTAAAACTTCTACTCATCCTAGTGGACGTTTTGGAAACGAATCTACTCCCATTCCCAACACAATTAGAATACTTTTCTTCGCAAGATTTTCCAATGTTGATTGGTTTTGACTCATTTAACTTCATTGCGAATTCACATACGAAAAACTTGCTGGTCGAATAATTTTGTGAAACTAAACTGTTTGTATTCAAATCTGTTATGTTACAAATGATTTGATATCTCTTGTGTTCGGATTACAGGAGAGGACTTTTTATCAGTGACATTCCCCTGCATGATGCCACACGAGATTTGGTTCTCATGTCGGAACAATTCGAAGCAGATTATAAGTTGACAAGAAATTTGGAGATTCTGACCGACAAACTCCAACAAACTTATAGAGAACTCGATACTGAGAAGAAGAAAACGGATGGGTGAGACGGTTTAAGGAAATTAAATATCCATTCAATGTTGATGCAAGTTGTTGAAGAGAGTAACAAATTCGGTATATCAAGGATATATAATCAGATAAAAACAGGTTCAACACGAATATCTGAATACCGTTGCGAATATCTTTTTTTGATAGTTCCATCTGATTTTTGAGTTCATGCTTGGTTGACTTCTGCAATTCGCTTCATGTAACACTGATAAATATCCTAACCATTAGCAGATTAGAAACGAATTGCCACTATTATAAATCAAATGAATATTATATCGCTACAATAATGGTAATGGATTCGATTTGGACGTAAGAAAATCAGATATTATTATAGTATGATTATGTGTTTTGAATCAATGAGGTAACATAATTATAACATTCCATCCATACTATTTCATTCGATCGGTTTGTTCATACCACTTAAATATTATGAATTTCCTGTTTATAATAGTTTTCATTTCTTTATTCGATGATTGTTTGGGGGTGTGAGACAAGTCGTGAATGGAAATCTAACGACGAACATACATAAATTCCGGATCATTATTGTTTCTCATCGAATAGGCTTCTAATAAGGCTCAAGTCCGAATATTATTTTTCACCAACTAAATAAAATAACGTACTTTATTTCGCTTTGGAATTTATCCTTGATATAGCCTCCTCTAGGACATGTCACATATGCAAATTGACGTTCTGAAGACCTTCGATTCATCTGATGAGGGTCATTCTGCTTTCATCTTGGAAATATCGAATCATAAAGGTATATTTATGCTCTATTTCAACGTCAATCAGGCGATGGTTCATGAGGCTTTTCATTGAAACCCAATCGGCGTTCCATTTCTCTCACATTCTACTACTTATATATCCATATAATCTGCCACAGATTCTCATTTGACAGCGCCTTCCATATGAAAGGGGGTGCTGAAGAAGGGTGCTTCGAGGATGTTTTCGAATCTTTTCAACTCCTTGAATGCATAGTTAAAATATATAAAGTATCCTGTTCGAGGAATTGGAGGGCAATTGACAGTAATTACCTGGAAAAAAGGCTCAATAAAGAAGGTGAATTTTCGGAATTATTCATGGATTATCTCTAAGAATGGAGGTTTCTACACTTTTCAATTGCGAAATTCAGGTGCCTGAAGTGGAAATACGTGAATATCAAGAGATATTTTCGGAAAATGATGGATTGTCTGATAAGTGTAAAATTACCCTATTTTTGATATGGAGAGGGACTGCAAAATTTTAGTTTTTGAGAGGTTGAATAGAATAGAGGCAGTCCATTGGTACAGATTTGTAGGATTTCGTACCGTGCCTGTACTACAATCAATACGTATGATAGATTTGGATTCTTTAATGATTGCTAGGGTCGAATTCCAGATGGCTCAACAAAATATGACATTAGTTTCGTCGATAACTGCTACGATTTTTAACCTATTTTGGGTGGAATTTGTTATAGAAAGGATATATGGAACTGAATTCGATACATATGCCAGTGTGGGAAAGTTAGTGACTTATATTTTTCACCGAGAGAGATGGAAAGTTCGTTTCTATCGAATTTTCCAATGAATATGGTGGTGCATCTCATGATAATTTGATACATGAAAATATCAATCGCATGCACTTCTGCCACAGGTCATATTGCTTCGAAATGAGTGGAAAATTCTATGACACGTATTTTTCCAATATATTCGACTCGTAATGTCTTAGGCTCGATCCTCAGGAATATCGTGAGGGCAGGCACTGTATTGAGGAATCTGATTGTAGGACGTTGATTATTCTATTGATTCCTATGCGAGAGCCCATCATGTTCGTAGAATATCGTGTGAGCCACCGGTTTGATGTTGGGGGAAGTTATTGGGATTCTTCTTGGGAGTTTGGATGGCGTGAGCATCATCAATGATGCTTGGTAGAGCGAAGCTCGACAGATCTTGAGCCTACGACAATGTGACCAGCTTGAGCTCGTCGATTGCATGTTTCTGAAATCGCTCAAACTAGGCGAATCTTCTGAATTGAATATGAACATCATATGTTTCGGAGCCGCATACCAAACATTGGAACAGTACTCCAGGATAGTTTGAGTTTGCCCTTTGTAGATTATGAAGCTGGGGTGTTAATACCTCTTTCTTCATCTTTTGACAACACGGAGGAAAACCTTTATTGTTCGTGATGGAAACGAAACTGTTCTTGGTGAAACTTTTTCCATCAATCTAGAACCTTATTCATTCGCTTATTCGAGTTGATCATCGACCATATTTTTTCAGTCTGTTGTATTCCGTCCTACCTATCACAGTAGCCAACGAACTCAGACATCAGAGACCAGTCCCAGCAAGGAAATACGAACAAGCTACCATATTATTCTCGGGAATAGTCGGTTTCTCAGATTATTGTGCGGCTAATGCCGATTCTAAGGGTGCCATGAAGATCATCAGGATGTTGAATGAGCTGTATACCAAGTTCGATGATTTGACTGATCCCAAGGTCAATCCGGACATTTACAAGGTCGGTACCCATGGAGTCCAGATCAAGAAGGGTTCCCGAAAGGGACAGTGAGAAATGATATTTTCTAACATCTCAGATAGTTTTGTTAATCTGTCGAGTGATTGATTGACATTATATTTCATGATGACCGGTCCGTATCAATATTGTCGATCGTATCTCATTTCATCAATTTGGGCACATCTAATGCGGTTGATCATTCTCAAATTGATTCACAATTTCTAAAACACAAACATTCTTCATACTTCCATTTAATGAGTCGTATCCATTTCTCTCATTCTGTTGTCATAATAATGAAGTCACATACTTATTGAAATATTCCAATGAACCACGTGTTTCACCATCCTGCTCAATAGGTTGCAAACATTTTCAATCGAGGCCATAATATGGAATTTTCGAAAGTTTTGATCACATTGGCACTTCCTGAGATGCCAGGAGATCATGAATAAGGTCTAGCAAATCATGTTTTCCGTAACATATAGACCGAATAGATTTTGCCGGAAAAATTATTCTTGACGAAGAATTCTTGCATCAGAAGATTTTTCATTTCCGAAAATATCTGCGACCATAACTCATCTGATTTCAATTCTTCGATAATTCGATGACTCTGAGGAACGATCTGCTTTTTCGAAATTCTGTATCTGTTTGTAGAATTTAATACTTTTTCATTTTGAACTGAACCACTTAACACCGGAGCAGCTTGCCTTCAGTAGTAAATATCGAATATTTTTGTCAGCAAATTGCAAAATATATTTCTTGGCAAATCAATAATTTGACCAAAATCATCATCACTGAATCATTTATTGGAGATGAAACTTTGATCATCCTCTTGAAGTAGAACTCGTCGAACCATTTTCAAAATCAGCTGAAATACTTCCATAGGAAATCTCAGAGCATTATCTGATACAGGGCGTTAGTTGATTGATGACAAATTGTGAAATTTCTACTTCCTTCATTGTGTTGAAATACAAGAAGATTCTATAACCGGTGGAATGGAATGGAAGGAATGTATACGATACTCAGATCCAGAGTTTCATCTTGATAAGTTCTACTGGAAGATGTCTCTAGGTCAATCAAGAATCAATGAAAGAGTTAAAAAAATATTATTGGGATCAATTTTTTTTCTTTTATTATTATGTTCTTCATCAAGAGCTGATCAAGGTAATATTCAAAATACTACACAGATAGAATGAAATATGGACAGTTTCCAAAATTTCGAAAATGCGTTATCAGTCAACTCATGCCCTGTATGAGATAACTAACTCTGTGGAATTTCTCATGAGGTCATTCCAGCTATGCCTGAATATAGTGGGCTGTTCATTTTTTCGAACTGAAATCGTTCATGGAATTTGGTCTCCTATAGCATTCGAAATATGAATATTCCAGCTCCTTAAAGCTCCTCAAGTACTCCATTAGGAACTATTTGTTTTTGGAAATCGGTCAATGGTTTGCGAGTTGAGAGGGTGTTCCGGTCTGAACTCGGACACACTGTATGTATAGAGGAGTTCAATGTGAACCGAGACTGCGACAGTGGTGGTAAAAATTACTTATTCTGCAAATATTCAGAAAACATTTTCTATTTCACACGTAATTCACTCCATCTGATCGCCTAGTGATTTCACACATTGCATTTCAATTCTGCAAAAGTGCATACGATTCCGTGGAATTGAAGTCCCGCTTGGAAATGTGATAAGCATCCGCTTCACCTCGAATGCATACTAATCATGTAGAAATAGTGAGAAAGTACGTTTCACAGTCTGCACACGTTTCAAACAATACCCATTTACGAGCAAACATAAAAATTGGTGATTTGTGCCTCCGACTGTCACAAACGTATTGCAACCTTTCCAACTTCCTTTGTAGATGCAGCGAATTAGAATGGAAAATATCTGTAGAAAAATGGCAGGAAAATTTATTTCTGGAATCATTGATCTCAGGAAGCAATGAATAATTGTTCAGTTTTGAATATGATTAGGCTACGATACACAAGCTGATATGAGCCCATATCGTTTACGAAATGATGAGAAATGGTTGAGACATCAGAATAACTGACGAGCTTGCATCCCATTTTGGTTCAGACTGCCTGGTTTACTGTTTTCGTACATAGTGATTTCTTGAAGTTGACAGTCTTGGACACATTTTTGTTCGATAGCCATATTCATGATTTTCACAACTGTCATGTGTAAGCTATTCCCGGATTATTCCAAAGGATTCTCCAGTCGATGACCCGACGGTGTGACATTTTGAAAAATTATTGTAAACCATAATTTATTTGTTGATAAAGCGAAATTGATTAGTGCACAATGATTCGATTATTAGTATTATAAATACCAAACAGTTTTTTGCTCTACAACCCAAACCGCTCATTTGCGGACATACAGGGTTGTGATAAAGTATGGAACCAAGTAAATATCTTTCAAACGAAAAAAAAAAACGATATTTCAGAAAATTTTCAGGTGAGTGCAATGGAACATAATGCATCTGCTGTACATTTCCTTGTTAATTTTGTCTTGTTGATGGATATGAATTTCACAATTTTGAGATTTGAATGATGATCGGTTATGGTGATCGTGTTAGAACTCATGAAGAAGTGTGTCATATTTTTGATAATTTGCATCCGGAGAGAAATCCGATATCACGCTCAGCAGTAACTGGAACATTACAACGTTTTAATACAACTGGGATGGTAACAAATTTGCTGAAATCTGGAAGACCGCGGTCTGCAACGAACGAAACTGTTGAACAAAATATTGCAATCAATTTAGAAGAATCACCTCAAACTTCCACCACAAATTTGGTACTAAACCATGGTATCAGTCGACGTTCTGTAAGGAAGATACTAAGAAGTGAAAAGTACTATCCGTGTAAGATACAGTTGGTTCAAGAATTATCGGTCGATGAATTTTTGTTCGAATGGAACAGTTATCGTCATAACTCAAGGTCAAATGAGAATCCTCATTGGATTCATGGAGCACATTCCCAGCATCTACAGATGTTTGGATGGGAATTGAATGGTGACAGGTATTTGGATAAACTGAATAACGAAATAAAATTATTCTTGCGTTTCAACAAAATGGGAATTCACCACAGAATGTTCGGTTTCAACAAGATGAAGCACCTCCCCACTATTATAGGCGGGTTGAAGACTTTCTGAATGCGAAATCGATGGATTGGACGTATAGGATTCATAAAGTGACCTGCTCGTTCTCCGGATCTTAGCCCATTAGATTTTTTGGGGTTATCCAAAATCACGTGTTTGCGTTAGATGATCAACGAACCCACAGGAATTGAGACGAAGAATTATTGATGAATGTTGAACTAATACGAGGAGAAGTCTTGGAAAGAGTGACTCAAGAATTTGTTAATAGGATGGCATATTGTCAGCAAGTAAATGGCGAGCATTTTGAACATTTGAAGTGATTTCGTTTCTCATCATTCTGAATAATGAAATGTACACCTAATGTACAACTCACAGTGAGTAATTCCTCGTTTTTACATCTTTTTTCACTTAACTCAGAATGTATGAATTCAAAATAGCAAGCTCTCTCGAAATCTGTGGAAATATATATAGTTCATCATTTGAATTGGAGAAGTTGATGGCATTTCCGGTTGAACCGGAAGTATATTAGTCACAAAAAAATTCACATCAGATGCATTTAGTTCCATTGCACTCAACCCTGCATACATGAGATATTCATCACCATATTTCCATGACTGATTTCATAACAATCGACATTATCAGAAACTCCTACCAATTCATACGACCAATTTGCAACGACAATCTTCACACAGATATATTCTCTTTTCTACAGGTAGAAACGGTTGGTGATAAATATATGGCTGTGAGTGGTATACCAGAACCCTGTGCTACTCATGCCAAAAACATTGCCCGATTGGCGCTCGATATGATGGAGAGAAGTCAGAGTGTAATAGTTGATGGACAAGTAGTGGTAAGCGGTGACCATGTTGTTTTTACGTGAATGAGATAAACAATACCTCTGCTTGATTCGAAAGTATTCTAGGTAGATACCTGACGATTATATTTTTTCAATTGAGATGAAGATTTAGGTATTTTTTGGTCAGCATGAAAATTGGGACGGTTGCATCAAGTTTCAGCTGAAGTAACCCCTAACGGAAGAACAATTTTTTCAAAAAAGTTCAATACCTTGTATCTTGAGGTATCGTTTATTTCATTCTTTCAATCGATCAAATAGAAAAGAACGTTCATTTGATTTATTGTAATTAATCAATACCCTGTTTTTACTCAATAGTAGATTCAACTTCAATCGAAGTCACTATGTAGAACATGAATGATATTCGAATGACGTTGATATTCTGACTCCTTTCATTTACATTGTTGGAAGAAACAATAATTCAGGGAGTTAGTGAGAATATCTTTAAATCGTTTCAAATTCAACATTAAAATTTGAAAATCTTCAGATCACTCTGCCCACAATACTCATAGAATGCATATTGAAATCGGTCATCAGAGCATCTGTCTTGAGCTGTTTTATATATATATATATATATATATATATAATTCCTCAATCAGTCTAGTTATATCTCCCAAGTTCACAACTTCACTAACGATGAAATGTTCCTTCATCATGAAGTGGTTGAAAGACTTCATCTCACTCCTAGTCGGCAACTAATTCACTCACCTGTATAGTGTCACACACTGCTCATAGTATTCATGATTGAAATATGATTGTGAGTTGACAGTTTCCAATGTAGAGTCTGAAGCACATTTGTTGTTTCGTCCTTGAATATCTTCATTTATTCATTTTTCAAGAGAAAACTACTGTTTGGCTACATACTGTTCCTAGAAGAGAAATTCACAGCGTAGTCGACAGGAAAAATAGCTATAACCTCTGAATTCACTATTGAAAAAAAAAATATAATACAACCTGATTTTTATGATAGCTGAGACTGCTATGATATATGCTGCCTCTCTACTATTTTCACTTTTCACTCTTCTATAAATAATTATTTTATTCTCAAATTTCTTTCTTTCTTTCATAAATTTGTTTTAGGATATATTATATGTATGTTTAAATGAGAATATTTGTTAGAATATGTAATGTGTAATATAGACCTTAAGATAGACCTTAAGATATTATACCCACGCACAGGGATTCATCCCTTTGTGGGTCACCTATGTTTACTGTACTTTACTAATTTATACTTTATTTTATTGAAATTGGTAAATATATTATTATTATTATTATTATTACCAGCATTGCCGACATTCTCAACAAAAATCATTATTCGATTTGAGCTTGTCACTTTTGGTAACCTGTGAATTCACCATTGACAAAAAAACAAATATAATACAATTTTATGATAACTGAAACTGCTATGGAATATGCTGACTCTTTGCCTCTTTACTATTCTCACTTCTCTATGTATGATTTCCTTCTTTTCATTCAAAAGTTTTTTTTTCTCATTTCTTACACCCACGCCCAGGAAGTCATCCCTGTCTGGGTCACCTAAATTTACTGTACTGTACTAATTTATATTTTATTTCATTGGAATTGGAGAATATATTATCATTATTATTACTATTATTATTATTCTCCATTTTGTTGCAATTCTCATCAACACTCTCACAACAATACCTGTATATTTTTCAGAGGATCACAATCGGTATTCACGCAGGTGAAGTAGTAACAGGTGTTATTGGTCAAAGAATGCCAAGGTTCTGTTTGTACGGGAACACAGTCAATTTGACCAGCAGAACTGAAACTACAGGAATTCCTGGAAGAATCAATGTTACCAAGGATGTTTATAGGTGAGGGAATATTTGGAATCGTTTAGAAATAATGGTCTGAAGGAAGATAGCCTGACTTGGTTATGCATCGACAAAACTCACAACTGCGAGATCCAGAAGTGGATATCATTCTTTGTTCAGATAATTACCTTTCAATTCCAATTTTGAAAATATGATGCTATTAAGCTACGCGGAAGTAAGACTCGAATGAGAATTTTGCTCATCTGTGATTTTTGCAGTATACTACGGGATGGAGAGAACTTCGATGAACAGTTCAACTTTGAATATAGGGGCCCAGTTTCTATGAAAGGAAAGTCTGAACCTATGGACTGCTACCTACTTTCGAGGGCCAGAATGTGAGATCACGTGGATTGAGAGATCATCGAGCGATATTTTTTCTGACAGAACTGAACATTCACAAATCTGAAACTGATCTATCGGGGGTTCAATTATATCATGCTATTCCATGAGTTCGTACCTTATTCATGGAATCTAGGCCATTTCTTTGATGAAAATAATGAATTTAATAATATAGTAGACAATTAGATCTGTGCAATGTGAATAAATATCGAGATAATTATCTTGAAGAGACGAAGTGCATATTTCTGCATCCTGTTTCGATTCTATATGATAATCTTGTTCACACTATGAGTGGAATTCGAATGAAGCAATAAATGTTACCAGTTATAGATGGAGTTTAATTTGATTCGAAAATTAATATACACCTTTGAGATGAGATGAATAGTAGTGTAACTGGCAAAAAGCGATGAATTGTTGATTGCATACGGCAGTAATTGTAGTATTTAATGTGTGTTGTTAATTTTGTAGTGGCTAGAAGTGAATGGTAGTCAACAAATAATATTCGAGATTTATGATACAATTTCCTGTCAGGGTCCATGAAATTTCTTTGATTGATGACGTTTTATTCCATGACTTGTATCATTTTGTAATTTAATGTACAACTAACATTATAATCTCGAAAAAAAAAAACGGTGCTACCTTAGAAATTATGTATCACCTCTCAGGATTTTTCCAGTATTTCTTGTAGATGGAAGAGGAAATTGTTCGTTCTGGCAGGGGATGTATTCCCTCTCAGAACAAAATATATCCTCAGTATTTGATGGACTTTAGACATTGATGACTATCCTCACTTATACTGACTTTGAATTTCTTTTCTTGCCATGGATAGGATCTATTGTAGAGCTTTCCAGAAATAACACACTCGATGTATTCTCGTGTTTGTCAAAATTCCAAAAATGCCTGAGGAATTCTTGACCAATTCGGGAAATATATATATATATATATATATATATAGTGAGCTGCTACGCAGATTCCCAGATTCGAAGAAAACTTTCGTGACTGTTAATCGATGAACATATTGTTCAAAACTTGTGACCTGAACAATAGAATATTAATGAAACTCACAGCAATGTGAAAGAAATCTCCCGAAAATTATCCCAATTCACCATTAGGGTTATTTTACTTCGATGTCCTTTTTCTATACTATAAATTTTAAATCGAATTTTTCAACATTGTGTTCAGCTTGGATATCCATCCAAGGATATCCAAGGAATCTGAGTTCATAGTTGATTTCTTTCGTTGTTCACTTGAACTGAGTAATGAGAAAGAATTTGCGATTCACAATGATTGCAAGAGATTGGAATTGGGAATAGCATATTCATTAAAAAAAGGAACAATGAAAGAGAACTAAGATGATCACATTTGTTACTTTAACGACTGATGTTGAATTTTTTCATAAGCTTGTCTTGTATGAATCGAGCAGAGCTCTTTGTTTATACAGGGTTCGATCATCACGAGCCATCAATTCGAGCAATCATCAGAATGTTCGCTATTTTGTAAATCGATGGGTCTGGTAGATAAATTGAGCCTTGTAGCTTCTGCCAGAAAGGGGAAGGAACCACAATATACGTCCTTTGTGTTCGTGAATGTGATTTCCTATCAAGGATCCGGCTTCAAAAACTTTGTGGAAGGAACAGCTGAGGGTAAGAAACTATCCAGTCGATGTTACAAGGCATAGTGAGGAAGCTTTTGTTATATTTCGACAACACGACAGAAACTTTGCCTTTCCATTGATAAATGATGCTTAGTAGAGCGAATTTCAACAGTTCTCGAGCCCCAAAATGTAGGAGTTACCAACACACCAACATGGAGGTGGGGTAGTGTGATAATAGAAGAGATATCTGATCAGTACCGACCTAGGAATATCAAAGAAAAGGGGACAGATCGTCCACCTCTTCACGATGTTCTCAAGAGGCGACTTCTGAGTTGTCTTCTGGAGAGAATCTAATAGCTTCAGCATATTATTGGGGGCTGAACTCTGAACATCTGAACATTTTACACCTGGATAGCACGAAATTGCGCTTGGTAGATTAGGAGGAGCTACTGGCGTGTGAAGTACCTCTTTGCACTGAACAGAAAGCCACGTTTTCGTGAAACAGGTCTCATGATAGACCTCATATGATCGTCCTATATGAGATACCGATATTGGCGACTGTATGTGATGAACTCTTATTTTCATATTTGGTATCATATTGGGCTCGATAGCTTCCTCAAATTATTTGAGGACCAGTATAGATCTACAAAGTTCACTGAGGAATAGGATAATAATGAAGCCACCTTAAATTTTTAACCAGCAGAATGTAACATTGAAACTGTAATGATAATTTTCCTCTCGCGGTCGACAGCAAGATACTATTTTTTAGGCAAATATCGATCAGCAAATATGTGACAACTACACTTCAAAATCGTCGAAGATATTATATGTTCAACTCAGCAGCAAAGCAGGTTGTGTGGCTTGGCTGAATTCAATTCCTCGCTACGCTAGGCCATAAGATACCAGCCTCAGCAAGCAATCAACTACTTTGCTGTCCAGTTATGCAAATGATTGTTGCCATTCATGATACCACAAGAGCCCCAATTATCATATTATGAATGTTCTCTCGTCTCCGACTCTGGATAATTATCGAAATATTCGTATTCGAGAAGAAATCTTTCATTTGTAATCGCAAGTGAAGTGGTTTTCGGTAAGAAAATTCCTCACACCTAAATAATCTCGACATAATCTGGAGATGAATGTAAATGTCATTTCACCTATAAACATCAAATGTAATTTCCTGCTCCTTTCCTTAAGGACGAGGAAAAACATTCCGGAAATTCGTTGACAATACAAAATACAGGCTCCTAATTGGTCGAAAGAAGTGTGACATTTCGTCATGAAAATATCGTAGTCAACGACTCTCGCATTCAGATACCGAGAGCATGAAGGAAAATCATCAGGGCATCATGATCTTCATGAACTCGTGCGTTTCCATAGATATATGTTGAACGCTTGGCACACGATTCTCAACAATTATTCAACAGAGGTAATCACGTCGAAAACATTCGTTTACACTTTCTTGTGTCACGAGCGGAGATAATGCGACTGCACATAATCGTTCCGGCAACAAGTTGATGGTATGAAATTTCTTTCTTAAGTGCCTTGAAATGTTCAGTGGTTTGAGGTTAATGTTCTATGCGGCTAAAGAGTAATCTCAATCTTTTTTGGTAATGGGTCCGGAAAACCAGCCGATTATCTCGACATACTGAATCTAAAAATGAAATTATTCTGTCTGGAGACCATTCAACGTGGCGAGAAATTAATTGAATTCACTCATCTTTTCACCCAGATTCTAGGATCGATGTATATAGCTTCATCGAATTTTACATGAGGTAGAAATCATGAAGTAGCAACCACAAAAATAGATCGAATATTTTTTAGAACACCAAGATCAGTTGTGAAGTATCATGACATCGGCGAAGAATATATTGATGGGCATTTTCTATACCAGACCGATGTGTTCTAACAGTTTCCGAAGATTAGAAGAACAGTCATCAATGAACAGGTTCAAATTCGGTGGCCCAATCACCGAGCTTATATCCTCGTGTAGCAATCGAAGGAAAATTCCTCGGCTACCATTCTTTGTATTTTGTTATCGCCTGGGGGCCTCCGCCTACCTTGACACCAAGGTGAACCACCAAGAGTTTACATGAGAACAATGTTGCCAGTTGGGATGTTTTTCTACCTGTTGGTTGAATATATTCTGATTGGGATCGACAAAGTTCGCCGTAAAGGGTATATTTATCTACAGGAATGTCTGATGTCATGGTTCGAAAATACTGGATTGTTTACTTCGAGCCATGTGGCTCCATATACAGGGTGGTCCATTTCATGATAACGGAATTCCAACAACATATGGACGACTCATTTCTAGAAGTCACTTAGTCTTATGAACAATTGTAGTGAAACGCTTAGTTTACGAGATACAGTGCGTGTTAATCAGCGAAAATATGTTATTGGCTACATTTGCTGTTGTAATTATGTCGAAATTTCAGTCTGATGATGGATTCATATGTTGACTGAATTTATCGTTCGACTAATAAATGATCGTATTTCAACAAGATCATCTCAGAAAAATGTAACACTCGTTCGATATTTTCATGATGATCATCATGAGAAAATATAGAGGACATATGGAAGTGGAGGTTACCTAACACTTGTTGGATTGAGTTCCCAGATTCCAATCCATGACTTCAGCTTCAATCCATCATCTGATATTGAATGGTGCTAGGAAAGGTCTCATATGCGTCTCCCAGAGTTTTCTATTCTGCTATTTCCAACTATTCTCAATTAACTTCGATTGGTTCAAACAGTGACGCTTCTGAAGAGGTTTTCGAGAATCCTTACGTACGATGACAAAACCCGTGGTCATTCTGAATTAATGTTTTGTAATTTGTCTTGAATAATCCGAGGGCTCACTATCCGAAAAAAATGGTGAATTCTTTTTTCAGCTCTGAAACGATGTGTTGAATGAAAATTTTTTCCCACTCATTTATTTTGGTATATCTTCATCATATCCTATATTTTTCTGCTTCCTAACATTGAAGTAACGAAGTTATTATAATGATGGCGAGTATTATATTATGATATATACCCAGTCACAAAAAACCAGTTACCTGGGGGAAAAGTTCAGAGATTGGCGTTATTTTTATCTCCTAAGTTGACTGCCTTCAAGTCGACTAGCATGCTTCAGCCATGTCTATCAGCTCTGATGTATGTAAATCTCCAACTACGCAACACGAAACAACGTTATTGTTGACAATCGCACTAGTTTCTCAATCTTTTATTTCCATTTTGTTTTATGCAGAGAATCCCTAGTCACCATTCGACAGCATGTTCATTTCATCACAGATTGAAATGTTAGCGTGTTTGTAGTTTGCAGTCAATAAAGATGTGCTCTTGTAATTGGATTCCTGTGGTATCCTAATGTGAGTTACAGAACTCATTTCCACGAATTGTTGGTAAACATATGTTTGACTTTCTTTCAAGTAAATATACGTTTATATTCCTGGTCGACTATTCAGTTAGTGACAACAACTCATTATTCCGAGAGACACAAACATTTGAGAAATCCTAGAAGACATGTCACGATATTTGATCTTCATTTCACCTGATTACATCACTGACATATTGTTCTAGCCACTTTTCTGAGATTGGAATACTATACAAGTTTCATAAAGCGATGAGAGGGACAACAATGCGAATGTTGACATGAAACATGTTATCATATCATATTCTTACATATCCTTCACATACCATTTCATTTATTTTGCATCAATTCTCATTGAAGATGATGAATTTGTATTGAAATATCAAAGAATATTGGTGATGCTTGGTATCACTGATGGAGTTGATAGAACTTCAGATGGCTACCAGAGATTTGGGTGCCATAATAAACTCATAATAGATGATCTAGAACTTGCTCAGGCTGGTCACATTGTCGAGCTCGAGACCTGCCGAAGTTCGCTCCACTGAGCATCATTCATGAATAGAACGGGGAAGTTGTGGAATTCTGTGTCTAGATAAGTCTTTTTTGATGCATTTGAACTTCAGAAGGAAAATTCCAATACCTTCTCTCCCTTCCTCAACATTCCACCGCTGACTAATATAATGTTCTTCGAACATTACAGGTTTTCCTTTCGAGTTGTCAAAAAATGAATATGGAGGGGAATAGAAACAGTTTGTATGCATCAAGTGCGTCACCATCTCATAACGCTTGTCGTGTACAGAAGATTTCATTCTTTACTGTAAACTTCATTTTTTCTTTTAGTTGCGTGAGCTGACGCACCTTTCAACCGATTTGTATGAGATTCATTTGAATTCATTTAGTTGTCTATATATGGCATCGACAGTTGTCGATTTCGACTTCAATCCAACATAGATGTAAAATATATCGGTTTTTCCATTCCGTTAAATTGAGTTGAGTCTTTATTAAACTTGTATGAACATGATAGGTATATCCATGTAGAATCTGTGCAGTTCACAACTTCCTCAACAAAACTCATGGATGAACTCTAGATGTTTCCATCAAATTTCGACTTATTTTTCCTCACCGATCAGAACTTCAATGAGACATGTATTATCTTGCATGATATATAAAACGCAAAGTAGGTGAGTATGTTCATCTATCTATACCAATAAAATGAAGTAACAACGTTATCGCGGCAAAAGCAACAAGAATATTAATTGAATAAAACACTCAGAACCTATTCAATCCATTAACCTATCACCCAAGACAAGTGCTCATTCTAAAATTGAATTGGATATTGCGGACTTGTTATACCTCGGTGATGCCGTTATTGTCTGATTTTTGTTATTAATAAGTAGGCTACATGAGTATGGTAAGAGTACCGTAGTGTAATGGTTTTAATTGATGACTGTTTTGATAGACATCCTGAAAGGGGTTTCCACTTGATGTTCCGCACTACCGAACTATCACCGGTTTATTATCATTAAGACCCTGGATTTCGAGAGAATTTGTGACAAATTGAACTGAAACAGAACTTCCGGATTCTAGTTCACGGTGAAGTGGCAGAATGTAACAGAACTTGTGAAATACTTCGCATTAGGGCCAAATACAAGATCATCAAGACCATTTGATTGCTACTAACCCCATTTATATTGATATTCCTATTCTATCAAGGAATAACTAACAAAGATTTTCGTATAATCGTTGGTATGTGGTTCACTGTTTCGCCTGGTTGACTTTCGAAAAGTTCGGATTTCATTCAATTCTTTTTGTTTTGCTCATGCAAGTGGTAATATTGAAACTACATTTTGACAATGCTAGAAATATGAGTCTTTCGAAATTGCGCATGAGCGCATTGTTCTTGTTCCTGCATTATCTAAAAATGGCAACTACTGAAAGTTGCTAAAAAAGACACATATCTAGAACAGTAATCGAAACAACGGAAGTCGAGTGACCCCGCATAAATAAACCATTTTTCCCTACTTTATCAAGTTGATTTGAACATATGAGTTGGATTTCAAAATGAATTATCATAAAAGATTCCCTCGCGTTGATTCCTCTCGAACACGACCCGAATCCGAATCATCAAAAGAAGAGATATTCCATCCATATGAATCATTGTCTATAATTCCTAAACTCAATCGATAATAAAAATGCTAATTTCCTCAAGTGGTAACTTCAAAACCGTCTCATGATATCATAAAAGAAACTCGCAATGAATGTCGCTCCGATGTGGTAAGATACCAGTACAGATGCCGTCATGAAAAAATCTCGAAATCGGATATTGAAAGCATTGAAAGTAATGGTTATGTTGCAATGCCATAAACCGTTCAGTAAACTCTGTTGGAGCAGGTGATATTTTGCTTTTGGCCATTTGTCGCAATCACATGAAGGTGCGAATGTGTGATTATATACAAGGCGAGCATAAACAGATTATATAATTTATACGCGACGAAAAAATTGCATATACCGATCTGGCCATGTCTTCAATGGCATTGTTCTTGTTTATGAAAAATAAGTAATCAATGGCCCGGCGATTCTGAATCTGTTAACCCTCAACCCCTTCGGGTCTACAACGTTCGCGCAAGGGGTTCACGGATGTTTTCATATTTTTGTTGTTCTGATGAAAGCACCAATACATTCTCGAACACTATCAAAATCATCACCTATGTGGAAAACTCTATTAAAAATATGTTCACGTCTTGTGTATATGAATCTAATTGGATTGCTTCCTCCTGAAAGTTCCTCGTTACCATTGAAAAGCAAGAATTCTGATGAGGGCAAATCAATATTACAAATCAATAGTCAGCTTGAGAGCTTTTGGATCTGTTATCTTACATCAAAATAACGGAAACAATAATTATTCAAACTCAGTCAATTCACTTGTGGAAGTGAAGTATTGCAGAGGATTTCAATCAATTTCACTAAATGTATTTATACATGGAGAACAACTCCTGAATTTGATACATCCGTTATCTTGAGTGATACGACGTATTATAGTTCATCATGGAAGTTATAGATTGAGTCGAGCTTTACATTTTGTGATATACAGTACTGTATCTAATTTCTTGATATACAGGTCCAAAGCTCGAAAGGTGACAGGATACAACAAGAACAAATATACTAACAATCGTACTGCTCAAACAGCTCAAACTGATCAAACAGTGTTGCATCCGATCATCAAATCACCTACCCACATTTCTGTCTATTGGAAATCTTATGATTTGGAAAGCAACCCCAATTCTATTTTTGTCTCTCTTTCAGTTGCAGGTATTTCATACATGCTATTTTATACCAGTATTTTAGTATTTTATACCAGTTCCATTCAATTTTCTCTCATTTTTTCCAAGACTAACCAGAATCTATGAAGTCTCTGCAGGAACTAACGTTCAACCATAGTTCAGACCTGAAAGTGTCCATCAGGTCCATAATTCCTTCATGAGAGATGATGCTGCGAAATCGAAGACTCAGCAGGTTTTGTTTCCGTAACATTTGAAACGAGATGGAGCTTTCACTTGGATGTCAGGAACAGGAAAAAAATCCAAAAGATATCAAAAGCTAGATACCAGAAGGCTCACAACGCGCTCATAAACTGGTATCGAGAGGTGATAAATGAGTAGAGCTTTTGTTTGTTTGGCAATCATGGCTGAATTGTAGTTTGAACTGATGATTAATGCTGAAAAAAATATCATCGTTTTCGTTCAGCGCTAAAGGGACATGATGATTTTTTTTTATAATTGCCAGTTTGAAATGAAAATTATAGAAAAAAGTCATCATGTCCTTTCAGCGCTTTCGTACATTTGATAGTCTCGATAGTTGAAAGATACGTTACATGACCAGAATCCGTATTTTCCAAGTCTTTTCTAACATTTAGGTAGGCTTTTCTTGCGGATGCCTTGAAATCTATTCAGGTCGATCTGCCGAATACAATTTCCGGTCTTGACGTATATA
The DNA here is from genome assembly GCA_963576655.1 of Gastrophysa polygoni. NCBI lineage: Eukaryota > Metazoa > Arthropoda > Insecta > Coleoptera > Chrysomelidae > Gastrophysa > Gastrophysa polygoni. Next base: position 4,292,349 of record OY755083.1, on the reverse strand, counting down.
ACTATTGTATGAATTCTGCTTCAAAGACCTTCAGAAAAGTATTTTCCTTTTTCCGATCGTGTCTGGATGTTCTGTTATCGGATATTCTGTTCGCAGATATATTATCAGATAATGTTTGTTCACGAATTGATTCGTTTCACTTGATCACATTTGTTACACACACACACATTTGTTTTCGACATGAAACATGAGCAGTAATACTGAAGAATTACCTCGTATATGGAGATTGACATTCCGTGACACTGATATCATTGAAATCATATATTATTATACACAGATGGAGGAAACACGTGACTTCTTCCACACGTTCCGCCACACGAGACAGACTCTATTCATTTAGTGAATTATTATTATTGCTGAATCTTGGTACCCAATTATTCAAAGAATGGAATAGCAGAAACTGCTGCCATTCATTTCAATTAATTATTCTGAATTGATATTTTCGGATGTCTTTGCGAATATGTAATTTACTTCTTTACATACAAAATTAGAACTCATTCTCAATACTCATGTGATATATTTTCTGTCTTCTGTCGAAAGACTCTATTTGTTTTAACAGCCTTGCCGACATTCTCAACAAAAATCATTATTCGATTTGAGCTTGTCACTTTTGGTAATTTTGCACTCATCATGCAATGAGTTTTTTTTTCGATTTTTTTTTGTACTCGAGCTCGGGAACCCGAAATCCACGATAAAAACGTGCGCGAACCTATATTCTTCGAGATATTCCGAGAAAAAGTATAAAAATTACCCTTCTCGTTTCGGCCTGTTTTGGGTAGACACCGTAGCCATTCGATGTTTCATTTCTCACATGAGATACTCTACATATCTTCCTTATACATTCTAGAAGCTGAAAAGAATAAGAAACATCCTCTGAGAAGTTTAATTCATCGTCTTTATCATCTTTGATGAATACTTCTTTCATATGGACGGCGCTGTCAAATATGCATCTGTGATATTTCGACAGAACTAGTGATTCTGAAGTAGATTCTTATTTGACAGCGCCGTCCATATGGAAAATGCTAGATCCACCTTCCGTCAAGATGCTGAAGAACGTTGATTTAACGAATTCGATGATATTTTCCCTTCTTTTCCACTCGATAAATGTTCAAGGAAGGTATAAAAAGTATCCTGTGTGAGAAGAGAAACTCTATGCCTACCCAAAACGAGCCGAAGAAAGAAGGTACATTTTCATATTTCTCTTGGAATATCTGGAAAAATATAAGTTTTCGCACGATTTCATTGCGGACTTTGGGTTTCTGAGGTCGAAATACGTGAGCAAAAAAAAAACGAAAAAAAAAACCATCGCATGAAAAGTGCAAAATTACCTCACTTTTTTCCAAAGACTCGTACTTTTCGACATACAATCCATCAGTTCATACGAACTTTCTAACAAAAATATCGATTCGCTCATCAGATCCTGAAGGAAACATAATAAATGTTCAGCAAAATGAGTCATTCTCAGATTTTGAACGAAAATAATCATTTTCAACAATCTACTGACCGATGAGAGAAAAAAAAATCATTCAATCTTTCCTCCTGCAGTCCATTTCAAAATAATCTCCTTGTATTCATGATATGATCTTTCATCTTCAGAAGAAGTCTCAAGTTTTTATGAGAGGGAGTATATGAAAAACTATCGCTGTTCCGTCACACTGAATTACAAGAATGATGACACATACTATATTGATTGAGTAGTGATAAAGTATGACTACACAGTTCCAGGTATTCAACAAATATCATGTCAGAATGACAAGTCAAAATTCTCCGTGAAGGGCCAGCGATCGAAAATTATTCCATAATACCCATCCAAGATGGCTCAAGGAGGTTTCAAACTCGATCAACAGTTCATCAACTTCGCGAAATTCGGAGACACCAAAGCCGATGGGAAGACTATAACGCTCACTCAGATCGACAAATGGTTTAAGCAAGCAGCCGTTATCGATAAGAAACTGACCACTACAGACACCGGCATAACTTTCAACAAGTTCAAATCCAAAACGATCACGTATGCAGACTTCTTGAACTTCGTAGAAGATCTGGCCAATCAGAAGAAGATTCCAGTCGACACCATCAAAGAAAAGCTTCAAACTTGCGGCCTGCCAGGTACCAACAAAGCTACTCAAGCTGTTCACACAGGAGCCGTAGATAGATTAACGGATACTTCAAAGTATACTGGCAGTCACAAAGAGAGGTTCGATGAGAGTGGACATGGAAAAGGGAAAGAAGGCAGAGAAGACGAGGTTGAAGATAGTGGCTATGTTGGTGGCTACAAGGGCCAAGGAACATATGATAATAAGTGAAGATACTGTTGGATTGAACAGTGATTTGATCCAGGATGAATGTAATGGACCATCTGGAATACCATAGCAGTGATATGGCTAATATATTATCTGATGTATTTAATCCTCGATATCATGGTTGATATGTATGGTACCTCGTCAACATATTGGGTAATTTTGCACTTATCATGCGATGGCTTTCGATTTTTTTTCGTGGTACTCAAGTTTTTCGACCTCAGGAACCCAAATTCCATGATGAAAACCTGCACAAACTTATATCTTCCCTTATATCTTCCGAAATATTCCAGGAAAGAGTATGAAAATTACCCTTCTTGTTTTGGGTAGGCACCATAGCCATTCGAAGATTCATTTCTCACTCAAGACACTCTTTATATCTTCCTCATATATTCTAGAAGCTGGAAAGAAGGAGAAATATCCTCTAAAAAGTTTAATTCATCGTCCTTAGCATCTTTGATATATCCTTCTTCCATATGGACTGCGCTGTCAAATTGTCATCTGTGATATTTTGACTCACAGAACTAGAGATTCTGACGTAGATTCTCATTTGACAGCGCCGTCCATATGAAAAATGCTGGATCCACCTTCCGTCAAGATGCTAAAGAACGTTGATTCAACTGATTCGAGGATGTTTTCCCTCCTTTTCGACTCCTTGAATATTCGAGGCAGGTATAAAAAGTATCCTGTGTGAGAAAAAAAAACTCCATGCCTACCCAAAGCGAGCCGAAGAAAGAAGGTTAATTTTCATACTCTTTCCTGGAATATCTTGGGAAATATAAGTTTGCGTACGTTTTTATCATGGAACTCGGGTTCCTGAGGTCGAAATACGTAAGTACCAAAAAAGAAATCGAAAAAAAAACATCGTATGATAAGTGCAAAATTACCAAATATTGTTGCTGATATTGCAGATATCATTATGAGTATACTAGAACACGAGGAGATCGATTATTTTATGATTATCTAATCAATAATTATGATTTTTCCATCTGATCATGACTCATTTGCGCCATGGTTCAATGATAAGAGAACAAAGCGGCATTGAATTCTTATTTTCAAAGTTCCCATGATTAATATGTTGTATTTTGGATATATCTATACATATATATTGCTTGCAGTGGCTGTGAAATTAGTCGAATGGCCATGAGGAGTATTTCCAAATTGTTATTGTACTTTTATAAATGGAGCCTTACTAATTGACCCACTTACTAACTGTGACTGTGACAGAAAATCATTACCACTGACTTCTTTGGATCACATTTCTTCGGAGAAGAAATCGAATCAATAGGAATTTCCATGGAAAACTGTCATTCATCAATGTGAATTATTCAACAGAAATACACATTCGTTGGTTCGAACTTCTGGCAAGTTTTTGTTAGTATTGTTCCGTGAAATATTCTCTCCTGAAACTCTCCTCATCACACGGAATGCTAAGAATATCAGGTCGATGGATTCTTGGATAAAACAACATTATGATGTAATTTGTACATAGTATACAGAGTGCCTGTTTGTCGAGCTCCAGCATGGGTTTACTCAAGAAATACGAAATTGGTTGAATTAGAGAGAAAGTTCATTCCAATGTCATCATGATGTTTCACGAATATAGTGGAAAAACTGTATTCCAAAAATTGCCACAATGATGATATTCAGTGAGAAATGATTGATGGTCTATTAGAAAAATAGAATTCAGTTTTTCCGTGATATCTCGTTGTTTGAACTGAACCAAATAGCAGATGGAAAATCTGTTTATCTCTACTCCTATTCTCATATCATCTCTTGTCCGGTTTCCATAACTTTCGATTTCCTGATTTCTATTCTCAACTTCCTTCGTCTCTCTGGTATTTTATTTTCAATATATTGAACAATGAATACACGACAATCTCATCTATTCAGTGCATCATGGCTTGGCATTTACTGTTCCGTTACAATCTGCATATTGAACAGTCATTGATTGAGTTATGCAAAAAACAATACATATGGAGGCTCATTAAAAAAATCGTAGCATCCTACTAAAAAGTATGAACGCTCTATAAATTCTACTGAAATTGATGCTATCAGAAGAAATAGTACGAATGCATATCTTATGACGGAATGAATATTTATATTACATAGTATCATGAATCTATGATGGAGAATAAGCTCAGATATGTACTGATAATGTTCATTTTTATCTAAGATTCCATATTGGAGAGCACGCTACTAGATTTTCTCCTCTGGGAATTATTCTAATATTCAGTTTCAAATTCACAGAGAAATGATTATACCCCAATTCCTGGATCGCTCTTGGACATGAAATGATATCAAGCTTGTGAAGCTTGAAGTGCATCGGAGATTCCATAGTATTCGAATTGATTCATTCATGATATTGATGATAAAGATGATGATGATTGTTTTCAGTTCCCGGAGGGAATGATACTTATCAAAGGGCAGGTTCATACTCCAAATATGGTATATGTTCCGTCTAGTCTCATCCTGTATGATGGAGGTTACAGGGGAAATGGGATGACGGGTTTTTTCTAATGTAGAGACAAAAGTCATGGATTGATCAGATGTGTTGATTTGATGAAGTTGAATTGTAAGTACTAAAAAGCCAAATTGGAAGTTTCAATTGGTTTTGAATCAAGTACGCAACATCGTTGCGGAACAGTATGAACATGCTCTTCCATTAAAACCCTTCACAATGTGAGGATGACATAAAGAATGATCATGACCACTTGCACTTTTCATATATCATTGGTTAACAGATATAAGCATTCATCTGTATCGCTTATAAGTAGGTGTTCTTGTATATACAGGGTGTCCTTAAAAGGTCTTTACAAAAAGCTACCACATATTCTTCAGACCAAAACAATTCGATACAAGCAAACTTACCTCAGTAAAAAGTTGCTTAGTTTGGGCGCTAGACGGCTCTGAAGTTGAAATTTTCAAATCGATTTTGCTTCATAACTTTTGAACGACTCATGAGATTTTTTTCAAATTTGGTACGTTGGCATAGACTCATCGGGCAATGAAACTCACATCATAATCATAATGAATATCATTCCATGGGCGTAGAACTTGATTTTTTCAGTAAATAAACATCTAAAACTCCTACGCCAATGGAAAGAAATTAGTTTCAATATGAAATCTAAATTATTCAACTCATTCACTACAAAAAAGGTACTCTTGACAAAAGTCGATTCCTCTCATGGTTTCGACAAGATTTTAATTTTAGTGATTTAGAGCATAATTGATAATAAAACGATTAACAGATATTTCATAAAAATTGTTCAAAATGTTCACCATTTTCACGTATACAAAGATTTATACGACGCAAAAAGTTGAAATGTACTCTTTGCATAACTTCTTCATCGCCTGTAAGATTATTCGTCGCCTGTTGGATACGTTGCCATAATTGTTCTACAGTATTCACAGGGGTCTTGTAAACCGTAGACTTGAGATAACCCCATACAAAATAATCCATCGGTGTTAAGTCTGGAGAACGTGGTGGCCAATTCACGGGTGCATCATCACCTCTACCTATCCATCTGTCTGGGTACTGTTGGTTTAAGAAATTCCTAACATCCACCGAAAAATGTGGTGGAGCTCCATCGTGCATAAACCACATATCTACCCGATGTTGGAGTGGTAAATCTTCCAACAAATTTGGCAACGTATTCCGTAGATGTTGTAAATACATGTCTCCTGTCAATCTTTGTGGAAGTATGACAGGACCAATTATAAAATTTCCTATCATTCCAGCCCAAACGTTGATTTTGAATTCGTGTTGAAAATGGTTTATTTTAATGGAATGAGGATTTTCAATTGCATAAACGTGTTCATTATGAAAATTAGTTATTCCTCTTCTCGTGAAACAGGCTTCATCAGTGAACAAAATATTCTTCCCAAAGTTCAGATTCATTTCTCTTTGCAAATTAATGAACCTACAAAACATCAGACGACTTTGTGAATCATGGATTAATAAATCTTGAACTGGCGTCTTGTGGTATGGGTATAATAATTGTTCTCTTAGTACTTCATGAACGGCATTCCTAGAAACTTCTAGTTCATTACTTATCCGTCTAGTACTCAATTCTGGATTTTCTTCAATACGGTCTAAAATTTCTACTTCGACTTCGGGAATCCTTACATAACGCTGTCTTCCATAATCACCAGTTCTAGGAGCAAAATGACCGGTCTCCCGAAGACGTCTCTCAACTGCAGCAAAGGTTGGGTGGCTTGGTACGCGACGATTTGGAAACCTTGCCGAATACACCCTCACACTCTCTCGACCATTTCCTTGACAATATCCGAATACCAATAACATATCGGTGTATTCTTCATTGGTGTATTGTACGGCCATGATAAATCAGAAAAGTCCGATATCAACAATCAACGTCAATAAAACTCGACAAATCAACACAAATGAAACTATGGAAACCAAGAATGTGAATATCACTGTTTTCGAGCAGATAATAATAGTCTTCAGAAAAAAAAACCAGTGCTACTTATTTTCAATAGAAATAACCTATGCAAAAAGTACATCTCAACTTTTTGCGTCGTATAAATCTTTGTATACGTGAAAATGGTGAACATTTTGAACAATTTTTATGAAATATCTGTTAATCGTTTTATTATTAATTATGCTCTAAATCACTAAAATTAAAATTTTGTCGAAACCATGAGAGGAATCGACTTTTGTCAAGAGTACCTTTTTTGTAGTGAATGAGTTGAATAATTTAGATTTCATATTGAAACTAATTTTTTTCCATTGGCGTAGGAGTTTTAGATGTTTATTTACTGAAAAAATCAAGTTCTACGCCCATGGAATGATATTCATTATGATACTGATATGAGTTTCATTGCCCGACGAGTCTATGCCAACGTACCAAATTTGAAAAAAATCTCATGAGCCGTTCAAAAGTTATGAAGCAAAATCGATTTGAAAATTTCAACTTCAGAGCCGTCTAGCGCCCAAACTAAGCAACTTTTTACTGAGGTAAGTTTGCTTGTATCGAATTGTTTTGGTCTGAAGAATATGTGGTAGCTTTTTGTAAAGACCTCTTAAGGACACCCTGTATAGTGAGTATAATATTTCAAACAGAAAAGCTTCGGGTCATTAGGATTTTTCCAAGTGAGATATCATATTCAATTGTTCCATGGATCATCCTTTATATATCCTATTCACGTATAAAATCAGTAACCTGTCATAGCCAAGGTTCAAGATGAGGAAAAGAACCTTCGACTTGAGGAGTCCCAAATGCTGGAGTGATAAGTTGATATTTGCATTTGAGATTTGAGATGATTTGCTTGTTGAGAAACCTTGATTCCTTGCCATATGTGTGAATGAAGATAACAGAGTGAATAATCCATCTCGACTCCATATTGAACCATCTCAGGTCTTTTGATATTGTGATACATGATCGCGTGTTCTAGTTCCAGTTATAGGCTTGATGCATGAGTTCTAGTTTTTGCAATCTGTTTTTATCAGTTTGGAGGAGGTTGGGACCATATACAACATCAGCGTAGTAAGCATGTAACAACACCAAGGATTAACATAGCAGTATTTCAGATTTTTCTCCGAAACGATTCTATCGGAACATAGCATTTTGATAAATAGTGAATGGAAATATCCAAGTATAGGCCTGAATTGTGTGTCATGTCTTCAAAAGTGAGCTCTATAATCTGCGCGAAATACAGATTTTGAATACCTCATTTGAATATTACTCATTTTCCCAAATACTTCATTCATATTCGATTTTTTTTCTCTCATCATCCTCAAATTCTTCTGAGGTGTCTTTCGAATGATTCATGTATCATACAATAGTATTTTTTCATGTGTGCTCCGAAGTTATGACAGTGTTCAGCTGTTTGTTCATTTCCTCTTGAACCATCTTGTTGAACACTAGCTCATCCCAGTGATCTGTCGAAACAATGAATTCGAATTCTATGATCATTCGTATAGTATTGGTTTCTTCTTTTTGCCCACTATTGTGGCTGTTGTTCGGTTACTGCCCAATGATTTCAACTAATGATTTTCTTCCTTGTTGATCCAATTTCACGGCCCATCACCTCCGTCGACCTTGAATATAATGGAGCAATTCTTCAGGAGAATCGAATCACTTTTGGAATAGTGTACTCAATATTGGTCAAACTCAAACTGATAACTGATTGAGTTTTTTCGCTGTGAATCCGGCTGAGAGACATTTCTTCCGACATAGCGTTTCAGGGACTTTTTCAATAACCATTCTTCTCTGTAAGTTCTTCGAGGAGGTGGTACATTCATTTTTCAGCTTTTCATGGGATTTCCCCTCCTCGTTTCTGAAAAATAGAGTAGAAGTTATTAAAAATTATTTCAATATATTTGTAGTAAGGACAGATTTGGGATCTGCCCCAAAATGTCACTGCGCTTGAAATTAAACCTTTAGATACCTAAAAGAGAAATTCTCTATTGGTCAGTGACACCTTGTTTTTGAAAAAATTTGGAAATACAAATATATTCTATAAGAATAAAACCTCTACTTATCTTGGTGGACGTTTCGGGAACGAATCTGCTCCCGTTCTCAACAATTCAATAATATTCAATATTTTAATTGTGTTGAGAACGGGAGCAGATTCGTTCCCGAAACGTCCACCAAGATAAGTAGAGGTTTTATTCTTATGAAAAATATTTGTATTTCCAAATTTTTTCAAGAACAAGGTGTCACTGACCAATAGAGAATTTCTCTTTTAGGTATCTGAAGGTTCAATTTCAAGCGCAGTGACAATTTGGGGCAGATCCCAAATCTGCCCTTACTACAAATATATTGAAATAATTTTTAATAACTTCTACTCTATTTTTTAGAAACGAGGTGAGAAAATCCCATGAAAAGCTGAAAAATGACCATTCTTCTCTCTATGAATGTCGCCACCATTGGCGAGATTGTCAATCATCATCAATCAGCTCTCAATTGATACCTGGAGTACTGATAATACGTTCGAGGACAGCTTCTTCATTGAATTGATAATGATATTGTTGAATGAGAATATAATCGTATCTGTTATATTTTAATTACCTGACTGTTCCTTCGAGGTATTCAGGAATAGTTGCCTATTGACAGTTCCTATATTCCGTTCTGATACCTTGGTGAACGTGACCAGAATGATGGCAACTGTAGTCATGATTTCAATAAAAATGTTTTGGTCATCATTCATTTCTTCATTCGTGCAAAATTAATCATCACCATATACAGTTTGGAACAGCCAAATGGAATGAATTCGACAACAAATAAATGAGTATGTGTTGGGAAAAACGCTTGGGCACGTCGATTTGTATTTTTGAATACGCATTTTTTTCGAAAAAACTAAATTATATAGAGTGTGTCATGTGACAATGGCCAATATTAACTTTCTCATTCCAAATGAAACACTCTGTATTCCATTCCATTTTTAAATTCTCACTCAAGAGCTGATTTCATCGATACATCACACTTAGGGTCTAGTGGAAATGATTACGAAGATATAGGGTGTGAAAAGTCGAGATTTTCAAACTCAAGGATTTTTTTGTGTCGAAACGATGCATTATTGGTCGACTGGATAACACCTATTGTTTTCTACATTCTGTACCTGCTAACATGATTTTCAGGACACGAGAATCATCTAATTCTCTCACGTCGGAATCAATCCCAACCTGTAGGTAATAACATCATCGTTTTCTCTTTCGTTTTTCCTTCATTCACAATGTCTGATACACCTGATGATTCTGCAAAGATAAGGTTAGATGATATAAGCGATCGCGTATCTGAATGTAGAATTTAGGTTAAGCCGAGCAAGATGAGGCCCTATTACGATTAGAGAGAGTGTGAGACACTTGGTCGTCTCGAGTCTTCTTGACTGGAATGTCAACTCGGCTTATCCGCGATGGATGATAGCAAGTCGATGTTGTTAACATTCCGTCAGTAATTTTCGATAGGGAGACAATGTTTTCAATCGAGGCAATCGCATTTTGAGCGCAGAAATAGCAGATATTCTATGACAAAGCGTTGAAGTCCAGCTCATTTTTGACGCCTCAGTATGGCTATGATGAGTCCGAAGCTCTCTCAGGATGCTGCCAAAGCACTGAAGGGGGCTTCCTTAGGTGTTAAACGTACCTAAGACTGAGACCAGCAGAGGATTCAGGATTGAAAGTCAACAGAGAGCACAGACTTACTGAAAACATAGTAGGCCTGCTATAGGACACTGACGGACGTTGTGAATTCATTCTTGCAGGTTCTGCGATGGAATTGAAAGAAAAAGCCGTTCCATGCCGATATATTATATGAAGCGGTTATATAGGTGAAAAAAAAATGCCACTGTGATGCCTAAGTATTAGGAAACCCAAAACATCCTTTTCTTCGGAGTGTTACCTCACATCTTCTCGACATCTTATGATACTGATGATTTTGATGACATCGTGGTAAATCCTGATGCCAGAAGCGGTGCTCTGATCTCCGAGCAGATAATCTTGTGGTAACTTTGCCATCGATAGGATCTTCAAATACCACTAATATAACTGGAATGATATATGAGCATTCTAGGCATTCAAGGATCGTGAAAGGTTCATTTCGACCTGCAAATTGTATGGTTCATAGTGATTCATCAGTAGGCGAACAAAAAATGAATTCAGCAACGGTATTATGAATGTCCCTATCTGAGAAATAGTTGTTTTGGTAGCAACCTGAGTTCCTCCATTTTTCAGCTTTTCATAGGATTTTCCCTCCTCGTTTCTAAAAAATAGAGTAGAAGTTATTGAAAATTATTTCAATATATTTATAGTAAGGACAGATTTGTAATCTTTAATTTGTAATCTCCAGTTAGCAGATCCTTTCCTCAGGTATCAGTTGAGAACTTTGACTCTCACTACATGAATTGAAACTCTTGACGTGTTTCCTCAACTCTTTATTGCTTCGTGGTAGTCCCATAATACGGGTCGAATGAAGAAATGTTATCGAATATGAATAGATATGAGCATTGGAAAATCTATTGTCGTCTTGGAAAAGTTATGTGGAGGTTCACGAAATAGTATCAAAGTCAAACAGCGTCTCTAGCACTCGCATCTGAATTTATTTGTCTATGTAAGAGTAATTCACACAAGAAAAATGAAATTTCATGATGCCTTGTTCCATTCGGGCTGGAAATATCCATTGTTCATTGCTTCATCGAAAATTATCATTGGAGCCTTTGCAGGAACTTCCATCTCTCATCATCATATCACCATCAGCGAATGAAATGAATGTGAGGGAAGACAAATGTTCGAGACAGCTTATAAAATGCCATCATATGCCGAGTTTGATTATTTCCCCGAGAATCTCGTGAAAGCCGGAGGACTTGGTTTCAGACCTACCTTCTGGTCGTTGGTACGGTGTTCTTCGACCAAGTGGGACACCAACTGACTGCAAGGTAGTTTCGATTCAACCTTCATGCTGCGTTCCTCGGCAACGGTTCTTTGGCGCTGCCGTTACCAACAGAAATTCAAGACTGCAACGGTGATCAAGTGTCTTCGGTAAATCGTAACAGTGAATCAACCCGTGCACCTAATTAGATAGTCATCGGTCGACATATGTTATCTGTTCGAATTGAAAAAGTGTGGTGAACGTGATTGATTCGAGTGACTTTGTGTTTGTGGATTAAAATATGACTTTTTCCTGAACAGAAAGGTAATTGAACGAATTTGAATCAAGTGCTACTTTGGATACGTTGAACTGTTTCAACTGGAGGATTTTCTTTCGATTGATAGATGGAGTGTTTGTTTCAAACGAGGTTCCAAAGTAGTATCAGAATATGAATATTTTCCAACTGGTTTTGGAACTTCTTGTTGGCCTTGAGCTCGAGCTTGACACTTGCCATATTACAGAATTCACTTTAGATGAATCAATACAAAGAAGTCGATAACAAACTCATCTTCAACCTATTCTGAATAGAAAATAGAATTAGAAAAATCTTCCAACAAAATGAGGAAATCGCTGCTGCTAGAATTATTGTTCACGAGAAATTTATTTCATATGTTTATTTCTGTTGATATTTCATTTCAGCTGAAAATATGAGCTGAGTTTGTTGATTCATACATAGTTCGAAATGAAACAAATATAAACACGATTTTGAGCTATTGGTGATATCAATTGACAAGCCTTCATTGCTGCCACCTCGAAATTTTTTTATGATAAATTATACTGTTTCTGTATTCATATTGAATTGCTCAACCATCTCACTGATTTTCGCATTGTTCAATGCTAATGCTAATTAATGAACCGAATTTGTAAATCATAACTTGAAAACAGCTCTGATTTAATCAAAGCTACATGCCAGACAGTATATTTTTCAAGAAGTTCAGGTTTCACAGTAGATTTTTACATTTGAAATGGAGTTTTTGGTAGGACAAGTGAACCAATATTCTATATCTATTTTCATCAAATGTTTTCTCAATGTATGATAATTCATTATGTTATTCAAATTAAATTTCTATAATTTTCATTTCCGTCATGAACATTCTGTATCGTTTTCGTTCCATGGAAAAAAATATTCATCAAATATTTCTCCTCTAAATAATTCATTCAATTCATGAATTATTCAATATTCATCTATCATTCATCTTTTTCTGTCGATCAAAAAACTGCTTCGAACGCTTGTCACCATTTTGTTTTCGATCACCTTCCTGACACCCTTTTCGAACAAAAAAACTCAATGAAGGTGAGATCTTCGAAGTTTTCCCAAGTGCATTCTATGGGGAAGTATATATCTGAATATACGTATTCTTCATGAGCTCCTTGGAAAAAATGATACCATCCAATTTTTAAGCACGCAAGAGGGAAAAAATCAACTGTTTGAATCCGAATGAGGGGAAGCAATGACATAAAATGTGAAGAATATCATGGTTCCACCTATTATTCTCCACAAAAATAGTCTGAGATGGAAATTTGCCAATTTTCAACATGAATCGAAATCAATATACATCTGATGGAAATAAGTTTTCTGGACATAGTTCTTGAAATGCACACCTCTGATATATGAAACTTCAAATTTCTCTAGCATAAGGCGTAGAAAAAAATAGATGGACTGAAACGTAGTGAGTTGCTATTTGGTTGGGATGAATGGAAAAAATCAGTAGGTCACTATATACTATCGAAGAATTCGTTACATAGTCAGAGGAACATTCGAGAATCTGTATGTAGTATGCACTGATTAATTACGAGTCATAGTTAGAAATATTCAAGAACTCAGTGAGTGGCCACGAATTTCAAACTGGAGTTCCATCTTGATTACAATGTTTCATATCGAAATGAGGCTATGAATTCCTGGAAATTCAACTAATCATCAGATAGTCATAGTGTCTTCTGATCAAAATTGAACTGATCATGATTCTTTAACATAATGGTTCAGTCGAAAAAGAGGATCTTGGTGCATTTCGCATATATTTTCGGACAATCATTGACTTTGCATGATTTGCACTTCCAAGAAAACTTTGATATTAATGAAAATACTGATATTGAGTCATGATCGGCTGGACCAATCGAATTCGAGTTTGACGAAGCTCATATTCTCTGTTATGTTTTCTCGGATCATCTTCAGTTAACTCACGTTCTTCAGTTGAGTCCTCGAAAGTATCTGCCATATTACGTGGTGATCTGATGATAGAGGTATCACATTTTGAATTTCATAACATTCATTCACACCATTATATCGACGTAAAATCTAACGCTCACCAATGAGAATTCAAATATCGAATTCCGTAGGTATAGTGGAAGTAAAAAGGGTATCAGAATCGAATACGATCAGTCTACAAGTACGTAATCGCGATATAACTCTACAGGTAATTTGTATGACCACGATGATTTACTTAGAGATTTGCTTGCTTTCATTATCCAGATAGATATTTCAATACTATGCTCACTTCAGGAGATAATAGATATTTCACATTATACGCTCAATCGATATCAAACATACATAGGTAACAAATTCTGTATGAGTCACATTAGTGTTGCAATGTAACAAGTGATGTTATTAAGAATCGTTACACTCAAATGCACTCCTGTCTCGCACTACATATAATATCTTCTCACATATTAAATATCAGGTCTCAATTCAGGTTCCAATATTCGATTGGAGCGTTGATCAACTGATGAATGCTTGGATGAATTATATGAGATCGACCAAAGGATGACAGCATCATGATGATTTTCTTCAATTTCCTTAGTGAAGGCAATATACAAGCCTGAATCCTCTCTCATAATATGGAACAAATGATGAATAAGTGAAACTGGTAAATAGTCTTTCGGTGAATATACTTTCCGAGAGAATCGAAGTAGAAATTACGCAAATTTTCAATAATACTGAATATGATATCTGAAATTACGTCTCAACATAGTAGACGTGAAGGAAAAATCTCAAGAAACTATATTTCATCAAGCACAAACAAACCATAATGCAATGAACAAATGCATGATTTTCGAAATTCTAAAAGAAATACGTAATAATCATTATCACGTTATTATCAACATAACGATGTTTCTTTTATAAACCCCCCCAAGAAAGATCTGACGATAAGACAATCATTTACATGTTTCTTCACAACGTGAGACTTTTGTTGATCGATAAAATTTAAAGATTTCAATTTTGTTGTACACCTTTGGTGCTACTTTCGAGTCATTCAATTTCTTGAATGGAATGTTTCCTGCAAATGTGTGAAAGTTGTTGAAAAAATTATCTATACGTGGATCTTCTACGAATTTCACCAAAAGTGACTCATCTGAAGAAATTTGGGAAATAAATAAACTAGAGGCTCGTCGGTTTGAATAATTCAGTCTCCATGTAATCTGCTCGTAGTGCTACAATTTTTGAATTGATATATCTATCATAAAATTCTTCCCGAGCATATTATCGAACAATATCAATTTCAATTCCATTTTGAATTTTCTATCTCAGTATGCGATGATGATTTCGATTGAATTTATGTGATGAATTAAGGATGCACTTCTTATTAGGTTCTAGGATGAAAAAATTTGTTTCAGCACAAAAACCATTTTGATCAAATTATCTCGAGGATAACTCATGAAATTCAACGTTTTCGACAGGATTCCGATATTCATAGCAATACTCCATCAATATGAGTGAGTCGAAGTGGTCAGCGCACACCTAGATGAAAAATCGAAAATTGCGAAAGTGAATTGAACTCGATTACTTCGAGTCTCACTATCAACTTCATTTCTCAAAATACGGAACTGGAATTCCATTTGATTTTTCGGAATGGATCTTCATTTCTGATTTCTATATCCACAATAGAATATTTCAACATCACGAAATTTCTGATATGAGTACATATACATACATTATTTCTTTACATACTTGAATGAGTGACTAATTCTTGAATCCCAAAAAAAACTGATTATCAAGGTATCATGCATTAGAAACAGTTGACTGAAAATTTTCATTCGTTATTATTTTTATATTAGATCACGGAGACCAATTTTTCCTTTCACTCGTTCCCAGTGAACGTTTCGTCAAATTTTAGTCTGTTGACTACAAACTAGCGCCCTCCGAGTAAGAACAATTTCTCAAGTATACTATCGGTAATACTCGAGGTGATACTGGAAAATCAGAGAAATGTTGATGTATCCATTTGTATGCCTCAAGGTCATCGAATTCATTGGATACGAGTTTCCACTCATTTCCAATACTTTTCCTGATATCTGAGCAACTGCGAGCGATTCGGCAACTCTGTTGATGTACAAAGGATAATCTCCAGACGAGTAACTCTTCTCCGACTCAACCGACATCGTCGGTCTTGCTGTTATGGAGAAAGCAATTTCGACGACACATAAAATCTGACACAGAGAAGAAAAAGAAGTAAAATGACTAATTTCTACAAAGTTATGAGCGATATGTTGGAAATGCATGATTCTAACCATAGCGAATGCTTCATACATTGTGATGTATATTATACTGGGATCTGAGTTTCCATCCACCCTGTGTATGAACTGATAAACAGTGAAGAAGTATATTCAGATGCCATTTTCCGATAATCCATTTTGACATCTATATTTTCTATGACTGACGAGGAATAATTCATGAATAGAAAATGCATTCATCAAAACTCATTTCATCATGAATTCTTCTGAAGTTGGTCCTGACATATGAAAAACTAGTATATGTCATGAAAAACGTTTTCACAAAGTGAGAATGTCATACAATGAAGAAGAGCATTAACTGAGCAAGAGTGGAGAGAGTTTTGATGACATGAATCATTCATTATGTGAGTTGAGAAAATATTCACAAAAATAACAATGAAGTGAAAATTGCTCCTTTCTGATTGGTAGCTTTCCACATTGTTCGAGTGAACATCGTCTATCAGCTATTCAATTTCTTGATCCGTGGTGATTTGAGGTGTGCCTTGCCAAATGTTGATTGGGCGTAGCCCAGGGCCCGATCTTGCTTTCTATTTATTCGCTCTATTAGTCATCCACTGAGAATGGAAATGATGATTTCTCGATGTCAGAACCCGAAACGAAAGTGAATTACCCAGCTAGTTCCTCCTTTGTACTGTTCCTCATGAGATGAACTTCCTGCTTATCATCGCTAACTTTTACTTTGTCTACATTTGGGTGCTCTATAGAGTTATTTTGGATCAGGTATGAAGCTGTGCATTTTCCACTCAATTGAACTTCTCTGAGGTTCTGGTTGGGTTACATGATGATATTCACTGAATTCTCATGAACGAATCCATCTTCTCCTCCATTTATATCTTGGGGCCTGCATGAAGTTTGACTATTGAAAGAGTAACATTGTCTTCATCATCAGATGAGAAGGAACTTTTTTGATGTTCGATACGTCAAGGGGAAGTGATGGAGTTGAGGTCCAATACAGTGGATGATATAGTAGGAGGTATAGGAATTGTTACGGTCATGATTTTCGTTTAACAAAATAATAATATTCAATAAATCACCTCAAAGATGAGATATATCCAATGCCCTGTATAGGATGAATGTCTATTTGCAAAACTCATTATCATGCCCATAACAGAACTCTTATTGTGGATAGTTCTTGAGTCACAAACTGCAGAAAATCATCTTCTCAATTGTTACGTTGATTTCGGTAGATTTTTGCAGCATAAGTTTTAGTAGGTATAGGGAAAGTAATTATTACTTTGTGATATGGCAGATCTTTGTTCGAGGTATATTCCGTTCAAATTGATCATTCTTGGAAAACAGGCAGGCAGATAATAAGTGCACGTCACTGGTGTTGAGTACTCTTTGGAAGCAATATGTTGGCGTCCATGTTCACGCATCATCGTTCGGATTCCCGAAGAGATAGACACTACTGATTGGCTGAATTCCGAGGAAATCGAATTCACGCATGATTCTCGTGTTCTCTGTCAAAAATCTTCCATTATTCGACGACCTGTTAGACCATTAAGTGTGGGCTTGTGAGGTTATCAACCATCGAATGAAAGTGTTTTAAAAAAAAAAAAATTTGCATTCCTTATTCTTTTGCTGTGTTTTCGAAATTTGGGAAACTACCCTGTGTATGGGGATCTGTGAGGAAAAGGAAAGTTCGTAAGATATTAATATTTGGATAAATATTTTTTTCTTCTCGGCGTGGTCCGGCTAATTAAAAAGCACGTTTAAAACAAAAAAAAAAACCTTCGTGGACTCGAAGGTAAGGTATTTAACACGATTATAAATGGGATGATTGTAGAATTGTTTGATTCTTACAGGTTTTTTTTATCTGATATGATATAGTATCATATCATATGGGATAACTCTGATTGATGAGGTTGATTCCGACGACTTAATTTCTGGTTTCTTTCCTGGCTTAAGTTCCGCCATCTTGGTCTGTCTGAGTGTGGGCTGTGGTATGTGCGCTGTTACCAATTCCCTGAGCTATCCCCGTCTTATTTTCCAAATCTGAGATGGTTTATTGCTGCCCTCCTGGAGATGGATTGTCCCCGGAAGGATCTTGGGGCACCCTTCGATTAGCTCGTCATAATATAAGATGAGTATAATTATAATTGTATAAAAAAAAAAGAGAGAAGATTTTTTTTTTCTAAATGGTTACAGCTCTCTATACTGTATAGCGAGTATTTTTTTTTGGGTTTATTTCATTGGGGAATATATATAGGATGACCAGCAGAGGAGTGGTCTTCTTATGAATTTTTTTTTGATATTCAATGTTTAGGATGCAGAGGTCCTGTATTCATGTATAATTGTAGTGCGGTAACTAGCTAGCTACCTAGGCTGTGACATCTGAAATATTACTTATGTGTAAGAATTCATAGATCTCAATGAACAGTTCAATGTTTATTTAATCCTCTTGTATTGAATGAACAGTGCACTCTTCATGCAAAAATTATAGGTTCTCTTCAATAGAAATTGTTTATAGTGATTTCATCCAAGAGTACTAGTGGGCTGATATTGTTTAGATTTAAATAAAAATGTAACCATTGAGAAGATATTCACGAGTTTTTCTTCCCTCAGGTATATCTATAGTCACAAGTAACCACTCTACACCAAATTAAATCTAGTAGACCCTGAGAGGCTGAGTTGGTCGAGGTATGTTGCGGATCTGGCTCTGAGGTATAGTCATCTCCAGTGGGGGAAGTGTTGAATTAGGGAGGATCGGTGGTAAGACCTAAACTCTCCCATATACCATCCCTAACCGAGCCAGAGCTGTAGCAAAATTGGCGCCCAACGTTAAAGGGATTAACTGGATACATTATTGTGTGTTGATGTTTTTTTTTCTTATTCTGTTTTGGGAGTTAAATTTTGACCTACAGCTCTGGCTCGGTTAGGGATGGTATATGGGAGAGTTTAGGTCTTACCACCGATCCTCCCTAATTCAACACTTCCCCCACTGGAGATGACTATACCTCAGAGCCAGATCCGCAACATACCTCGACCAACTCAGCCTCTCAGGGTCTACTAGATTTAATTTGGTGTAGAGTGGTTACTTGTGACTATAGATATACCTGAGGGAAGAAAAACTCGTGAATATCTTCTCAATGGTTACATTTTTATTTAAATCTAAACAATATCAGCCCACTAGTACTCTTGGATGAAATCACTATAAACAATTTCTATTGAAGAGAACCTATAATTTTTGCATGAAGAGTGCACTGTTCATTCAATACAAGAGGATTAAATAAACATTGAACTGTTCATTGAGATCTATGAATTCTTACACATAAGTAATAAGAAGACCACTCCTCTGCTGGTCATCCTATATATATTCCCCAATGAAATAAACCCAAAAAAAAATACTCGCTATACAGTATAGAGAGCTGTAACCATTTAGAAAAAAAAAATCTTCTCTCTTTTTTTTTTATACAATTATAATTATACTCATCTTATATTATGACGAGCTAATCGAAGGGTGCCCCAAGATCCTTCCGGGGACAATCCATCTCCAGGAGGGCAGCAATAAACCATCTCAGATTTGGAAAATAAGACGGGGATAGCTCAGGGAATTGGTAACAGCGCACATACCACAGCCCACACTCAGACAGACCAAGATGGCGGAACTTAAGCCAGGAAAGAAACCAGAAATTAAGTCGTCGGAATCAACCTCATCAATCAGAGTTATCCCATATGATATGATACTATATCATATCAGATAAAAAAAACCTGTAAGAATCAAACAATTCTACAATCATCCCATTTATAATCGTGTTAAATACCTTACCTTCGAGTCCACGAAGGTTTTTTTTTTTTGTTTTAAACGTGCTTTTTAATTAGCCGGACCACGCCGAGAAGAAAAAAATATTTATCCAAATATTAATATCTTACGAACTTTCCTTTTCCTCACAGATCCCCATACACAGGGTAGTTTCCCAAATTTCGAAAACACAGCAAAAGAATAAGGAATGCAAATTTTTTTTTTTTTAAAACACTTTCATTCGATGGTTGATAACCTCACAAGCCCACACTTAATGGTCTAACAGGTCGTCGAATAATGGAAGATTTTTGACAGAGAACACGAGAATCATGCGTGAATTCGATTTCCTCGGAATTCAGCCAATCAGTAGTGTCTATCTCTTCGGGAATCCGAACGATGATGCGTGAACATGGACGCCAACATATTGCTTCCAAAGAGTACTCAACACCAGTGACGTGCACTTATTATCTGCCTGCCTGTTTTCCAAGAATGATCAATTTGAACGGAATATACCTCGAACAAAGATCTGCCATATCACAAAGTAATAATTACTTTCCCTATACCTACTAAAACTTATGCTGCAAAAATCTACCGAAATCAACGTAACAATTGAGAAGATGATTTTCTGCAGTTTGTGACTCAAGAACTATCCACAATAAGAGTTCTGTTATGGGCATGATAATGAGTTTTGCAAATAGACATTCATCCTATACAGGGCATTGGATATATCTCATCTTTGAGGTGATTTATTGAATATTATTATTTTGTTAAACGAAAATCATGACCGTAACAGAATATACTTCTGCTCATTTTTCTCCACCTCTAATCAATAATCTATCGGAAAAAGAATAGAAATTACATCGGAAATCACGAAGTAGAATATAAATTTGAAATTCATACAGGCTTCGAGTTGAATGATATCTTGGAAGCTGATGAAGTCAGGGAGAAAAAATTGGAGGAGGGAAAAACAGAATGGAATATCCATTACATAGCAGAAAACGTTGAGAAACTTATCAGTAAATTGGATCCCAACTTCTTGAGATTTCTTTTCATGAGATTTTGGAATGTTTCGAATGAAACCTTACACTTCTTTGTTCAATTTCGAGAGAATCACCAGAAATCAAATTTCATTCCTCACTTGGAGATCAGCGAATGATCTGTCATATGTTGTTGGCGTATCATTCTGAGTTCTATAGACGTAGGTTCATTTTCGGATCAATTCAACTCTTTTTCTCATGAATTTGATTGACACCTGATGAGGTCCATTCATTACACTGTCAGCAGAGTTTCTTGCATCCTGGTTTCAACAACGACGTTGAAGGAAATCAGATATCAAAACGTTAGAGCTCAGATAACTATATAGTATCTCATTTGAGAAGCACGAAATGATAGTCATTTTCCACTAATATGAAGTTTGCAGCATGAGCCGTACGCGAACCTTATGAGTGAAATGCCTCATCAGCAAGAAATGCAATTGTTAAAAACGTTCTGAAATTCTGTCAAATAATGATCATCCATTCGAGTTTTTTGTTGTTTAAAACCTCAGATGGCAATGCTTATTGAATTCCCATCATCCATCTTGAGTATTTTATATAGCAATATATTCTCTAGTTGCGTTGAATGTATATGTTGGCCTAACACTTACATTTTTGCGACCAGTTTATTTACTGCTATATTTGTATCAGACTCACAATCGTATGAACTTTCATTGCTGTTGACCAATGTCATTTCAATACTGAAACCGATGGTTTTTTGAATGTAGACGTAATCGATCTGATCTAAGGCGGAAAAGAATTATTATCTGAGGAATGCGTATACAGATAAAAAAATCATTATTCGATGATTAGAATTGAATCGGTTGAATTTATACTCATTAGGTACTTACGAAAGGGTATTTTGAATATCACAATGATGAGTTGATACAAATACGATAGATAATAAGTTCCACTCCGTTAGTAAATATTTCATCAGAAATAACTAGCTGAATATTTTCTTGGTGAGCAGGTTGGTGTAGTTGATTTATCCTTCATTTTTTAGCGAGCCCATCCCATTTGTCAAACCGAATTCATTGTGATTTCATTAATTATGTATGTTCAGTTTTGCTTACTGTGGATTGTACAAACCACTTTCTGCTTCCTTGTATGGTCTCCACGAAAAAATCATGATACAAATTCCGATTGAATTTTTGCTGAAGAAAAGATACTTCGATTGAAAAAATATTCAGAATAATTACTCAATATCAAGTTCACAGTGTCATCCATAAGGCCCGGGGATCCATTGCGCATGTTCGACAACCTGAAAATTGATTTTGACACATGTCAGGTGACAACTGAAGTAGCGGTAAAATGATGAAAATGATTATGAATAGGCAAAAAATTGAGTTAGATGGAAATTTATTGATGGAAGTTAACTAACTAACCCCACTTTCTGCCTATTCATATTCATTCTTCCAATTTAGGTTCATGTGTCAAAATCAATCAATTAGAATGCAATTTTCAACAATGATGAATTTTTCGGATGACACTGTATGTATCTCTGTGCGTTTATGTATGTGGTGGGTGATGTGTGAACTGCGATCACTAGGATTTATAATGCTCCTCTTCAAGCTCGTGAGAAAGTTAAGGATGTTGGACGGTCTTAGGTTAGGAAGATATCACTCTTCTATCCGATATGCTCCTTGGCAGAGTGCTTTTGTGTTGTGGAATGCTACACAACTAGAAAGGATGTGTATGGAGGTTTCGTTCTCTTTCAGTAAGATCTGCATTCCGCTATCTTATATGCATGGGAGATAGAGATATAGTGTTGTGAGAAAATCACTGAGCCGAAAATATACACAATTGGCATATTGGATGCTTCAACTTGTTGTTCCACAAAGAATGCTTAGTGTTCTCGAGATGAACATATTGAATTATCGAAATCTGTCTATGAATTCGGAATATCTGCGAAAATCAACGAAGCTAGGTTAATCATCCTCTGCAGGTTTATTTATCTGAGATACACATCCCAGTATCGTTGTTAGTGTACTGAGAAACAATGTTAGGAAGTTTAATGCGGACTCTGAATAGCCCTCATCAGCCTCACACTGGGTGTCACGAGTCATACCTTGAAACATTGGTAATGAACTGATGCGATCACATTATAAAAAAAAATATACATATACATGAAATATGTTATATAACACTATTTTCTTCCTGTGTCAAATTCTATGGCCTGACAACAGCTTTTGTATGATTGCATCTACAGGTCCCAAGTCATCCATTAGTTGCGAAACTTATTTTGACCAGCACATTCTGTCGCAATAACTCGAATCAGAATGCGTCGAGTATTGATATGATCTGGTGGAGTTTGGTATCAACATTCAATGATCTCTAAATAAATCATCTGAACAAATGATAATGAAAGGACAGTAGGCAGTCGCTAATGGAAGTTCAGATATCGGTCAGTTATATTCAATGAGCAGATTGAATCGATTCAATGATTTCAATAATATCACCAACATCAGTCGAGAAGACGACCTTTGGTATGAAATCAGTCACACTCACCGCAGTACGAAAACAGTTCAGTGCAAAAATTGATCATCCAAAGAGCTCATACAAATCACGGAGGATTCTGAAGGAATATCCAAACACGCAAGTCTACCCCACTGGGAAAACCTTGTAACCTCCCTTTTTAATCACGTTGAGAAGACATCAATATTCAAATCATATTTCATAGCCTGTGACAGGCGAAAAATTGAATTTGCGATAATTGCAACAATTTTCTGTGGGCACTAATAATGAAAAAAGATATCGCGTCACAGAATGAAATGGCGAATGATGTCATCAAAGGGTCTTACTATTTATCTGGTAATGAAAGTACTCTGTTATTATCGAATGATCAATCCAACTTTTTTCCGGGTTAGCTCTCCTAATTATTCGATGACGTCATCTTTATCTAACGTCTTACCAGTATAGAATGATATTGATTTGGAAAACTCAAGGCTTCATCGTAATTTTCACATGTTGAAAGAATATGAAAAATAATTCTAGGTTGTCGAGTTGAGTTGAATCACCTTTTGTCCTCTTAGTTTCGATTCGTTGACAGCATAAACCGAATTGAAATAATTATTTCAAGTACCGAGAGTCATTATCGTATAAATCAATTATTTCGAAATGATATGATACAGCTATCAAAACACTGTCGATTGATAGTGTATAATACCCATTCAGATAATGAGAGTTTATCGCAAATGTTCGCCCAGGATGAAAAAAAACGTCGACTATGCAAGTCATACATAACTATAGACAGATCACTGATGATGGTTGATACAGAATCACCAAAGGCTGTTACCTGCCTGAAGTTATTCGATCAAAACTGGAAAGTATGGAAGGTAAAACAAATTAAATGAAGTCAACGAACGAAGGATGCTTAGAGAAGAACACTTCATTGGGCCAAACAAAAATATTTCATATTCGTGAGATCAATGTTATTCCACATTCTCATGCAGGGCAGGGCAACTGACGAACAGCCAAAGTTACGCCACCCTATTATTCGCTCTATGTAATTTTTTATGGAACGGCATATACATCAGTTGCAACTTAAATCATCACAGCAATATCGTTGATGAGTTCATTTCAATGTCATTGATCAATCTGTTGTCCAGCATCGCATGTATGATTCGAAAACATATATCGCAGTGAATATGGAGTTGATTTATATTCTCCATCCATCTTCAGAATCGGAACATAATATTTCTCATAGATTGAGTATGATTTACCAGAGACTATAAGAGAGGAATTCTTCATAACATCATCAACAAACCATGTCCATTATATATTCGTCTGTTTTGTTATTCCATGTAATTATAATTGAGCAATTCTAATTTCTCCCACATTTTACAGAATCATTGATGCATGTGACCTTTGCATAAACCTTTCTATTCATGATAAAAATCAGTATAACGGAGGATTGGATTATATTGTTGGAATTGAGAAACGGTTACCAGTGAATTGAATTCACGTTTTCTTCAACGAACATATTGTGAATGTCATTCCGCAAATCTGAATAATTCAAAAAAACCAGTTGGGCTATTCATTATCCTCGATTTCTCAATGTCATTATGAGAAATGATCTCTCATTTCAGAATATTGGACTGGAATAACAGGTACATTGTACCATTTATGTTGGTATATAAATATATAAGGAGGACGCCAAAACGGTACACGAATATCAGTATAAAGAGAATATTTTTCTATCTGGCGTTCATAACGGAGATATTATACTGGGTGGTCCAGGTTACTGCAGCAATATTTCACCTTCCAGATTACACGAACGATATTTTTCGCAGAACGCTTTCCAAGGGAAAAACAGCCCTTCAAGCGTTTTCTATTGAATTTGGTACAATTACTCATGCTAATTTGCTACTATGCAGTTCATTTCCGAATCAAAATATGTGGCCTTCTGTAAATTGACTTTCAATATACTATTGACGATTCCTTCTTCAATATGGACAGCGCAAAAAATGAGAATCTCTTGCATTTTGACTTCTTTGACACAACTATTCGTTCGGACACCTTCCATAAGATGAAAGTGGAGGAACGAGACTCTGATTGGCAATGATGTCTGAATATATATATCAAAATCCATCGAGGCATCGGATAGCAAATAATGAATATTATTATTGATGATGATGACAGATGACATGTCCGGAAATTGTTGTCTGACGTGCAGCAATCCATCGTATATTTTCGCTATGGTCACCGGGATACGAGTTCCATGATACATAGACTGATTTAGTAGGACAACGGATGTGTAGATGTCGTTTGAGTCGATTTTGGGCAAGGAGAACCGTATCAAGGTGTATTTACTTTCTTGCAAATCGCTTCGATGGAATCCAGCTGCACCGAACAAAGCACATTCAATCCTAATCAAGTGGCTGCAAGACTCAGTCTTGATGACTGGTCGACAAACAAAAATACCTGATGAAGAAAGATTAATAGCACCTGCTCAACGCGTAGAATAATTCGTCCAAAACCCAAGGCCAATTCCATCGATCATCTCATTCCGTAAAGTTGTCCGACTAGATTATCCTTCAAACAAAGTATTCCCAAAAGCCATTCTCAATTCTTATTCCAGCTCACCGCCATCGAGATGGACCACCCCGATCTTCCTCCACCCGTACCCCCGAAAACCAAACCTCGTCCGGCACCTCAAGAACCAGCACCCGGAACGGTACTGCCCAACGGTAACGCTGCCGTTTCGTTGGTGGACGTCTCCGACAGTCGGCAGTTGTTGACGGGCCACCACGTGGTCAAAATATCGATCAACCCGCAGGGCGGGAGCACCACCAGGACTCTAGTGAACGGTGACGGCAGGTCCTCGTCGGGCGAGTTCAATGACAAGAAAGTTGACGTTTCGGGTGGTGAGAATGCGCCGTGCATTCGGATCAGCTTGAACAGGTAAGTTGCATGAATCGGTAGAGAGGAATCTGCAGCTTTTCCAATTGTGGTTCAGTATTTCGAAATAGACATTTTAACCTCAAAAAGCATCATCGTTCCGAAATAATAATATGAATTTATCTGAATTCATCAATTTCGAAAATTATCAATTCGATTCCCAAAATATTCATTCTCATTTCCAAATATAATGATGATAATAATAATAATAATGATAATAATAATGTCTTTCATTCACGGAAGTAAAAATTGAAAGATTACGAAGAAAAAAACTTAGAATATTCACCGAACATGTGCAAAGAGTTATAGTGCCTATGTAGTGAGAAAGAAGAAAGGATAAAAAAGAAGGGTAATCCATAATGCTTACAGGATGACTTGAATTTTTACATTTTATGCGAGACTTTAGTTGCACTATAGCTGTTTTTCATTCAGCCAGTTACGAGCCTGTGGCTTGAAAAGTGGCAGTTTCAATTTCTTTAGATATGTGGGAAGACTATTGTAATTAGTGTAGATAGAAAAAGTGAACGATCTCTCAAACAGTGCTGTGGTATCGAATGTATTTAATGAAGTATCATTTATATTTCAAAAAAATTCTAGCGAATTTTTGTGAGGTATAAGGACGTCAAATATGTGACTGGGGTGATATGTGATATTCAATCATGCTATAGGTACTACATATACAGATTGTAGTAGAATTCAGACTGTAGACCACTTTCGAAATTGAAATATAATTTTTTGAAAAAATTCAATTGTGAAATGGAATTGATGATTTCGAAATTCATATGATACATTTTGAAATCGAATCGACTGATTTGGAATACAAATGACGCATTTGATTGACGCATTCACGCATTTTGAAATAACATAAATAATTTTTAAAAACATTCGACACATTTCGAGAATTGATTGCTTACAGGATGACTTGAATTTTTACATTTTATGCGAGACTTTAGTTGCACTATAGCTGTTTTTCATTCAGCCAGTTACGAGCCTGTGGCTTGAAAAGTGGCAGTTTCAATTTCTTTAGATATGTGGGAAGACTATTGTAATTAGTGTAGATAGAAAAAGTGAACGATCTCTCAAACAGTGCTGAGGTATCGAATGTATTTAATGAAGTATCATTTATATTTCAAAAAAATTCTAGCAAATTTTTGTGAGGTATAAGGACGTCAAATATGTGACTGGGGTGTTATGTGATATTCAATCATGCTATAGGTACTACATATACAGATTGTAGTAGAATTCAGACTGTAGACCACTTTCGAAATTGAAATATAATTTTTCGACAAAAATCAATTGTGAAATGGAATTGATGATTTCGAAATTCATATGATACATTTTGAAATCGAATCGACTGATTTGGAATACAAATGACGCATTTGATTGACGCATTCACGCATTTTGAAATAACATAAATAATTTTTAAAAACATTCGACACATTTCGAGAATTGATTGCCTAAGTCAAAATACAAATGATTCTTTTTGAAATCAACATGACGCTTCTCGAACCACAATTGGAAAAGGGTGACCTATTAAGAGAGAGTACTCATCCGAAACCAAAGAATGTACTCGCACACGTATTCCTTCTAAGCCCAACTCCCAATTAACTAATTAGAGTAGGACAACTCAAAGTGATCACATGAGAAATTTTATAAAATGATGATTCAAACCTATATGTTTGAGAGCCCCATTAGAGTTCGAAATTGAAAGACTCAACAGTTTCTCAAGCTTTTCAACATAGATGTTTGATACTTCTTCTGTAGAATTTCTTTTGCGTTATTTCCATGATAATCTTCATCTTCATTACCATGCCATCAGCCCAATTCATTTCAATCACTCTGAAATTTTCACACGAAGCTCTAGTAGATTCATGCTTGGTTGTTGACTGAAGATGAACATATATTTCCGAAACCAATAATTTCACTGATATATATTGAATATTGTGAAGATGTCTCTTGATGAACTTCAGTATCAAATGTCAATTCGATCATCCAACGCTTTCAACAGAATACTGTGGATTCCATTAGTCAATATCGAGGACTCGTGGCGCTTATATTTCATCACTACATGCGAATTATTGTGAAAAAACACTCGAAAGGTCTGATTCAAACAATTTATAGGAGGAGTCCCTACATTCTCCTCATGTGTCCTCATGTGTGTTCATTCAAAAATGAAACACACTTGTTCAACGCGTTTTTCAACTAACCACTCAGATCTTCGGAGGTTCAGTAGTGATATATTCTATGACATTCGAGGAATTCTTCCGAAATCACAGATTCCAATTAAAAAGAGATGATCTAAGTTTGTCTTCTGCTAGTCGATAGAGAGTGATTATAATATTTATTTTCTATTACAGAAATATGCCATACTCAGATGCAGATATGATTCAAAAACAGAACCAGGAGATTACGAACAACTTCTATTTCTATGGAGGATACAATTTGTCCAGTGGACAGGTGTCACCTAGTGATACCTTGGATTCGGGTACTTGTAGTGACCTCGATGGTACCCCACCGCCTGCCATCATCAAGAAGAAAAATGGTGTTTCTGTCACAGTGATAGGTGAGATATTGATTGTGGGTGTACAACTATCCAATTTCGAACTGAAACCACCCTTGTAATGATGTAACCACATCATTCGATGCGAAAGTCATCTCACACTTCAATTTCGAACCCGAATCACAGCGGTATCCAAAAACCCATTCGATCTGGTCGAGGTATTTAGCAGGTCGGAGGTTGTGTGAATCTTCTTCTTCTCATGTTCATACCAACGACGCTTCTAGCCAGTTTCGTTGATACAAGAATATTATTATTATCTCTATCAGTAACTATAACTATAATTTTCGAATGACTCTCGATTGATTTCCATAGCAGTGAGGATGGAAACCGAATGGCAAGAATTTTGGCGTCACTTGATCTGTTTTGTGCTGATATGAAAATCGCGAATTCCATTAATCATTCAAAAAACGTGAGAAGCCTAGTTTTGGGGAGTGTCGGTCGAAGCGATAAAGATGAAATAATGCTGTAAATATCATTCTATCGAATACATTCAGCTCTGATGATAACTGACCATACTCTCGTTGTTTCAGGATCTCACAAGCGTGCTCCTAGTTTCAGCAGCGGAGCTGAGATTGACAGTGATGACAACGAAAGCAATTCCAGCTGCGATTCACTCACAAGCGGAAAAATATCACCTCTCAACCTGCCATCTCACTTACCTATGATTAACAACAATTCTCCCAACAATTCCCACACGAACTCAATCAATGACTCCTTCCAGAACTCTTTCACAATCTCGCCTGTGACCTCATTCAAGCATTCTTCGAGCAACTACCCTGAAAACGCCCTGAAAAGTTTTGTCGTAACCAGAACCTCCAGGTCTGATTCCTCCATAGACAAGCCCCTGCTCCCTGCAACACTCCTCCAAGATATAAGGCAAAGGACTCCCAAGAGTCCAAGCTCATTTCCTCCACCTTCATCCTACACTGTATCCCCAGTACTACTTGCGAAAGTAGATGAAAAGTCGTACGAAGAACGGAAAGAAGAAGAAGAGAAAATAAATAGGAAGAATGCACCTCTCGATCCTAACATGTTCTACAAGTTTCATCTGAACGAGCACATTGTGGAAAATAGTGAAGTGACCGATGATGAAGTTGACAATTTCAATGGGGATGAAACGTTTGCGGGGTACAGGGACATTCTGAGTGACGGGGCTTCTACTATTCGGAGTGCTAAAGGGACTGTGAGGGGTGTTAAGAACAGAGTGAGAGCTGGGATCGCGACGTTTCTGCAGATCAATGAAATAGGAAAGGTAAGCTGAGCTTTCCAAATGAGGGATAAAATCACCTTCAGGTGCGTTAATAGAGCCCATAAAAACGTTGAACACTCGACAACTTTTCAATTGTGGTAAAAAATACGGCTACTGTGATCACCAAGATGAAAGTCGTTATAATATTCTGTTTGATATGTTTATATCATGTCCAGAAAATTGAATTGTCAGATATCGCATATTTCGAGCGATATGAAGGAATGAGCATCGCGAAGTAATCAATAAATGTCAAAATTATTTCCTTCATTGAATATCATCCTGTGATGGATTGATATCAGCCATTGTTCTTCTGAATGAAACAAATATTAGGCTGCGACAGTATAAGATTGCTTTCTAGTTTCCTCCATTCGAGAGGACCATGATTCAGCATTTTCTAGATATCAATGTAGTGTCTGTAGAGGGAGTCACTCCTTTAAGGAAACATATCCATATCCATCGAGTGAACGAAATATGACTTTTTCAATTCCTTTCCATTTAGGAACTTGTGCCTCCCTGTTCTATTGTCAGGAGTGTCTGAGTTCGAAATTCAAATTCATATTCCAGACCTCGAGTATTTGATGAAATATTGATTTGAAATTTGGTCCTCAAATGTGATGAGTTGAATTGTTCGAGGAAAGCAGCTCACATAGAATTGTCATTAGCAAGGTTTCAGTAGATACTGCCCTTTCTGTTCAATATCTGTGTGAATGCTATCCTCCTTATCTTCCGTGATTTCGATTTTTCGGAATTATATCATTTCGCCAATGGAATGTCAATGAAATTTTATAGGTGAGTTGAAATCTATATAAGTTGTATCAGTTATATGGTTGATAGGAAAGTGGCTTCTTCATTTGGCCACATTTTGGATTTCTGCGATATCAATCGTGGAAGAAGACCTGTTTCGAATAGAATTCGATGAATTATTTCACGACAAGAAATATTGTTCAGGCTATGGCTATCAAAACGATGGCGAACATCATCGAGCATGATTTCTTACGTATATTGTCTTCCCTACCATGATTTTCCCATCATTGACATTGTTTGTCGAACTGGATATACTATGTACAGTTCATCCCTCTCTGGACAAGACTTCCAGGTTGTAGTCTCCCATTCCAGGATGGAGTTTTGGTGATACGACTCAAACTTCCTAATGGTACAACCTGTACTTTATTATTTCGTTGAATTAATTTTTCTTTCCTTCTCCATATTATCATTATAATAGTTATTCGATCATCAGAAATGCTTGAAAAGACTGAACCATCACATCATGATTGGTTTTGCAAGTAGGTCACGGATTCTCCATATGAAAGAGGTTCCAATTGAAGAATATCCATTTGTGATTCCATAGGAGAGTAAGCACTGATTCACTAACATGATACAAAAACGTAGGTACCTAATTTGTTTCGTCGTAATTGATATATATCGAGTTCATCTTCTTTTCTCACTCCCTCGTGAAGGAAGACTCACAAATGGAAATTCCTCAATTGAAATCTCTATAGAATGGAGAATCTGTGACTGACTTCTCTCTTCATGTAATGGTTTGGTGTTTTTAGCATTTCTGAAAATCCAAGCCATATAGCATAATCAAGAAACCATCTCGAGGAAAAACATAGTGCGTCACTGGATTCTACGTAGAATAATCTGTTTGAGACTTAGTTTATGGTGTAACATTCCTAATAACTTCGTTGATATAGGAGTCCAAAAATCAATATCTTCTCCTAGAATCGCCCTATATTTTATAAAAGCAAACAGTAATTCAAAATCTGATTGAGCCGACTCACGTTCCATTAAAAAAAGGAACCTGAAACCGGAAGTTTATCAAATTTTTCAAACTCGAATTCTTCAGTAACAGCTCATGCATAACATAACAAACATAATACTCCAGGATTCCACTTCGATGAGTATGAAGTATTTCGTCATTGGCTGGTTATTTTCGAGGAGAGGAATTCAAGCTGTAGAGATAAATTTCTCGATTCTGATCCTTATCCTTATCTGAAGTAGGACTTCTAGTTTTACCACATCGACTGTCGTATGTCGAATAGATCACCCTCATGTTCTCACAATTGAAATTGAGCGAGAATTTCATTCTGATTAAATTGATAATAATATGCTACCGTGCTACAATTTGAAATACTTTCAAATATGATTCCACATCACATTTTATCAATGTGGAACTGATGGATATCAGTTCTCAGTGAACAAACAGTCTAATACAAAATTGATGAACTAGCTTGTTTGTACTTTTCATCATTATCATGATGCCTTCTATCAATCAACGCATGGAAGAACTGACCACATGCCACATAAAATGAGTTTATGATATCATAAAATCACACGCAAAATCGCAGATGAAGCATAACAGAAATAATAGGAGGAATTCGCTTCGAGTCGGTATTCATGTCAGTATTTTTCCGATCTGACATTTCATGTGATTGATTTGCACTCGAGGAAAGGTGAATATATGCAGCACGAATTCCTTCAAGCTACTTAAATCATTGAGATGCCGCAATAATCGTAATAATCATTCGATTGCGTGATCGTTTCAATTGCCTGAATACAGTAAACAGTATACAGTTACACGCAATATTATGTATTAATGCGATAACATTGATTCCTAAGATGCTTCAGAATGATAATCTGCAGATAAACAGAGTGTTGAACATCTGGAATATTTTCATCCAAACAGCGTTGCCGTTTGTATCAGAAAGTACTTTATAATCATTCCACATGAAACACCTTGTGAATTATTCGAGTTTATGAATCTCTGTACAAGTGAAATATGAATTTAGAATGGGATAATTTTGGATCGATTCTGAAATTTTACGAATGAAACTAACCTCACTGATGTTTTTCCACCATATACTTGGATTTGTTATAATGATACTGGGTTATTTCCAACACCTCGTGTATTCAATTCTTGCTGACGTTGTTAGGAGGATGAAACTATCGATTTTCGGCTTAACGCGTATATCCATTTTTCATGTAAATCTGATCATGAAGTATCTGAATATCGAAACTGCCTCCGCCAACTACGGCTTTAATCATGGGGCACATGCATTGCAGATTATTACATTGCATTATTACACATATCACATATATGGGTCAATATATGATTTTATTATTACATACAGTGTATTATCAGTGTTTATCAATGCTTGACAAAGTCACATTGACGACATATTCACGCCTGTTGTTGAACTTCTTCATTCAGTAATCTACTTTTGATGAGGAATCATTGAATTCATCATTTTTGGAACAAGATATACTTGCGATGATATATACAAACGAATATCTGTTTATGTGAATACGAAATACAGGGTTGGGATAAAGTATGGAACCAATTATCTTTCAAACGAAAAGAACGATATCTTTCTGAAAATTTGCAGGTGCAGGTTCTACACTTCATCCGAACCCTGTATATTCACAGAATTAAAATTCTAGTATTGTTTTTGATTCTGTATTACGAATACGCTATACACTGGCATGTCGATTCGGAATTCTTCGTGACAGTTATGAAAAATG
The DNA here is from genome assembly GCA_963576655.1 of Gastrophysa polygoni. Lineage (NCBI taxonomy): Eukaryota > Metazoa > Arthropoda > Insecta > Coleoptera > Chrysomelidae > Gastrophysa > Gastrophysa polygoni. Next base: position 4,258,647 of record OY755083.1, on the reverse strand, counting down.
ATGAAAATATACTTCCACAAAATATAGGAAGTTCGCGACGCTTACAAATATGTGATTTACGGCTGCTAGATATTACAATTGAGACATCTTCGTTTCTAGCTATCCATCATTACGATCGTCAATTTTAATTCTGCTATGATTTCTTTCTCTACTCATGCCATAATAACTCATTTCTCACAATTTCGCAGTGTAGGAAGATGCGACGACAATATTTCCTACAGGAAAAAAATACGAGGTCCAGAAAATCCTCATACTTCGAGATTTGCAACTTGTTTCAGTCATCAATTGTCGAGCATTGACGTACTCGAATCACGGAAAACATCAGTTGACATGTTGACATGTGACATGCCGGAAAATATGGAATTGAACGGTTCATTTGGTGTAACTGGGAGATGATTTCATTTCAGTGTCTCTGACAGAAATATACCTTCAAAACATGCGGGATCTTGGAAGCTTTCATCTTTTCGGTGAAAAATCTCAAGTTTGTAAAAGCCCTGAACACTTCATATGGAATCTACAATAACGAAGTACTCTGTTACGTCTCGAATGTTCACCAGTTAGGTGAAGTTATTCCTGGAGGTCGATATGATTCCCAATAGAAACCATCCCACCGAATTTGTCTCAGAGTTGGAAATATATACGGGGTGGCCCAATGAAAACGAAACAAGAGGAGAGATCAAGGACTTGACCTTAAAATGAATGATTTTTCATGTGATTTTGGCTAGGACAGGATTGGAAAAAAACACATGGGGCACTTCTTAAATGATTATCGTTTCAACAACAAAATGAGGAGAAGTGATAAGAGGAAAAAAAGCGTTACTTTCCGTCATCAGTAGCCGATCATTTTCATAAACGTGTTTTCTCGAGAACTACTGCATTGAATTCAAAAAACAAGGAAACGTTGGTGAGAGATTACGATTATCTTCAAAATGATGTATCACTTGGCCCGTTATCCCATTTGAGATTCAAGGGTTGGAGCTCAACCCTCCGAGGTGTTCGAAGTGAAAGAATCGAAAACATGCCCAAAATATTTCCCCCTCGAAATAAAAATCGACCGATTCGAGCGTTTTTTTTTTTTCTGAGAACAATAACTAACTGGGGCCACCCAGTATAGATACCGATATTCGGTTAATCAGATATGAGGTTTCCTGACTATGCTGTTTTTCAAGAGGTATTCTGAATATATGGAAACTGATCCATGTTCTCAACTATCTTTCATCGAACTTACACTGACCGATTTATCATCGAATTCGGCAGACGAAATCAATATGATAGAGTTAGAGCTGATAGGATAGCCCCAATCAATAATGGTTATAATGAGTCTGTATTTCCTATGATCAAAGTGAAAGAAGAGAAGAAGATGATCTAAAACAGAAATATATGAAATTAATGATATTGGATACACAAAGGTATTCATGGATGTGGAACAATTTCGTGCAAAATGATTATATTCAAACTATTTTTAATGATCACATATTTGAACACCAATGATGCTGATTGCAACAATGCCGATGAAGGACCAAGTCCTGTATCTAGAAATAATTTTGGAGATTCGAATTCTGTCTGAAAACTGTAGAGAGCATGAAATCAGCAACCTTTCATGTTCGACTCAAATAGTTTTATGAGTCAATCTTCATCTTCAACAGGTAGGCGAAGAATTCAACCGCCTAGTTAGTGATTTATAGCTTTTGGAGTCAATGATAAGGAATTCATAAAATCAGTTACATTTATTTCCGGATACTGATGAATATCGCTTCTCCTAGTAAAAAAATATATATACTACTTGAAACTGTTGTGAAACTGTTGTTCTGTGACCACTCAATTTTCCTGCATTTATTCCTGTTTAAATGCTTGAATTGGATGAAGGACCTTCTCAATTATGAAAGAATCGTGAGCTGCCCAACCGACATGATTGTTACAAAAGTGCTCACCGTAATTCCAAAGCTTGACTTTCGTCTCAATAATGAAAAATGCGTTTTTTGCTAGTTTCCTTCCACTCAACGTATTCAGGAACTTAAAGTATTTTTTCTGTGGCGTTCGTAGAAGCTGGAGTTCAATTGCTGACCAGCTCAGATATCTGCATATCAGGAATGATAATGTATGTCAATCAACTTGCATTGCATAACCGTAACTTCTAGGCCTACTGATTCACTGTCTGATCATCCATTGTTTTCTTCAAAATGTCTCTTAATAGATGTTCAAGATGATTTCTCAGTCGCTCACTCGAGAAAAGGCGAATTATTTTTGAATTGAGGTTGATGAGGTATCTGTATTTTGGATAATATTTGTACTTGTTCCTCTTCAAATTGAGTCCACTCCATTCGGTTTCATTCTCAAACAATAAATATCATTTCTTAATTGGAGTTCATCCATCATTTCCAGAAGGTCAACAAACATAGTATTCGCGAGAGCAAACAACTCCTTCAATTTTTGAAGTGGTCGCTCTACTGCATCCATTTTTATTTCTGCAAATTGAAACTGTTAGTGGAATAGAATATAGAATGAACTGGAGATAGAAAGAATAGACAACCTATATTGTCAGCAAAGATTCATGTGCAGATCGAATGTCGTTTTTAAGTGCTCTTCATAGCTGGATGCTTTATTATCTCAAATTGTGCATTCGATATTGTTGCTCAGGTCAACTATTTTCTTGAAAGTAATATTGAACCCAGTAGTGCTTTCAATATGTGTACCCACCATTCGGAGCTATGCGAGAGAACTACTCCGAAAATCGATGGAACTGTAAATGAATTTCAGAATCACGGAAACGTGAGATAAAAATGTTATCTCACATGAAATCCCCCATCTCGACTGAAAACAAAACGCATTCATGTGTCACACACAATGTTTATTGAAAATAGAATCAATATTTTCAATTAACGGTTTGAATAAACACGAAATATACTGTCAAGGCTGCATGAAAGGACTTCAATTAAATCTGAGCCGAATAGATTGCTCTTATTTCATGAAACCTCACACCGTTATGTTTGTATTGAGGTGAGCACAATGAAAACATCATCACATAACAGAACGGTCTAGGATGTTCATGATGTATCTCAGGATATATTTCTCAGACGATAGTTGATAGTTTCCAAAATCCAGCGATAATAATGATCATATTTGATGGATACTGTGAACATTATTCTCAGTGGCCTTATTGACCAGAAGGTTGACTAGGATAGCCTAGGGTAGATCCAAGGGTGCGAAAAAAATTAGGTATGTAGCAACTTAGACAGCATGAATATCAGGAAGAATTCGGAGATATGCTTTGCTCATTCTTGATTTCTATGATGAAGTTTTGACACACTATAGAACGAGGCAGATGGAACACAAATATGAAGTTCAGAAACACCAAATATGTGAATATATGAATAGATTTGCGCAGTTGGTTCCCTATTGTCACAACAAAAATTTCCTTATTCAGTCTCACATCTTTATCATCTCAGACATCCTTATTACATTGATTCAGCAGTATTTGGCATATGAATGAATGGCTAGTGAGTTCTGGTGGTGTTATTTCTGAAGATGACTTATGACCCAAAGATTTCTCTAATCGTATTCAACTTTTATCTTGATCTGACTATTTTGAGGTTTGCAATGAAAGAAGAGAAATCAGGATGAGCAATGCGTATTCATGGAAAACAATAGATGTTCTCGAATAGAGATTTAGACTTGGAAATGTTCACAAATTCATTCGATTCTTTAATTCACTAGACCAAATTCGTTCGTTCGAAGTTCTCGTGTTTAGAAGGAAATAAGAATTCCGAATTATTGGACTTATTCAACACTCTCTTTCATTTTGAGATACATTCAAGGTCATACTACTCCTCATCATACTGGAACCATAGCGCCCTAATTGTCAATTCCAACAGGCAATTATGGCTAATTAGCAGTTTGAACTGATAATCATCGCTGATTGTCAGTTTGAACTGACAATTTTTGGCTAATTGCTAGTTCCAGCTGACAGTTAGTGCGAATTGCCACTTGAAACAATCAGCCAGTTCAAACTGGCAAACTGCAGCACTTCCGTGTATCCAAAAAAATGGATCTCATTCTCTTCAAAAAGACGTTGATTGATGGCCCGTTCAAATACCTCGTGCACCTCGAACAGACTCAACATATTGCTACAGTGTCCTCATATTTATCAAGCCAAGGAAGATACTTTATCATTGAGTTTTCCTAGAAGATATGAGTTGGGAGCCAGTTTCTTAGACACATAAAATGTATCTCCATGTGCTACGCCATCATTCAGAATAATAATAATAATAATAATAATAATAATATACTTTAATCAACAATAAGTTATCAAAACCATTACAATGATATCCATAACAAATTGCCGAGAGCGTCAGTAAGTGGAAGTATACACAGGAACATACAAGACAAGTAATATAAAATAGACTATCAGTAAAACACGAATAAAGACGAACCACAAATATATAAATGTATACATCTAGACCCACAGTATTCCTAACATCATCTTAAGAAAAGAATTCGTCAAGTGTGTAGAAGTTTTTTTGGGTCAAGAAGCCTTTGAGCCTATTTATGAAAATGAAAATATTTGGCGCACTTTGTACATCTTCAGGTAAGTTATTATAGATTCTGCAGCCATTGTAATACAAGTTTCTTTGGTAAAACTTGGTCGAGTGCTTTGCCGGAAGTAAATTGTTCTTAAATCTTGTAATTATGCTTGGATCTGTTGCAGCTAAACAATGAAAGATTCTTATGAACATAGCACGATATTTCATATATGTAGGTATCAACTACGGTTAAAATTTTATTATTCTTATACGACTCCCTGCATGAGTGTCCCCAGGGAAGATTGCAGAGAATTCTTACCGCTGATTTTTGTAAAGTTAATATTCTTGAACAATCAATGCCCGCTCCCCAATTCATTATGCCATATCGAATTTGAGAGTGAAAATTCGCGTAATACAGAGTAAGGAGTACTTTTTGACTGCAGTGCTCCTTTAATGACCTCAAGGCATAGCAAGCTGATCTCAATTTACCACAGAAATTATGTATGTGAGTTTCCCAGTTCGAATTTTGATCAAAGATAACTCCCAGGATCTTAACATCGTTTTGAAAACTGAAATTATATGCGTTATTGTTACATAGGGTTTGATTGTGCCCTCGATGGAATATAATAGATACTGTTTTTTCTTCATTCAAATTAATGAAATTTTTTTCTGACCATAATGAAGATGGAATTTTTCACTCACCCGCATTCCCAGAATAACATACTATCTCATTTACAGAATTACAAAGAGAAAGATGCTGGTAAGGTGGTGGTTTACACGACAACGATGGGTGTCCTGAGGACCACCTACCAGGCGTGCATGAGAGTCAAGCAAATACTCAGGCTACTGATGGTGAAATTCGAAGAACGTGACGTCTTCATGAGCTCGGAGTATCAGGGCGAGATCCAAGAACGCATGCGAACTGATCAAGTTCTGGTGCCACAGGTTTTCGTTGATGGCGTTCATGTTGGGGTGAGTACAGATCCCACAGATAAAGGAATGGCTTCAGTTGTTCTGCAATCTGATGTATAACGAAACTAGCTCAGACGATCCGAGAGACAAACAACATTTAATATTATATTCCTGCGTACATAACCATCAACAAATTGAAGACTAATTAGAAACGACACTTCCGAGTCCCAAGGCGTTCCAGAATCATTTTACTCTTAGTAATCAGTTGACGATCATTAGGTATCATTAGCACGCTGTGTAATGACTTGTTAGCTCATATGAAATAACTGCGAGTAATAAGAGACATGATTTTGTCAACTTGCCACTTGGTGATACACTATTTTCGTGTAGAAGTAGATACACAAGTTGATAAAGCATTCATGTTTGCGCCTCTTTTCGTATAGAAGTGGTGATTCTGCAGGCCTCCTTTATACCGGGTGTCCCAGAGCTTCCAGGCCAGCAGATATTTCAGTTCTTTGCAGAAGAGAAAATTGAAAAAAAAAATCGTGTCGTGGAAGACCATTAGCTCGTTCATGCAGCACAGCGAAAAACCCTCGAGGAACCACCCCTAACTTTTGTTTTTGAAATTGCACCCCCAAATTTGGGTTTTGTTCAACTCACAGCCTGATCCAATACTCATTCAATGATAAATCATGGTAGCGAGAATGGCATGTAGAATTGTGGCAAATGAAAATACAAACGGAATAATAAATCATGATCTTATCTGTATTTTGAATAATAATACAGAAATGATAATACATGCGTTGGACTGTATGTCTTCAATATTATTTGGTAGGTGATTGTACAATTGAATCCTCAATTTTTTTAAGTGTGGACAACACGAAAGGGGAACTTATAATGTTCGAGGAACATCGTGTTAGCCAGCGGTGGAATTTTGGGAAAGAAGGAAGGTGTTGGAATTTTTCTCGAAAAGTTCGGAGGTTGTGAGCATCAGGAAAGACTTCACTAGGCAAAGAATTCCACAACTTTGCCGTTCTATTGATGAATGATGCTTGGGATAGCGATGTTCGACAGGTCTCCAGCCTGACGGTGTAGGGGTGACCAACCTGAGCTCGTCTGGTTTGCCTACTAGGAATCGCACATGGTGGCATAATAGATGATATTTCCGTTGAGCACTGACCGTGGAAGTATCTATAAAAAAGGCAGAGATTGCCGACCTTTCTACGATGATCTAGAGAGGTCAATAATTTGGTGAGTGTTGTATCATCGACTAGGCGAATAGCTCTCTTCTGAATTGAATATAAGAGCTTTGGCGTATGTTTGGGGGCTGAGCTTCAAACATGTGATCAGTACTCCAAGACAGGTCGAATTTGTGCTTTGTAGATCATAAGCAGTTGTTGGGATGTGAAGTATCCCTTCGCACGGAAAAGAAAATCAAGTTTTTGTGAAGCAGTTTTCGCAATGGACCTCACATGATCGTCCCATGAGAGAGCACGTTGGTTGGTGACACCCAGCATGGATATTGACGACCTCATAGGAACAGTGGTACCCGACATCATCAAATTGGGCATTGTGCGATCAGCCTTCTTGGTGAACATACAAGCTTGAGTTTCAGTTGCATTGAACTGTACTAGATCCTCATATCCGCATTCCAGAATTCTTGTCATTTGAAGCAGCGACCTGTCTTCGTCTTGCACCTCTAGCCTCGTTGGATGATACAGGGGCTGTAGAGGAAAAGGCGGAATGAAGTGTACTATCATCCGCAAGGCTATGAACTGGGCTGGAGGTCACATTCAACAAATAATTGATGTGGAGCAAGAACAAAGTAGGTGCCAAGACAGAGCCTTGTGGAACACCCGCATTGATCAGACGAGACCCCGTCTACCACCACGTAGAGTGATCTATCTGCAAGAAAACTCGATAGTAAAAGACACAGTTGGGGCGGCAAACCATATGACGGAAGTGTCACTAGGAGGCCTTGGTGCCAAACTCGGTCAAATGCTTTGGAGATATCCAAGACTACATAGTGGAAGATGGTAATGGTAGTTTGAGATGGTACTCTGACGGGCGTACCTACTCTCTGTAATGAAATTTTGTTTGTGTTCATTCATGAGACACACTGTTTCAAGTATAAATATAGACACCACCGTGAGTATGTTGTGTTGCTTGAAGTGAAGTTTGCACGAATCACGAAATTTCTGTTTACAGAGGTTTCTCAAGAAACAGGAGATTCACTACTAGTAATTTCTCAGTTACATTTCAGGAATATTCTCCAGAGATCGGTGAGAAATCTTACAAACGATCTTTTCAATGCACACTTTTCAATTTCATCGCAAATTACTTTTCGTTGGATTCTTCTCTTCTAGTCGTGTAATGTAACAGGCTTCAGATGTTGACAACTCATCTAGTCCCTTAATCTTGGCACATTGCCCTCACGATAATATAATTCTGTCCACGTTTATCAGCTTTATGGGACAGAAACGCGCTAATAACTTTAGATTACGATAATCAATGTGATCTTGTGAATAACTTGTTCGCCTACGTTGTTCGCCTAATGCTCAGGAAAATTGGTGGGAATATTCACATCAAAAGGTTTGGTTTATCAAAGGTTGATTACTTTTCACTTGCGTGGGGTAGGATGGATGTAATCGAATAAGTGAGGGAATTCGAGGATACTGAATTGGATTCAGCAACGAAATACATTAATTATTCGTGATGGAAGCTGGATGGAGAGTCAAATGAATATAATTCAACCATATTTCTACAATATAGGGAATTGATTAGAGATGACTTTTGTGAAAGTTGTTGCTGGCACTGAGAGAACACAAGCTCATCATCAAAATGAGATGAACAGACTACAAAAGATAAAACCGATAGCAAATATGTTGCAAACCCAATAGCAACCAGTGATATTCACCTGTATATCTACAGTTTTAATTGATTTATGAGTATGATACAAGAAACAGGAAAGATATAAAAGTGGAAAAATATGAAGAAATAGTACACATAATTCTTCATTTTATGAAGCAGTAGATTGTTTCAATGGCCTCCCACAAGAAATTGAAGATGGTGATTCGATGAATACATTCGAAAGATGATTGAAGAATTGCTTAGTGAAAATTATGTATGACTTCTTCATGCAACTTTTTATTTATACGTATGTATCTTTCAATCAGACTGTTTGTATTTTTTCATGTTGATACAAGTTTTTTTATGAAGTATTCACTATTTCATACGAATCAGTTCTTCAGCTGGATAAACATATATATATATATATATATATATATATATATATAACAACAAGGTTGAGTAACAAATTACGCTCATTCAGGTAACTCCAGCTTTTATTTCGAAATGAATTTATTCATTCTTGCATATTTCATGGAAAACTAGTATTTCTCATCGATCTTATATTCTGTGGTGCCCGAGTCGGGATGAAATGACAGTATCTCTCTATTAACTGTGGTAATAACCAATCTCCTACTGGATTACCATAGACTAACAAATCCGTTTCATTCCCATCAGAAATGGAATATATTCCTTTCAGTAGTTTTGGTGTTTCTAGCAAGTCTTCATGAATTTGTGAAAGTTTCATTAGGAGAAATGAGTCTCAGGAAGTATCTCAGACGACAAGTAATAGGAACGAAACTTCGACAATGTTGTCTTCAAAGTTTGGGAAATTTGTCACATCCTCGCTGGAGTCGAAAGTACCGATGAGAATGGTATGGGTGGTGATTCGGTCGAGACTAATATAATTCAGCTTGGTTATTACTCAGAATCTTCATGGGATAGTTAGGTAGGTATATTTTGCTTGAATGCTATTATGAAATCGAATTTTTTCATTGCCTCTGAATGAAGACTGGTTACAGTCATGGAAAATCTCAAATTTGAAGCTAATTCGAAGGAAACAGAGAGTCATAATAAGAAAAGTTCCAGAACAATGGAGATACTCTGTATGAAGTTCATTTGACGTTGATTCACTATATTATATCATTTCCAATCGTTGGCTCCAGCATCAGTTGTTTACGGAGATATATGGTATATATTGACTTCACAGCTGACGCAGTTCATCACCTTCATCTCAGACAGCTATGACAGCTGATTCCACCTGTGGACAACCACCAATCGGATGAGACGAGTGACAGCTGACAGGTCAGAGTGATCAGCTGATTTTTGGTCTCGTTCTGTTCATGTCATGTCTGTAAATTTCGGCCTGCGAGGTCGAATGGAATGGAAGACAGAGATTGCGAATTGAAGTTTATCAACTGAATAGTTCATCCACTACTGCAACGGAAACTGCTACGTCAACTGCGGCTACGGCAGCGGAATTCACAAATCGAGATCTGATCCACATGATGATAGAGAATTCGATGGTTGTATTCCGGAGGAATGGAAAGTTTTGGCTAGAGAATTTTCTGAGGGGAATAACGAATGATCGTTTGGACATGTAGAATTGGTAAATATGACAGTGGATGACATATGGAATTTCGAGACATTCTTACCTGTGATAAATATAGGAGAAATCAAAAAATCAAGTTAAATCAAGTATTTACTGTCATCCATGAAGAATTGACATCGTCAAGTTATCTGAATATACATTTTGACTCACCCTGTATACAGAAAAAATGGATCCATGCGAGTTCTCAATCATGACCAATAGTGTATTATTTCTTGTTCGAGACAGATCATCAGGAAAATTACGTTTGAAAATGAGAAGAACTCCTTTGAATCGCCAGCAAATGACATCGAATATCTAAAGATAACATCTTCTATGATGATGAATCAGTTTGAATGATTAACTACTTTACAACAGCCAAAGACAACGAATCCGAATGAATCAATAAACAGGTGGTCGGGCGGCTCAGCGGGCATGACTAGTAATCATGAAATCGCGTGTCTGATCCATGACTGGATAATTGAATTTGACTCTGTACAATGTGAATCATGAAGTTTTGCATAGAACTAGCCCAAATTGAACAAGGGTTTGTATTCAACTTGCATGAACAATATAGATCGTCCTTCATCAACTCCCACAGGCACTTTCAGAGCTCCTGCAACTGCGAAAATGTATAACGATAACAGTAAATAACAATAACAATAGTATCATATAGATATGAGGTCAGAACTCGTTTGAATTATTTATAGCTTTCATGATGTTATTGGCTCTGAGATTCCGATTATATGATTTTGGATCAGAAATAACCATCGTGAATGAATTTCGATCGATGAGAGAGTGAAAAATTTGTGCTTACGACTGTAGCACCGCGAGCATTGAAGTGCCACTTGCGCCCGCAAAACCAGGCGATAAAGTGCTACTTCACGCCCATTCGTGCTCAAGTCATGTATTGTATTTTCGCTATGATTCTCAAGAATGAGAACAGAGTCATAGCCATCTCTCTGTGTATCAGACATGTCACGAACATATATGTATTAACTACGAATTGATAATAAGGACAGCCTATCTGATGTCAAAATAAAAGACTGCAATTGGCAAGGATTTATTTATGCGCATGCGCCAAAATGAAAGTGGAAGATGACACTCTCTTAGTGTTGTTTCACTCTTACGCCTGTCGTTGCTACTTAAGGAGAAAATAGATAAGTAGTACAAACATAACCTGTAAACTGAAGAGATGAAGTTTCAAAATTTGAATTTTGCGCATGCGCCCTCGATCATCGTTGCCAATTAGACAAGGAAAGACGTATATAATGAAGCATCACTTTTCTAACACTGCTCTTATGGCATTTGGTCAATATAGTATTTAATACATATATGGTCACGAACCTATTCAATCACGATCTCAGTCATTCTTTGAGGTTAAAACTGCTCGCGAGTCCAGAGATCAGATTGGAATTCGTGGTTCATTCCATTGTGATCTCTATGAATCAAAAGTAGTCAAATCTTGACTTCGCTATCCAACTTCAGCTCCCTAGCTTAGCCCCAAGTCTAGATATATCAACTACGTAGCTTTATGCTCTTGCGTTTTCTTCGGCTAGTTTTTGAAACCTGCTCCTGGACAGTCATTCACATTCCCGAAGAATCTCCGATTTCAATCAAGCAAAGCCACTATTAGTCTCATTAGGACTCATTCAGTATGTCTTATCATCACTGAGCCTGATCAGGAAAACTCCAGTTTACATACAGATATTCTCAACATGTTGATGGGAATATGAGATCTGAAATTGTCTTATCTGGAAAATCTGAAACGTAAGGAATATTTCTAATTCACGAAATTTCTTAATATTATGGATCTCTGCTCATACTTTGGATACGATGATGATTTCCAACGGAAATTCTCCACAACTCTACTTTTTCTGTAGGTGATAGGTCAATAGTACTCCTCAAAAACACAGTCGATTTTGAAACAGACACAGTTTTTGGTCACCTACTCAGAATTTTTGTAGCACCATTCAGTGAGTTGTAGATATTGTATAGTTGTAGACATTGTATCCCATCAAGCAAAATTATAATGACTCCACCCATGGCCCCATGAGACCGAGGAAAGTTTGAGTTCAACGAACCTTCGAACAACAAGTTAACCCCTTCCTTCCAGGCAACTTCTGCGATGTGCATAGCTGGGATGGGAAACGTAATCGATATTCAATCTTGAAATCGGCTAGAATGGAGCTGGAAGTATAAAGTTATACCAATTCACTCCTCTCATTACTCTTCTGTTAACGTTTGAGGTGATCACATGCATTAATGATCCCGAAATTCGAAACTTTACGGAACTTTTAGATGACTTGTGAACACATCACTACCGTCAAAGTAACTATCCAACCCAATCGAAAGATTCTCTCGCTTCATGACGGTAACTGACATTGGTTGTGAGTCAGATGGAACTTGAATTGTGAATGTCATATGTTTAATATGATCTCGTACAGGCGATATACTGATGTACTCTAATTCCATTCGGAAGGAGGGAACGTAGGTAGCTATCTGACTGATCACACTTCTCTCGAAATCCAACCTGTTGAGGGACGATAACTTTTTGTGAGCCTCCTTGGACGTCCCTTTATGAAGAACTATGATTTTTCCATCTTTCCAGTTTGTTTGGGATTGTCTCTCCTCGTTTCTAGATCATAAGAATAGGAATCATAATAACTGTTACTGTTGAGAATCAAACACTCCAACTTCACGAGGAGAGGCATTATTTATACAATGTGTTGAAAACGGAAGCAGATTCGTTCTCGAAACGTCCACTTCATCAAGATGAGTGAAAATCTTGATATTCGTCAGATATATTCATCTTCCGAACATTTTCTTCCGAAATAAGGCGTCACTGACAATTACAGAATTTTTCTATCAGGTATCTGAAGGTTGAATTCCAAGCGCAGTGACATTCTAGGGTAGATCATAAATCTGTCCTCACTACAAATATATTGATATCGTTTTTTTAATTTCTATTAATATTTTCCAGAAAGGAGGAGAGAAACTCGCGAAAAAACTAGAAAGATGAATATATCACCTCCTCGAATAATTTACAGACGATACAATTCACTCATTCTTGATACATCCTATCATTCCAATTTTGAAGATATCTCTCCATCGAGGAGGCAACCAAGTTGCTGGATATTACCAATATCAGATCAACTGATTTGTTTGCGTCCTATTTCACAGTCCAAAATTGCTCTAAGCCTTTCTTGAAAAGAATCATCCTCCATATTTTGTGGCTTCTATTTAATTTCAGTCAGACGAGGAAATCCGCACATGTGAATCCATATCTTTGAATCGAAAGTGTGTGTCGAAAATTCCAGGATCAGATGAACGCACGTGCCTCAGTTTTCGTGAGTATTCTTGCATGGAATTGGAACAACGCGTGCAAGAGCTATATTATTAGATTCAGTTACGTCAATACAGTCAGCAGAATATGATATAGAAGGGACGTGATATCACGTAAGAGTGCATATCACATGTTTCCACTGGAACAAATACCTAATTTTTTTTCTCTAATCGATATCATAAGAAACAATCACCCGAATGGATGTAGCAGGTTTATGCGAATGCGATTTATCTGGGGATACGATGAATTATGGATGATGTTTCGTGATGTATACTTCTAACCACAACAGATCAATCACAATTTGTGTGAAAATCCACTATATCGTATATTCACACAGCGAGTCTATTCCAAAACTCTGCATTGGCTATAGCTCTAAAAACTGTATTCTGTTTTAGAAATTGGTAGAAAAAACATTTTGGCTGAATACAAGGAATTACAGTTTAGTAGCCCGACACCAAATTTTCAGATTTCAACTTCGAGAGCTATAGCCCATCCACAATCCCTAAATTGATACACTGTTCATTCATATATATCAATATAAACTGTAGTTGAATACAGTCCTTTGATATCCTCTCAGACAGTGTATCGAATTGCTGGAAAACGATACAACGAACTCAAATTATATTCGACGTTATTATAAAAAAAAAAAACACTCAGCTGGGTATCGACCCATAAAAGTTCTCGAAGTGATAAAAGGCTACTTCGATACCAAGATTAGGGTCACAGCTCCAAACTGATATGAAAACCGTACGTCAAAACATTGAATTCACAATGGATATCTCCACGGCATCAGAAAAGACCATAAATCAGGAGAGTTTCTGGCTTAATAATTGTTCATCCATCTTTCGAGAACCCAAGAGGAACTCATATAATGTTCTTGGAAAATCGTTTGATCCAATGATAGAATGTCGAAGTGAGTTGGAATAGGAAGTAGGTATGGGAGTTCATGGGGTGATAAACATCAGGAAGTACTACTCTTGTCAGATCATTCCACAACTTTGACTTTCTATTGATGAACGATGCAGGGGTGAACAGGCCGAGATCGTCTAGTTTGTCTACTTGAAATATCTCGTTGCTCGATAAGCAACGATCATTGGAACATTTATAGAAATAGAGGAATAGCTCATCTCCCTACAATTCTCAAGAGAACTCAACGAATACGTGGATGTAGTACCATCGACGTGTTGAATAGCCATAGTACAACAAGTTCACACTCATCAACTGAGCTTGGCAGGAGATCACATCCAGCAGATCGAATCGGATCGATATGGAGCAAAAACATAGTTGGTACGAAGACAGGTCCCTGTAGAACCGGCATTGATGGTCATTGCATCAAATCAGACTCTGTCAACCACCACATGAAGTGATCTATCTGCGAGGAAACTCGATAGTAGGAGCCGTAGAAAATGAAAGGAAAGTTTTTGAAGTGAACCAAACATTATATGAGTCACGTATATCAGAGCAATGTCTGGCTGAGAGCATTACTCAACGTTATGAAGGAAATAAAATCTACCTATAATATCAGATGGATAGAGTGATGTGACAATCTCGAGGCAGTCAAAATGCCAATTCACCATCATTTTCGGAGATGAACATCAGGTTTCCGGAAGCTACACCACCAATTGGTTTTGCAGAACTCCAAGGTCATTGTCTCAAAGTATTGTTGAGGCAGAAATCCCACCACTTTGGAAAATAAAGTCATGAAAGAAATCCATTCGTATCCCATGAAAATCAGTGGAACCCCTTGAGAATCGTCACGTCAGCTCTATACCCCATTAATGGAACACCTGGGAAACTCTCAGGTACTTTTCACGGGAAGCCGAAGTGCGACTGCACACAGACGATAACTGTTCACAGTTGTTGCTTGTTCCTCAACCAATCACACCACACGGAAGTTTTGTGAAAAATATGACGTGAGAACCACTGCAAGAGGAGTGGGGGCAGGTTGACAAGTTTGTGGAGAATTTTATCTAGCTCGATGGAAATGATCCTTTCAAGATGACATTCACACAAGGAAAGAAACCGTGGGAGGAGGGTGAAAAACTGAAACGGATTGTTGTATCTTTGGGTGATAATATGCAGCTTTTTCAATATTTCCTCACTCTCACGTCCAGTGTACTTTCACGTTTCGAGTACTCACATAATTACGGAGGATATTTTCAGTACATTTAGGGCTTGCAGATATGCGAAACACCCTACCTGAGGAAATTTTAGTCCATTCTATTTCTATTGAGATAAGTTATGAGTTATAAGTGATGAATTGAACTGGAGCTGTAATGGTTGGAGAGCACGAAATGAGATTGAACGTATTCCAATTACTAAATTCAGTAGGAGACAACTGTTCTCTAACAGAATTTCGATAATTCGAGTTCGAAGGCAATCCCCTGAAAGTGCATGAATTGTTGCAGGCGTTTCGGATCCATCGGGCAAAGGCCGACGGCAGCTGAGAACCGGAATTTATCGATCCTTGCATCCAGACGGTTCTGTATTATACACCTGGAGTCTGGATACGTAATGGGAGATGACGAGACCGTATTGTGATGAATAACTCGACAGGTGGTGCTTGCTAATGATGAGCATAATCGAATGATTCGATCGATTCCATTTCGCAACCTGATGAACACCTGAATGATATACAGAGTGTTTCAACATGATTATCCGCCTATGACTTGGAAATCATCCAAAAAAATTCGTCTGCGAGATTGTTCAAGCCGTATGGAATACGTGGTGTTAGGAACTGACGAATCATGATTGATTTCGTTCTGTGAACAAAAGAGTTTTGAAGAAGTTTGGAGGATGAGTTTGCTAGGCGCTTTCAGTGAATGACCGAAGCACTCTCAAGTTTTGAATTCAGAGTGCGGTTCTTCCAGACAATTCTAGGATTGGCCGGTGTATGTCAGCAAAGTTATCACACAAAATACAACATTATTATGACAGAAATATATTTCGAAGTGACATATACTGAGGCAGTGACGATAAAAACTAACATAACCTAACTGATATAGGATCGCCCATATAAAGTCCGACGCAGTATTGCCTATGACATGGTAACTGTCGTGATTGTACGGTCATTTTGCCAAAAACTGTGACTGTCCTGCTTCTAGAGAGCTCGTGAGAATGGTACGTATCTCTCTACAGGTCTTCGAAGTTGTGAATATATATGAAAGATTGTTACTCGATTAATTTGATGATCCTGTACCACTCGAACAAACTGAATCCGATGAAATTCAACATCGGAGACTTCTTCGCTTGTAGGTATTCATGGTTGTAACAAAATAAACAACTGACCTAGATCCTAGATATTCGACCCACTGGTGGCGTCTCAAGTTTGGAAAAGCAAAATTTCGTCAAATCTAGGTTAGTCAGTTCAATCTACCAGATGACGCGCGACATTTAAGGCCAATTCATGAAATTTCATCAACTTCCGCAGGGTCAGCTGTTGAAATTCATCGAAACGAGTGTGCTCGAACTAGTCGATGTACTCATTTCCAGAAATGCCATTGTTCGAATGAATACCAGCTTTCTTGAATATTGGAATGATGAAAAACTCCAATCTCTAAGTGAGTCGAAAAAGTGTTCGCTGCGAGAAAAAACCTTTCTCTTTTGATGTACTTTCGAGAGATACCGCACAATGGATAGAAATGCAGATAGGTAAACAATCTTTGCTGTGAAGCCTCAAATTTCGAACTCTGCATCTGAATGTGGAACGTATTCGATATGATGATGAATCATTTCTTTGAAGTTGTGGGAAACCTAGCAAATGCTGTCAGATCGGATTCGAGATTTATCATAGAAGAATAACCAACAGAAAAGATTATCGTTAAACACTCATCTCGGCTTCAGGAAGAGTGAGAAACATCGAGAATCCGAACTAACTCAGCTTCTAGGATAGACAAACTACCAGCAAAAACGATAATAAAGATAAGATGCACGTCCAGAACTTATCTCTAGCAATTTACAAAACCACTCTTCACAGAAACATTTTCCTCCAATCTGTATTAGCATGTACATATAATTAGATCATACCGTGAAATGTATCGTTGCAATAAGAAGAAAAAAATCAAAAAATGATAATGTGGTGTAGGAAAGATTTGTCTTCACTTCGAACAAAATCCTTCTCACATTTGTCCAAAATCCATCATCACAATGATAAATTTGTCCAATGCAGTCCAAGTCCAATATAGCGCGAGTAAGAGGAACCAAAGTTGGGTAATACGATGACGGATTCAGATTCCTTGTGGAAAAGTGCCTAGTAAAGTCATTCACATCATAGGGGACGTACAATAGAACGTCTTGAAATCGAATCGAAGAATGAATTTCTTCAAAAGAATAAAGAATTTTTTCTCAGATGATTGTTCAGCATGAAAATCCGAAACTTTGTTCTGATTCAGAACTAAACATGGATACCTTGAAAAGAAAGTTCTCAATTTTGTGAATTTCCGTCAAATATATATATTTTCTGAAAGATTTTCATTTTTTTCCATAACGATTCCAGTGAAATTACTTCTTCAAATTCTCATGTAATTCTATAGTCACTGACGCTGTATTGGACTTCAGGGCGCTGACTTCAGTTCAGATGTCGTTATGTCGATATCTGAGATTATTCGACCAATTTCGACTATGATCCCGTCTCCAGAACTCAATCTTCATCTTCATCCCCCACGTCTGACGTACATCCAAGTCGGAGTGACTGACCTTGGTGAAGACCGCATAAATGGGGATGAAATCATTTTGCCGGTTTTTCAACACGTTTCCACTACATTTGCTCCCCTTCGTTTCGCACAGTCTCCAGCATTTTACGGGCCACTTGTTACTTTATATTAACTATATTGATCGGTATATCTTCACGAAGTCTGAGAATGTCATTATCATGCTTGGAAGCGAAGCAGGAAGGTGATGAAACAGAAGTGGAGTGGTTTTTCCTTTTCAAACTTCTCTTTAGTTCCGTTTCCAAGTGAAAATAGTCTTTCTATATACTCTTCCAGCATTGATGAATTTCTCACTGACAGCTTCACGAGAAGTCTCTGAACAGTACCGATTATTGTATTTCATTCAAATTTTGTATTTTTATTCATTTCGACTTTCCATTGAACTCTTTATGAAATCACCTTCCTGAAATCATCTTGTTCTGCAAGATTTTACTTTTACTTCCACTTCCACTTTGTCAATAGTACTGACTCTAGTTTCAACTGTCCCACTATCTGTCTCTCTGTCTGAAATCAAATCTCGCACGGTCAATTCGACCCCCTTTTACCCGTCCGGATTGAAATTTGGCAATTTGGAAGTTTTGACAATGCATTATGACATTTCTGATAAAAGAAAAATCAATATGATGGACGAGTTCTATAATTAGGATCCGATTCTATTCAAAATTGATATCTGACTCTTTCAGATTCGGAGATTATGACTTATTTGTGAAAATTCAAAAAATCTACACGGCGGCTCTGAAATGGCAGATGGGTTTTGTAATCATCGTTCGATTCTATTCAAAATTGTTATGTGGGGGTTTTTGGGGTGGGAGATTTTTGCTTCATATTCTTGTTTTTCCATTCAGCTGAAATCTTGCACATGTGAATCGAATGGCAATGCGATATTATTATTGAAATGAAGCTCATCTGATGAAGGAGCTGAAAGGTGGCCATGGAAACACTCTAATGAAACTACACGCGACCCAATCGAGCTGGGGCTCGTATGATTCCTTTTGACAAGTACTCTGATCCTCAGGGTTCGATGTTACAGTTGAGAAGGTAATATGAATAAACGAAAAAAATATTTGCCACGACAAGCATCAGCTATCATTAAATCGACATTCAATCTTCCAAAATTGTTGTTTTATATTCTCGTTCTATAATTGGGTTCAACCTGTTGAACAGTGTGAGTAATAAATGGAATAAAAAATCATTTTGATAATCTTCTATGAATCAGTATTGCAGCTTCCACGAGAAAGTAGTATAAGCATTGCTCATATATCAAATGGAACACCTTGGTATGGTATCATTACCTCAGATCATCCTCTACTCCCCACTTTTAATTTTCCATTGTCTCTACTGAACAGCTCCTCAAGAAATTTTTGATATTCTTCAACACTGTGGGATACTAGAAGTTGCTTTGTGATTCAATCCATCCGTGTACAATCAATTCACTCCAATACAGGGTAATACCTTGGGAAAGAGATTCGAAGTCTTGTTTTGTAATGGGAATCATCACCGATCTCGTATGTTATATACCTGACTAGTCAAGTTCCTCTTATTCATAAGCATTATTTAGTGAATGTTTCAGAGTTTCATAGCAACTTTGGGTCGTGATAGGATTCTGTAGAGGAAAACTCAAAGATAAAGCATTACAGAGTGATTATGTTCATAAAACATAAAATTCTCTAGAGCGGTCAACATTTATATCGAGTATGCTGTGAAAAAATAAATCAAATCAGTTGTCAGCTCGTCAATTTTGATCGAAGTCGGATAGTGAAGGAGAGTATCCAGACTCTCGAATGAAATAGTTAGAATTCATTCTTGATAAATGGTGGATGTTACATAGTGGACAACATGACGTATGAATTATTCGCAAGAAGATCCAGATTTGAAATTCAAGATATGTTTGTAAAGGACTTGACGGAAGATTTCAACCTGACATCAGAAATTCCGAGCTTATATGGGAAGAATGAGCGCCAACATCTCCAGAGAATTTTTTTATGATATGAACACTGATTAGGATTATTTGAATGATCAGATAGATGAAGGAATCATAACCTCAATGGAGAAATCAATCAGCACTTGATTCGTTATGATGATAAAGGATTTTTTTTTTTCGAGGAGATGATTCCAGTGACTCCAAGTAATCAAAGTACATCTATTTTTCACACTCGAATATGGTGTAGCTCCCAGGTATCATCTGATAGTGGAACAAATTCAGTATCCCATTACAACAGTGTTCAAAGAAATAATAGCACAATGGAAGAACTATAGCAAAACTGCTATACAATTTCATTTCCAGATATTTCACAAAGAATTTTTGTTGGAAAAATGTTTTCCACATGTTCGATAAATCGAGTCTCGCATCTTGTGAGCGTTTGAGGAATATCCCTCGCCTCTTTGGAATTCTCTCGATACCACTTCGCAGCAAGTATATAACAGAATCACTCGGAATTCTCGATGATTGAACGATCATAGGTGAACTCAAACCGATGAAGTTTCAAATCATTCAAATGAGCTCTCCCAGTTTCTGAGGAAACGGAGGAAGTTTTCTGGATTTTCACAGAAAGAGTTTTCACTTCATGTGATCCTGGATTGGGGACTGCATGGAATATATTATCGAAATCATGCAATCACAATGATATAATCACTTATTTGATGTAACTCGGTCATTTATTGATTCAATTTCTTCTCTAGAGTTAGTTATATGAGACCAAAGCATCGTGAAGATGTTTGTTGTTCCTGAAATATTTCTGAAATGCCTTTTGCATTTTGTCTTCTCCAGTGGTTACATCGAATCATCTGATTTTACATTTATAAAAATCATATTTTATTCATATTCATATCACATAGTCAGAAGATAGTTGTAGAGATGTGAAGAAATCCATTGCTTGTCTTATTCAGTTTCCTAGAAAATCGATCACAAAAGTTGAGAATGTTGAGAATGGTTATGCATCGGTAGAAACGAGAGTATGAAAAAAAATAGGAATGCACTTATGGGGTTATCAGGAAAATGAAAACTGAAAGATTGACATGAAGAATAACGTGCTGATTCATACGAACAGGATGCTGAGAGTATGATTTGATCCATATTTTGATAAATGCTAATGAATTGGTCGATGGTATCTGACCCATGTCCTGAAAAAATATCGATGGAGGGATCATGATTTCCCCAGATTTTCTGATGCAACCGGACTTGATTTTCCATCATCAAGTGATAAACGAGTTGACGTAGAATAACAATCCACTTTGTTTCAGGATGCTGAGACTATCGAGAGGTTGAATGAAACTGGAGAGCTGAGGAGGATAATGAAACCTTATAAGGCAAGTATTTGCTTCCTCTTTCCTTTTCAGAAAAAAAAAATTCTCATGACATAATATACAGTGTCTCACTTTGAATTCCTCTCCCTCCATATCCCAGTGATTGGATATGATATTCTAAGGAAATCTGGAGTGATGTCGATTTCCATCAATATCTCATTGCATTTTCTCAGAGACTGATTATTCCAGACAGTGTCGTACGTTTTCATCGAAATGAAAAGCGGAAAAATATGTTGCAATACTGGGTTCAAGAAAATCAATCAAACAACAATATGAAATTTGTGAAGAAAGTCAATCATTGAATGAATTTAAAAATGATAATTTGTTGTGAAATCAAGCTCTTTTCATCGAAGAACATAGACGACACTATCCAAAATGATGTTCGTCTCCGGAATATGATTGAATTGACTCTGATTGATGCCGGTCCAAATTATTTTGAAATTGCATGGCCAATAACTGAGATGGAAAGGAATAGCATTCATAGTGGAACAAGAAATTGAACACTTTTCTCACGCATTCAAATATGTGTTTGATAAAAAGGCAGAAAAGGAATAGTTTCACAGCCGAGGTTGAACATTTGCTGCTGAGTTGGACATATAAATTTTCTGCCGATTGTGTATTTGCCTCATTTTTTTCTCCTCGAAAACTGTCGAATTCTCAGCTGCAGTAGAGGTCCATGCTGTATCAAGGCACGAAATATTATACTTTACTGAAAAATTAGTGGATGAGTATTTCACTGTCGATAGAAAAAAAAGATGTCTCAGCTGATGGTGGTGAGAAGATCACTTGAACACCAGTAAGAAAAATGATATCACCTACCACTAAATAGAAGATAGTTATTTTTGAAGATATTTCACATCGCAACATGAAGTTCAGTTCTCACTTCGGTCGTTCAGAAAAAAATCATTTCATAATCGATTGTGATAATTATATCAAATTCTTCGAAAGAGAAATCTAGACGCTGTGAGAAATAACTTCAAGAAACGGTATTCTGAACCAAAACTCGCGAAAGCCAAGCTCACTCATTCGACAACGCTCTAAATAACATAATATTCTGCTATCTTTCCTTCATCCATTTCTTCCAGTGAACTTAACGACCGATATATAGTACGTGGCACGTGGCTTATTTCTCATGAATTTAATTGATGAGGAAATCAGCCTATCTTGGATATTGCAAATATTCACTGAATGCCAGGAAATGGATCATTTCGTATTTCTGTGCATAATTTTTTTTATTTTTTCGTGTCAGTTATTATTTTTTGACATCGTATATCATGAATCATTCTTGCGCAAGCATTCTGAACCTGCCGAATTTCATTCTGATCTTTTTCTGTCTAACATGGATAATACACAATACTTAACCACTTCATAATTCAATTCATGATTTTGCAGATGCTGTAGATTCATTTCAGATTGCAATATGCTCTTTAAATAAAACTTGAGATATGTTCACTGAACCTCATATCAGTATCGATTATAAGAACGAGGTTCTTCGCTAAGTTAACATTTTCCAAAGGTTGAGAATCAATAGGAATTGTAACGTTTCCCTCACATTGGTTTCTATAGTTTTTATTACCGAATATCAATAACTGTGATTCAGTAGGATCAATTGATAAGTGATCTGAGGAGATCTCAGTCAGGATATATCCATGAGTCCATACTAATCGCAGCACTAGCAACGTCAAGGTCAGTGAATTCAAACGGATGATAAATTTGAGTGTCATCTGCAAAATAATGTTATTAGCATGATAACAGAGAATATGATGAATATTCGACGTGTATGAAGTGCAAAGTAGTGGTGTCATACAGTACATCTTGTTGAGCATGTTCCAGAAATGAATATGAACCATATATTCATAAAGTAACTCCCTCCCCCCCCTCCTTATTGACAGTTGAACGGATATATTTTTTCTTGTCTCAATGATACTTAAGGAGCTAAGACACCACTGAGACATATGAGTTTTTCCAAAATGGAGAGAAAGCTCATTTGGAAAGTCTTTCAATTTTTCATGCAATATCAGAATCCCAGACAAAAATATTCATCTTGAACGAAATGGCTGTTGATAATGTTCGATGATTCAGAGCAGAATCCCTTCGACTGGCTGGCAATTAACAAGCTCTATCATTTTCTTCAACGATTTTTATAGTTGGTTCACTATAACTTGTTGATAGTCATCCAATCGAAGAGAATCTCTTCTATGGAGTATAGAATATCATCACCCGCCATTCTTGTTTGGATGAATATTTTCATCTGAAATTCTGGTATCACAGAGAGAATTGAAGGACGTTCCGAATCTCTCAAAATGGTATCCAGAAGCCCAGTAGGAAAAAATCAAAAAAAAATCACAACCGTTGAGAAGTCAACCCAGGGGGAAGTTATTTTGTGGTCACAGTGTACCTATACTGAACGCCTCATACATTTCCGAAGCACCAACTGAAATTATTTCCTCTGTCTTGAACGTCGTGAATTATTCTCGAGTCGAAAACCATTTCATTAAATACTATGTAGGTCAGAGTGATATTGCACTCGAAAGTTTCAAACTGAAAGAATCAGAGAGAATGATGTTTATGTGACAAAACTACTAGTATCCTCCCATTCCACCAAGAATTTATATTACTTCCGAAATTTCATTACTTTCTTCAAGACTCGATACTGTCACGCAACGTAAAGTAGGTCTGTTCGATGTTTTCCATCATCATTCTCTCAAAAACTGTCATATGCTCTCCAGGAAAAATCCCCGCTATGAGTTTTTCGATAGACTATATCGACATCGTCATCTGAAGCAGCATGATGAGGGTGATATTCATCCTGAAATATGAGTTTTCGATAGTGTAACATTCTTATTGCTGGATGATCATTTGATTCTCCTGACTATGCATACGATATTCATCCACTGATTGCGCTAATCTCCGAATTTCTATCGAACTGCGAAATAAGAACTCCCTCAGCTTCATAAAGATTCGTCAGGTCCATCATCAGTCTTCATCAGAAAACTGTATAGATCGAGTGGATATCATATTCAGCTGGAAAATATATATTTCATGTCAAAATACTGCGAAAGTTTGTATCGAAAATATTTCGAATTGTATAAAGTGCTCAGTTCGAAGCTCGCTGAACATTGACTCTCAGAAAAAACTAACTTCAGCTTCGCTTTTTGTTGGACTAGTGCACTGTGACGGAATCTTGATGATTATATTTTCCCCGTATAAGTTTGCAGACCACCTACAGAGGTTATTTCGAAAGTTACCGAAAAATAAATATATAGGTATGAAAGTTTTCAATCTG
Source organism: Gastrophysa polygoni (assembly GCA_963576655.1). Taxonomy (NCBI): domain Eukaryota; kingdom Metazoa; phylum Arthropoda; class Insecta; order Coleoptera; family Chrysomelidae; genus Gastrophysa; species Gastrophysa polygoni. The sequence goes on along the minus strand of OY755083.1, from coordinate 4,234,136 downwards.
TCATATATTCATTATCAGAATTTCTTGTCGAAATTTCAAAAATATTCATATATTTTTTTTTTCGAAGGAACACCCTATATATTATCTCACATCTAACAATCAGAATGATCTTATCACAAAAAAAAACATGAACAGTGAGAGTTACCTACAAGTTTTTTGCAAGATCGTGGAATATATCAATCATCTTAGTACATCTCACGAATAATCAATTCATTTATAACAACATGCACAACATTAGATAAAATTATATGTGTTTGTGAAGATGATTTTTCGAGATATGTTTGATGTATAGCTTCATATTTGGCAAACTGGCCTCACTGTACTTACCTAACCTAACCTAACTTAATAACTAATATTTTCATCGTGGACGTGATGAATTATGGCTTGACAGGAATTCTCAAATGAATATAATTATGAGAACTCCGGATACTTCCGATATGTAGTTCCAGAACTGATTCAGATACATCATTCAAAGTATTGGAACTTGAGTTTCAAAATACCATATTGAGTCCCTGTCTGAATCAATTCCTGGTCTTACACCTCTCTAATTAGTGCCATCGCAATCTGTTCACCTGATGAATTATTATATTTTTTTCAGAGTCTGGATGTCTGCACGACCTGCAAAGTTTGCGGAGGATATCGTCTTCTGCCCTGTCAAATCTGCAAAGGAAGCAAGAAATCCGTCCATCGGAACCATTTCACAGCAGAGTTTGTTGCTTTGAAATGTATGAACTGCGACGAAGTAGGATTGGTCAGATGCAGTTATTGTTCATAGTATTAGTTTTAGTTTTACGAAATTTTATATTTTTTCAATTACAGAAGCTCAATTTCTTATTATCATTTTATTGTGTAAATTATGTATGTAAAATAATAAAAATGAATTCCATGATTATCATAATGGACATTATTTTTAGGAACAGTAATAGAAATAAACGACTCATACGTTACAGTCAATTCGTAATGATCAATATGCCAAATCACCTACAATAATAATGAAATCTCTTAGATATCTCAATGTGTCCTCATCAAATGCGAAGCCAAGAAGATAGATGTGATGAAATGAGAAGACCTAATTTCTCGGAATCTATTCCAAGATTTATTCTCGCAATGATCATTGAGATATTTCCACATTGAACAATTCCCAAATGAACAACCGATTGTATCTCTTCGCTGAACTTTGCCTTAGTGTTTCTCTAAATTCATCTCCTTCTCCTAATTAACGAAGTTTATATAATCTGATCACCAATTCAATCGTCTGCTCACTTTCATGTCCGAAAATGTATACAGTTTCACTCAGTGGATAGCAGATTGGAAGCTAGAGATGAAAAGAATGATAATGTTACCTTCCGGCTTTCTAGGTGCTGAAAGTATCTCCACTCTAGAGAAGGTTACAATGTTGGACTGATTGCTTCTACTCATTGAAGAAGATGTTCGAATAATCCAAAATCAGTGTTCTAGTGAAGGAGATATTTGAATCATCCGAAATTGGTGTTTTACAGTCCAATCAGAATATTTGAGAATGTCATGGAATAGCTCCACTCTCTCAGTCACCATAATAGAAATTCAAAAAACGACACCCTATATAATGCTCCCAGAGTGTTATGGGACGCGAATGAATTGTCAACTCTGATATGAATAACAACCCATTTCACGAGATAATCACTTTTATTCCACAAAATATTGTAATTGATCGATTTGCTTTGCAATATCACGAATTAACTCTCCGTTTGGATATCGTGTATTGTTTTATTGACATTCGCTAGTTAGTTTGAAGAGGCGAATAATGTTTTGTTGTTTTCAATACATCAGGTTGTGTACATATTTCATTATTTTATCTCAGTCCTAAAACAGATGAACATGTCATACAATTCCATTCGGTAGGTTCTTTGCGAGTCTTGATTGTTCAAATAGCCAGAAAATGATTTGACGAGGAACACCGAAATCAATATCAGCGCCTGGATTCTGAAGATTCAACATTTGCCATTGATAATCAGCCATTGAGTGTTGTTTAACTTCCTTGAAGAATTGATCAACACGTTCCAATATCTATTTCTCTATTGTATCTTCCATTTCTATCGTGTCCTGATATTATCTTCCTGAATCTGATATCAACTTGTTTCTCTAATCCATTCCTTTCGACTTATATCTCACACCTACATCCAAGCCACGTTTATCAATAGACAACTCGGCTTCATTAAATGAAAACAAAACGTAAACCTCTCTGCTGGATCAGCCAACTTGATCGCGTTACCATCCTTACACTTGATGCATTAATAATTATTCAATTATCGAAACGTTAGCAAAGAATTTCATGTGATTGTTGAATCACATTGGTTGGATCACATGATTAATCTGAAGACACTTCCATGAGACATGTAGTAGAATGTGAGTCATTATCAATAACTGTGACTATTCCAAATCGTGATTATTTATATCTAACCATTCGAACATTTTGGGATATTGAAGTGTCTTTTTTCTTCATCCGGATGCATCCAGAACCTACGAAAAGAACTTCGCGATACTCTCATTCTGAAATTACTCCTGTGAGAACTGAACAATCACGAATATTATATAATTTTTCCCTCTCTGATATATGCTAGCTAATTGAGATAGAACTAGAAAAATATTCCTTCGTATAGGCTGTAGAGCAATGGATTATTTCGAATGTTATCCAGATAACTACTGAATTAAATGAAGCAAATGATCAACATTTTGAACAACTTTTGTGAACTCTCAATTGTTGGTCCATGGAACGACGTTGGAAATATAAACAAAATATATTAGTGTTTTACTGAACACTTTTTGTGGAATAATACCAAACAAGTTTTCACTTTCTTTACACGGAAACATTTTGTACCCACCAAACAAAAAGTGTGAGTTTTGATGTGCCCTATCACCTCTCACAGTGTGTGGGTATGTCTTTGGGACACCCCATCAAACCATTGATTACCGACATGATTTTTGAAAAGTGCTGAGGTAATGATGTAGGAACACTGATTCAGATTTCTCATTTTGGTGATTGAAACTCAGTTTGGTACTGATTTGAAGGATTTATTTATTCATCAGAAACATCCACGTTACCCTGATTACATGTTTCTGCCTCTTCGGTACATAATTCAGAATACAACATAATCCTAATGCAAATGGGTTGAGAGAGGTTTGGTGCAAAGTTGATATTATTACCCATTTTTAATTTCTATAATAATCAGGTACATCCAAATTGATTCGATACAGGAGTTCAGGAGAGTCTACATAATTATTGATCAATTTATAGAGAAAAATAAGACCACGATGGCTCCTCCTGTAGGTACTCTAATTTGCGATTTCCAATTCAAGCCTTAATGGTTCATATGAAACAAATCCAGGGTGAGCCCCATATTTCTTGTAGAATATATATTTGAGAAATTTATTTTGAAGGCTTTCTATATGTTTGACATTTCCTTTGCTGAGATAGTTATTCCAAATCGAACATCCGAATTCAAGTTTGCTTCTAACCAGAGCATTATAAAGATAAATAATAGATTCGACAGAAGTGAAATTGAGACTTGAGCGTTTTATGAAACCAACTGATTTGTATGCTCGGGAGAGAGCATTTTGAATGTGCCACTGAAAGCTGAGATTTGAAGAATATATAATTTTCCTAGATCAACCGCTTCACTGACTCTTTCCAGGGATATATTTCCCATGGTGTATATGTGATGGCTTGGATAATCAGGTACAAATGCCAGAGTATCGTTATATTCATATTCAGTGTTGTTGAAACATGGATCGTTTCGACACTTCGGAAATGCTCTTATGTAATTGCATCTCTGAAAATTCCATCGAACTGCCCATCATGTATGAATAGTCCGATGTCCCGGATTTATCGATCTGTATGATATTCATCTCCAGATCCCTAGTCCCAAGTTCATTTTGCTCTTTTTTTCCAATATTCGGCCATCACGAATCCACAGAACGAGTGCTATTAAAAGTTCTGCATGATTATGGCAAGAAATCTGGGTTTGGGAATCGAGTTTCGGGAGGTAAATCTGGACAACCTGAATGAGATTATGAATTCATATGAGTGAACGGAATCATTCCAGTGCAGAGACATGAATTTGCACTCGAATAGTAATTGATCATGAAAATTTTGACCAACATAAGTCTGTCACATGTTACAACATCGTATCATCAAGTCATCTTGGTGCGATGACTTCGATGAATTCCGTGAAATGTATTATGGCTTATAGTTTCATGATCATTTCCTTCGATATACTAATGTTAGTCAGGATATAACTTACTTGCGAGACAGTTGAATATATTTTATATAATAAATTACCAATCGAACCTCCACCTTGTGCATCATATGAGTTACATTTCACATCAACAAATATTTTCAATAAAATCAAGGAAGATGGAATGCAACTGATATGGCATTCTGGACTTCGATTGGATACAAGAAGCTACGCAAATTTCCACCCAAATGGGCATTGATTTCGGAGTGTGAGTCAACAACTAATATAGCTGGATCACTTTTGTGATTCTCGCGATCACTGGAAGATGAATTTGATTTGAGGCATTGTCATTGTCAATCGGTGAACTGCCTTAGTGACTTCCAAAAACAGCATCGCTAGTTCCTTTCTTTCGGAATTTTTTCCATTCTAACAATTCGAAAATATTTGAAATGAAGATAAAAGCTGGGAGATGAAAAATTAAGTAGTTCACTGTATCGGGTTCTTTTTATGAATTTGTCCTGTTTATGGTCAGGGGTAATAGGCCTTTGAATGCCTTGTCATGCTTTGGAATACGGAACTCTGTAAGTGACATACATACTGATGGCAGATTATATACCACATGAAACTGAGAGAATTATTGAATGTTGAATATGTATGAATATGGTTCGTAACGAATATTATCATCATGATTGATGAAATCCTCCAATCACCTTATTCATCCTGTATCGAATAAGTCATCGCCACAGAGATAACCTAATTCAACAAGCTATCAGATGAAACATTCCGAAACGATCTCGGTAGTTGTTGCATAGAATGAGGAACAGAGAATGAGAATTCCAAAATAGGATAGGAAATTATAGCATCTTTCAAAAGGCAGAACTTGATATGAAAGAATATCCATCTCAGAAAGCGATTCAATGAAGCAGAATCAATCCACGAACATAACTGCACACGATTCGATTAATTATTGTGATGAAACAGTATGTATTCTCATTTTTCAGCTTTTCATGGAATTTTCTCTCCTCGTTTGTGAAAAATAGAGTAGAAGTTATTAAAAATTATTTCAATATATTTGTAGTAAGGCCAAATTTGGGATCTGCCCCAAAATGTCACTGCTCTTGAAATTAAACCTTTAGATACCTAAAAGAGAAATTCTCTATTGGTCAGTGATACCTTGTTCTTGAAAAAATTCGGAAATACAAATATATTTAATGAGACCTCTACTTATCTTGGTGGACGTTTCGGGAACGAATCTGCTCCCGTTCTCAGCACAATTAAAATATTTTTCTCTTCGCAAAATTTCTTTTAACTTCTACTCTATTTTTCAGAAACGTGGAGAGAAAATCCCATGAAAAGCTGAAAAATTATTGTACCACCTCCTCGAAGAACTCACAGACAGTATTCAGTTTGTATTCTATTCCAAAATCAGGTGATATCGATAATACTCAATCGTCATCCACTTTCTAGAGAGAGTAGACGTACGGAATTGCTCGAGAGTCTCAACACTTATCCTATTCTGAATGAAATGTAATTCTTGAACCCTTCAGATCATAAGAGACAGAGTTCTCCTCTCAATCGTACTATGTTGATGATATTCATGGAATTTTGAAATACCTTTGTTCTTTAAGATCCAATTCATGATTTTATCATTGTGACGGCTCGATATGTTATTGTTCATGTACACTTTGTGTAGGAAAATAGTTGATTGATTTGATTCGTTATCGTCAAGCTCTGGCAGTGAGTCAGAGTCGAAAAAAGGATGGAAAAACTGTTCGATTATCTGTAACAATCATAGTGGTCAACAGGTCCAGAATCCACCATTCTGTTCATATCGCTAAGCATAGCACTCGCATACATAGCTCTTTCTACGATCTTACTTATTTCACTTGATACTGTTATTTGTCTATAATTATCTACACTGAGTGAGTCATCCTTTTTGAAAAAGGAGTTACTATGCCAATTTTCAAACTTTCAGGGAATTCACCATCTTCTACTGGAATCATAATGAAGGTTCTGCTATGAAACAAGAAATATTTTTGATCAATTCAGTAGATATGCAACCTGCTCCCATGGCTGATTACCTCAAAGACTTCTTGTTTGTCAGCAGGAGCAAAAAAGAATGAGCAACTGTCATTCGATATGCACTTTGTACAATCTGTCATGATACTATCAAAATGCTTTTCATTCAACGAATTGACAGACTCACTAAACTGTTTCGCGAAACTATTTGTTACAACGAATTCACACACAATTATTTCATCATCTGTCTTCAATTTGATCTGCTAGTTGATTTTTGTTTGACCTGTTTCTTCTCTGACTAACTTCCATACATATTTTTTTTCTATCGGATTTTTCTCATTTTCTATTGACATTTGAACATAATTTTCTTCATCACTGTTATGTTTCACCTGTGATACGGACTCTTATTGTCCAGGGTCGAAGAACGACTTCATGATCTTTTTGAAAAAGTTTGACTTCTGTCGAAATTATTTATTGTCATAACATTTTTTTTATCAACCTTTGATTAACATGTCAAGTTCCAACAAGTATACAAGGTATACCACAAAAATACCAATAATCAACTATGACATTTCTCCTCCTAGTAATCTGATTGATAAATTGCTATTTTTCAACATCTAATACAATCAATCGTGATACAGGTCGACGAAATATCGTGCCGCTACTAGTCTTAACATCAGCTTCCGTCGGAGTATTATACAAAGTTCCTTTTTTGATCGTTGCCAGGATCCTGTTCTTATGTTGACGAAGCCAACAAAGGAGCAGTATCATTGATGTTTTCGTTCGCCCTCGATGACAAGTCCCGCATTCGCGCAACCTTGGCATCAATTCGGAATCGCTCTCTCGATCCCGACCGCATATTCCCAAAGAACTAGCAGCTGCTTACGCATCCTCTGGATACCCTTGAACTGCTGTACACGCGAACGGAAGCAGGACGGCTGCCGGCGCACAGGCAAGATGAAAACTGTTGCATGCACCACTTTCTCGCTTTCCCCCGTCCCAGCCAATGCGAGCTCGAGAAGCTTTCCCGTACGCGAAGCTGGCCATGTGGACGCGGACGGGATCCCGTTGCTCCAGCGGTCGAGGATTATCCTTCCGATATGCCGATATCCCAAATCCGGTCGACTTCAAAAATGGGCGAGATGTCAACATCGGAGTCAGCTCCGTTCTTTGTCCAACCTCAGAGAGCCGTTTGGATTTCATCTATTCTGGAAATATCTAACAGGAGACCTATAACAAGGACAATATCCCCTAGTATCTGTCGTTTGAGTGAAATGAATAAATTTTCGAATTGGACAAGGACGTCTTGAGATTGAATCGAAATGGGGATCTGAGAATGTAGTACAGTTCAATGCAACTAAAACTCAAGCTTGTATGTTCACCAAGAAGGCTGATCACACGATGCCCAATTTGATGATGTCGGGTACCAATGTTCCTATGAGGTCGTCACTATCCATGCTGGGTGTCACCACCAACAGTGCTCTCTCATGGGACGATCATGTGAGGTCCATCGCGAAAACTGCTTCACAAAAACTTGGTTTCCTTTTCCGTGCGAAAAGATACTTCACATCCCAGCAACTGCTTATGATCTACAAAGCACAAATTCGACCTGTCCTAGAGTACTGATCACATGTTTGGAACTAAGCCCCCAAACATACGCTAAAGCTCTTAGATTCAATTCAGAAGAGAGGTATTCGTCTAGTCGATGATACAACACTCACCAAATCATTGACCTCTCTAGATCATGGTAGAAAGGTCGGCGATCTCTGTCCTTTTCTTAGATACTTCCACGGTCAGTGCTCAACGGAAATATCATCTATTATGCTGGTCATCCCTACACTGTCAGGATCGAGACTTGTGGAACATCGCTTTATCAAGCATCATTCATCGATAGAACGGCAAAGTTGTGGAATTCTTTGCCTAGTGAAATCTTTCCTGATGCTTACAACCTCCAAACTTTCAAGAAAAATTCCAACACCTCCCTTCTTTCCCAAAATTCCACCGCTGGCTAACACGATGTTCCTCGAACATCATAGGTTTCCTTCTCGTGTTGTCCACAAATAAAAAAAAAAAAAGTCACAAGATTTCTCACCGGAAACTCTTCTCAAGCGTGGCACTTCAACGAAATTGGAATTCCCAGATGCAATAACTCTGCTGGAGCTGCAGGTGCTCTACTCTCTGTGCAACAGCCAAGCGTTCGTGAGGAACTTGGAGTACATGAAAGTGGCTTGAGGAGCACTTCCACAGAACATCAGCTCCCAGTGCTCAACGATCTTGGGTAGATCAAGGGTCAAGCTGGCATATTATATCAAAAGAGTCACTCCCACAACTTACATCAGATGATTCGTTGCGACCTGGTTCCTTCAGATATTCCAGGATTTTCACGGAATCTATTCGTGGTATTCCTCCCACAGGCAGCTGGTATGATTCCAGTATGTACAAGGTTTTTTCGATGTACAGTATCGCAATCCATCGCGATGTTGGGGTTTTTCTTCGTTAGTGATATCAGCAAATTTTGTTCGACCCCAAATCAAATCATACAATATGCTGATAACATCAATATACTCAAAATAATCAAATCGAACAACTCATTGAAAATAGTAACGGGGCATCTTATGAGTTCAACCATTTTTGTAGAGAAAATGGTCTAGCATTAAATGGATGCGTTTCCTGTCAAGAAATGTTCCACCTGAATTCTACCTACATACAGATAACAAATCCATCAAAAGTGTGGAAACGATAAAATTTTCAGGACTAACAGTAGATTCCAAACTTACCTGGGAAGCTCACATAAATACAGTAACTTCAAAACTAAGCACTTACTGTTATATGATAAGGAACTTAAGGGAAACTGTATCATTTCACGTATTGAAACTTCTCTATTATGGATTAGTACAATCAACCCTCCAACTCAAACTATGTATAAATGTATGAAAATAAATTGAGTTGTTAGATCACAAACGATACCCATTTGTGATGGTTTATATACACCTGATTGTAATTATTGAATGAATTTCATCATCAATATTGTTATTACCACATTCTTTCAATTTTCTCTGAGTTCACTCATTGCCGCCTCTAGATTTCCAACTATTGCTGATCTCTGAGAGACAACCTGCTCAATTTTCTCAGATGAATTGGAAATAAAGAATTCAAGAGCAATCAAACTTCGATCCAATATGAAATACAAGGAAGAGGAATAATTCCATATTGCTTTTATCTTCGCTTCCGTAGCAATTTTCTCATGAATTCGAGGACTACTTCACTATATTCTGGGATATGAATTTCTACAAATGGTTATGTTATTTGGGATAAGTAGAAAATGAATCCTCATTCACAAAGATGAGTTTTTTGCATTAGAGCAAAAAACTATTTAGATAAACTAATTGATGTTGTTTGTATGCATAGTAATGAATTCACGTTCAATTTACAAATTGTACAATTCAGAATGGTTCAATTGAAATTTCAATGATGATCGGTTATGGTGAAATATATTTTCGTCAATTAGAATTTGACACTTGGAGAACAAAAGAGTAATCGTTTACTACTATGCATACAAATCAATCAATAAGTTTATCTAAATAGTTTTTTGCTCTGATGCAAAAAACTCGAAGGAAGTTGATTAAAGTGCTATATTTCTTGTTTTTACAATTTTTCTTACACTGAACTCAGTATTGATGTTTTCAAAATAACAAGCTCTTTCAAAATCTGTAGAGATATATAGGGTGTCCCATTTGGATCACTTGGATCCATACTTTATCCCAATACTGTATATATAGATGAAGAGTCCCACAACTGTTTCATTCCGATGTTCCATCATTAATCATGAGTTTGTTTCGTTTCATTCGTTTCATCAACTAGATTTGAATTAGTTACGTGTATTATGTCCAAATCACAGCATTTCTTTTAATGTTCTCATCGACATTCCTCAGAAAACTTGTTCATCTCGTACCAATTCTGCCATGGAAATTCTATGGTGTGCATCCATGTTCCCAACAATCATCATCAATTGCATGTTATCTTTGGGTCGCCGAGCATTGCTCAAAGACTGATGACCAAGTACAGAATCTACGGGCGAATATGTCAATGGTTTGATTAACTCGATTAGCTAGAACACCAGGGTATAGATAAGCTCGATCATTCTCGAGAAGCACATCAGTTAGACTAACGGTTGAAAATCAACGAGGATAATATATTGTGAGTCTTTTGATGGATACTGCAGGCTGAGTAAGAAAATGAGAAATATGCGTTTGGCAGATTAAAATCGATCACGTTCTCTTGAATTGTTGGAAGACCACTGAAAATCTGAAGAGGTTGCCAGGGAATAGATAGTGCGGATTTTTGTGGTCCTACTGATCCAGATCCTCTGGATTCATCAAGGATGATGAGTAAATTCTGAAGGTACTCAAACCCACATTTTGAATTTGCACGTAAATAATGCAGATTGATTGATCATTTTTTTCGGATGATCAGGAGAATCAACTCTGTAGTATGAGTTCTCATTGGTAGGTTTTCATAGCTGAAGATGATATTCAATTTTGTTCGTAAAGAGGCTATCATCGAACTGTCAGGCCAATTTCAGCACCGAATTTTGTTGAAAACATCAGGTCGAGCTTTGTTTTCAAGCCGAATGGAGCATTTCCATTAGGAAAATGGGGTGTTCGCAGCAAAGCACAAGAGGAAAAGCGGCAGACTGGAATCAGTGAGAGGTCATTTCTCCTTCCAGAGAATGGTGAATTCGCAAAAAATTCAGTCCAAGATGTCAGAATACAAATATGCAGAAATGTCAGTCGTGTCCTCATAGAACAGGAACAATGTATTCCTTGTGAATCAATTTTTAGCAATGTCATGAGGGCTGAGATACTGAATGATGATGATAATTATAATCATCAATTGGAATCAGGAGGATGATGGATATAGCGATCGATAGATTTTCAATATTTTCCGTGATTTCTTCAGAAGCATTCACTATTTATGGAAAGAATACATTCCTGCGCCTTTCCAAAAACTAGTTCATTTGTCGAAAGTATGATGATAACAACTTCGAGTTTCATTTCCAAAGGACATTGAACACTCATCTAATACCATCATTCGAAGCCCGAATAGAATATATCTCGTGGAATATCAAATGATAAACAACATCGTCTGGGTGTGACTGACCTCACTTCCAGAACTCAGCTGGAATCAAATTCCATTTTCTCCCAGACATTTCCATGAAAACATATTCGCCAAGTCTGAGTGGAGAAAGCATATGCATACACATACCTTCCAATATTCGTTACCGACTTGACAGCTCACAATTGCTGCTTTCATACACAATCTATAATACCGCAGAGATGTCTTCATACCAACCACATCATGCTCTCAGATGAAAGGTTTTCGTTCGCTCCATCAATGTAGACTGTTCTGTTGTTTCGGAATCGATTTCTATTGTCTTTATAAAGTCTTGCTGGTAGGCTCTGATGATATGAATAAGTGAGGGGGGGAAGGGAGTTTCGTTCTGTGAGACGATGTTGAACGACCACTTCTGATGGGCGACTATTGTAGAGATCAATTATAATTCCCAACGTTCTGAAAGGTACAATGCGAATTCATGAGAAAAACTATTGGAGCTCAGACAGAACTTTCAGAAACAGAACAGGAAATTTCAAAATGTCACTTTACTGTTATTGAAATTCCTCGGAATCCTAAACCATGGTGGGCAAGGCTCACACACCGTCCATTTTCGTTGAAATCCTTTCCCCAATGTGGATACACAGGAAAAGACAAACAATTATGAGTTCTGCAAAATATTCTTCATTATTTGTTGCTTCCCGTCCCCCCAAAAAAAAATATTATCGACGCCCTTGATGGTATTAGATAGAGAAGGGTGCTGACGAAACTACATTGGACGATTTGGATTTTTGGTTTGTCATTTCTATTAGCTCTGATCGAAAGTTATCATAATATACTCACTCCGCCAATAATGGAAATATTCAGATATCGAAACTTCCGCCGCTTTATCAAGTGTTGGCATTCCTTGACTGTTTTGAATTCTCATTGATATTGTTTCATAACTGAGTATATATTCATCAATTCAGACGATGTAAATGTTCCTGAAATTCTTGAAGAGAAGAGAAGAGACTTTGACGACTTCCGATGCGTGATGTAGGTAAACGTATACATGTGTATGTAATTCGATTCCAGGTGTTGCCAATTCTTAGCTCTGAGTCAAGATGTCATGGATTTCCGCAAACCGAACTTCATGTAACTACAGATGGAGATCCATATCCGATCAAAATTTCTGGATGCAAAACTTGGAATTCAAATGAATACTTCAGTAACGTATTCATGAAACATTCCTGAACTTCGATAGTTACATGCGTTGTAGAAGCTAGCAGATACAACCGGTTTCGTTTTTTTCGTCCATTAAGTGAATTCTCATCGATTATATCAAATATTTATCATTATCACAACGTAAAAATTCGCTGTGACTCGCTTCTATTCGCTCCACCCTCTTAGCAGGGTTCCCACCAAATCAGACAGAGGTTTCAGTCAATATATGCGTTTATTCTGTTCATAACCCGCCTAATCTGCTGCCTCAACTTCATCAGTATTATTGCTATTCAACAATTATAACTATAATAACTGATAATCATAAGAAACATAGTGTCCACATACTGCATCGCTCAGACACACTGATAACTGAGAAGTGATCACGACCATAATAGTTTGAAATTCAAGTTTCAATAATCGGCCCGACACCTCGATATTATGAATCATAATTGATTTGAATATGTATTCTGCAACTTATAGTCGTTTTGTTTCGTATGTTTCACAGTTTATACTGTGACATCCTCCCTATATAAAGGGTATCGTATGGTGTCGAATTACCGGACGGGCAGGTTTACTGAAGAGTCGAATTGATATTATTTTCCATATTAATTTTCAGAATCGCGGAGAAAGAATGGCAAAAGCATACCACCTCGACGAATACCCTTCCGACAATACTCCCTCTCAATTTCGAGAGAATCAGTCCTGGACAAAATTGTTCCCACGAACAATCAGATCATCAATAACCTTGGGCTTCGCCTCGACCACTGGCCTGACGTTTCCCGCCTCTACAACCTGTATCTGGAGCCAGATGCCCTTAACCTAGCGATATTGAACCCGGACCAATGGATGCCTAGGTCGCGCGCTGACGTCAGTGGCGTCGGCGCTCTCCTCCTCGCGCCAACTTTCCTCTCGTAGACGTCGCGGCGTCCGACAGTGTTCCAGCGACGGCCAGTCATGGAATTGGCTACCGAGACACCGTCCGATTCCATCTCGTACTTGATTGTGGATCAGAATCGGTCGGAGAGCGACACTCTGGAACAAGGTAAATCGATGTTGTTTTCCGTCCATGTTGTTGTTTTCCATCGAACCGGAGTTTCATGAAGTTGCGACCTGCGACGAGCGTGAGTGTAAATCAACAGGTAGACTCTCTGCATGTGTAGAGGAACTGCAATAAACATCACAATATATCGTATTCAGCTCCATTATATTTGTTTCACGTCAAATTTTGTTCACTTCACTGAATACCACTTGAGTCCCATAAATTACATCAATCGGAAACGTTCACCCCTCAGAAGGCTGAGACATACGAAGTAATATGAAAATCATCTTGCTTCTCAATGTATATCTGGTTCATAGTTTCAGTGTGAGGTTAAAATTGACAGTATCCTTAATGAACATTAGAAACGCTCCAAGGCATCTCACTACAGGTCGGTATATTCAGATACGCAATAACAGGAATGGGAGAATTCGAAGATCAGATAATGGAAGGATATTGAACTGAATCGAAGAACTACTATTTTTCATGGATTGACTGTACAAAATCGAATTTCATTTGGAAAAAGCACAGTGCTCCTGAATGATCAGAGGCAGCAGTATTTTTCATGACTTCACATAATAGAAATAGGTGTTTAGTCGAGTCGAGTCCTTGCTAAAAATCCAAACTTTATGAAACTTCAGTCAGTTTTTTGTTGGTACTCATTACTGATACACTACATTTCATGGACAATGAACTTTCTTCTTTCTTCTTTCCTACGACACAGACTAACCTATTCAATTTTGTAGAGAATTGAATCATCTAGGAGTAGCATTGGTATAACTCATTTTTTGACCCCACAGGTAGTAAGATACAATGGACCATTCCACAAATTCGTGGAAAAATGCTAGAAATATCCTTTTTCTTCAAAATATGTACCTCCAACCCTAGATATGTGATATTCTATATGTGCCTATGTGTTTTTGTGTGATTATCTATGTATACAAAAAACATTCAAATATTCTCATGATAGTGTTTGTGATCTCAAATTGTAGCAACTTCTCAATATCGAATCTGTTGACCGCTTGTCAGAAACATAAATCCTGTGATATAGTATCTAACGAGCTCCCTTTGGAAATGTGGACAAACTCGAAAGAGTCCCATTTTCAAGGCCACGTCTGGGACACGTCTGAAATATGCACTGTTTCGAGACCAACTATTCTTCGCTCAATGAATCGACATTCCAAAAACGACGATTTCCCTTTCCGAAATGACCTTGTTTTGATCCCGGATTGGCTTGAATGCAATCACACACGGAATTGAAACTTCTTGCTTTTATGATTCGTCTAGCCTTCGTAGCATTCTTCAACAATTTCTTGTCCATTTCTGGAGGTCTGTATCTTGGTAACATGTGGTTAGAGAATGATTTTGGCCGATGGTTTCAAAGGAAACTTAATGCTCTTCGGAATTGGATACAGTAATCTGGGACGTAGGACGTGGAAGAAAATAGGTAAAGTGCAAAAGTTGCAAAACAAACATGAATTTTTGAATTCACCTGAATTTGAATTGACTTGAGTTCCAGAAAATTTGGAAGGATTTCACTTTCCACTACTGGGCTATTATAAGAGATAGGAGAATGAAATTATTATATCTCGTTGACTTCACATAAGATTCCTGATACACTCGACTATTCCAGTACATCAATGATCACAAAAAAAAATCGTCAATGGAAGAAGTGAAAAAAAATCTCGTTGTCTATTTGAGGCCCCATCAATATCAATATCATTTTGGCTCTTTCATTATTTGTCTTCATCGAATCACTATTCGATATCTTCAGATATTCCCAGACAAATGATTGAAACACCAAATATTGCTGATATTGAAACAGTTTCCATTGAATCATTATAATTGTACCAAATTCACAACTGGTTCTGGGAAAATATCAATTCAATACGCGCTCTATTTTCAATTCACTTTGTCATTTAATTAGTGGTTTCCTGACGTGGCATACCCATGCTACTCCAATTAGGTATCAAGTATAGTGAACTGGTACAGACAGAAGGACGGATTCTATCAAAATTATTTCCTCTCATTTCAACTCCACAATTCACACTCAGTCCACAATGATGTCCATTGTGGCAGTAGAAATATTAGGTGTCGCAAATGCATATCTGATCATCTGGTAGAATATTTCAGATAAAAGTGACCTGCAGACTTGCCTGCAGATAAAGTTACAGATTGGTATTTCTGCTACTTTCTATCCACTAGTTTGTTAACAGACAGGTAAGGTACCTATGTTGGCAAAAGTGATGAATAAATTCAATGGAATCATTTGTTTGTTTTCATGATGACAATGTTTCATAATCTCTGAAAATACTTATAGCTGTTGTATGCGTTATACTTGTTCAGAATGAATATACCCTAATAATATGAAGTGGACAGTTGAGGACGTAGATAATCATAAAGTAATAATAATAACAATATTGATGTTTATTCATGTTGTACACATTAGTATAGGTACATTTCTATACCTAACATTACAAAATGAACATAGAGAAACCCGCAAAAGCTGAGGAATAAAAAAAAAACATCAAATAGTATGAAGCAATTTTTTTTTTGGTTCCATGAACAATGAAAATAAATAAAATAGTAGTTAATTTGCAACAAACTCAAATCTGATATTATGAACGAAATGTTTCATTCTTGTAAAAAGGTTTTCTTTCCTGCAGAACACGAACAGAGAATGCAGATAAAATATTGTATCGTCGATATTGGGATACATTGAGGATTCATTCGAACACTCAAGTTTTATGCGACAGGACAACTCTCGGTATAACTTTTTCATCAGGAATTTAGCTATCTATGTAATTTTCAGGTCAGATTCCTTATTTTTCACGAAGTCTGACCTCGAAGTGTGATTGTACAGTGTGAGTAGCTATCAAAGATTGTGAGCTCACAAAGAATGGAACAAGAGTTTCATCTTGAAATGCATTAAATCTGTATCAACACAGTGAAACATGTGATTAACAGATGGGATTGTTCCACATTTCCAGTGAAAGAAATCAAAACGACGTTTCGAAATACTTTGTTGAAATCGCATTGTCTTCCTGATGATAAAAGTGGACGTATTTCGGGCATTCCTTATCACTGTTTCATAATTTTCGGAGTTATTCACAGTGAGTTTCGAAAACTCCCTCTCTTCAATAGAACAACATCTGCATGCTTTTGTTGTTCAGATTTCTGCAAAGTTGCTGCCACTGATAGGGGCAATAATCAACAAAGGATTCAGTGAAAGCTCTGTGAAGACTGATCCGATTGTAGCAACACATGTATGACAAATCCGTGATTCATTCTCATCTAGGATCCTGTTCCATATCGGTGCAATACTATTGCTATGGGATCATTCGAAAGTTTGTACTCAGTCAGAAGTTGATAGTATTTGAACACCGTCATTTACTCGCTGAATGTATGGAACAAACAAGGGCTATTCTGGTGACAATTCTGAATTCTGAATTCTTCTCGATGAGCCTTGGAATCTCCGATGTATTGATAACTCAGTCAAAGTGTGTATATTATTCGTGATATCATCGAATAACTTTGATTCAGAACATTCAATATTATTTTTCGTCCATGAGTGCATTGAATCGTAAATCATATCCAAACTTCAATTGATTTTTGTATGTGACCTATTCGTAATGTGTTGACACCATAGCGAACCCTAACGGTATTATCATATCCTGGGATGATTGAAAAATATTTTCCATTAACAATACGGGTTCAAGTATCAACTCAACAGACAGTCAGTCCAAAGTGAATTTCGCATAGGTATGAGAAATTTGAAAAATATTATGAGAGACGATAAGTTTTTTTCTATGAACCAGTAGCAAATATCTCAAGGTGTTCCATTTGAGATTCCATAGTTTGTTCTATTTTCTTTCAGAATCAGTAGCTGAGTCGATAATAACACCAAACTCACAAACCCACAAATCGATGAATCATCTTCTATAATACACCCCCATAATAGGAATCTTATGTATAACAATAATTTCTTCTCTTTCATTCGAAATTTATGTTTTAACGAGGAATACCAGACTACAATTTTAGATGACCATGCTTCCAATGATAATCATCCTAGATGTTCTCAGAATTTGGTATTGAAATTGAAATGAATATACAATGACGAGATCGGAGTTCATGGAAAATGATGTGAACGTAATAATTATCAGGTGTTTATGAAAATTCAACACCGAGTTCATGAGGGATTTCTTGAAGAATCAATGAACTAGAAGTGTCTGACGAAAAAAATACATTTCTCAGGTTTGGAGATGAAACTCACAGAAGACGATCAGAACAGTCACGAAACACGAATAGAGTTGGTGTGCCAAGCTGCCCCTGAATACTGTCTGAATCTCACACTATAAAAAAAAATCGTTACGGCATCCGT
This sequence comes from Gastrophysa polygoni, assembly GCA_963576655.1. Taxonomy (NCBI): domain Eukaryota; kingdom Metazoa; phylum Arthropoda; class Insecta; order Coleoptera; family Chrysomelidae; genus Gastrophysa; species Gastrophysa polygoni. The sequence continues at coordinate 4,216,171 of OY755083.1, read as the reverse complement.
ATTCAAAATACAGGATCTTCATACGAAAACGTACGTTCTTGGTGCGAAACTGAATGATGTTCAAATCCACAAAATTCGGACTACAAAATCTAAAGACAGTTTCATTCAAAAATACTCTATACGAACCGTCCAACCAGCGACCTCTATGAGAGTCAGACATAAAAACGAATCCATGCGACATGTGAGCTTCCAAAACATTTTCATACAAAAATTCCATCTCATGTAGCCAGTAGTTTTGAAATAATCGTAAAAAAAGGTGTTTATATTTTCTTTTCAAGGAATATTATTCACTGAGACAACCACCTTTCTCCGAAACACCCTGTGAATTAGATTGATGGATTGGTCTCATATAGAATAAATCGCTTATAGCAATTTATTTTGAGTAGAGCAATGGAAAGTGAAAAGCATGATGAATTCATTTATTACTCTGTAAATATCTGTTTTCATCCGTCCCAAGAGATCAATGAATCTACTGATACATCGATCAATAGCACGACAAAATATCGACAAACAGATTAGTTGAAGAATGCATATTATGATTTTCTGCAAATTCATAAAGAATCTGTTTTGTCTTCACATCCTGTTGAAAAAATGCTGATGAGATGTGAATAATATTGCAATCCGCCAAAATCAGACGACCGCTTTCATCTGTTTGGAAATGTGTAATTAAAATATCTCCAAATCGAACACAAAATCTTAATTATGGACGGGATAAATAGATATCGTCAAATTAAAGAAAGACGTGGGATTACTCGAGGAACAGTTATTGAGAAAGAAAATAAATTGAACTCATCACCCACTGTTCAAAATTCCATCTATACAATTATCAGATGGTGAGTTCTCCCACCTCCATGGAATATTGAAATTCCATCACATTTAATATCCTCACGTAGATGGCATCAATACAGTTTTGGAATAGTGAGCTATCGTTATGTGTCAATTGCGCACATCTGGTCTTCTTCTTTGGCGGTGGATAATGCAGTATAATGCTCATTGAAATCCAAATTGAGTAACGAGAACTTTGGATATACTTGGAACATGCAGTTTTCATATACCCCAGAACTATCACTCCTCCAAGATGTAGTTGAAATGGCACCCGGCCACTTCTGTCAATAAATTTGGACAGTTAAGTAAATTTCTTCATCATTGTGAACGAGATAGAATGATGATATAGATTCTACTTAGGCGCCTCTAAACTTTAAGTTACGTCTTCCAGGCGAGAGCGTTGAATATCGATTTTCCAATTTGCACTCCTTCCTAAACTTCTTGCACTCTCATATTTCAACCCCTCTTTCACATGATAATAGCAGGAAACTTTTTCTCAAGTTATTATTGCTCGTGAGATATACGGATTTCGTTCAAGGTAACAAAGGGATATACCAGATTGTGAATTTTCATGAAATATTGCCAAAAACTGTACTGAGTTGAACCAAGTTTGTTCTAGCTTCTTCTCTTCCTGTTGAGTTGAAAAAATGATCAGCGACTGATTAGTATCCTCAAAGATATCCTTCAGAAATTGCCATAGAGAGTGATTGTCCGTATTCATGTCAGCCTCTTCAATTTTATGTATAGACAGGCTGGCATGAATCATTTTTAATTCTCAGGTCTACTGACGATGGCAACTTAGCTGCCAAAATACGTACTCAGACTTTTCTGAATATTGTTGTGGTTTCTTGGATATACAGTTATATATACAGTTTCCGTAACTATAATAATAAACTTCATTTGCTCAGTTTCAGGTAATAACTCACAAATGTAATATAAAAATATACAGTATAATAATGGCATTTCCATAAAGATATTCGTTCATAAATATATATTTAAATGGATCTATCATGTATGTGCTATTTTATAGTTCAATCAGCAAATAAATAGAGAGAACAAATAATAAGGGTTTTTGGTATCAATAAAACGAAATAGATCTATCCTGGCTATACCAGAAATCCATTTCACTATTTTGGATTTGAATAAATTGTATGTATTGATTCGTTTAACATATAATGGCAATTCGTTAAAAAACTTTGGTCCCAAGATTACCGAGACTTTACCGAAAACTCGGTTCCCACATATTTATGCTTTTCATCTGAAGTTGAATAATTGAGATCAGCTTGCTATGCCTTGAGGTCATTGAGGGAGCACTGCAGTCAAAAACTACTTCTTACTCTGTATTACGCGAATTTTCACTCTCAAATTCGATATGGCATAATGAATTGGGGAGCTGGCACTGATTGTTCAAGAATATTAACTTTACAAAAATCCGCGGTAAGAATTCTCTGCAATCTTCCCTGGGGACACTCATGCAGGGAGTCGTATAAAAATAATAAAATTTCAACCATAGTTGATACTTACATTTATGAAATATCGTGCTATGTTCATAAGAATCTTTCATTGTTTAGCTGCAAAAGATCCAAGCATAATTACCCTACGAGATTTAAGAACAATTTACTTCCGGCAAAGCACTCGACCAAGTTTTACCAAAGAAACTTGTATTACAATGGCTGCAGAATCTATAATAACTTACCTGAAGATGTACAAATTGCGCCAAATATTTTCATTTTCAAAAATAGGCACAAAGGCTTCTTGACCCGAAAGAATTTCTACAGACTTCTTCCGAATTCTTTCCTTAGATGATGTTAGGAACAATGTGGGTCTAGTTGTATACATTTATATATTTGTGGTTCGTCTTTATTCGTGTTTTACTGATAGTCTATTTCATATTACTTGTCTTGTCCTGTGTATACTTCCATTTACTGACGCTCTCGACAATTTATTATGCATATCATTGTAATGGTTTTGATAACTTATTGTTGATTGAAGTATATCATCATTATTATTATTATTGATAATTCTCCCAAGAAAATCAGTGGTGGAGTATTGTGGTAGTTTTTCGAATCCAAATAATCATCCAGTGTGCCTACTATACTAATTCGTCCGTTTCCTTCACAGACGACTCAGACTGGCTATCAGGTATAACCTTCCTCATTGTCACCCTATTGGTGTTAAGTGCAATGACATTAGTTGTTGTAGCCGCGTTGAGCTTCCAGTGCGCTTCCACTTGGCGATGGCTGCGCGAAAAGGCCTGCAGCAGGGCCTTGGCCGGAGAGGAGGATTTCACGCCTGTTGGACAGCAGAAAGCCAATATCCAGATCAGCAGCTCGTTGCCAGACCTGCAGGAGCCTGTCAAGCCCGACTTCGTACAGGAGATCAAAGACATCGTGGCCAAGAAGGTGATTTCTGAGACATGAACGCTTTATACTCTGGTGAATTCTGCTCACTCACTGATGCGAACAAACATCGATGAGACATCTGTAAATGTAAATATCGATATCCAAGCTGAGAATACTTTTCATGGGGTAGTGGACATGGTCGTAATTAGAGTTTCAGTTGAAAATGGGAAGAAATACGTAACTGGTAGGCTATTCATAAAAACGTATGGAAATTACAACCAACAGTTCTTTTTCGATTATCCCTAATAATTTTCCCATTACTGACCAATTCCATGTGATGACTTCATGATACTGTATCACATATGGGTTGGGATAAAGTATGGAACGAAGTAAATATTTTTCAAACAAGATGAACGATATTCATGGAAATTCGCAGGTTAGTGCAATGGAACAGAATGCATCTGATGTACATTTTTTGTTGATAATATACTCCCGGTTCAACCGCGAATGTCATCAACTCCTCTGACTCAAATGGGACATCCTATATATTCCTACAGATTTCAAAAGAGCATGTTATTTTGAATTCATACATACTGAGTTTTGTGTGAAAAAAATTGTAAAAACGGGGGATATAGCACTTTAACCAACCTCTTATGAGTGTTTTGCATTAGAGCAAGAAACTATTCAGATGAAATAATTGATGTTATTTGTATGCATAGTGATAGATAAACGAGTAGTCTTTCATTTTCCAAATGTCAAATTCTAATTGACGTTAATAAATTTCACATCACCATAACCGATCATCATTGAATTTTCAATAGGCTCTTTTTCACTCAATTGAACCATTCTAAATTGTCCAATTTGTGAATTGTACGTTTATTTATCACATTTATCACTATGCATACGAAAAACATCAATTAGTTTATCTAAATAGTTTTTTGCTTTATAATGCGAATAACTCAAAGGAGGTTGATCAAAGTGCTATATTCCTCGTTTTAACAAACTTTTTACACCAAACCCTGTATGTATGAACTCAAAATAACAAACTACATCGTTCTTCAAAAATATATAGGGTGTCCCATTCGAATTAAAGAAGTTGATGGCATTTCCGGTTGAACCGAAAGTATATTAGTCACAAAAAAATTCACATCAGATGCATTTAGTTCCATTGCACTCACCTGCAAATTTTCATAAATATCGTTTTTTTTTGCTTTAAGAGATATTTACTTGGTTACTTCATCCCAACCCTATATATAATCATGACACGTTTCGAATATGTTTCTAGTAACTCATCAAGACTTCTGCATGAGTGAATTCTCATTACATTACTGGATGATATACAGTGGAAATATATTATAAGGTCACGCAGTACGCAGGCAATCGATCTTGATTCTGATTCCAAAAATATATGAGAATATGCCTCTTACTCGCTTTTATGAGATTATACATGATGATTCACAGAATAATATATATTTTTCAATGGAAGAGTTTTAAGTATGAAGGAATCCAATTGGTTAGGACTAATTTTTGGAGCATTTGCATTCAAATGTGGCATAATTGATGGGTACAATGAAATTGCATCGGAATCTACTTTTTCTGAAATTCCCCAAATCCTCATTCAATTCCGTGTGAGAATGACTCCACAGATCTCCAATGAGGATTCAATTCAACTGATATTCCATTATTTGTCCAAAGAGATGTGAACCCGCTATCAATCAAAATTATGGGATCATCTGTCTCGTCGTAGTTCTATCTTCAATCTATCTTCCATAGTTCTAAAAGAGATACCACTTATGAATATGCACATATACAATCAATTTTTTTGGTTCAATCTCATGAGGCACTACTGAACATCATAGTCCGAGAGTTATGGTGATTGAAGGATTTGACATACATTTCTCTAATTGTCATATATTCTTTGAATCAGAATGGCAAGGAAATCATTCGATATTGATTCTGAACCATCGTGTATCAACTCTTGCCATGAGTTAGAATCCTAACCTCTCATTACTCAGTATCACAGCTTGAAACCCATTCCAATGATGTGACTATGGATATAGACATCTTTCTGCGAATTGCCATGCCATCTTTCTGTGGACAGATCCTATCTCTCACTCCTTTATCTGAAAAACTCAATGGAGGCTCTCTTGAAAAGTTGCATAATGATGAATCGAATCGGTACACTACAGAATATATAAAATTTTATATGGTACATAACGAACAAAAACAAGAAAATTGATGTATATATACACGAACAATATCATGATATCGAAGAACTCATCAGAGGAGAATCTTCTGTTACATGTATCATAATATATATAGAAGATAACGGAATAGTTCTCAATTCCTACTAATGTATGAATACCTTGAACTTCTATACCATGTGGGGTCGCATCGATCCAAAGAAGCAATAAAATCCATATTGATATTCATGAATAATAAAAAGACATCTTGAGCTCATGATGTGAATATCATTATTCCTCACTTGTAGTCATGTTAGAAAACTTCATCAATGTTCCAGATTGAGTGAGTTATGAAGAGCATCATTCGGAAGAGGATTGTTGCATGAGATGAGATATCACAGTTCAGTCTTTGCTTTCTTTTCTCAATCTGAGTCGAGTTTCGTAGCACAGTTCATATTATCTCTCCTCGTAGGTCCTGAGGCAAACCACACTACCAATCGTTCCAGATCGACATCAGACATTTCAACGTCAACTTTCACATAGACTCGACATCCCTACGGATGTGAAATTCAGCATCTGTGCCCTGGAGAGGAACAACAGGCATAACAGCTGCACTATAGGACTCATAAAGGTAGATGCAGAATTTATTCAGTTGAAAGAGGAACAATTCGATTTGATACGTTGACTTCCAATCGATAACGGCTTGATAAAAGATATCTTGGTGAACTATTATAGGTACAAAATGACACGAAATAACTAATGGCAAATTGAAAATTGGCATGTGAGTGCAAATAATTCGATGTCAACGTTTTTATATTCATATTCATGGAGGCTGGCTAGATTCAAATTCAACTCATTTCTCCTGGATTATAATATCAGTATGTTCATTTCTGACCAGGATATTAAGATCTAATATCGTTATAGTTACGCTCACAATGAAGAGGGTCATAACTTCCCTGGGACATCATGGATTCTATAATTCCCTCTAACTTCTTTTTAATTTGATAACAAACAAGTAACATAACAACAACTTATCAACAACAAAACTCAACGGTATGATCCGTTCGAGAAATGAACAAAACTCCATTGAAATCAGTCAGAAATAATATAAATAACCTGAAGATATTGCTGTACCTCGGGCCAGTGGCCTTCGGGATGCAAACTCTGCCATCGGTAAAACATGCTACATGTATAACTATTTCATATTGGTTGGACATATATCTTTTTCTTACATCCATATCGAGAAGATAGGTGCTAGATAGCTAGCTTGATGTCATGAACCTGTTCAGTCATTCACAAAGCACATTTATACTCATCTCATGTTTGACTGCCACGTTGGGAAGGATTTTTTCCACAAAATTTCACATTCCCAAGGAAATATATTTTTGGCTGAAGAGAATATATGGGATAGATCTCTTCATTTTCTCTAGAGGTTCCATAATCTTGCTTGCTCCAAATATATTATTGGTTTCGTTTCATCGACTAAGAACTGACCATGCCACATAATTGAAAGCTATACTTCATTGGAACATTTGTAAGTGAATATTGTCTTTATAAAGCACCGCATTTGTGGTACCATTGTCGACAAGGAAAAAATCATCAACAGATCAGTTGCTCATATGGAATAATGGTTTGCGTGTGACTGATCTAAGTCTATCACAATATCCCATCTACACAAGATGAAATTCAATCGAACACCTTCTGTCATGTACAAAGAGAGCTTCTCCTCTTAGATATTTCTCGTCTGATCATTCATGATTCATTCCGCTTGAATTATTTGGTACTTCATTATACTATGATCAGATCGATTTATTCCTCAGCGGCTCCTGAGATGATTTTCGTGAGACGACAAAGAATCTTGATGGAGTCAAAAGACATTTCCAACAATGACTCTATTTAGGCTTTGTTCGTTAATGAAAGCATGATTAATCTTCATTTGAACTTTCCGACCCAATTCCCATTTTTAATAAGGATAAATGAACGATCGGGTTATCAAAGATGTCAGCATTTCACGTTCACTGGACTCAAACTCTCATCACAGTATGATAGGCATGGACGATGAAACAATTTCAAGACAAAAAGGTCATTTTTCTCCAAATGACATCGGAAGCGGCTTTTTAATGACACTTGGCAGGATTAGAAGTTGTACTTTTGATGCCTAGTCAGAAAAAGTCCACTTTCACTGCCTAGGCAGAAAAAGTTCGTTGCTAGGCAACCTTCCAAGTAATGATTTAAATCAATCTGGTTATTGAAATTGACAATGACATTAAGAAAACTCAAAATGATGATGATGATAATAAACTGGTTCTATTGCATTGAAACTACAAAAACTACAAAAGATCATCTTTCGTTCTTTGTATTTGGTAGCATAATTAGCAATTCGTCGCCCATATCATTTACATTATCTGTTTTCATTTGCAAAAGCTCATCACATCTACAAGCCCCAGCGACTGCAACAATAAGTACAACCTGAAATATAAATCGAATATTAGTTCTTCAATCCATAATAGATCATTCTCAATATATCCCTACCTTCGTACACAAATACAGTTCATTTGGGGCATCTGATAAAAATTTCTCGATTTCTCCTCTTTGAAAAACTCGGGTTTTTTTTTAATGGAAACCGTCTGACTGGCGTTACAAAAAAGCTCGTAACTCCAAGTATTTTGCCAAATCAATGTTATTTTTTATGTTCCGGGTAGCTTTCAACATCGAATAGGTAGACCATGACGTTGAAGGCTTCATTTTCTTTGAAAGATCGGAAAAATAGACAATCAGCACATTTTCAGAGAAAGATCCTATATTTTTCTTCTGTCTATATTCCATGAATCTGCTGTATGTGAGTTCATATACAGTTCTTGATTTTTCCGGTAAATTCCACATCTCGCGCCTGGTCTCTTATCTCAGGGGGTGTTAATTGCATCAATTCATCCTCACTTTGCAGTAAATCCATTTCTGACATGACAACTTTTCAAAATTGACAATAACAAAGTAAACAGTGAACAAACATATTCAACAAACGTCATCAGTGGTAAACATAGTAACGCAGGGCCCAGTTACCTTCGATAAAATAATTCAGTTATTTGTATATTGATAATGAAACGCAATTTGAATATGAAAGAGTCTATTTTGCGTGGAATTGGAATAAGCTTGAAGAACAAATTATATGTTCCACACGGCAGAAAAGCAGATTTAATGCCTTGGCTGTTTTCATATAAAACACCAGCCGCGGCATTGAATTTTGTGCTTTTATGCCTAGTGAAACAAATAACTATTCATGAAAAGTACCGACAGTTTACTGTCAAAAAAGTTATGACAATTTTAAATGAATAATGACAAAGTCGCAGCGCTCCCTAGGCGCTACGTGAAAATTATGATTTTCCACCTCGAGAAAGAGGTAGGTGATTTCTTGAGAGGAACTCATTTCTTGCAGAAGTCATTTGAAACAAAGAACGAAACCCTTATTCGATTCGTCATGATGAAAGCGACATTCGTGAGGAAAATCATTACTGTCAAGCTCCATTACGATCTTCAGAGTCTCCATATATGAAATAATAAAGCTACAATTTTGAGCAATGAATTCGAATGATCTTGGTGTAATGATTTTATTCATGGAGGGAATAAATATTGTGAAGGATTTGCACACACAAAAAAAATGAGTAGTTCATGAACCTCGTCTCTCGAAGCAGACCTGATGAATCCAAATTGCATTTCCAACCTACGCCTCAGATGGAATTTTAATGCCTATTAATCCGTTCATATCTAGGGATGAGGCGAACATAATTCTCACTTCTGAGGATCTTGCAAGAATAATATTAGGTTGGATGAATATTGCTAAGTTGAAATCATAATTTAATCGTCATTCGTTCCAAAAAGAGTTCGTGATAGATTATAATGATGAAATTCAGACTGGAGTGGCCAGTGTGTTATTATAGCCATCGTATGAACAGACTCAAATCTCTCCTTGTTATATGCGACAGCTCTCCAGATTGTGTTACCGCGATTTCTCCACACTTTTCATCGTTCTATTCAGGGGGAATATTGTGCCATAAATCATCATGATAACAGCTCCTTGCGATATCCATCATTCGAAGAACTCGGTCGGAGGAAACCAGGAAGAATAATTATCGACCTTGTACTTTTTCAAATCGGGTCAGAAATAAGTTTCTTTCCTGGAAAGCTGTGCAAATGCGGGATACCTGATAAAAATGTTCCATTTCTCATGGAGCAAAATATCAAAGAGTTTCCTAATGGGTTCGGAAAATGTATAATTTGAAAGAATGAATTTATGATATCTGAAAACGCAACCTCAATCTTAATGAACTGAAAACAAGGGACTTTTTCGCTTCGTACTGTTCTTACTTGAAACCCAGCCTCAGACTGGCCTCCCAAGATAGTCATCACGTTATAACCAATACAATCTCAGCGTCAAGTGAGACATCGATTCGTTGTTCGGAGGTTGTTGGTATCACCTTTCACGTAGCAATATATGTCTGTGTTTTTACGAATCTTTTCTTCGATATCCTCCTCAAGATGATCTGTGAATTCCAATGATAACAGTAATCGAATTCTCGGCTTGATTGAATCGAAATGGAATTCAAAGTGAGCTACTACACACCTCTGCAGATCAATCACGATTTCAGATTTTAGATCAGCGATTTCAGAGCTCCTTCACTAGGACATGTAACATTCACGAGACTCATCACGTAGGTTCCTTGTCTCATTTTCTCTCCACAGATTCTTCACAAGAGTGTTTTGCTGAATATTATCATCCATAAGGTCCATATTCCTCATCAGCTCATAACTCTTTCAGCCTGTATCAACCTATTAGAAGGCGAACTCAATCTTCCTTCCGAGATTCATTCAGTTCTCCTCTATCCCGTAGTTTCCAGCTACTGATGTGCGTGCATAATTATTAGTTATCTATGTATATACAGGATAGCCCAATGAAAACGGAACAAGGTATGCATTTTACTGAGAGATCAAGGAACTGACTGAAATAAATGATTCATCATGCAATGTTAGTCAGGAAAGGATTGAGAAAAACACGTAAGGTACTTCTCAGATGAACATCGTTCTATCTACAAAATGAGAAATAGTGATGAGGGAGAAAAATCGTTACTTCCCATCACTAGTCGATCATTTTCATGAACGTGTTTTTTCGCATTGAATTGCAAAAACAAGGAAGCGAGATATCGATTACCTCTAAAAAGATGTATCACTTGACACCTTATCCAATTTGAGATTCAGCTCACCCCTCCGAGGGGTTTGAAGTGAAAAAGTTGAGAACATGCGCAAAATATTTTCCCTTCGAAATGAAAGTCGACCGGTTCGAGCTTTTTTTTCTCCTGAGAACGATAACTATGTCGAATCAGCCGTGTTTCGTTTTCATTGGGCCACTCAGTACATCTGTATACTCTGATGAGGCATGTAGTAACTCTGAAGGCAGGCTCTTGTTGATCGTTGCTTGGCTAGTTCATCAATCTCTCCGTTGATTTTCATTCTTTTGCATTCTCGTTATGACTCTTAGAAATATCAAGCCTACTGGAGGGCTTCCAGTGCTTTTCGACTGCCCGAGAAGATGGTAACACTTTGATTACTGACCACATGTGTCTTGGACTTTTCAATCTTGATCAAAACCGGAACGAATCGAACTCACTGAGATGATCAATTTGTCAGGAATTACTTGAGTAGATGCTGATGATGGTTGATGACCAGGTCGAAGTGTTCTGAATAACAATAACTGGTTTTCAGTAGCTGTGAATGGAATCCATATATCCTATACCAAACCGTACCAAAACTCACGAAATGAATATCAATTGTGTGTTGAAAAATTAGTTACCGTCTGTTTACTAGACAGGGTGTCTCATAAACATACCGACAAACTCTAAGAGATGGTAGAGGACATGGAAATAAACATTTTTGCTCGATAAACATAAGTCCGGAAACTCTTCGTTTTCGAGATACAGGGTGTTTAATTTTTTTTTAAAGATCCGATTTCTTATTAATATCGTGAGAACGATTCGGTTGATTTCAATGGAATTCCCACAGATCATTGATACATTCATAAGATATCATTTGAAGCTATTAGAATTTACCCAATAGTTTCAGGGGCGTGCCAACGGGCTATGTCGGATAGTTTTTGCACAAAAAAAATATCGCCCAGTAGATTTTTTGTAATTAGGATAACTTTTTTCCAAGTGAGCAACTGAAAATGCAACTTTTTCGTCCTTTGAAATTTTTCCGTATCTAGCTTCGTTTTGAAGAAAAAAAAATAAAAACCATATCTCTCACATCTATGAAAAAAAAATTAAATGCTTCAAAATTATACCTCACATTTTACCAATGCGTTTATTGAAATATTGAAAAACTTATTAAACTTCCAATATTTTTTTTTTACTAATCTTCAATTATTATTATTGACTTCTGATCATTTTTTGTTTTGTATTCAATCGTAAAATATTCGTAATTTTTTATATCTTGTAAAGAGTATCCAGAACATACCGACAAATAAAGGGTGCTAAGGCAATAAAATGTCTAATCAAACACCCTGTATCTCGAAAACGAAGAGTTTCCGGACTTATGTTTATCGAGCAGAAATGTTTACTTTGATGTCCTCTACCATCCCTTAGAGTTTGTCGGTATGTTTATGGGACACCCTGTATTGCTCCTGATTATGATTAGTTCAACTCACTATTTTTATTCGTCACTGTTCTAACTATACGGAAACTAACGGATTTGCCATTGCTCTCTCTTTTCTCTTCGTTGAATCCTGCCTCTCGAGGAAATATATAAAGATTGTCACCCAATTTCTCTTTGTTACAGCCCGAATTGTACAGCAAAGAATTAGTTAGACAACCGTCAGCGGATAGCAATGGCGGTCAAGAGATGGAGTACTGCGGCAAATTGCACTTTGCACTGAAATATGATAAGGAACTAGAAGGCCTCGTCGTGAAGGTAATATACCCTCGTAACGGTTTCCATTATGCTGCATTAGTGCATGGAGATTTTTCTGAATCGAGCTATGATGGGCTCGCGTGTGAAAATTGCTTTACTTTTCGGCTAGAGCGAATAAACTCTATGAATTATTGTGATGTATCCGTGTCTGGATTATTCCACATCGACATCCTCTACCTATTTAGATGTTTCATATTTTTCTACAGGTTTTCGAATCGAGAGATCTACCAGTCAAAGACATGAATGGAAGCTGTGATCCATACATCAAACTGTATCTGTTGCCTGACAGAAAGAAGAAGTTCCAGACCAAAGTGCACCGTAAGAATCAAAATCCAGTTTTCAATGAAACATTCATATTCAGGTGAGTTTCTGAGAAATATAAGCCCCCCCATATGTTCCGAATATGATCAGCTGTGATATAACGAGTGATATAATTATCATCGATGATATTTCGGATTCACCAGTTATATTATCGATTATCGATTATAATGTGAAGTGATATTTCATGAGAGGATCATTTTGGATTGTCTCCCTCAAAAATTATCACTCATTTTTGCGCAATATCAAGATGACAGTTTTGAATTGTCGCTACTCGTTACGAAGGAACCAAAATAAGGTGATTATTTCTCTTGTTTTATTTCTTTATTATTTCTGCGACTACCACGTGAGTATGTTCTTTCAGGCATCTCATTGGTTTATATTCGTATCACATTAACTTCTTCGATTATTCGACTCATCTGAGAAGGGTTCATAAATCCTTTTTCAATTTTTTTTTTCATTTCGGTCCCTGGTTAGGTAGTTCGATTGAAGAAGGACTCATCATCAGATGCGAAGTGCCATACAATTTTCCATTCTCCTGACGAAAAAATGACACTACACCGAATTTGAGCCGGTACCGTGATAATCACACACTTTCAATATCTATTGAAAACTTTCCACAAATTCTGAATAATCACAGTATTCATAGAATCACTATTACATATCTGAGGACATAACCTCACCACAAACTGTGACCTCACATTCAATGTCATTGAGCCATTGGTGCATTCCACGAGGTATTGTTGGTTGCATACCGATTGCATAACTAGCATCTGATTTACCCCCATAGTAACAGTGACATTTTGAGACATACTTCAAGACATACTATGCAACAAAAACTATAGAATATATCTCATAGAAAAACGACATTGTGAGAATTTTATTGATTTGCTGAATATATTGAGCAAGCTGAGCATATTGACTGCCACATCAGCTTGTCTTGAATGGCTCTCCCCAACAGTCAATATACTAATTTGCACCCGTGAGATTTTGATTGAGAAACCATGAAACATCTCAAAATTTCGATTTGCAGAGTGTTTTCATGTGAGTTATTATGAGGAGACTAAACGTGGAGATGATGTGGATATATTCGTGAACAGAGAGAGGGCAGTATTTTCGTAGTATCAAGTGATTCATTGGTACTCTGATCCCTGTGCGCACGAGCGATGATAATATCAGTACCAGTTTATTTGGTTCACTCTCATTTTTTGTCAACCTTATTAGCTTAGATGAGTTCACATTCTCGATTGCGAAAAACCCTGTATGCTTGAATTCGAAAGGAACGACACCTTGTTAGCCATGTTGAAAGAAAAACATCAGTATTGAGATAATGAGCAATAAGAATGGAACCGAATTGAATATATATTTCAAAGTTCTCGAATGCACGATTTGTTCGAATCGTTTCAAGGTCTAGAGCACCTAAAGATTCAGAATATAAAATGACTATGAAAGAAAAATATGTTGACTTCATCATTTCGTCTCATCGAGTTGTTCTAATGAGTATTAGCAAACTCATCCAGATTCAGCCTCACTGTATACCAATTATATAAAATGATCTTTTCGGTATTCAGATGACTGTAAATCGATATCACGGAGATTCAAGAATGATCCTAGGTTATTCCCCAGTATTTCGATTATTTATTGATTCCATCTCCTTGAATACCATATCCTTGTCACGTAATCAATAAAGCCAACTCGAGCTCCACGAGCTTTGTTTACTGATATCCCAGGATTATCTGATGTACGTCGAGAATTATCATAAATGATAAATATTATATAGTGGCAGAAGCTGCTAGGGTGATTGTGCTTTAGTTCCAAGTTAGACAAGAAGTTTGGGAAGATAACTCCATTCCCTTGATGGAGTTTCAATTTCGTTCCGTCATTTCCATGAGGAAAAGCACGAGATAAATTTCTTGAGATTGCTTGTGCCCAATACGTCTTATCGACTGTACGAAAACGTTCAGTCTGGACCAAAGATATGATATTATATATGGTCTACTGAATCGAGGTTAGAGAAAGGAATCGAAACGACCATTAGAAAGATGTGTCGAATCATTTCATTGACAATGACATCGTCAGTCATTCTCACTCATTTTCAATGAAATTGTTAATTCTTTCCCTCTGTCACAGAATAGAAAAACCATTTGTTCACTTTCTTTGTCATTCTTTTAGCAATCGAATCGACTAACAAATCGTAATAAGGTTGATTTGGAATACCAAGGGAGGGAACATGGAAAGAATGAAAGAAGTTTTCTCAGTGGAATATCAAGAAGAAACATATTCTGGAAATAAAAAAAATCATCAGAAGAGTAATCTGAAACAATTAGATACTTGATTGAATATGCAAATACGATAAAGAGTGGATGGCACTGAAGTGTGTATGCAAACTATGCAACACACAAGAAATTTTCGTATACTGGACGCGCTCCTGTTGAAGTAATGAGTATGTTCATGATTGGACGTCTTCAAAACGTCCGAAATGAACTTCCTCGAGACGTCTTGGATCTGCTATCAGGACACACGAAATATCGTTCCATAGTTCCCAGTTACTTGGGAAATTTAACATAATTTCCTAATGAGGAGAGTCGATCGTTTCAACAGAGTCGAGATATTTGCTAGAATATTGAGAGTTTCGAGAAATCTCTACCCTTCTATAACTTTCAAGAAGAAGCTGACTGCCGACTATAAACAATAATCTTAGGACAGTTCTTCCATCATGAACAGACTGTATGATTAACAAAACTTGTCTTCAACTTCTATTTCTACTTCTTGTATCACTTGCAAAAAATCTGGGCTTGCTACTGGATACCTTTCCAGTATTGAATGCTTTCAAAAACCAGGCCAGTGACAAATATCAGCGATCGTTGATACTCGATACTCATACTCAAACCTAGTATGCGCATGTCCTCAAAGATTTTCCATATTTTCCAGTGTCATGTATGAGGAGCTTAGAGAACGTTACCTTCAATTCTCCTTGTACGACTTCGACAGATTCTCTAGACACGACTTAATAGGACACGTGGTGTTCAAAGGCCTCTACGAAATAGCAGATCTCCAACAAGAAGTCGAGTATACCATGAGTATACTTTGTCCTCCTAAGGTGAGTCATGATAGATGTATTTGATAGCTCTAAAGATAGTAACAAGACAGCAATTATGACCCAACTCATTCAAAATGATGAGATAAAAATGCATTTTAATTTCATCAACTGATTCTCATATATTGGTATTAGTTCCTTCACGAATTCCTAAATGGAAATTCTTCATATGATTCTGAATTTGATCATAAATATACAAGTAGCTGCAATCTATCTGTGTTTCTGACATCAATCTGTAAACATTATCCAAGCGAAGCAAATATGCTAAATATGCGAGCGCCGAGCAGATCATCCAATTAGACCTGTTGAGGATACAGGCGGATATCATTAGACAACAGAATATCAAAATATATCCTAATGCAGCCTTTCTCAAGGCTGGTTCATGCAACGTTCATTATAATTATATTTTAATTATATTATGATTACGAAAAGTTGAATCGCTAATACTGATGCGGCGAGTTCATGCAATGCATTAGTGCATTGTCATTACATTAGTCCACTCAGAAGTTGGCCAACTTTCAACTATGCATTTTAATTACATTATATTCATAGTGAAAACAGCTACTTCGCATGCGCCAGGATGTCATTTGCTAGACATAGAGCATGAAATCGAATTCCTGTCACTTCTCCTCACACAAAATCTGCGGTTTCGTGACCTTTTCTTTCGAACCAATACAAGCAAAGACATAATCAATGAAGATAACAAAAGTCCAATACGCTGTGAAGACAAAAATTAATTATTAAACACATACAGATGCATTCCACAATTCGTTGAATTTCAAATATGACACATGGTAAAAATCTGAAGAATCTCAATAAGCATGCGCTAATGCGCTGTTAATGTGTTGCATGAACGGGGAGTTTTTCTTAGTGATAATATAATTATAATATAATTGAAATGTTATTATAATGAACGTTGCATGAACCAGCCTTCAGAGTCCATCAAAGTAACCACAGTGAATTCGAAGGATTGGGAAGGTAACGATGCAAATATGACATCTGGTGGGCACTTTTGAACTAGTTTCTGGAGTGCATGTAATTATCTGATGTGAACAAACCAATTAAAGTTGAGTTGACGTCTTTGTCAACTGATTCATCATTTTGTGCTTGTCGTGGTTGAAATTTCGAAGATTCATCGTGAAATATGGATGGAAAAAAATTGAGAGAATAGCGTATTCTTGATATTTGCTGTATGATAGATGATTGCAGTAGCGGAATAGCAAAAAGTAGAAACATTCACCTTACGTTCGAGTAGGATCAAATGATTGAGTCTCGCAAGAAAAATCACGAAAACAAGGTACTCGCATATTTCACTATAGACCAATTCGTTCGACCAAGTAGGTAACTTGAAAATTAGGTGAATATATTCAAAGATGAACATATTCTGTAAAAACTCGAACAGAACAGGATATTATTGATCCAACACGAAAATGAGCCCAATGATCGAACAAACACTGAAACACTAACACCATATTGGGATCAGCACGACCAATGATAAAAGGCTCAGCAGAATTTATATAATCAATGATGAAACAGAATAATGAAAATCACACGAGAACGTCAAAATAATCGTAAGCAAAACACTCCACAATTCGGCAATTTCATTAAAAAAAATAGTGCCCTCATCGGTCGATCACTTTTCCAATTGCTGCACTTTCAGTTGCTACGAATTGACGAGTGTCGCTAGTAGCTACAGTAACAAGAGCAGAAACTAACACTCAGGATATGTTTTCATCTCCCATGCAAGAGTAGGGAAGCCAGTCATGTAGGAAAAACCTCAGACTCCAATGAGAGTCTCTAAGATTGGAATGATATGACTAGATTGGGGTATTTTCAATTATCTTCAGGCCGTATTGAGATTTCTCCAATCGATTTCATCCAATATAGTCGGTCGATAGACAAGAGATTTCTGGTAATCTCCCATTTGAAAATCGACGAGGCGTCGTTCATGAACAATATAAGCTTCCAGTTCTAACAACATAATTGATTCTTCTACCAGCTACTACCTTTGAGAATCACGCTTCACTTGAGCTGGTGGAAAATACTATGGTAGAATTGGTAGGAAAAAGGATAAAAGTCATCAATGATCCATATCAATGTTTGAGCATCTGAAATTGGTCCTGTGAACGAGCTCTTTTCATCATGTGGAAATTTTCGTCTGTCCAAAATTGGTCTTCATGGGAATTGATGAACTCTATTTCCTGAGTATGATTGGTACTTTCAGGATGTGATTGCTCAAGATATTCAAAAACATGTGTGATATTGAAATTGAATTGGATGTTTGGTAACGTCTTGGGAGAATCGTTAATCCATTGATAACTGAAATCGGTTTGGAATAATTCTACAGAATTTGCACAGCTTTTTGTTCAATTATATTTTGACTCGAAACCAACACAGTTGTGTACGTTTCTTCGATTCAGTTGAATCATGTCATGATAAAGATAATCATGAAATGATGAAGAATATCGATCAAACTTGTATGAATATGGGTATATAAAAGAGTTGAACAGGTAATATATTATTTATGGCCTGGAAAGAAAAGCGTAGTATATCAGAAAGCATAATTAGTGGGCGTTATAGGTCATAATACCTTAGGGCAGGATGAGTGTTTTGATATTCACCATTTCCAAGGTATCATAAACGGATGATATATACAGATATTTTTCTCTGATTTTTCCGAATCATCGTTATGTCTCTACAAGAATATAAACAAGTTCCGAAGGAAAAATTCGTTTAGTGAAGAATACATCAAATTATTCCAAATATATTCTTCTGGAAAAACTGTACGAGAACATAAGCTCTCAATTATTTCTCCTGGATGCATTCAAGGAGAGAGTGATCATTCCATATATTGTCTGAGAAATGATGGAAAATGAAACGAAGAAGAGTCATGACGAAATATCCATTCCATATAGTTACTCTAACATTAGTTATTTCAGGTATAGCTGAGTTGGTCTCATGAAACCAGTTCTGTTCCTTCCTCCGAACAACAAACCCACTCAATGATCGAAGATTCCTTCAGTATTCACGATAACTATATAGATATAATGTGGTTGGATATCAATATCCAAGATCCATTTCAGATGCTGCCTGTCTTCACATCATTCTATACAACGATTAATATCCTTCTCCATACATCTTCAGAAACGTTTTTGGAAGCTATATATATGGTAGAATTCAATAGGGTCTTCGACATTCCATACCCCAATATATTTCATCTGGTGATAAGAAATATCACCTACCTATTCATCGAGCTGCCTCTAAAGATACACATATATTTCATGTCCAAAATTGAGGATTCGACATTGATTCAATAAGCTTTTCTGAATGTTGTGAATTCCACTATTGTGAATGATTCGCTCCTCGAAATATGACATGAATATTACTAAATCTGAATAGCAGTGTTCGAATACAATCAAACTGGAAATGAAGTCGATGAAACTGAAATCACGATTTCAGTGTTCGTAAGGAATTCTTGAAATATTATAGATTTTCTGAGCTTCTACATCATCTTTCAGCTGATGAGATCAAGATGCAAGGATGCACTTTTCTGAATGAATATATTGATATTGCTTCCTGTTTGGTCGATATATCAATAAAACATGGTATCAAATCCTCAAATATGAGTATGAAACCCAGCAATTCACATTGTCTATTTGTCAACTGGTCGCTGGAAAGTCAGACATAGCAGGCAAATTATCTCCGATATCTTTTTCTTATTTTGTGCAGATTCGTTCCCGAAACATCCACAAAAATAAATGGAGATTGAAATTCATTCACATAAATTTTTCAATCCTCAAAATTGAAAACAATGATTACTGACTATCATGAAGATATTGGAATGATTATTTTATATTCCATACTCATTCTCAGAACTGATGAGGGAAAATCTCACGGAGTCCACAAAAATTAATCAACTACGTTCGTGATTAACCTACAGACAGAATCCGTGAAGAATATAGTTCATATGATAACGAAAATGGAACAAAGTATTTTTTGAAGAATTGAGGAAGCTTGGTAACCTATTACTACTACTCATACCTATTCGACCAGTATTTTATGAAATTAGTTTCTATCTGGTCCTGAAAATATATATTTTTTTCAGTACATGGAAAAAATGAGGACCGAGAAAGAATAAAATGAGATGACATTTGTGGAAATAAAAATGAGATACCATACCCAATTATTGACGACAGCTGTCGGATAGCTCCAGAATAGCTACGAAATGTAAGGTTCCATTTCGGACAGGAAATCATTGTATACAAACTGATGGCAGACAATCCGAGCGCGATGAAATGATTGACATCGATAATCATCACCTTCCAAAAACTATCAGTTGTTTCCTCTGCTTTATTGAACTCAGAAAGTTCCTCTAACTCATATTTTGAATTCCTTGAGGAAAAATTATATATATTTCATTAAAGCTTCACTCTGGCTATGGTACATAATTACTCATGCGGCATAATATCCTCCTCGAAATGCGTGCCATTCGAAGGATGGTTCTTCGAGACATGACATATGATAAATACATCTCAATTCACGATATCATATTATCGCAATGCTCTGCAAGAAACGAAAAGTGCCTTCATTATTTGAGATCCGCTACTCCCATCGTTTCGAGCTCGATCATCACGTGTTTCTTGAAGATTCAACTCAGAGGTTTGGAAATGATCTTGTATCCGATTGTTTCGAGAAATCTTTTGAACGGAAATGCTGTTTGCACTCACTCAGACAACTCATTCCGTTGATTGATCGATTGTAAGATTGTCATACCACTTATATACATGATATATCTATCATATCTAGAATTTGTTGATTATTATTCCATGTACACTGCATGTACCTCCCCAGCTGAGTTCCGATCACAGGGAAGATTCATCAATATTTGTTACTATTCATTGTCATAAAATGACAAACTATTGGAAGTGACTCCAATTCAAATCATATCACTTATCGGACTTGATAGGGGACGAAGAAATTATTCATTGCGATGTAGCAGTCTCAGAAATATATCACCAGTGAGGGACTATCTATGCTTTTGTTAAAAAGTGCTATAGGAATCCGAGTGGGGAGACATTCGAATTTTTCTTATTATCATCGAACATTGTATTCCACCATTCGAAATTTCCATAGAACTTTGGTGATTATCTGTGAAGATCTGGGTTAGTTAGCTGCATCTGACTTCCCATCAAACAAGATATCACAGAGACTATCTCATTCATATTTCTCACTCATCTTTTCACAAAATCAATCACAAATCAGAGTCACTTCTGATTGACCTATCAGGATTGGATTTTCCAATGATGAAATTTCAAATTCCAGCAGTCCAATGAATGATAGCTTCAGGTGTCCAAATGTGTCCCTTCGATTATATAATGAATGTTCATGGGTATAATGAAGCAATCTAGTCTTTGAAGTATTCGAAATTTCGATGATTTTTGCGATATTATTTTTCAATCAATCATTTCTTGTGAGTACCTCAGGTCGAAGATCTCAAATTCAATCAGATCAATAATGCCCGAAAGGTTATCTACGATGTTATTGAGATTTTCAACGGATAACCTTGACGAAACATCAAAATAAATAGTCGACTACTTGTGATGTTGCTTTTGTATATTTGATGCTCAAACTCTATGTCATGACAACTTTTCAAAAAGTGTCATGAATTGATCGTTTGCCTATGAATATATATCTGCTGTGAATATACTGGCGAAAAACTGCCAGTCCATCAACGAGGTAGTGAATTGAGTTGCATTTCGATGACAATCGAAGAAGACGTCGAAATTCCCTTCTGCTCTATAGATTCCTTTGACAAAATCAATTGAGAATATTGTTACAGTTTCTTCGTGCCGTCACTCACAGCACTTTCGATTTGTTACCACTACGGAACGGAAATGGCAATGCAAACATCCACTATCATTCGCACGATATCCAGAAATTCAATTTCATCCATTCGATTCATTCTAGAAACGGATCGAAACGTTATTCCGTCGTTGGAAAGGCTACAAGAGATCTAGTTATTTCACAATAAGGAGAATGTTATTGAATCCAGCTCAAACTATTGGATGAAATTCAGGAATTGAGAATCCATCGTCATTCAACAATACGAACGGTTGATTCGAAAATACGAATGTAGAAAGATATTCATAGTTTTCAACTTCGGATGCATGTATGATATCGTATTGCCGTCTGGTCCATTCATAGAAAGTATGGTGCATATGTGCTGATTTGATTTGACCTTTTTCAAGTTCAAATATGTATAGTATAAGGGGGAAATATCAATGTAGAAATAATGATCAACGTATAAAAGTGGGTGACACTGAGATGGAAATGTCTTCTCTTGGGTTCAACGTCGATTTCGCTGATCACGTGAAAATACTAGATTTGTAGGGAAACTAAACTTCGGGGCGTGCACTGTTAGCAACTTCCAATGGAACCCATGTCGACATGTGGCCAAATAATTCATTTTTTCCTCATCTGTGGTGACTTTCTCACGAAAAATGATTGCTGTCAACTGCGTCAGTTATGTATGGAATCAATCAATTGATTGAAATGTAGTTTCATCACATCGAAGTCACCTATTTGACTCGTATTGATTCCGTCCATATTTTGAATCCCAAATATACATCATCCAATGTATTCCAATTGGCATTCTCAAGTTCGTCCATAGATCGGTTCCACTATTTCCATTCCAAGCTGAGCTTCGATGTTTTTCCTCAGTCCGAGAGGAATAACATCAGTGCTCGCAAATGATGATACTGTCTGAAATCAACGAGGTCGAATTGCTTGGTAACACCAGGAGTCTGCATCAGCAATAATATCGACATCTTTGCTCCATATACGAGTGTTTGGAAGCTGCAAGTAGAAGAAAACCTGTAAGGTTCACCTAAGGGTTGATGTGTTCAATGGAACTTTTCATCAAGATCACAACGATAAGACTTTTCCACTAGGACTCATTATATCGTACAGTGAATAATCCTCCCCAATACAATTGATGGCTTATGAATATCGATATCTTAATGATACCATACAGTACATCTCAATATTGAATACACTGTCTACCCAGCATCTTTTCCACCTATGCATTAGCGAAAGTGGAGGAATATCGCAACTCTAATTCATAAAATCAGACACGGGAGGCCTGCGGCTTAACTATAATTCGTAATATCGTTGTGAATTTCAGGATATTTACTGTGGAAACACGACCGTAGCATCTACAAGGTCAGAGCAATTTGATCTCAGAATTCATAGGTGTACGAGGTGGTATATCAACTTGAGACTCGATATTTTTCAATATCAAATCTGTGCATCAGACTTTCAAAACTCATTGATGATATTATGAAGGGTGGTCCGTGGTCCTTCCAACTTGAGATAGCCACTCATCGCGAAAACCATACAAACAAAGGGTCAAAATTGTTTCATTTGAGAAACTGAAGAGGCTGAACTTTTTGGGTCTTTTTCGAAGTCGTTGCGGGCTCGAATTTGTTTTTCAAATGGGAACCTGCATTTTACTCAACTGAAAATCGGGGAGCAAACAGAAATGAACAATTTTCATCTGACATAATTTCCCATTTGATTTGATTTTGTCAGGATTGAAATTGGAGTAATCGAACAATTCAACTATAGAGTTCACTCATTATTGTTTCTTGCAGTTGTTCGATAACGAATAAATGAGAGCGTGTTGGGAAAAACGCTTGGACCTGTCGATTTGTATTTTCAGATGCGCATTTTTGAAAAAAATAAAGAAATAATTATATAGGGTGTGTCAGGTGACAGTGACCGATACCAACTTTCTCACTTCAAATACAACCCTCTGTATATCATTAGTTCTTCGGATCCTTCAGAAAATTCTAGACATAATTCATGTACAATACGTATCTTCAAAAGCTTTGGAATTATTAAGTGTTTTCAGATGTATTACAAAAATTAACATTAAAAAAAGGAAATCATTTTATTGTACGAATAATGTACAAAAACAAAAATATTACATCGAAATCGATGTTCTTTCATTTGTGAAATAGAATATTTTTTTTTTATTGGTAATTTCTGTGATACATCTGAATACACTCAATATTTCCGAAACAGTTGAAGATAGGTATGGGACATTGAACATGAATTATGTCTAGAATTTCCTGAAGAATCCAGAAGAATCCAGAATCTAATAATATACAGGGGGTTGTATTCGAAATGACAAAGTTGGTATCGGCCACAGTCACATGACACACCCTATGTAATTATTTCTTTTTGAAAAAATGCGCATCTAAGAATACAAATCGACGTGTCCAAGCGTTTTTCCCAACACGCTCTCATTTATTCGTTATCGAATTTATTCCATTTGGCTGTTTGACACTGTATGAAACGTATTCCATTTTAATTCGAATCAGTATTTGTTACACGGCCAAGTATGTTTGAAACACAGGTTATTGTTTCTGAAAACATTCAATTCCCAAAGAGTTCGGAAAGCTAGATACAAAATACTGAACTTCCGAATAAATATCCATTTGGATTGGGATATATTCATAACTTCACTATGCTGACTTCGGTAGACGGTTGCCATTTGTTGTCTATCTCGGTCGGTTGTTATCTATATATAACTCGTATGAAATTGTGTTCACACGCCCGGCAGAACTATATTTCTGTTGGGAAAACTCTGAATTGAAGTGAATAAGCATAGAGATTATTGCGAGTCGAAGTGGGACAAAGCGCCTCTGTCGATCTGTACATCTGTGATACTTCATACTCCTGAAATAACAAACTCCACCGTATTATTCATCTTTCCGATGATGAAACAACGGAGACTCTCATATCCACTGCTATACACATATATCTCGTCATGGCATGCGGGATATACAGATGTTCTGTGATTTTCTACGTAGAACATTCAAAATAATGAATTGGTTTGATGCGGAAGTCAAATTCTAATGAGCTACTTATTTGCACAGTTGTTCTTCTATATACATCGGATATGTTGGAACGAAAGTCATATCAGTAGTTCAACAATGCTAATTTCCATTTTGGTGACTCAGCAAATGTCATTTTGGAAATACAACTTTCTGAATCACAAATGAAACTTTTCCTCCGTGATGGCGAAGTTTGCTGAATTTCTCAGAGAAATTGCAGCACAGATGCTGCAGCAATCATTCATTCGATTACAATTTTCATTTCAATAGATTGATCTTTCTCATTATGAAACGAATCATTCAGTTACTGAACACATCTGAGACAAATCAGGATCCTTGGGCAGTTACAGAGACAACGATGTACAGAACACTGGTGGAGCTATTCTGACTATTTGCCTATCTAACTTCTCCAACCAAAACTCTAATGTACAGCTAACTTGATAACAGCATTTTATTAGTTATAGCGGATAATCATTCGAATGTCAGTTGTTAGATGGCGACACAAGAATGAAAACAAAATCAGTATTATTGATGATTGCACAATCAGTGAAAATGTTGATTGAGAAGTGGTAATTTAGGTTACTTCCCAATTTTAGATCGAACTACGTAAATTCAATCTTGAAACATCAACTATTTGTACGGAATCTATAAAAATGTCACCATCTTCTGGGGAGTTTCATAACTACTAGGCCGTTATATAGCCGAAAATGGCGCTAGCGTTTCTGATGAAACAAAACACCATCTTTGGCTGCACCAGTGTTGTGTACATCGAATTATAGATGGAAATTTGACAGCTGTGACAGGACTACTCGTTTTATTCGAACATCTTTCGGAATAGTCGATATTGGGGATTTATCTTGTCGTGTCATGGCATCAGGAAATTGGTGCAGAGTCATCCATGATCAACTGTATACTGGATTTGATGAAGAATCATTTCTATTGAGATAATCGATTATTGGTATTCATGTATAGGTATCAACAAAAGGGACTTCTCGAAAATGTTATCATTTCTATCTCCATGATTCCAGTACCTTTGCTCAATTTGTATCAACACACGATCACATCTGCATAATTCTTCTTTGTATTTGGTTATCAACTGCAGAGTTCCATGTATTCAGAATTCTGTAATTCGATCTCATCTATCGCAAGAAATTCAATCAAGTTTGAATTCTATTCATTCAGGACAAAGACGATCTCCAATCACACCATTCATGATTCATATATAGCAATAACTATTTTTTCATTCACTTAGGCCTTTCAGTGAACTCTACAAAGAACTCGAGATTCAACGAATGTGGATGCGCCATTTATAATTCGCAAGTGAAACTGACTTATGACATGAATTGTGAATATCCAAATTTCCGGAACGTTGGAAGGTAGCCAAAAATTTCATTAACCTCAACCAATCGTTCGTGGTATACAGGATGAGTCAAAAATGTGTACCGAGCTTTCTGGGGGTGATAGAACATTGAAAAATAAGTGTAGTTTGATAATTAAACTCATGGCCCAAAATGCATATTAAGGGAGATTTATCCTTCCAAAGTTGATAAAATTAAAATAATTTCTCCGCATAACTTCTGAATGATGAAAGCCACCCGATTGAAATTTTGTGCATGAATGTATGTTGTCAAAATACATTTTTTCGTCACACTTCCACATTTCTGATATTGTTATAAAGGGTGTTTTCAGAGGGTGAGTCATGATTTTTTGTAGAAAACTTCTTTCCCTGTATTATTTTCGGTGAGAAAACAGGAGCATTCGATGGAGCGAAGAAAATTACATGAAAAAGGTACTCCTATTCAAATACAAAAAATTGAGCCGTTCGTGAGATATTTGAGTTTTTGTAGTTACATGATATCAGCATATTGATTTTATTCATCGCGAGATTCATCGGTAACAATATTTTAGCAGGCCATGATGAATAATTTTGTTCTCAATTTTGACGTTCATGTCATCAACATTCGAGTCGATTTGTTCGTGTGATTTTTCTCTGTCATTTATGACTGCGATTATCAACTGAGATTTTAAGAAATATGGCAGGTTATTCGTTCTCTGAACAAACTGATATGCTTCTAATGCTTGGCGAGTGCTTCGGAAATGCAAATGCTGCTGAAATATCTCATCTTTCTTCACACCCTACATGTAATTATATATGAATATATATTCATGGTGTTCCAAAAATAGGTGATCCTGTTGCTAGGATACGTAGAACACTGCAAAATAAGTTGGATTCGCTCTGTGGAATTTTCGTAACAGATATACAGTTAATATCGACTGTCTGTCACTAATTGATATTGTCAACAACCCAACAGATTGTCCTTCTTGTCATGCTGTTCGTATTTGATTGAATTATACATCCATTCATAACGCTGGAATCATTTCATGGTACTGAAAGCTTCATCTGCTTCCTTTCACAACGAGAGACTTTGATTTTACTCAACAAACGAAAAATCCCTCTGTATAGAAAACCAGATGCACCAGAGAATCCGTCACCTTCGGAATGTCGATCCTTATTCAGAACCGCCTACGATTTTCGTTTACTTATTCATTTCCATTCCCGAAATAAGCTATAAGGATTCTCTCTTCCTTCGTGCAGCATCCGATTCTAGCCCACCTTGACCCAGTTACGCTGAAAATAGGTCAACGTTGCTCCAAAAACAGGACGATAGCCCGGTTCCCAGCTCTGCATGAGCCTGGAAGGGATTCCGAGCTCTGTGGCGTCAGGATATCACCATGATAAATCATTGGTGAGGACAATAATATAATGGGGTGCTAAAAAAAATATCGAGCGCCATCTATATGAGGGTGTGAAAATCGAACCAGTATTGCATATCAACGTGAATAGACATACCTATATGCAGGGATTTTCCGTATACTTTTGATTCCCGCCACCAGAGAATGTTCGAAAAATTAGAAAAGAATCATGAATTCATGAGAACTTACATTCCATAGGTAACAACATATATCATATCATTTTTAGGAAACGTATGATGACATGAAGCAGACGAATACATTCATGAAATCAGGGAAAATATTTTTCCAGGTATGAGATAATAAACAGGGTGTTCGTTTCATCCTGGCGGGTAGATAGCATAATATACCAGAAAACCCTATGATGGTCTCATACAACATAGATAATGATAGTAATAATAATGATATATATGATAATGAGTTTATTCACATAAAAATGAAAATAATACGAAGATGTTTTGTTTACAATAGTGCATGAATGAATAGTTATGTATGTAGACAAACAGAAATCCCATTAGAACCTACTAGGTCGTGCATGGGTATTTCATAACCTGCGTGACAATACTGATAATTTCAATATAATATGTAGTTGAAGAAGGAAGAAATAAAATGAAAAACAGATGAATATCAACGCAACTCATCTGACATATTCAAAAAACACAACTGCAATATCATCCAAGAATAGATCAAATCATAAATAACAGGTTCACTGAATTGTATAGAATACTGAGGTATATCAAGATATACTGAGGTATATATACTGAGGTATATCAAGAGTTTCAGTGACAAATATCATACCCAGATTAGCTGAACGAACAATATTCATTGTACAATGAAGGGTAGAGGAAAGTTCGAATTTTTCACACCGCAGAATTCAATATCGACTGTTGAGTAGATTATGGGTTATCAATTGAGATAGCACTTATTCATAGCCTTAGGTTTTCATGAACTGGAAACATGTTTTCATTCAATGGAATTCTATAGAGAAAAGTTTTTCTCTACCTGAATCACTAGAGGAAATCTAGCAAAATTGTCCAACATTTTTGAGGCCTCTGTACTCTTTCCGAGTGATTTTGTGATTTCTACCTATTATCCAAAAACCTAGCTTCCATCAGACATCAGAATCTTCAAACCCACCTAATATCTAATCTATCTGATATCATCCTCTGAGTTCTATTATTGAATTGAATGCAAATAGTTCTTCTTTGAGGAAATAATCAGAAGATTTCTGTAGCATCAATTGCTGAATCCCTGTATGATAACTCGTTCACTCATAACCTAAACATAAAATTAACGAAAATTAACAAGATGAGTGAAACAAATAGCAATCGACGATGGGGTCATTCAGTTGAGTGATCTTTCCTTCACATACACATGGAATGTGGTATGAAATGCATGTTTTCGTCTGAAAAGAAGACGATCTCAAAGAATCGATAAACCTGATTCCAAGGATACGAGTTCATATTTCGTAGGGTTAATAAGAGCAGACCACATAATATACAAAATCATAGCAATATACTGAGATTATACATAAATTTATACCGCCACATAGTTCAATCCCAGTGTCACAATATTGGGGTCTCCACACGTATGTTCACGAAGCAGAAGGTACGCTTGAACTAATAAAAATTCCAATAGTGAGGTTAAAGTCGTTGGGAGCTTAGAGAGCCCTGAAGCTTCAGGTCTAACGCAAATATTGCCGTGGGATCTGCTCCACTTCACCATGGTTTGCACTCTTTCTGTTTGAATACAAAATAGAAAGTGATGGTCTGGAGAGGAATATTCTCCAACAGGATGAATTGGAAGTGGTCGCTAGGGAATTAGAATAGTCAATATCTTCTGCGACGGAATTCAACTAGAACTTATCTCAGTTGTGCATTTCTGATATTTCTTCAATTATCATTATTCGATTCATCCTCCATCTTGAATGTAGATAAAATATTGATGAAATCTCTTGCTAAGTTCTTACTCTCAGCAGATCGAGATGTGCAAATTCTTATCCTATGCAATGACTATAAGTATCGATATACGTCAAAGGGATCGAATTACACATTCTTATAGAAGAATTTATAACATCCAATGATGCAAACCGTTTATTCCACAGTACCTATCCCGAATAACTATCAAAATTCACAATAGTTCAAATCATCAGGAAGCAGCATGACGTGATGTATCTTACAGAGATCTAACAAACCAACGCTGAACTGATTCAAAAAAAAGTTCCAACCCAACTCAGACTATCCAAATTTCAATTATCTCCTTCCGCATACAAGAGAAGTGGAAAAAAATCAAGTGGAGATGACACAGAAAAGATGGAAAAAAACACAGATGATGAAAGTTATCTCTCATTGAGAGAATGTTTCTGATTTGATATCAATTATTTTCGGATTCTTTCATTCCACTACCCTTTGTATCAGGAAGACTCATGGATTTATTGATTCATTGATAATTATCAAAACGACTGTTGATATAGTTGAATCTCGTCAAACTGACACTAAAAGAAATCAGTTCTCTATGACCATCTATGAAAACAGCAAATGACTATTCATTTCACTATGACTCGCACTTTTTGATGAACGTTTTCACCTGGAAATTTTACCGCTAGTATCATCACATATGGTACTTTCCATAAATTCAGATTGATTTCCTATCATGATCTTAAAAAATGAATCAATTCATTTTATCATGCATGACAGCATCGAAACAATACTGAGGATATATATCTGACAATGCCATAACACAGTTGAGTCAGTTGAGTGGAGTCGGTGCTCAACGGAAATATCATCTATTATGCCACCACGCGCGATTCCTAGTAGACAAACCAGACGAGCTCAGGCTACACTCACCCATACACTGTCAGGCTCGTCACCTGTCGAACATCGCCATATCAAGCGTCATTCATCAATAGAACGGCAAAGTTATGGAATTCTTTGCCTAGTGAAGTCTTTCCTGATGCTCACAACCTCCAAACTTCCAAGAAAAATTCCAACACCTTCCTACTCTCCCAAAATTCCACCGCTGGCTAACACTATGTTCCTCGAACATTATAGGTTTCCCTTTCGTGTTGTCCACAGATAAAAAAAAAGCTGATACACCCGAAGATTGCCGACCTTGAATCGATTTATCGGCACACAGACTTATTTTCATGGAATCGATAAAGGCATTGTCATATAATAGCTACTACCTTCGGAATATTTTCGTTCCTGACTGTTGTATTTCGGATCACGTGATAGCTGTCGACGATATGTGGAACTGACTATCAACACATTTCCTTCAATACTCATGATGCTCTCATGGTTGAAGGAAAAAAAGTGTAAATAACTCGTTGGAAAGTGTTAATCACTAGTTACAAAATAAATTAATTCATGTTATTGAAATAGTTTACATAATTATACGGAAAATTCCACACATGTGATTTTCAACCAGTCAGAACGTGTATTTCTGTCAGATCACAATAGCAACGGATGAATTTTATCGGAAATTTTCTCCTGGTGGGTAGCCAACAGCGAATTATACTGAAAATGTTTATAATTACAGAATATTTTTTTTGACAATCTAATTTTCATTTATTTTCACACATAATAATCTTGATTGATTTCAACAAAGAGCTTGAATGTTTTCTAAATTCATGGACCATTATGATTGATGTTCATATTAAAAACGCAATTATTGTATACTATGGCAGGTTGATTCGAAGTTGCTTGCTCTTGATTTAGAGATTCTTTGACTGTCTTTGCAGAAGTTGAAGCAGACCTCATTGCGTCTATTATATCCTGATGATGGCCCGAGTCAATTTGCAGATATGTTCTTGAGTGACTACTACCATGCCCTGTTATTTTAATTAATTGCTGTTCTCCAATTCTGTTTTGCAAGAACTTGATGAAGACGAAAATTGATGTTGTTGGAAACACATTTGGTGTGGAATTTTCTTACCGAATACCACACGAGCTCGAATTAAATCCGGAAATGTTTTGACCTCTAGTGGTATTACTAGTGAATATTGTTTATTGATTTCAGGACAAAGTGGATCTCGGTGAACTGATGGTTTGTCTTTGCTACTTGCCGAAAGCTGGCAGACTGACTCTTACCATCATCAAGGGCCACAATTTGAAAGCCATGGATATCACAGGAAAGTCAGGTTAGTAAACAGTACTGATACCATGTTGTCATGCTGCCAAAAATACACTGGCATACATCCTGGGAGTAACGTGTTTGCTTCACAGATCCCTACGTCAAAGTTTACCTACTGTGTCAAGAAAAGAGGATAAGGAAGAAGAAAACCAGCGTCAAATACAACACCCTCTCTCCAGTATACAATGAAGCATTGGTTTTCGATGTTCCTGAGGAAAATATCAATGAGGTCTCACTAGTAGTGAAAGTGATCGATTATGACAGGTGAGTTGAGTACAAATGATTTCACATGATCCTTAAATCTAATGAGATACTTCAGCGCGATGGTGCTATCAATGAATGATTGCTAGGTGAAAAATGGTGATTCAAGTGTTCTCTATGGTTTTTAGGCGATTGGGTTTTTTGAGGGAAATCCGAATTGCGTGCGCGTTTAACTCCAGGAGGATTCGCAGAATCTTTTCCGATCTGTTGGTATCGTACAGGGCGATGGAGGAAAGAATCCTTTCAGTCGCCTTTTACGGCGAGTAGGATGAATCATGGGGGAATTCTCGATCCGTCCCTATGAAAACTATCTAAGGATCTACAGATCTTGCAGACATCATTTTGGGCTTCATGATTCATGCATCTTGAATTTCACAGTCAACTTGAATCACCCTATATCATTCTTCAAGCCATCCTGCAGGACACTGAATGTTTCCCTAGACGGTGGAAACTATCGATGGTGACAGGTAATCAGGCCTGACACAGAATCCGATATCGCCTCGTTACTCAATTGAAACGCATCCCAGCCTTGGAAATTAATGACCCGATGCTGAATATACTGAATCTCCCAGAGGGTTAGGAATCTCCGTCGATCTCATGAGATGAAAATCATTTATATCGATTCATATGATTCAATATCACAGGATAATTTAGTTACCAGTTCGAATGGGTTTTTAGATAGGAATGTAATTTGAATTCTAAAATGAAGTATGTTTATGTATGAGAAAATCATTATGGAGATGGTTCCAGTTGGAAATTCGATCAGTGTCTACACCCCCATTGACGGATTGGTGATCCAGAAAATTGTTTCCTCTTATTACATGTGAGTAGTCGACTACGAATGACATCTGATGTAACTGATGTTGTGAAAACATCCGGGTATAATCTCCATGAAATTCCAAGTCTGTTTCTTATCTCCATCCCAAGCGTTCAACAAACTGATTTAACTCACCGATCATCCGAGGAAACTTCTGAAATTATAACAACTTTCTTATTGGTGATGAGTCAGGAATGGATATACAACATGGTATCATGATGGATGACTGTGTCGAGACAAACCTAATTAATTTCAGAACACTCCAGATTGAGCAGCAGGGATATGTGTCTCAGTGGAGATCTTATTTTGAATCTTTCTATGTAGCGAACATCCTTTTATCACGCAGACGAAGGTGAACTCTGTTATGCCAGAGAGCTAATGAACTGGCAAGGAAATTACCTGATAGGGATGAAGGTTGAGTTACCACATTCATTACAAATTCATCTTCCTAAGGGATGAAAAGAGTCGTATTATCGAAGTTGAAAGTCCAGGAAAATAGTCTGGAATGAAACTTCTCAGATTAGCGAACTAGAAATACCCAAATGGGGTTGATGATTAGGGGTGAAGGTTAGTACACAAATGTCTGTCTGTGAACGTGACACGGTATTGATCTGTAGATAGTGAAGAAGCCTACAGGAGTTATAACAAGAGCTATAAGAAAGAGCACAAAGGAGAGAAAACTTCATAACTGACCGTTGTACAGAAAGAACATAAAAAAAAATAGAATCTGAATGACGAAAATCAGAGGACTATTTGCAGGTTCGATAAAAAAATAATACAGGTATTTGAAATGGAAGTATTTCGACCAGGATGGAATGAGAGTTCGAGCAGAAAAAAAATCAGAATTGCGAAAATACAAGAAATGAATAGAGTAGAAATAGTAGTGGCGATAACATGAATTATGAGGAAGGAGGAAACCTTGAGAATACTGGGATGAAAATAAACATCCCTTCGGGAGAAATGTAGAGAATGATGAATCACGAACTGAGAGAATTCAACAGTTGCAATTTCTCGAACACATGCAGAGGAAAGATCTAGGAAAGTCAATGAAGGCATATGTAAATGGTTATCAGGAACAGTCCCAGAGGAAGACCATAATCAAGATGAACTACTAGTATAGGTACAGGATCAATCGAGGAATTCGACTATCTTGTTTTTTTCCTATGTCTCCATATCATGTAGAATCATATTAAAATACTTCTGGCACTTCGTTAATGAGAACATTCTGTAGAGTATCCATATATCAATTTTGGAATAAGGACCCGCATTTTTTCTTCACCAAGTAAAAACTGAGAGTTATGTTCCATATCCTGTGAGACAACCAAGTGTATTGGATACATTGGACAAAATTCCGCGTATTATATTCAATCCACAAGCATCAGAATGATTTCAATTGGCCCTCTATCTCTCACCAAATATCAATAGACACTTATACTCATTCGAACCATTGCTGGCGTGTCTCTTACTGCAACCTGTAGAGACATTTGAAAAAAATGAATCAATATCAACATTACCTGCTTTATTATTATCACAATCAAGTGCGTATGCATCTGCAAACCGAAGATGAATTTTTGAAAAATGGAAATATTCATTCTTTCATTACCATACAGAAAATGGATTTTTGCATACCCTATTGCGAATATATGCCATCATATAATTCACGTACCTCAACAGTCCTTCGATTTTTCAATATATTGCCCTTGGAATTGAAAAGACCTCAAGAACCTTCAGGGACGAGTTGAAAATGTTCTCAGTAGAGAACATTCATTGTGTACAGGAGTTTCGTGATATGTGTTTACTACAGTTTAATAAATACCTGTTTGTCCACTATTTCACCTAGAGTTTTCAATTCAAATTTCACTACTTGTTGTAGTTTTTCCCACCTTTTTCAGCTGATATCAGACTAGTCCTATACCTTATCTGAAAGGATAATGAAATTCATTATTATACAGGTGACAAGTGAGGAACAATATATCGAAATCATCGGCAAGACAACTGTAACTGAATGCAAATCTCCTAATTCATGTACCACATTCAAGTATGACTGTTCAAAAACATTGCTTCACAAATCTGATCTCTCTACTGTGGAAAGGTTGACATATCATTAAACAATCGAAGCAATCCTATTATGAGAGTAATAGATATTTACGTTACTAGTCCGATAAGTACACTTCTAAAAGTTTACCGGACGTGTGACTTATAACATTTTATTTCATACTGCTAAAAAACAAAAATGAACAGTGAAAAATAAAATATTAATCTTTGTTGAAGTGCTACTACAAAAAAATGGGAATGTATCAGCAAGTAGCAACTCCCTAATAAATAATTCATCCAATGGAGCTCCTGGTATCCATATTCATGGGAACGAAAATTCAACGGTTAATATTAATATTAGCAATAAGTAATTTCTGTGTATTGTTTTGCTGTTGAATTTTTAATAAATGTATTCATGCTCATGACGCATAACTGAGCTTTCAATATTTACAATCCGGTAAAATTTCATTACGGGATAGTAGCACGTAATGAAATATTACGTGCGCCTATCCTGTAAAAGTCTATTTTCCGGATTGAAATCAGGTACGTAAAGGTATGTTCTATGATGCAGTATGAAATAAAAAAATATTACATGATCCTCAAGTTTTGATGAGGAAATAATATCACACTCGAAACAGAGATCAACACCAATCATCGAATCCATATGGACTGATAGAAAATACAAGAGGTATTATTTCCAATAATTCCATTTGTTTTTACAGGATTGGACTGAACGAGCTGATGGGTTGCATAGTGATAGGCCCCAACTTCATCGGAAAGGGTAGGGACCATTGGACAGAGATGATAGAAAACCCCAGGAGACCTGTGGCTCATTGGTATCCTCTGATGGAATCCATACCGTCTAACATACCCCCTCTCAAAGATGCTAGTATCTATCTCAGTTGTTTGAACAGCAGGTGAGTGGGTTGCAAGAATTCTTTGTAAAGTGCCATCATCAACGGGCAGAAGATGCTATTATTCAGCTATAGATTCCAATCGTTAGTAGAGAAAACTGCTACAAAACTGAACAGCTCAATTTTCGTTTGATGTTTCGTTCAAAAGCTGTGATGTACGAAACCTGGAAAAATGAAGAAATCAGTAATTCTGCTTGCAGTTTTTCCTGACGGCGACCCGAAATCCTATTTGTAAGAGAAAATCGGTTTTTCGACCATAGTATTGTCATAAATTGGTCTGGACTGACAACAGAACAGTTTGCTTGTGGAAATAAAGGTTTTTGTACGTCTCGCCTGTATATATAGATATATATATATATACATATATATATTGAATGGCCGTTGAGTATACAGGGTGTCACAGTACTATGGGATCAAACTTCTAGGGAAAAGTGTCACTACGGCCCTAAGACGCGTCAGAATTCAATAAGACGATGAATTGCCTACATAGGATTCGATGCATTCAATTTTTGCCTTTTGCACATGATATCATCACGACAATTGTTCAAAATGTCAATGTCAATGAAGCAGTCTCTCGGCCTCCTAGGTCACCCGATTTGTCGTCGCTAGATTTTCTTCTTGTGAGGACATGTGAAGTCTTTGGTCTAAGGAACTCCAGTAGAAACAGAGCAAGACTTGATTGGACGAATTACAGCAGCATTCGAAATCATTCAAAACGAGATTCAAATTTTTGGTCCATTCCGCCGAAATCATGTGCGACGTTTAAATCAGTGTATTCAGGTTGGAGGAAGAAATTTTGAACAATTGTTGTGATGATATCATGTAAAAAAGGAAAAAATTGAATACATTTAATCCTATTTAGACAACGAGTACAACGAGATATTATGGACACTGGGAAAGAAATTCAATCTGTCCATCGCGATACGGATTTTTCTTCAAATCATATCCTGATCCTGATCGCCCAATGACAATTCGAAGTTGTTGGAGTAGTTCAATTGGTATTATAATATTCGTATTTCAGGTGAAGGGAGCGTAGGAAGACGCGAGAAAAATTAACCCAACCATCCAACTCCTCGAAAGGAAGTGGAAAATAGACTTTCCCTCTTCATGCATTGCGTTGGATTTTCGGAAGGAGAATGGAGAAGGAGTATATTCTATATTATATGAATATGCAAGAATGCATATCGATTCAACATGTGTATGTGATGATAATAATTTTTTACTCTAGTTAAGGAATATTGATGTATGCTTCTTCATATCATGATATTTTTATATTCCATCAGACAATTCCTGGAATCTATACAAATGAATTGAGTAATAATGAATGTGGGCAAAACTTGTAATATCTAGTAATAAGTTGAATTCGAATAAGTATAATATCGTCATTGGATTTGTGTAACACCATATCTAGAACAAACCCTCTTTCTGCTTCGCTGGTCGAAACAGTTTTCTTCGGAACATCTCCTCTCCTGCATGAGGAACAAGAATTTTTATTGCTGTTGATGATGTCATTCGATTCGTCACCTTGCCAATTCCTTCTGCGCCTTTGGAGACATTCAAAATAGCGACCTGGTAACTTTTGACTAATTTTCAAATGGATAGGGTCGAGTAATGAGGAGACATTTTGGAACGTGATCTTTTGCAACCTTGGAATTGAATTCATTCGAATGAATAATCTGAAATGGCGTCTGATCGCCTTTTTGAAAATCACCGTTGCTACTTTCAACTCAAAATGTAGAGTTCAATGGCTCATACATATGAATGACACAAATTTAATTGCAAACCAAACGGTCAGGAAGTTATAAGGAGTTGCCCGGACTTCATGTTCTCACTGTATGATGTGAAAGCATGCATCGAAGGAGAGGAAAGAGAAACTCATCTCTAGAGTGCACATGTGGAAAGGGAAAGAGTTGCAGATTACTGAATTGAAAATATGGTACCAATTAGACACGACTCCATAACCCCTTGGATCAATGATCGCGCAGATCCACCTTCATATGCCCAGTAACTCATTTGAATATGATGAATTTTTTTTTGTATGGTTCTCTAGTTATAGTGAAGCTGTGGATTTCCATTTGAACTCAAACCTTGCATCTTGGCATAGAGGTGAGTTGTGCGTCATCGGTATATTTTCGGTCCAGGAATGTGCATTTCTCTCCTTCCTTATTGGAATTGGGTTGTGATATAGTTACATCAAACAAATATGCAGCGTGATAAGTACAAAACTGAAGGTTCAATAACTAAGCAAGCCGCCTCCACATTCGGATTTGACGTTAGTAGATTTTCTAGCTGGATGAGATTTGCTGTCTTGTCACAATACGGTATCTCTGAGATGCAACTTCATGGAACATTACCCATATCAATTTTATTCCTGTCAATGGCAGCGAAAGTGGTATGAATTCTTGATTACCTCAGTTCTGCTGGCATCGATCGAACATCTCGAATTTTTACACGGAATCAAAGTTCTGAAGTAAGATGTGCGGAGGTGGATCGTTAATGTTTCAAACTTGAAACAACCAGATTGTGTACCAGTACAGCTGAAGCTAACTATGATTCATTTTACACATGAGACTGTCAAGTTCATTTCTTGTATGTCTCAATGATACTACTCTACTACTTCTCATCGGTAACTCACAGGAATTTGAATTCATATCAGAAGAAACATATCTTATTGATTATCAATGTCAGATCGCCACATGAAGGACGCGATTGTCATTTCCAAAACAACCTCTGAAATCTGGGTAGCAGGAATCTCAACTAGGTTCCTCAATCAACGGAAAGGTCTCAGAAATTGATGGGAATATCAGTAGTATTCACGACCTAACATCCGATCAGTTGATAATTTCGCATCTTTTTTTATTTTCGTCTATTTTCCAGAAATATTTGATTGAGCATATGACTGATGAAGCCTATAAAAGGAACCAATCTTGATATATAATACAAAATGACGTATTATGCTTATTTTTACATTTTATATTTCCAGGAAGTTGTGAATGCATTGTACTGGAATCTACAGGGTGTCTGTGATCACTATACTCGTATAATTTTCATCATTCCCCATCTCAAACTCACTTTGGTTTTCTAAGTATTACAAACCAGGGGTCCTAGTAAATGTGTGCTAATAAAATATCTGAGGCATTCCAAAAGTCTTAGTTCCGAAAGTTTTAAAATCCGAAACATGTGCACAAAACATTTTCCATTTCCACTCAAAATCATCTTTTCACATACAATCTTCGTTGTTCATAAGCAAATTTTGTTGTACGCCAAGAAATAACCGCTGTTGTGGTCAATTCAGATTCATACACATATCTAAACATATCAGTATCTATTTGTTTTCCTCATTGCCAACTATAGATAGACATGACATATCCAAAAGGTGAAATCACTCAAGCTTTGTGCGGACTACCTATCTGAACGCAAACACCCTGTAGAATTTAATATTTCGAACTGTTGTACTGACTGTTGATATTGCTGAGAGATAATAGATAATATATATTTATATACTGTAGTGAATATAATGTATAAATCAGTCTCGATGTTATTATTAATCGATATTATTATCATCCTTTATATTGAAAGATGAGCTGAGTCTGTGAAAGTATACTCATTTAGAATATAAGATCAGGAATATTTATTTCTTGTTGACTCGTGTGAACTTCTACTTTTAGTAGTTAGATATCAAATAACTTGAATGAATATTCATGTTTCATCATATCGGCTATGATATCATTATTTCTTCGAGCCTAGGTGTATGAATTTTTTTTGATTACTGCTTCAACGTACAGGGTTGCTCAAAAGTCTGAAAACATCCCAGTAGAGCCCTTGTCACAAATCGAATGGATATTTTGAGTATTGTTGGTAATATGAATTGGATTTGCTCCGAAGTAGTTTCTCGCTATATTGTTTTTGTTCCATGAAAACTAGTATGTTACAATTGGAAGGAATCGAATGGTAACCTGGAATTCTACTATAATCTCATCACCAAATAGTTGAAAAATTTGAAGGAATATGTGATATCTGACAATGACGGCTAATGGTTCCATTTTTGAAATCGTGTTGAATTCCAAATTCAGATCGTGTTTTCAGAGTTTCATAGAAAACTTTCGGGCTCGGCAGAGGTTACCTTCAGTGTCGATCTTGAACAGCCTCAGTGAGGTAAAGGATTCCCACATAATCAAGTAGGCAGAAGTCTGAAACTTTTTCTAGTGACTGGGAATAGAGAGTTGGAACACCGTTCTCTCCACACGATGGTACCTACTGACAGATCTGAAATTGAATTCGCAGCTCAAGTTATTGCTGCTGTCAAGTCATTTCTCTATCGGATTGTATAGCCGTAGAAAAAGTATAACGTAAAACTCGCACAGAATGCCCATTTCAGAATTGAGTATCATTCCGTGGTCATTGTATAACTTGATATTTGTATAACCGGAGCATGTCTTTCTGATAGATTCGTGAATTCTTCCTGACGAAGATAGGTGAAGATATATTGTAAAAAAAATTGTCGTAGTTCTGTGAGCGATTCTACTTGAAATGATAGTATCTTGTGGAATAGTTCTGAGCATGACTGACAGTCGGAAACGGGTTCATAGGATTATTCCAATGAAAACTTTATACACCAAATACCTTTCAACCATTGATTCGAATTGTTCCTCACTGATTATTATGTCATACGATTGACATTCATTCACGAAATATCAATGGAGATATGATCCTGAAGAAAACGGAAATGACATCCATTCAATAACCGAATCTCGGATGTGTGGTAGAAAGTTGCTATTTCCATTTTAATTAGAGTGAACCGTATTTTCATCGATATTTTGGCGAATAAGGGTCAGTTGCATGATAAGTTTTTAGTATGAAATAGATCTCAGATTATTTTTTTTCCAATTCCCTTTTTTTAAGTGAAACTCGATTTTTTAACTCATTTCAAAAATGAAATATTGCCCTTACAATGTCAACTTTCTGAGAGACAATGCAAATGCAACAATCTCTCAGAAATCAGTAACATCCTATTATCATTCAAAAATGTTCCATACGTACAAAATACTAATTCATATATTTCACTCACATGGATATTCATTCATATGGATATTTCCGAGATTTTACAAGATTCGTTGCAGTGAAATATCTTATACTTCAATCATAAGTTTGTTCAAGATCATTTTGTTTTCATTGTATTTATCATATTTTTCAATGAAAATTTGTTCACTCAAACTGATCTTTTGGAAAAGACAATTTGCTCAGAGTTATTCAGACTATGAAACGTATCAAAATGTTGACGGTTCATGAATGACCGATCATGATAACATAGATCAGAGTATCCTGATCAAAGTAAGCATGGGCGATCAAAAAAGTTATTGGCAGAAATTGAGAATATTCCGATTTTCATCGAAGTTATCCTGGAAAGATCATACCTCACATACCAACTCAAATTCCAACATGTCCTGTGTTTAGTGGTCTATTTCCTGATACCTTGATCATATGAAAACCCACTCTATAGGGATCTGTAGAGTTTATGATCATCGTTATGGGGATCGAAATCATGAAACTCAATGATAGTTCGAACAAGCCTGAAGGCTAATGAAATCCAGAAATGGATATCGTGATTGAATGTATCATTGCGAGATCAGAATGTGATTATCAACTGTTGAATATGATGAATGATTCAATTCATGATTATTCGATCCGTATTAGTCAATTCCAATATGGTTGTTGACTCATGATAATCATCATTCGATGATTATCAAAAATAAACCTTGAGTTGATCGTTTTGGCTGAACTGTCCAGATGTGTCCAGATGACAAAATGAAATCGATGAGCGTTAACAAGTTATTAACATAGAATATCATATGTTTATACCTAGGTATACCTTATTATTGTTAGCGAAAAGAGGTTGCAAATGTTCAGAATATGAAATATATGTTACGAACTTGTGCCAAAAGTTAGCATATCAACTTTGTTTTTATACATATACATGTGAATATTACTGTCCCTCTACGGGATGTATTAATAAAAATGTACAGTGAAACATACAAAAAGTGTTTTTCTATCTAAACGGTGATATTATCTAGAATATAAAATTCATCCTCGAGACCCATCTATTATGAATAATTTGAGCTAGATTGTCACCTTAGCAAATATTCGAAATGCAGTAGGTATATACTCAAAATATACTCAAAATAACAAAGAATAGTTTTTGAATGGGTTTGAAATTTTTGATTGGCGAGATTGAAACTCTCATCTGATTTTGATGAAATCAACAACATTCCCTTCGAAAAAAAAAGAAGCTTGACAGTGAATGGAAGAAATAAACAGGCTTCGTCTTCGTATCCTTCGGAAATAACATTCAACTTGCTACCCCTGAATTTCGCATGATGAACATAATAATACAAGAAAATAATATCGAATTTCATCACAATAAGTGCATGATATTCAAATAACATTTTATAATTTGAGCTCCTCAAATTAATTATTGCAACTAGAGAACAAGTAATCTGTATGTACACAATCTAAGTAGTTTCTCTTCATATGATGGAGTTTAATAAATTATTATTATTCAACCTGCATGCACTCGAATGGAAATATAGGAAGCAAACGAAAGATAAAACAAATCATAGCAGAAATATTGGATAACAATAACATTGGAATCGTAATTTGGTGGAATTTTTTTGTCAACCAATATGTGGCCCTTCTACGCTCTCGTACTTGTGATTGACACATACTTCATTTATGTGATCAACAAATCTAAGCTACTCATCGAAGACTCAAAGTTGTGAAGTTTTCCTTGGTCCTCACGATCTCCAACACTATAGCTTTTCCCCCCCTTGTTGGCAGAAGATGAAAAAAAAAACTATCAGTACTTCAGTTCCCATCATTATGAATCATGAAGTATGTACCTGCTGCACGAAAAAAGTTTCGGTTTCCTTCCAGTTGACCATCGTTATCATCATTAATCAAATACTTACTAATGGAAAGAAGGATCAATTCATCAAACCCAAATATGTCATGAATATATCATTTCGATAACGGAAATAAATGCCCCTCTCCCAAAAAGTCGTCATAACTCTTATAGCGATGTCGGAAAAGGGTGTGCAAGATAGCGTACTCCTACAAATTTATCTGAAATTAGGTAAACTCATCGGTCTATCTCCCCTCAGCACCAAGAGTCGTGTTCTAGCTTTTTCCTGGATTTTTGCGACAAATACCCTCCAATTGTACCTTCAAATCAGTTCATTTTACGAAGTGCAACGCATCGTACAAGACTTAGCAAACGTATGGGTATCGGTCCCCCATATCATAGAGAATTCTAGTGCATGTTTCTTCACTTTGAGTTGCTTCTGGTATTCAATGACATGCCAGTGCGATTGGGAGAAAATAGTGGGAAATATAGATAGAACTGACATTCTTCTCGGGGAAGTATTTGAGAATGTGTGCATGAGAAATTTGGCATCTTTAGCCCTATGTGCATCGACGCTAATGGTTCATTTCATCACAATCTATTTCGTGCCCTTCAGTATCGCGTCGAAAATAAAAAACGTCATACATCTAACAGTGCACATAACACGATTGTGCTTGTTAGTAACTATAATTTTGGATTTCACACACATCATGAAAACCAGGTACCAACTACTGTTGGATAAGATGATGCAAGTGCTCTCTGAAAATGACTTCAATAGAGTCATGAAGAGAATTCAAGATCTGAGAATATGTTACAGAATTTTATATGAAACCATTTCTGGATTCAATCGGATTATGGGATATTCTATACTGTCTATATGTATTACAACATTTTGTAATGCTTTGAAAATATGCAACCATTTGAAGAATTTTGTCAGGACAAGAGGACCCCACGACTTGATCTATTATATTCTTCCATATCCTGTATTTCTCTGTGTGAGTATGTTTTATATTCATTCATTTTTCCAGCTTTTCATGGGATTTTCTCTCCTCGTTTCTGAAAATAGAGTAGAGGTTATTAAAAATTATTGCAATATATTTGTAGTAAGGACAGATTTGGGATCTGCCCCAAAATGTCACTGCGCTTGAAATCAAACCTTCAGATACCTGAAACAGAAATTCTCTATTGGTCAGGGACACCTTGTTTCTGACAGAATTTTAGAAATACAAATATATTTAATGACAATAAAACCTCTACTTATCTTGGTGGACGTTTCGGGAACGAATCTGCTCCCGTTCTCAACACAATTAAAATATTTTTCTCTTTGTAAAATTTTTCAATGTTTTCGGTTTTTACACCGAATATCTCTCAAATTGTTCCATGTATGTGCAGATATATATGTGAAAATATATCTATATGTAAATGTATGTATATACTTGAACACTATTCGTACATTTATTATGACACCATTTACACTTATTGTTTTGTGCTTATATGAACTGAAAAAATATACATCCGATAACGAAACTGTCGTTACTGTGACACGAACTGTGATATTTACCCGATTCTGACTTTTTTATCGATAATGACAATCATACTCATCATGTAATGTTTTTGTTAGCCTGTCACCCGTACCGAACTATGTATTTTATGTATTATAATTGTATTTTTATTTTCATCTCTGTTAGTCATAAAAATAATTCAAACTTATTATCCTTCATGTGATATATTTTAGAATTAGTATTCACATCACCTAGCTTCATCACGCACAAGCGACACATTGCTTCTGTGATGCCCTTGTTTATTTATATTTTCTAAATGTACCTTAACTTTATCATTATCATTATCATTATTATTATTTCCTCCGTATGTATTTCTATAATTAGAAAAGAATAATGGTTTTCATGATTCATGGAACCAATACAATTCAATTTGATACGATTCATATTCATGAGTTTCAAGTGATTGGATATTGATCATTAGTAACTATTCATCATTAAATAATTCTCCCTGATAAAAAAGTAAAGTACCTTGGTGTAATTTTAGATTCTCATCTAAAA
The DNA here is from genome assembly GCA_963576655.1 of Gastrophysa polygoni. Lineage (NCBI taxonomy): Eukaryota > Metazoa > Arthropoda > Insecta > Coleoptera > Chrysomelidae > Gastrophysa > Gastrophysa polygoni. Next base: position 4,171,683 of record OY755083.1, on the reverse strand, counting down.
TGGGATGCACATATTAATTATATCTGTAATAAGTTACGATACATCATCTACAAATTTAAATTCTTAAGAAATATATTGAGCCCTTACCATCTAAAAATTCTATACCACGCACTCGTAGAAACCCACTTACGCTATGGAATAGCTTGTTGGGGAGGAGCCTTCAGAACACATCTTCATCCACTTGAAATGTTACAAAATAGATTTCTGAAATTTATTTTATCGAAACCTAAACGCTTTTCAACAGAAAAACTGTTTTCTGAAAGTAATATTCTTGATATTCGTCAACTCTTTTATTATTACATCATCATAACTTATTACAAAAAAAAGAATTATATCTTACCGACTCACATTTATAATACTCGAAAAAAAGATCACCACGTCATCCCACTAACCCGAAAATCACTTATCCAACATACTTATACATACTTAGCTCCAAAACTGTTCAACACTCTTCCTTATATAATTAGAAGCATCAATATATTCCACATTTTTAAAAAGACACTCAAAACATTCATATTCAGTCAGGCAAGACAAACAATCGCTGATTTCGTCAATAAAAAATAATTTTGATCAGCTATAGCAGTGGGAGAAATATGGGTATAACATCACATTTTCATTCTCTTAGGATGGACTTATGATTCGACTCGTTAGAATTACTTTTGGTTATATATTATTATAAGTCATGTATGTTTGTGTATGTATATATGTATGTGTCATTTTGCATCAAGTGCGTAGGTGAGCATAGTTTATTGATAGTTTTTTTTCAGATTTTACATACATTGATTATTATTTTATATATTGATTGGTTGGATGCTGACTCATGATAGATTTTACGCCTCGAAACAAGTGTTGCTCACTTATTGAGTACGAAAATTATTGTGTACTTGTCATATTTAGAAAGATGTACATAGTTCACAGTTTTTACCATTTTTATTATTCAATATTATTCAATTATAATTCAATGAAATTTACTTCTATTGTTCGTTCGACACAATTTCACTTTCTCTTTCATGTTTCCATTATTGTAATTGTATTTCCTGCGAAACAAGTGCAATAGCACTTATCGCCAAACTAACTTTATTCTCATTTATAGATACTTGTAAACTATTTTTTTCAGAATAAAGTTATTATTATTATTATTATTATTTCCATCAGATGACAGAAAATTGTGGCAATTGATGTGTTCTGAGTATTTCATTTATTCGACATATTCCTATCTACATCAGTAATTATCAATAGTTATTTTTATGAGATCACATGAAAATTGTGACTGATGATCAATATACGTATATATATATACGTAATATGTATCTGGTGAATGAAGTAGAGCAGAATTCACGATTTTTGCAGATTTATTCACGATGTTCTGGTTCCTGGTATTAGTCTTCATCCCTATCAACAGGAAGAGGAGTATCACTACCAGAGTCGCATTATCACTACACGCCATCTTCATATCTATACATTTCCTAGCTTCCAATTGAAATTCTGAGCGTTCCAATGATGGAATCAAATCTCTCATGACATTCATCACATACTTGCTGTTCATTACTGTTGCAATTTTTCAGCTGAGTTGTTCGTTTTGTCGTGTAAAGCCAATGCTTTACGTGCGAGCAAATCATCAAGTTTTGTTCGATACCTCAAAACAAATGAACAGAAGGGACGAGGGATACCTAATTATATTGATAAGCTTATATTGATAAACTTATTGATCGAAGCTATTCTAGTATATCCGTTAGTTAGATGTAGATGAAGAAAGAGTTCACGATACTGCTGAAAAGTTGGCTCGAAGTTCTTTGTTCTGGAAAATACAACACATATTTTGGAGAGACTGAAATTTCCTAGAACTGTTTATGTGAATTCATATCAAACCGGCGAGTCAATAAGCAATTTTAACTTCTGTGCATCGGATCGGGAAAAACTGAAGAAAACAAATTCGCTCAGAAATGATTTGAGATTCAATGAATGATTTCAATTTCAAGAAAAATCAATAGCGTATCCTCAATGACAGTCAAAATATGCAGGTGAAATCCGTACGAACGCCACTGGGGAAATAAAGAAAAATGTGGAACACTGAATAATGCCTCTTGATACATAGTACATGCATGGCAAATTTAATCAGGATATCCAAAGTGGTATAACAGATATTGATGAAAAACTTTTATTTTTCGAAGCTTCACCACCTTGTATTTCAAAAGTTAGGGAGTTCAGCTCATACGTTCATATGAATCTTTCTTCTTGAAATGGGCCCAAAAATCACCTTCTTGAATATTGACATCCATTCGGCAGACACCCTGTATATGTATGTGCATGATACTAGATATGAAAATGGTACCACATGAGAGAAAAGAGTAATCGAAACAATAGATGTATAACTGCTTGATATGTGCATTTCAACAGATGAAAGCAGAATATTGTCTGAATAAGTCTGAATACAGGACACACCAAGAACCGTTAAACACCAGGCAATTGACGAAAAAAATTGAATTCCTAATGGCAAATATCTTTTGGTCACTTGATTTTGTTCACTATCTTTCATTTCGTGGAATCGAGATTGGGAAAATAAACAGATGAACCTACTTATTTTCACAATTGCCTCATATTGTTGGGAAATTATTTTCCTCCATCTCCCTTCTGATGAAATTTTGTTATTTTTTTATGATTTTTCCTTCTATTTTCCGTGTATAGTATATAGGTAAGGTGAGGTAGTTAGATGAATTAGTCTTTGTAAATTTTATCTGGTAGTTATATCGTTCTGTTCGGAATTGAATATCGTATTTACTTTTGATAATTCCACATTACTATCTTATGAAGATTGTATTGAATATTCTGAAGTGTTTCTGATCAGTCTATTCATTCATTATCAAAAGTACAATCCTTCTTGGATAACTATTAGGGATCACTGTCTAGTATAGAATCACCAAGTTATTATAATTGTACAATCTCTAATCGTTCGTTTTTAATTCTTTGTTCGTTTTGAATTCTGCTCATCCTCAACAAATACAAGTACTCAAAAGAATTCCTCATTTATTGCCGTGTACTCAATATATCACAGTTCATGAAATTTCATTTTATGCAATGAATTTAATTTTTATCATTGTTATCATTTTTCCCATGTATTTTTCGGAAACTCTTCGTATACTGAATTGTTTAGTGTTGCCAGTGATACCAGACAAAACCTTCCGTCCTACTACACACATACCTTCTTCTCACGAATCATTTATATTGATTAGATCTTGTTGTGATCTCAAGTACTCAATCTATCCGAAGTGCTGCATATATTGGCGTGAAATCCATTCTGCTACGAATCATATCATATATCCCAAATCACTCCAACAATTTTATCAGTCTTCCTATAACGGAAATCTTGTTAGATAATGATTTGACTTCGTTTAAATGTATGATTTGCATGCATGGGAAAATTTATTTTTATTGTTGTTCTTCGAGTTCGATAGCTATACTGAATGTTGTCCACTTGTGTTAAATTTGTATACGGCTACAGATTTTCATGGGATGATTTCGAATTTTCAGATGATGGTCATGACAATATGCCTTTCCTGTGACGAATTGAAGGGAATGGGCAGGAGATTTCCGGCTGAATGCTATATCGTTCAGATGCGGGAACAAAAATGGAATCACAGGAAAGATCTAAGAGTCGAGCTGACCTCCTTGTCGGAATTTTTCCAAGATCTTCCTCCTGAAATAACTGTGATTGGAATTTTCCACATGAATAAGCGTTTTTTGCTCAGCTTTATCGCAGCTTTCACAACATATTTGATAGTATTCATTCAACTCAGGCAGTTGATGCAATGATGACATTGGAAATCGTAAGTACTACAAACTAGTTCGAACCTATTAGGGGAACAATGAGAGATCGAAATGTTCCAACTTGAGTAGGAAGAGAAACTACATCGTTCTCAGGATGAATCAGTTGGACAAAAGTATTCAAAAACCTAGAGAATGCTGTTACCATCCTTCTACTAGTAGTGAATTCAGTTTTTTTCTTTTCATTCGAGTAGACAGTTATATACTTGGTGGGAGGTCAGTGTGAGGAATGTTAGTAACCTTCAGTCTATGGGTTCTGCTAGCATCTGGCAATCTTTGTGAAACGTCAGAATACGCTTCACGCGAGTGTCAAAGATGTCCAGCTAGTGAAAAACTACAAAATCGTGTTGTTATGACTTCAGCTTCTCGAGGGACGGAATATATTACTTTTGGTCATACTTTCACTGTTGATAAGATTTTTTTTCAGATATAGAAGGCGGAGGAATATCGAATTCAAGCAAGCTCAAGTCCCCAGAACATATCATGAGCAGAGTTCACGATCAGTTCATATTGATATGTCATTTCGTTCATTCAATTCAATTTCCTCGACATAATATCTAAATTGAATGAGGGAAACAATATAATGGTTGGTTCATTTATTGACGTTTCAGTTTGTCTCGATCAATATTCATGATGGACTTCAAGTGATTGAAAATCCAACATCAATAACTGTCTGTCATTTCCATCAGTTGATGTAGATATTGTCTCAGTTGGTGTACTCATTTGACTCATTTTCATCAGTATCCAAACTATGTATTGGCTGAATGAGGAAGAGCAAGATTCGCGATTTTTGAAAATATGTTTCCATTGTGCTGGATCCCTAGGCATCGTTCCCATCAGCAGCAAAAGGTGTATTGCTACCATATTCGCAATAACACTACACGCCATCTTCATATTGATAGACTTCATAGCCATCTATCCAGTTTATGAGCATTTCAACGACACTGTAGAAAAATCTCTCGTGGTGTTTTTCATATCCTTGCTGTATATCGCTCGAACGTTATTCCAGCTGAGTTGTTTATTTTCATGTTTGCGACATGGCAGGTTGTGTAAAAAAATCATCCAGGACTTGGTGAATACCGGCAAAAAAAGCAACAGAAGAGGCAAGAGATATGTGGAATATTCTATACTCGTCGGTACCTACATCATTCCATTAGTTATTGGAATCTCAGGAAAAATAATTGATCTTCAGTATCCAACATCAGCCATTATTGAAATGTCGATGAGAATGACACGTGCATTTGTTATCACATTGATAACAAGAGAGTTCACAACTCTATTGAAAAGAAGATTCGAAATGTCGTTTATTCTTCTGGAAAATGCGACAGCAATGCCTCCAGTGCATATTTTAGCAAGGTTGAAGATTCTCAGAACTGTTCATGCGAAACTATATCGAATTGTCAAGTCATTCAACGAGTATTTCGGTTTGATTTTACTGACTTCATTATCGATGACCTTTTGTGAATTTCTGAATGTTTGCAACCTCATCATAGATGCATGGAAATCCAAAGAGAACAGATCACAAATGTTCTACTTCATTCTCCCAAATCTCATCATGTTGTCAGTAAGTATAAGGAGATATCCCCAAGGTTTCATAATGTATGAAGGTAGTCTCAACAATAACGTATTGGATATCCTATAGGTACACAAATCTCACAAAAATCCTGGGACAATCTCATATTTAAGAAACGCCTTGAGGAAAATTAGACTAGTAAGACTAGTTCTGGAGACTAAGCGAGGTACATTGAAATTCAGTAGTGATGAATCAATTTCATTGTTGATAAGTTTATGGATGGAGGTGAGGGCGGCAATGTCACGACGTTTTCGTAAAGATGTGATGTTGAATTCATTCAAGAGTAGATTATAATCATAGTTTCTCATTGGATACGAGCCATGAGCTTTGAAATAAGTGAAGCTCAAGAATTTACGTTGAATATTTTCCAGTTTGTCAATATACTTTTCATGATACGGATTCCATATCTGGCTGGCATATTCCATTTTTGACCTAACCAAAGGAAAATACACATATTTCATTGCTTGGTGAACTGAATGAAATTATTTACAATTACGTATAACGATCCAAGAAGGCGCATTGATTTAGTGACAACATTTTCTATATGAGAAGAGAATGTCAACTTTGTATCAAAAGATACTCCCAAATCCTTGCATTCATCAACCTTCACAACGACGATATCATTAAGTAAGTAATCGTATGCAATAGGAGACTCACGTGGGAATGTCATTATTTTACATTTATTCACATTCAGTGGTAAGTTATTCCGTGAGGTTGATCAGATCACGTTGTAATGCGATGCAGTCCGTGATATCTCGAATTTCTCTATATATTTCCATGTCATCGGCAAATAGAAGCTTCTTTGATTGAATGGAATCACAAATATCATTAACAAACATGAAGAAGAGCAGTGGTCCCAAATTGGAACCCTGGGGTACTCCAGAACTTGCAATGAATTCAAAACTCCTTTCTCCTTCATACTCAACATATAGATTTCTATCTGAGAGGTAACACTCCAGAAGGTTTTGAAGTTTCGTGGAAATTCCGAATTGGTCCAGCTTCCTCAACAGTAAATGATAAGTCACTCTGTCGAAAGCCTTACTGAAATTTGAATAATCGTTGAGCTTGGTGACAAGCTGTCTATATGTATAATGAGGGCATTGGTATGGTACCAAGTTCGATGAAATGTTGATGGCAATGATCCCGATATCCAGAGTTTTCACATAGTTTTTCTCTCACACCCCAATACTGCTCATGCATTCGTCGAATTGCCTCAGCATAATATCTACCGTAAGAGAGGAATATATGCCATTTCCAGTCTAATTGATGTTCGATTCTGAGGTGGCACTTCTTCCTAATTCATTTCCATTGGTCGACGATTATCTACTTCTCAAATGTCGCGAAATAATTTAGACTTCATCAAACATGTGGCACCAAATTAGTCACCTTGAACACCTTGTTTTGGACTGACAGTACTGTTACGATTATCTGTAGCATTTCGTCAAAGCGAGAATATTCTACCAACACACTGGTGTTTCATCATTTCTGAGTGCATAATATTTGATTGCTTCTCACACTCAATTATGCAGCCAATCTCTGCTTCCCTAGTCTTTGAAAAATCAAGAATTACACTCTAACGTCGTCTTCCTGGTGAAATTACCTGTCCATTGACTATTATCAAGTAGATCATTCCATTTAAAAATTCTAAGGAGTGGTGTGTAGGGGTGACTGATCTCAACGGTTAGTCAAAAGATGCATCTTCTTGAGGAAATGTCATCAGTGCTATTCTCTCCAGAAAAATTCAAAGTGCATAATATCCACATTCGATCTAATATTGGCGCACACCAAATGATACTCTCATTGTTTCAGGCTGTATCTCTGGCAATCATTTTTTACTGTGATGGATTCGATGGTATGGGAGAGAAATATGCAACGAGATGCTATACCGTTCAGATACATGGACAAAAATGGCACCCGAATAAGGAGTTACGCACTGAACTCACTAATTTATCAAAACTCTTCAAGGACATGTCACCAGAAATAACAGCAACAGGCTTATTCACTGTCAATAGAAGATTCTTGTTGGGTTTTTTCTCTGCACTTACTACTTATATCATTATAATCATTCAATTCAATGAATTCATACGATGAACAGAAGCATTACTGTATAAATATATGATAAAGATAGCAGTTCCAACCTTTATTCGGCATGAAGTGTGAGTTGAAGGAGGAGAGAAAATGGAACTGAGGATGTTTTATCTTGGTCTCTGATATATTCATGATGAAACAACGTGCGTTTTGCTATATGTTCATTGTTTTTGATAATATTTTATTCTATTTGTCCTTCTTTCCTCCTTTCCTTCTCTCCTTTCCTTCTTTCCTTCTTTCCTTCTTTCCTTCTTTCCTTCTTTCCTTCTTTCCTTCTTTCCTTCTTTCCTTCTTTCCTTCTTTCCTTCTTTCCTTCTTTCCTTCTTTCCTTCTTTCCTTCTTTCCTTCTTTCCTTCTTTCCTTCTTTCCTTCTTTCCTTCTTTCCTTCTTTCCTTCTTTCCTTCTTTCCTTCTTTCCTTCTTTCCTTCTTTCCTTCTTTCCTTCTTTCCTTCTTTCCTTCTTTCCTTCTTTCCTTCTTTCCTTCTTTCCTTCTTTCCTTCTTTCCTTCTTTCCTTCTTTCCTTCTTTCCTTCTTTCCTTCTTTCCTTCTTTCCTTCTTTCCTTCTTTCCTTCTTTCCTTCTTTCCTCCTTTCCTCCTCTCCTTCTTTCCTCATTTCGTTCTTCCCTGCTCTCCTTCTTTAGGTGGATATATCACCAATTCGTCATTCTCATTCCGTTCTCTCCACATAAAATTCAAAATTTGATGAAAAAAACTGATATCTGGTATCATTCATCGATCACTAACTGATAAATTCCAATTCGATTCGTTTAATATTCATGAGCGAGTGAGTGATTGAATATTGAACATTAGTTACTATCAGTCATAATTTCGATCAGTTGATTCCGAAACTTGGAGCAGTTGGTGTGCTCACGTATTTATTCCGAGTCGATTCCATCAATATCCACGCTATGTATTCGCCTAATGAAGAATACCACGATTCACGATTGTTGAAATTTTGTTTCCATTGTGCTGGTTTCCTGGGCATCGTTCCCATCTGCAGAAATAGGTGTGCTGCTACCATATTTGCAATTACACTACACGCGATCTTCATATCTATAGAACTATTGTCGTTCTATCCCTCATATATGCTGCTCAAAAATGACAAGAAATCTCTCGTGAAATTTTTCATGTCCTTGCTTATTTTCGCTCGTATCATTTTCCAGCTGAGTTGTTTATTTGTATGCTTGAGATATGGGAGCTGGTGTCAACAGATTATCCAGGACTTGAGAGAAACCAGTAAGAAAGTCAACGAAAAAAGGAAGAGATATGTGGATTATTCACTACTCATCGGTATCTACTCCATCTCATCCATTGTCGGAATATCAGGAAAAATCACTTCGAAAAATCATGCTACACTACCAGTTCCTGAAATATTGATGAAAATAGCACGTGCATTCGTTATAACATTGATAACGAAGGAATTCACGATACTATTGAAAAGAAGGTTTGAATTATCGCTCCTTCTTCTGGAAAATGCTACGGCAATGCCCCCAGCACATATTTTGAGGAGAATGAATATTCTGAGGAAACTATATACGAAACTATATCGAATCGTCAAGTTATTCAACGAATGTTTCGGATTGATTCTGCTGTCTTTATTATTGATGACCTTCTGTGAATTTCTGAACATGAGTGGAATCGTCATAGATCTGTTGAAATTCAATGGGTATAGAGCCGAAACAATTTTTTACAACATGCTGCCAAGTTTTTTCGTTTCGTCAGTAAGTATAACAAATTCAATCAGGGTTCCACAATGTAAAAACTAAATATAGAATATAGAATGAATTTGTTCCATATTGTGAGGAAAGAGTGATATATAGAGGGTGGTCTGATTTTTAATGTACTTTCAGTACAGTATGCTGTCGTGATGTGAATATTATTTTTTTTGTGAATAATATACTTCCGGTTTGATCAGAAATGCCATCACCCTATATATTTTTACAGATTTTGAATGAGCTTGCTATTCTGACTTCATACTGAGTTCAGTGTAAGAAATTTGTGGAATCGAAGAATATAACACTTTAATCAACCTCCTTCGAATTTTTGCATTAGAGCATAAAACTATGTGGATGAACTTTCGATGTTGTTTGTATGCATAGTAATAAAATAAACAAAATATTACTCTTTTGTTCTCCAAGTGTCAAACCATAGCCGATCATCATAAACGATCATCATTGAAATTTCAATACGCTCCTTCTCACTCAATTGAACCATTCTGAATTGTACGTTCATTTATTACCATGCATACAAACAACATCAATTAGTTTACCTGAATAGTTTTTCGCTCTGATGCGGAAATCTCATAAGAGGTTGATGAAAGTGCTATATTCCTCGTTTTCACATATTTCTTACACTCAACTCAGTATGTATGAAGTCAAAATAACAAGCTCTCTCAGAATCTGTGAAAATATATAGGGTGTCCCGTTTGAATTGAAGAAGTTGATGGCATTTCCAGTCGAACCGTAAATATATCATCATTTTGTTCCTGCAAGTTGTCATGAATATCTTTCTTTCCATTTGAATGGTATTCACTTGGTTCCATACTTTATCCCAAACCTGCATACTTCCGAATGTTCCGTTTTCGCGATATGAGGTATTGAAAATACGCGTCTGAATATGGTTCTTCACTCAACAGTTCGGAATGGTTCAAGACAAATCGACGGAATTTCTCGAAGATACTGAATAGGGGAGATCATGGCTCAATTTTTCCATCACCAGGGATTGAAAAGGATACGATATCTTCGAACCGGTTTTACTGGAAACTGGCATGACGCATGAAACTTACAAGAGAGCTTTTTCACGCAGAGGCAAATCTGCTCCCACGTTTGGAACTCGGAATCGAAGAATAAATACATATGAAAAATTAGGATAATTTTTTCATTCGTGACCATCAGATTCAACCGCCACATAATATTCATTTTCCAGCTTCTCGTGGGATCTTCTCTCCTCGTTTCTGAAAAAATGAAGTAGAAGTTATTAAAAATTATTTCAATATATTTGTAGTAAGGACAGATTTGGGATCTGCCCCAAAATGTCACTGCGCTTGAAATTAAACCGTTAGATACCTAAAAGAGAAATTCTCTATTTGTCAGTGACACCTTGTTTTCGAGAACAAAAAAGAGAATTTCTCTTCTAGGTATCTAAAGGTTTGATTTCAAGCGTAGTGACATTTCGGGGCAGATCACAAAATCTGTCCTCACTTCAAATATATTGAAATGATCTTCACTATCTTCTACTCCATTTTTTAGAAACGAGGAGAGAAAATCCCACAGAAAGCTGGAAAATGAATGTCCACCTCCTCGAAGAACTTAAAGACAGCGCCACATAATAGTTCTGTTGTATGATTTCAGCGTGAAATGATCAGTATCTGTTACACCCTATATCCCGAAAACGAAGCATTCAATAGTATATCATTGAAATTTTGAAACAAATACAATGTACTGTTGAATTCCTTGCCGCAAAAACCAGACCATGTGTATTAATTCCACTTCACATCTATAAGTATGTTGACATCGACTTTTTGACATCAGCCTATTTACAAACCTTGAACCTTGAACTTCATGTTCAAATTTGTTGCATTCATTGTTTCAGGCTTATCCACTGGCAATAATTTTCATTTGTGATAAATTCGATGGAATTGGAGAGAAATTTGCAACGAGATGCTACACCGTTCAGATAGATGGGCAAAAGTGGCACCAGAATAAGGATTTACGTACTGAACTCAGTAATTCTTCGAAATACTTCAAAGATATGCCACCGCAAATAACTGCAATGGGTTTTTTCACCATCGATAGAAGAGTCTTGTTGGGTTTCGTCTCAGCACTCACCACTTATATCGTCGTCATCATACAGTTCAATCAATTCATCCAGTGAAGAGAGTCAGGACCAACAAAATCAAGAAAAAAGTAGTTCAAGCATTCAATTCAATAGTGAATAATAATGATATGTTATACGTTCATGTAATGAACGAAGTGAATCGAACATAGTTGAAAAAATTACAAACGTCATTCACAGAGTTCATGAATGAGTTCACACACATGCCCATCTATGAATTTTTCGTTTTGTGTCCATGTGGCAGATCTTAGGGGCGATGAGATCCATTTAATATTATATCTGGTACATCAGTGGGTAGGATTTGTTAGATGAAGAAAAGTCACATATCTTATCTTGCTTATCTATGCTTGCTCTGACCACTTTTCGACTTTAGCCATTGCCCTTTCTGTTCTATCCATAGTATATATATATATTTATATATATATATATATATATTATATATGCATCAGCAAAAGAGGAGATGGTGGAAAGAGTTAATTAACGTAGATACCCAACAAAAATGGTCCTAGCACCATGCCCTGTGGCTCATCAAATCCTACTTTCACATGGTTACTCAAAACATTCCATATCTTCACACTTAGATGAGATCTGAATAATACGTTTGCAATACCTCTAATACCAATCCTGGAAGACAAATACGTAAAATCGATGATTATCGAAATTTCTTCTCACTGTCACTGTAGTATAGTGGAGGTTTCGGGAAAAAAGGTGTTGTTTTCTTCAACACAACTGGAATGAGTATTTTTCGTTCTTTTACACTAAATAGTGAAGAGTTGTCATGACAGACAAATTTTTGGTTACCAAGTATTTCTTCATTAGTTGATCTTGAATTTATTATATTCAGTTTTCAGAAGTGAATGCCAAGTACTATCTATATCAACTGAACTAAAAGCAATATTATTGTCTACTTTCAGAAGAATGCGAGTACATTCATGTCTCTTTTGGTTGTTATTTTTTCTCATCCTATCCATCCGATATCACTTCAATCGACTACATGTTTTCCATCTTCAGTGAGAATATGTTCAGCTAATTTTGACTTGTCGATCAATATATATTTCCTTCTTTGTATTGTTTTAATGTTTTTATATGATGACTGAATATATCACCACCTCGATTGACTCATTGGTAGTATTCAATATCATCTCATGGATGTGAATTCGATAATCTGTTGGAAACCTGTTATGGATTTCAAGAGTGACATGATCAGTCTGAGTTTTAAGAATCCTTTCCTAAATGCTCTCAGACCAGCGCCATACTGCTCAGACCACTTACTCGCTGACTACTACTACTACTCTACTACTACTACTACTACTACTACTACTACTACTACTACTACTACTACTACTACTACTACTACTACTACTACTACTACTACTACTACTACTACTACTACTACCACTACTACTACTACTACTACTACTACTACTACTACTACTACTACTACTACTACTACTACTACTACTACTACTACTACTACTACTACTACCACTACTTCTACTACTACTACTACTACTACTACTACTACTACTACTACTACTACTACTACTACTACTGCTACTACTACTACTACTACTACTACTACTACTACTACTACTACTACTACTAGAATTGTTCAAATTGTTGACAATTGATAATTATATATATATATATATATATATATATATATATATAAAACAAAAGATAATCTCAACACTGTATAATAAATCATACGGGACATGATGGACGACATGAAGTATGATTCGATTGATTATCTTGCTGAGAAATACATAGTTAATTTCCATGGAAGATATCCGATAGTGCCATGATATTATGTGTCCAGCTATACGTTTATAATGATCGATTATAAATAGTTTTGTTGTGACTGGACATTTTTTTGTCCATCGAATTAGGTGATGTTTCTGTAATACGAACTGAATTATTTATGAATCATCGACAGTATTCAACTACTTTGGTATTACAGTTTGATGAATTGAAAATGAACATTGACAAAAACAAACTTCAATAATGATCTAACCAGCATAGTGAGTATCGCCATCGAAGATTAAATATGTTTGTCGCCGATGAATCTAAACGAGATACAGTTTTCCTCGAAATGACTTTCAAGTTTGGAGGTTTTTTCGGCGTATTTCCCATCAAGACATGGAAACTTGTGGCTATAACCTGGACCATGTCATTGAACATCCTCGATATTTATTCGAGGATGAAGATATCATTCGATATACGTGAGGCGCTGAAATTTGAGGAAAATCCACTTTTATTGATCTCTCTCTGCTCGTCGAATATCATCAACATATGTTTCCAACTGACTTGTTCGATCTGTTCATTGATGAATGACGAATCGTGGGTCAAGGTTTTCAAGAATCTATCAAATATCAGTAGCAGCGGACAAAGAAAGGAGATGAGACTGTCCATTAAATATCTACTGGTGGTGATTTGTTTCGCTTCCGTACAAACAATATCTAATTTCTACACAGTTGCTGGGTTTATCAATGGAGAAATTTCAGCGATGCATAACCTGATCTTTTCTTCCATAAAAGTGAGTCGTGTATTCATCATAGTTTTGATGACATGGGAGTTCACGAAACTACTAAAAAACAGATACGAATATATTTCCTGTTCACTGGATGATTTGAAGAGAATGCCATCATCCAATTGTATGGAAATTTTGGAAACATGCAGAAAACTTTACAAGGAACTGCATGAGACTGTGAAAATATACAACGGTTGTATTGGATATCAATTGTTATTCTTGTTCATCACTTTATTTTCTGACATATTGACTCTATTCAATATCATAATTGAAATTCTGAAATTCCGGAATCACCCTCATGGTTCATTAATGTATGCCATGTTTCCAATTACGATCTTCTCGTTCGTAAGTATATATTATACTATACAGGGTGTTACAGAACTATGGTATCAAACTTCTAGGGGTTATTCAGTGCAACAGTAGAGAACATTTGAGTAGTGGGTCACATGTCCGGAGAAGTGTCAATACGGCAATACGGCCCTAAGACGCGTTGAAATTCTGAAAGACGATTAATTGCCTGAACAGGATCTGATGCATTTAATTTTTGCCTTTTGTACATGATATCATCACAACAATTGTTCAAAATGTCTTCCTCCAACCTGAACACATCACCGATTTGAACCTCGTACATGATTTCGACGGACTTGACTAAAAATTTGATTCTCGTTTTGAATGATCTCAAATGCTGCTGTAATTCGTCCAATTGAGTTTCGCTCTGTTTCTACTGGAGTTTCGTATACCACAGAATTCACACAGGTCAAAATCAGCGGTTCGGGCATCGTTGGATTGCCAGAGGCGGAGCAGTTTCTTGGCCTCCTAGGTCACCCGATTTAACGTTTGAATTTCCACCCGTCTTAGGGCTGTAGTGCCGTAGTGACACTTTTCCGGACATGGGACCAACTACTCAAATGTTTTCTACTGTTGCACCCCTGGAAATTCGTTCCCATAATTCTGTAACACCCTGTAGAGATTCTTGGGGATATTGAAATTTTTTTTGGAAAATATGTAGGTGAACACTGTTATACACTATGCTCATTCGAAAACTATCCGCCCTAAATATCTAATGAAATATTTATTCATAAACCTATCATCAATATAATATTATTGAATTTTAGAATATATTGAATGAAGTTTATCTCATTGATCATTGAAGTTGACAATTCTCCAGTGCCCATATCTCATTTATTGGTTACAAGGTACAAAGTCCAATTCAGTCAATATCTCCTCTTGAACCGGTATCAATTGTATCGTGGTCAAATTGCGAGTGAAATCTGCTCGGGTAACTCAATTTGATGCATTTTATGCAAATCGTTTTTTCAACAAACCGAAAATCATCATTTCTGCACCACTGAACGGTAGTCATGATAATGTCAAAATAACTGCGAATATTGTATCGAGAAATTTCGATTGAACAATTCGATAGTTGACCCATTGAGCAACTGCAGTGATGGAAGATTCGAACTGAAAACAACACTATACGATAGGGTGGTGCAAAATCGATAGATAGATAGATCTTTATTCAATTAGGAATCCTAATAAACATATAAGGAGACATATCACAATAAACAGCAATGTGGAAATGATACAGAAATATATAATAGAATGCTTACTATAACATCAGTCAGTAAACAATTGCTAGTGATATATTGAAAATAAATATTGAATAAAAAATACAAATAGAATGAAACCCTAGTAGAATCACAATGAATGGAAATATGAATACAATACACACATATGGAATGAAATGTTCAGTATAATCCTAATGAGAAAAAATTTCAACGACCATATATGTACAGGGCTGGGATAAAGTATAGAAGCAAGTAAATGTCTTTCGAACGAAAAGAAAGATAATTATGAAAATTTCAATGGAACAAAATGCATTTGATGTTCATTTTTTGTCAATGATATACTTCCGGTTCAACCAGAAATGCTATAAACTCCTTCAATTCAAATATGACACGCTAAAAGTTTGTTTTTACAGATTGTGAAAGAGCTTGTTATTTTGAATTCATACATACTGACTTCAGATTGAAGAAATTTGAGTTTTTTGCATCAGAGCAAAAAACTATTCAGATAAACTACCTAATTCATTTTGTTTGTATGCATAGTCATAAATAAACGAGTACTTTTGTTCGCCATGTGTCAAATTCTAATTGATGGAAATAAATTTATAATTCAGAATGGTTCAATGAAGTGAAGAAGAGCGTATTGAAATTTTAACGATGATCGGTTATGGTGATTGTGAAATTCATTTCCGTCAATTAGAATTTCAAAGAATCTTCTCTTTTTCCAATCTCCTGATTCTAATTTTTCTGATTTCTAAATTTGATGACTATTATTATGACTACACTTACTATATGATATCCCAATTCTTAGTTTTCTATTCAGAATGAACGATTGCTATCTCATGTTCTCATGTGTAACATGATATATCCATATGACAAGTTTCTTTCAATAATTCTCACATACTTTCAACTTCCAGTTATTAAATTTATATTAAATTTCCAGTTCTGTTGATTTGTGCAAGAAACAATCAAGTATGTTCCATATGTGATTTCTCGATGATCATGAACGTATACCGAAAGTGTCGATTTTCAACATCAATGCTCTTCCAATTGATTATTTTCTTATAGAATAGTCAGTTTTACAAAGTTTATACATCGACTGAGGAATTTACTAGAAGCAGACACCGGATGTTTCGAAAAAGAAACGAAAATAAGTTTTTGAAGTCATATATAGTCTACCGATATATTAACAGCAGGAAAATTGAGAACATTGTTTGTTTCAGATCATATTAATAGCTTTCGGAATATTCTGTGACGATCTCGATAAAATAGGAGACAGGTTATCAGCGCAGTGCTATATCATACAAGTGGAGGATCATAAGTGGATTCGATCAGAAGAGTTCATGAATGAACTGATTTCATTATCAGTGTTCGTGAAAGATCTTCCGATGAAGATATCTGCGACAGATCTATTTTCTATCAATAAGAGATATTCGGTTGGGATCATCTCCGCTCTCACAACCTACATGATTCTAATCATTCAGTTCGATCAGATTATAAAAGGGACGAACTCGGGGCCGACTAATGTTTGAAATGTTGTTGCACTGCACTGTTGTTGCACAATGTTGTTTGTTGAAATATTGTTGCACTATTGTTTCCTCGCTCTCCACGGTGATATAGAATTTCATATAATTAATCTTCGAAATGTTGAAAATATATAATTCTCTAGCGTTTTCCCAAGATGTACCAATAAAAATATAATAAACGTAGCTGTTGTGTTTTCAACCAAACATAATGGAAATGAAATCTTGTGTTCGATATATCATTTATTCATGTACCGTCAGTAACGAATCCATAACCTCAGTTCGTTTTTTTGCTAGAAGCCACTCAATATATGATCAAATATATTCTTATTATAACAACAGTTGGATCCTCATCATTATATGACTTGTCTTGCTCATTCCACTCAAGCCACTCAATATATGATCAAATATATTCTTATTATAACAACAGTTGGATCCTCATCATTATATGACTTGTCTTGCTCATTCCTCGCAGTCTCCCACCAACTTGTTATATACCATCGGAATCCAGGAATGAATTTCAATGGATATGTTTTTCTTTCATTATTATCGATCTTATTCTTCTTATACGTAATACCGAGAATAAATATCATGAAACATAGATTATTCATGCAGCTTAATGGATTAGAATAGACATTCACAAAAACATACTTCAATTATAATCTATCAAACATGTTGGTCGTAGATGAGTCCAAACGAGATACTGTTTTCCTTGAAATGACTTTCAGGTTGGGAGGTTTTTTCGGTATATTCCCTATCGAAACATGGGAATTTGCGGCTATTTTCTTATCAGAGCAATCACAGCAATATTTCATTTCGCCCAAGTATACAAATTTTAGGATAACCCACTCTCATCCATTTTTTTCTGATCATCTACTGCTGCTAACATCTGTTCCCAATTGTCTTTTTTCATTCGCTCATCAATGCATAACCAATCATGGAACACACTTTTCATGAATCTCTCAAATATCAGTGGAAGTACACAGCGAAGACAGAAAACAGTACTGAATATTTTATTTCCCTTTATTGAAAACAAATGAAATATCACATAGAAACATTCAAGTTGAGATTTTGTCACAAAAAAATTTCACACTAATAATCACTCTGATGAAGTTGGATCATTCAATAGATTCGCTAGTCGAAGCGTGTTCATAAGAGGAGATTTAATTTAGACAACTGAGTTTACTGGAAATATGAAGCACAAGGGAGGAGGACAAACAATATATCTACTTGTCACGTTATGTTTCTGATCCAGTGATATGGTTTTGAAATGAGATTCCATCTCAGTTATCCTAACAGTCAAATTATCAGTCCTGCAATGCAAGTATCGGAGCAGCTCATTTTGCACCTTTTCAATAATTTCATTGTGGTTTGAGATTCATTCATTCAAAATACAGACGCAAATTCGAATTTTGGTCTCACTAGAGTATAATTTACTTCTCTGATTGTATGTTTATCATCGAAACTGACATTTCTCCTCATGATAGATCCCAAGGAGTACGATCCACAGATTCACTCACATCTTCCAGATGAGTAGCAAAAGGAAAAATTAATTGAAATGAATTAGTGAAAATAACATTCAAGTTCAAAGCCCTGTAGCGACTAAACTAACCATTTTGATATGCAAGTAAGGTTAGTTCAATAATCTTTTTTCAGTCTCTGTCGTCTGTGGTATCATTTTGTGCAGGTATTTCAGGGACATCCTGTATCCCACATTTTTTGCGTGTACATAACAGTTTTATTTTTGTAACATTAAAAAATGGTGGAACCTCATTCTTTGGCTACTGGTACTCAGCCCAGTATCGCAACTATTATTATATATCAATAGTTTCATCACAGTCAGATGAACTCCAAGGAAACTCGCTGAATCAATATTCACTTGTGTTCGACTGTTTCCATGGCATCCTTCAACAGAACAGTTCTTGAACTTTGCCATTTCTGACATCACCATGTGTCCGAATTTGGGAGGATCAACTACTGAAGATGTTTCTCCAAACAACGATATCTCTATCATTCTCACTGATATTTCTGATAGTGATTTCGGAGCATCGGATGAAAGTTTCGTAAGTGATACAGTGCAAGAAAGGAATGATGATTTAGCATTCTTGCCAGAAGATACAAGTTCCATTCCGTTGGATCATAATATCGGTGAATTATTGGTGAGTAAGTATGAAGATCATAAAAATTGTAAGAAGATATAGGAATCAAATTTGTAGTAGTAGAATATCAACAGGGGATTTGTGTATCTGCAGTGGAACGGAAGGTACTAGAGAATAGAATCAGTTTTTGATTCATGAGACAATTACAGCATCAAATTAATTAGTTGTGTATATATATATATATATATATATATATGATATTATATATGATTATATATGATATATATATATATATATATATATATGATAGATATGATATGTGATATTCCTAACGACTTGGATCAATTATTATTCTTCTTGTATTCAGTGATGACTTCTCTCCAACTAGACCTATAGTTGAAGAATCAGCTAGCACTTCATCAGTTCTAATGATGTTGATATCATCATCACCAAAATTCCATTTTCTGTCACAAAATCGAATATCATATCGATAGGTCTGGGTCTGAAACCTCCACGTTTTGGAAGCTGTACCTATAATTATAGCTCCAATTGAACTTTAGCTTCAGTTATTCGGCATCCATATGCTGCAACGAAGATTATTGTTTCTCCAGCTTCGACCATCTTACAGAAATAAGATTCAACATGATACTCGAAGAATGTGTATCATATTGTGCGAGATTGCTGCATTTTGATTTCTGACCAGTCGATATTTCTTATTGGCTATTATATTCTATTGGCTATTTCTGAAAGTCATAGTTCTAGGACAGATAGGAGTGAAGTGGCTTGTAGCTCCAGGATCTATATACCAATCTTCGTTGTATGAAGAGCAATAAGATCAATGAAAAATCAACTATCTCGGAATGGGTTCCAAGTCTTCTTGAGTTTCAGACAACACAGTGCTAAGACTCTCGTTGCTCTCATCGCTGAATGATCACTATATGAATCTCGAATGCCTAATATCGAAGGTTCAATCTCAGTGAGCTTACTGAAATCATGTACCTCCTACTACGTCATCTTCAAATGGTTCTCCTATAGCTTCCAATTGTCCTGCGAATCAGATAATAATGATTATCCTGTCAATATACTAATGAAAGAACAGTATTCAAATCTACCACAATGGTATAATGTTTGTTCAACCTGTGGAAAATCATACATCCATTTAGAATCCATTTCATGTAGTTGAAGACATGATTTGACTATCTTCCTCCTTCAGGAAATAACACCCCTATTACCAGAAAGATATATAGTATACAGGTAAAAATCTAGCTATAATGATATGAACTGCAAAGTGAAAATACATTTCAGATGAAAACTACAAATACTGAAGATCTCACAACTGTAACTCAAGTGAAGCTAAGGGTAATTTCTCGAGAGGTTGCCCTTCAAAATTTGAATGTTTATACGCCCGCTTTGAGAGAACTCACCCTAGATGGCAGCATGATAGCTTCTTTGAGAGATATCGGGGGTAGTTTGAAGAACTTGAAGATATTGAGGGTGAATAGGTGTGGATTGATCTGCATTGATGGAGTGTTCGGTTTCGAGAATCTCGAGGAGCTGTATGCTGCTGATAACACTATATCCAGCCTGGCGTCTTGTGCCTTTTTGATCAATTTGAGGATTCTGGATGTGAGAAGGTAACTGTTCATACTCAACTTGGGAATCAGTTTCATGAAAATTGAATATATTCAGAGATTCTTGTTCATCGGATAGCACGAAATGAGCTGTGGAAATCTATAGTATTCGAACCCACTGATGATTGATTGATTCCTACTGTTTGTACACTACATTCTTCCTCACTTCAGTGATTTTCTTCAGATTCTATGTTTTTATTGATTGAACACTCATCCAGAAGATTCAGGTATCGCTAACATATCTGTCCTTCTAACAAGTGGCAAAGATTCCTTCAAAGATCCATTCAGCATGGATCGATTCAGCAAAAGTGAGAATATACAGGGTGGAACTCAAATGATGTCATAGATTTCAGGTGGTGATTCCCTTTCATATTTTATGAAAAAAGTTCACATAAACTTGTGTCCGATGTTGCTCTGTTTCTGAGTTACGGGGTATCCAAAGTTTGATGAAAAATCGGTTTTCCATGAATTACTCTACACTCTTTCCGCCGATTTTGATTGATATTGTTACTGCTAACAAACATACCTTGTTTCACATTTGACATCATTTGAGTTACACCCTGTATGAAATATGAATGAGTGTGTGATTTCATTCATCATCGTTTCAAACATAAATAGGTAACAATCATGAAGAAATCACTAGAACCCTATCCAGAACATCATGAAATGCAGAAAATAGTAGTTTCCGTGATACATCCAGAAATGGCATATTTACTTGATAGGAGAATTCAAGATTTGAAAGACATAGTCAATGCTGAAAGCCAATGAGTGTTCTCGGGTGTATCACGTAAATAATTTTCCTACGTATACGTTCGTCTCATGTTCAAAGCAATTTCTGTGAATCTTTTTGCCAATCAATAGATGGCGATAGAATGTAGTGATCTATATGAGACAGTGTTGATTGCATACATATATTCTCCTAGGATAATAAGCCCTATCATGTTTCGCCCTACAGATTCAAAATTTTCCGAACTTGTCCTGTAGAGTAAAATTTCCGGAGCTAGTTTTGCAAACTCTATTAGTGAATGGAAATAGTTTCCGATCAATGATGCTGATGAAATTAATAACATACAGAATGATAGAAATAAAGTTCTCAATTCTGGACATAGATATGCGATTCTCATTGTATTTGTAATTATGAGAACTCTACTTCATTACAGAAATTGTTTGCATGGAAGAGATATCACTTATTTGAAATTATGTGAGAGCTTGAAGGAACTATTCATAGAAGGAAATCCAAGATTGGATATACATTTGAGATGTCCTGAGTGGTTGAGAGTAACATTGCCCAAATTGAGGATGTTGAACGGATGCCCACTGATTTCCACCGGTAACGTATACTCCCCAAATTCAATCCCCCCTCCCCCAATATTGATCAAATCATTAGAGGTTTTCTTATAAGGTGTTAGAGGCAAATATCAACTATGATATACACAATGATCTGGAAACTAGTAGATATTTACTACAGTAAACCGTGGTTACTCCACAAACTTCAGCATCACAGGGGTGTATCCAGGCGGTATTTGAAGATGAGAAACATTGAAAGTCTTGGCCAATATGCCAGCAAATAAACGCTTGTACCTCGCCTATCGAGTCAGATGATTTTTCATCAAATGTTGTCATCATATTTATTCCATTTTATTCAATTCGCTCATGTGTCGAAATTCCATTATGGAAGAACAAGTTCGAACTTCTGATGTGTTTCATCAATATGTAGACGTATTTGTTGAGATGTAAGTCTGGCCCCAGAGATTCATGTCGGCCCCTATTCAGATCACATCGAATAATGACCCTCACCTGCATATTTATATTAGAGACTGCGTATTTGATGTTTAAAAAACATAAGTTAAACAAAAACTCCACAAGAAATTCTCGTTTTCCGACTAGACAGATGGGTAATATGGATCTCCCTAAGCCCAACACCACACAAGTTGAAAATTCTCTGATTCAAAACTCAAATAAAAGTTTCCAATCATCAACCTTACAATATCAAAAATCTAAATACAGAGAGAAAAATCAGGGAAAGTGTCAAAGAATCACTGTTGGATGAGTTTTATGAGTTTACTTTGGTTGAGTTTTTCAACGATACGTTATAAGATCATTCTTCTCGACTAATTTTTAGTCTTCCACTTTTATACTTCACTTTTATGTGTATACGTACTTTTTTTTTCATTTAAATTGAACCCAACCAAAAATAAGATATATAAAACTCTCATCACACATTTTGATATAATATATGACCGAAATCGATGTTTGATCACATGCGACGATCAAGAATGGATGTCAAAGTCGTGGCAATAGAATACGTGATGTATCCTTGCTGTACAAATTTATTTTTTTTTTTCATTTTATTTTATTTATCTACGGGAAAACCCATTACAAAAAAATATACAAACATACATTTTATTCATAGTGAATGTGCTCAATATTAATATTCAAATATTCAATATTTGTGCGAGAAATTTAAAAAACTTCATAAACTTCAAAACAAAGATCTGACAAGTATTTTGGAACTGTTTGGTGATCCAATGTTCCTTTAGTGAGAAACGCATCAAATGAATGGCCCGAAAGAATCGTAGATTTTCGTCTTTCCTTGTACATAGAACAGGTCGATTTATCGTCGCCGTCTAGGATTTCATTACTAATGCACAAAGTGAAGCACTGGGAGAGCTTCAGCGGTTGTCAATTGCGAGTTAACGTGAGACAGGTCACTGAGAAGATCGAATGTAACCGAGAGCGCAACAGACGAATTCATCATTCCTCATGAGGTTATCAACGGCCATGGCGTTTCTCATTAGGAAGTACCACGACTGAAATCTTGACACTTCCTCTTTGTAACTCAATTGATTTGAGGGAACCTCAAAAGTTGGGGCGGAACGCTGTATCTGGCTATTCAACTCAGCTCCAATACATACCGATAGATTTTCATGATGAACAATATTTCAGGTGACGAAAATGGTTCGATGGAATCAGATGGTATGGAAAACTCCAGATTCATCGTGGTGAGTAAGAATCCCTACACCTTCTGCTATACCCTACCTCCACGTCATTGTCAATGTATCCAGGAAAGAAATCTCCATCAAATTGTATTGAAAGTCGAAGAATCTGTAGATTATGGTACCAGTGTAATGATAACAAAATTTGCTCAGAGCCCTGTTGTTTATTTCTCAGGCAATACCTTTTAGGTAGTGCGCTTGCTTTGAAGATCCACACTGGTGATTTACTGTTTCCCACACGAATCCATTCCCGAATGGAGACGTGCATCTTTCAGCAACCTCTTTCTGAAAAATCGTTGTGAATCCATGATGATTAAAAATGTTCATACAAATCTTGTTGTCATTTTATTCATCAAACCACAAGGTAATTTTCTCATGTATGTCATAATCATAGACATAGGAAAATGAGTTTCTAAGATCAATTACTTTGATTGATAACATGCCCCATGCAATGAGAAGTATCAGGATATATTTTCTGATTCCACGTTTTTACTACGGATGTGCAAAGAAAAACATTGATATACGATGAAGTTATCTCGATGATGTATTCTCATATCGACAACTGACCTCATTTGTAGAATGAGAAGAAATGTGAACTTATGCGTAGTGATAGGATCTCTCATAGCCAATAGAAAATCGAGGAAATTCTATCGAAATATTTTGAAATTTCACTCAAAATTACCTGCGGGTGTGCGAACAAAAATGAAAACATGATTTCGTCTATTTATATACGTAGTTTCAGAATGAAATGAGTATGCTGAATTCATTGATAGTATGATGTATTCCGATTATTTCCAAAGAATATTTCTTCTTCAATCCGGTTCTACAATATTCGAGTTTCGATTGTACCAGTTCTCAAAGAGTCGGTTGATGA
Source organism: Gastrophysa polygoni (assembly GCA_963576655.1). NCBI lineage: Eukaryota > Metazoa > Arthropoda > Insecta > Coleoptera > Chrysomelidae > Gastrophysa > Gastrophysa polygoni. Next base: position 4,147,148 of record OY755083.1, on the reverse strand, counting down.
ACTCCAATGAAATATAGAAAATATGATGAATAGTAGTGGAGATATGATTATTTGAACGATTTCCAGTAGAAAAATAAAAAATCACACTGCAGTTCGATGAATGAAAGGTCAATTCCATAAATAAACTAATTTTTCATAGTATCGTTTTGGGAGTTTTATTCTTTCATTTCGTAATTCTTGAGTGTAATGTCCCATTTCCTTCTCTATGACACTGATCTTCGAAGTCTCAACTAATAATTTCCTGGAAACTCTTTCAGGGTCGCACTTCCCAGAGGAATCCCATCAGTGGAAGCGAACGTGAATTTAGCGTTCAGTTTCCTCCTAGAGTATTCCATACCTAATTCAAGTTATACAATTGAATTGCTCGAAGCAAATTTGTCAAACATTCTGCTGTAGGTATCGTAGTACAATAATTGCTTCCACGTCGAAAGAATTTCAGACTACAAGCCTCAACACCATTTATTGATCTATCATCGAGTACATTAAATTTACATATTTAGACAGAATTTATATTTGTTTATACAGCTTTATCCTTACATATATAATCAAGCTTACTTTATCATATAATATAGGTACTATAGTTCTTATGATAATTGTCTTATTTCAAGTGACTAGAGATCGACCCATTTCGGAATTCATCTGTGATGAATTCCGGAAAAATGTAAACAAAGCCAAACGCCAACTAAAAATTCTCTAAAACTAGTCAACATGGAAAGTATAAGCTATATATTCAGACTATTCAACAAACTATCGTTACAAAAACAACACAATCATTTCACATTTCAATTTCATCATTGCTATCAATATTAAGTTTACATTATTTTATTTGTCTTTGGTAGTTCTAGCGGTATGGCATATATCAAATTGAACCGAAATGGTAAGATACTAGTACTCATAGTAATCACACACAATAATCGTTAATGAAAATGGATATGTCAGAAATGATACTTATTCTACTATTTATATGCGTTTATATGTTTCGAGAAGACTATTTGGAAAACCTGGAATACGTAAACTGTGTATCATCTCATTCACTTCAGATGAAAGGAAAACTCTTAGATTTAAACAATGTAACTAACATTTTCCAGCCTTTTTTGGGATTTTCTTTCCTCGTTTCTAAAAATTAGAGCAGGAGTTATTATAAATTATTTCAATATATTTGTAGTAAGGACAGATTTTGTGATCTGTCCCAAAATGTCACTGCGCTTGAAATAATACCTTCAGATAGCTAAAAGAGAAATCCTCTATTTGTCAGTGACACCTTGTTTTTGAAAAATTTGGAAATACAAATATATTCAATAAGAATAAAACCTCTACTTATCTTGGTGGACGTTTTGGGAACGAATCTGCTCCCGATCTCAACACAATTAAAATATTTTTCTGTTCGCAAAATTTTTCAATATGTTGTCGGTTTTTACACTGAACAGTGACAACATATTGAAAAATTTTGCGAACAGAAAAATATTTCAATTGTGTTGAGAACGGGAGCAGATTCGTTCCCGAAACGTCCACCAAGATAAGTAGAGGTTTTATTCTTATTGAATATATGTGTATTTCCAAATTTTTCAAAAACAAGGTGTCACTGACAAATAGAGAATTCCTCTTTCAGGTATAGTGCAGTGACATTTTGGGGGGCAGATCACAAAATCTGTCCTCACTACAAATATATTGAAAGAATTTTTGATAACTTCTACCCTTTTTTTTAAGAAACGATTAGAGAAAATCCCACAAAAAGCTGGAAAATGAATGTACCACCTCCTCGAAAAACTTACAGACAGTAATGTAACTAACGGTATACATCGATTAACAAATATTCGTTCCTTCAAGGCTCTAATGAAAATCATCATTGATAATGAGTAAATGAAATGAAAAAAAGTTGATTAGATAACATCGGATTAATCTAGTTATTCAACTTAATTGTTTCATTACACTAGTCCTTATATAGTGAGCTCAAAATCTGATCGTCCACATAGTGTATGGTACTCTCGTTGAGGATCATATTATATAGGGTGGAATTTTTCATTCAGAGAGAATTTTATACAGGGTATCCCACCGTCTTACAATTTTTGAAATCAGAATATGGGGTATTATCAATCACGCTCATTTATTCGTGAGGTCATCTTATAAATCATGGTTTTTCGTTCTACCCACAATTGAACATGTTCTTGGGTCCTCAAAAAAATGCCTCTGGATTCCAAAATACTAGCACTGTGGGACGATGTCAATGAAAATAGGTTTGCCACCCTATATATATATATATATATATATACAGGGTGTAAACATACCGACCCATTCAAAGGGATGGTAGAGGACATCAAAATAAACATTTTTGCTCGATAAACATAAGTCCGGAATCTCTTCGTTCTCGAGATACAGGATGTTTAATTTTTTAAAAAAAAATCGATTTTTTTACTGATATCGTAAAAACGATTCGGCCGAATTCGATGAAATTTTCACAGATTATTGGTGCATTCATAAAGTATCTTTTGGAGCTATTGGAATTTGCCCGATAATTTCAGAGGCGTGCCCACGGGCTATGTCGGATAGTTTTTGCACAAAAAAATATTGCCCAGTAGATTTTTTTGTAATTATGATAATCTTCTTCAAATGAACAACTGAAAATGCATTTTTTGTCCCTTGAAATTTTTCCGTATCTAGCTTCGTTTTGAAGAAAAAAAATGAAAACCATATCTATTACATCTATGAAAAAAAAAATTAAATGCTGCAAAATTATATCTTACATTTTACCAATGCGTTTATTGAAATATTGAAGAACTGATAAAACTTCCAATAACTTTTTTCCACTAATCATTAATTATTATTAATGACTTTCAATCATTATTTGTTTTGTATTTATTTGGAATATATTCGTAATTTTCAATATCTTGGAAAGAGTATCGAAAACATACCGACAAATGAAGGGTGTTAAAGCAATAAAATTAAACACCCTGTATCTCGAAAACGAAGAGTTTCCGGACTTATGTTTATCGAGCAAAAATGTTTATTTTGATGTCCTCTACCATCCCTTAAAGTTTGTCGGTATGTTTATGGGACACCCTATATATATGAATCATATACTCAATTCCCCCTACTTTTGTAAAATTCGTTTTCTACTGTACCAACTTGTGAGATACCATAAAATATCATTCTACTAATCACTACCCTGTACATTTTTTTGGAAAAATAACGTTTAGTCACTATCGGAGCTGGATTCCTCCACCACTTTTGGAGGGAGTTCGACTTTCGGAGATGCTGCTGGTTTCGGAACGTAAGTAGCAGCTGCGTATGGATTCGGGTTCTCTCCTTCTGTGTGTTCGATACCGACTCTGCAATAATTGTGCATGCAATCACCTACAAAATCTACGCTCCTGAACGGACACGATGACTCTTTCAAATATATCATTTACTTTTTTATATTTACTTTCCTATTGCCAGTGCAAACTGGTAATCGTAAAAAAACGTCGCAGCAGACTGTATAAAATATCCTGATATTGAATGTTCCCGTATCATTATACAGGGTGTTTATTGGGTAGGTAGTTACAAAAGATTCAACAGACTATTCTTCGTGTAATTTCAGAACATAAAAATCAGATCAATATGTGTCCTAACTTGCTTCGTTTTCAAGTCCCAAACTGAAATGTATTTTTTCTTTGAACTTCATTTTTCATTGATATCCTAAATATCCTTCGCCCAATTTTATTGAAATTCAGCATCACTCATTTGTCGTATTATGGGGTTTGTTCAGCTCAAACTCGATCAATTTATTAATCCAGTGACGTCCCGAGTATCCACTCAACAAATATTTTTGATGGGAAATTATACGCCACTAACTTTCTTCTAATTTCAATGTATTTTTTTGGATTGAGAAATCAACTTCTTTGTCTGTTCAATTATATTTATATCCAGCGTAGTTGGGCATTGAGAAAAGAATAAGATTGAAAATGTAATTATTGTATAATAAATGAAATAAGGTGAATTCAATTTTTTCATCAAAAACTGAGCAAAGTACGAAGAAATTTCGAGAGACGAGATGCCCGAGACGAGATAGTCTCAGATGCCCAATCCGAAAAAAATACAAGAATGATGATGTCAAATTTCAAATCGAATATTTTTGTCGAAATATTCGTTGAGGTGACGCGGTACGCCACTGAACTTGATTATTTCAATCAAGTTTGAGTTGTATTATCTTCTCAACTCGACAAATAATTCTGAATTACAACATGATTGGGTAAATGATAGTTAAGATATTAAAAAACAGACTCGACTTGTCCAAGCATTCTCTTGTAATATTTTTGTCAACGGTTCTTCAGAATATATCCGTTATTTTCGGAAAGCACTGGATAAATCAGCTTTCTACTCTCGCCAATCATTGATATATATAAATCTGGAATTCCAATGAATGGCGGGACCGTCAGTGCATCAACCACAAGAAATACTACATCTGACTTTATTTAAGTTATTTATTTAAGTATCCTTACATTCTTGAAATATTTCGACTCCGAACGTTTTTCTCTAAAAATCGTCATCCTACCTTCCAAAAAACCCTGTCATATATTGGGATATTTGAGACTGATTCGAACACTAGCAAGAGACCAAATTACAATGAATTCGATCATTTTTGTTAGTTGGGATACGAAAATAGCAACCAATTCTTTCCGTAATCCAGCTATTCAGTTATTATAAGAAGTTAGTTCGAAAACGGAGTGAATTATCGAAAAAAAAAAACATCGATAATCTTCACTGGAATCGAAAAATGTATTTTGTCTCGAAATAGCAACAGTCGATCTGACAATTTTGATCAACAAACGGAATTGAATTGACATAAAAAGTTGAAGCTGTCGAATTGGTATCTGAATGATTCTTCAGCTTCATTTTTTACACTTCGTTTATACAAGGTGGATGCGTTAATACGTTCGAAGAATTTATGTTCTGAAGTGTTGTCAATGTCCTGAATTCTCATGTTGAGATAATAATTTGCATGATTCTTCATAATAATTTCAAAAATAATGATGATTTCAGAATCTCGAATTTTCGAATTCTAGAATTTCAAATTTCATACTTCATGATGTGTTGAGAACGGGAGCAGATTCGTTTCCGAAACGTCCACTGAGATAAGCAGAAGTTTTTATTCTCAATAAATATATTCATATACCCGAATTTCTCAAGAAACAAGGTGTCCTTGACGAATAGAGGATTCCTCTTTCAGATATCTAAAGGCAGATCACAAATCTGTCCTTCCACTACAAATATATTGAAATAATTTTTATTACTTTCTGATTTACTTTTTTTTTTTAGAAACGAGGAGAGGAAATCCCACATAAAGCTGAAAGAAATAAACTAGAATTTTGAATTTCAAATTTCGCTATTTCGCCATAGATTCATGTTTATGTGTATTCATGTTACCAACGAGACATCACTGAACGAATCTAATCAAAGTGTTACCTGTATTCGTGCCTTGCCAAATATCGCACGTATTTTTCGGGTGGTTCATCGCTATCAGAATTCTGCAAACTGACACTCCTGCAGGTAGTGTGGCTGACTTGAGTAGCGGGCATCGTGAATTCGACATAGCAGTAGTCTGCCAGCTTCTCTGGCATTTGATCGTAGCTCGTCAGGGCTATCCGACAGACCATGTTGTGTGTCGTGTAAGCACCTGAAACGTAATCGAAAGATGGACGTCTAATGGTCGATCCCGAAAGTGAATCCTTCGTTTCGATTCATCAATGGAGGTTTGATATTCTGTCGAGTCGGAGAATGCGAAGTGTAGGCCAGAGCATCGCTTGCGTGACGTCACACTAGTAGGGACAACTTGAGGCAGTGGAATTTAATTTTTTTGACACGGATTCGTGTTCAGCGTTCAGAAAAAATTGTCCCCCCGACCCCCTACGACATTTTTTTTTCATATTCGATTTTTTTGTGAGGAGAGTGAAAGAAATCAGATCGGGAAAAATATTGTCCCAAGAGTTTTCGAGGGTGAGGAATTGTTTGCGAATTTTTTCGACCCCCCTTGATGATCCATTTTTTGGTCATCGAGCATTTTTGAAGAAGAAAAAATATCGGAAAAATCATGACATATTTTTTTTCGAATTTTACGCAAAAAATTGTTCAGAATCGCTCAATGTCCGGGTCCCCACCTATCATAACGAGGGAGAAGATGTCAAAAAATCTATATTTTGAGAATCGAAAAAAACAGATCTTCATAGACGTTACCACTTTTTTATTAGGGTTCGAAAAAAAATTCGATTTTTTTTTCGAAAAATGAAAATATGTTCAATTGAACCCCCAGATCACGGGAAAAATATTGAAAAAATTCATAGATCAGAAAAAAGTTCATTTAGATTTTTTTCGAATTTATCATAGATGTTGAGTGATGAAATTCGGAAAATTATGCGATCCTGGTCAATTTTGTATGCAAAATCCGAAAAAAAATATTGAAATAATTCTTACAATTTCTCATCGCCCTCAAAGTCGTATGACATACCATAAAAATTCATAGAAAATTTTTTAAAATATTTTCAAAGAATTCCTCACCCTCGAAAACGTATATTTCCATAAAAAAATCTCCAGATGTTTCAACATATTACTGTACCAGGGAAAAATAATAAATCGATATGCCCTTATCTGAAATGGTTTGGGAAATGTCACATATCAAAAGGAATTGACTCAATTAGAATTTGTCGATTTCTAAGGGGCTGCCTACACTCCAATCTTCAATTCACAGAAGAAATCATCCCTATGAAGACTCCTTATAGCATGTAGATTCACTGTCATTCTTTGTAAGATTCTCATGCGGCAAAACAAGTCAATATATCATTTTAAAATCATGATTATATTAGGTATGCAGTATAACGAGTGCTCAGTTCTAACTCCTCCCCAGTTGGACCTATAAACTGTGGATTCATGCTGTAACTGGCTGATTTTCCAAGAAAATCGATTCATTATTTTCATTATTCGATTCTCATTGATTATTTTTTTTCAGTCTTGTTTTTACCAAAAGTTTGGGAATTTATTGGGGATATTTTGATTCATAGCCTTTCAATCACGGATGCAACAATATAAATTGATATAAAAACCCAACCCACTAGTGTGACGGCAAGATAGAGAAGGCCACTTGGCGGAGTCGACTGAAGATTATTTTGCTGAAGAATCCGAATCAATACCTAGTTATTTCAATTTCAGGACATATCATCTAGATATTCTCGTATAGCTTGAAATGATTGGAAAAGCGGTTTGGGTGAGGAAGAAAAAAACTGGGTATGACCACATACTGAGGGGTTCAACCATACATATTCAAGATGAAGCAAGTTGAGTAAGCATTATATTCATCTATAACCACTTTCCCAGCACGAATCAAAGACTAATATCATTATGTGCATTCATCTTACTGAAATTATTATGAAATATACCTTGTCCCTCTTTAGGCAATCTTGGACATCTCCACACTATGGCTCTATGCTGGTGTTCATATTTGGCTTGTCCGGAAGTAACCTCGATGAGATTTTCTTGGAGGGTTTCCATTGTTCCCAATATCCTCTCGATACCCTTTATTTTTCCAGTCCTGAAACAAAACAACAGAAGGATCCCATCACCTACTCATCCTTCTCGAAATCTCCTATAATATGGATTATTTCGAATGAGTAACGCTGCAATCAAAATTCCTGCCGTCTTGTTCTACTCAATTCTGCTTTTCCATACCTAATACAACAATCTCTCAATTCACACCTCATCAAAAACAGGTAAGTACATTATTTAGAATATATACGCGATGTATACAGAATATACATTGCGTATACTGATTTGGTCCCCTATATATTCATTTTCTACATTTTCTACAAATGCTCGATTTGCAGAAAATGAACTTCGCCCTATATCTTCTAAAACCTGATATGTTACTATCGATGTAATCATTTTGCAGATACATGGAAAGAATAAAGACGATATCATTATTATCATTATTATATTCGACTCATAAACAAAACCTCGAATCAGTGCAGAGAACATTTATGAAATACATTGCCTACAAAATCGATAGGGTATACCCAGAGCAAGGAATTGATAACTCTATATATGCAGCAATTTCAATAATGTCTGCGACAAAATCGATCTTTATTCAACAAAAAATAGGTTGTTATGAAAGTTGCCCAAGAAACCTTTTCTGAAGAAATCAAACATAAAAGTTTTTTTAAATTTATCGAAATGAATGTATGAATATTATGTAAAGTGTTCGTCTTGCTTGTCCTGTAATTGAACAATTGAACAATTGACGTTTTTTTATCACGAATTTCGTTACCTTCTGTGGGCTGACTTCACAGATCCATATCTGAAGTGCTTTTCCACTCTGAAGAGATAAATCCAGCACTCTGGAATAGGAAAACGGATCATCACGTCCTCACAAGGAATCTGCCCCAATTTCCTGGAAGCGAATCCAGGTACTAATACATCTGCTCTAAGTTCTACCTGGAAATGAGGGAATGTGTTGATTTTCCATCTTCGTATTGTTCACTATCTGTTTATAAGTTAATCGTGAAGTTAGTTTGTTCATTTCTTCTAGAACATCTGTCCTTGCTTCGAATATATTGAAATGTTCATTTTGTCTTCCATTATCGATACTCTTCTATTAGTTTCTATATAAATAAATATAGGTTGTTAGATTTGAAACTCGTCGAACGATTTGAAAAATTGAAAAATTCATAATAGGGTACTCAACGAGCTTCGAAAATGAGCACAGATCTGAAATATTCATCAGTCTGCTCAGAATTTCCTATATTACGCATTATAACTATCGCAACTATTATTGAAAAGTCGACTGCCATCGAAGTTATTATACTCACTTTGTACCCTGTAACACATATTTGAGCTTTCAGTTGCAATGGAAGTTCCCTATTCTTGGGAGGTCTCACTCTGAATCTCATCAATTCAATGTAACAAGCATCTGGAGGCTTGAACCTGAAAATATATCGTTCATAGTATTTGTGTTGAGAATTCAACATGATCATCCATTTCATAGCTCAATTTGCAAAAATTCTGTACTGAAGACTTATTAGCCATTTGATTTTTGAGATGTAGAATTCGGTTTGTCAGAGTTCGGAAGGGTTGATGAACGTGTGTTTGTGGGATATCTACTTTATACTGAAAATAAGTACTATCGCTATTCCGTGACAACTGAGAGAAACTGAACTCAAGAATACGCGATTATTTCGAAAGCTACAGATTCTTGTTACAGACAATCTGATAAAAATTACCCTCATTCCTAATGCTGAATGATGTGGAATTATAAAAATAGGGGATTTCCATTTGAAGAAAATACTTTCAACCATTCTACCAAAGTAATTCACAATTTTAGTTCCTGATCACCCTGTGTTCATCATTATTCATCCATTATCAAAACATCAACACAGTACACGAAGATCTTCTACTACAAGGAAACCAACTCCAATGCAATAATCAAAGATAGAGGAGATATTGATAGTTATATGTAGGCCTGCAAACGTGATTTTTGACATACAATTCCAAATATGTCAAAAACGGTTATACTCACGTATACTTAGAGTTTTTCATATATTGATCGATGCAGTTCCCAGAGGGACACCTTGTATAAAGTGCAATAGAAAAAATAGGAAGTAATAATGTTAACAAGGATAGTACAGGCCCTGCTATGTTTTTTTTTCTGAAATTTTCATCAATCTGATCAATACTATATGAAAATCGGAAACAATTGATTTTCCGAAAAATAACCAAACCTGAATTCCTCACCGAACAAGCTATTCATTTAAATACATTCTCCGATAAACAGTGGAATATCAGTCGAAATAAATAGTTGCCACTGAACCAGTTATTAGAACTTCATTCTTATTTTACTTTTATCAAATACATCAACCATAATTTCCAGAAAAATCACATCTTAGCTCAAACGGCAACCTTATTTCAGCTTAGTGGCATGTACAGTGGTTTCAGTATAGTCGACAAAATTACTTCAGTTGTGACGGTGGGTGTGAAAAACGATCATTACCAAATTTTTGACCTCGAAATAAAACTTGTGATGAAACACTTTTCTGTAATAGGCATGAGTTGCATTTTTCATGCAAGTTGTATAAGTGTTTTGAAATGTCGTGACAACTGTAGCAATGAAACTCAGGTATATTCCAAACTCATTTGACTGATCTAACTTCTGATAGAGCTGAGTAGAAGCCGAGACAACGTCTCGAGACAAGAGTGAGAGTGATGTTGATCGAAACAGTACAACATAGACACGAACGAATCGTTTCTGTGCTGCCCAACGAGTTCCTCATTGTAAAACTACATACTTGATTATATGAGTGTCATTATAATCATCTTGCTGAATGCATGAGTGGAACTCTATGTTTTCCAGCCTGATCCACTCCTCGGTGACCACAGGAATTATATCGTGTCTTCCTACCACTTCTTTTCCCTGTCTTCGCATGTCGTTCACGCCCAGTTCGACGTCTGGCATGCCGGTAAGGAAGCCAAGGAAGAATAACCTAACTCTCGCGATCTGCTTGTCGATGTGGCCTGCAATGAAAATCATTCTGAGCGGGTAGAATTCTCGATGTCAACAGAAACTATTGTAATATCTCTCAATATTCACAAGGATTCAGCAACAACATTTGTTGGTGTAGGACTTTATCATAACGACTTTTCTTTCTTTGCAGTGAGTTTATCTTTTATCGTTTGAAGTAAACACATAAAGCTATGGAAAAGATTCACCCACATATTCAGCTAGACCTTTGTGAGGTTACAAATAAGAGCGAATATATTGACATTACCAAACTACTCTTAGAACGTTTGTTCATCTGAATTATTTTCTCACAGTGATCTAGATGAACCTAATAGTTTACAAGCGTGATCCATACAAGTTGTCGCTTGGGGTTCGAATCCCATTCATAGGGGAACTTTTTTCTTATAATTGAAATATGTGGCTGACGTTGAACGCGAGGTTAGGTTGAGGTCGATTGTCGAACGTTACGACTATATCGGTATTCCTGAAGTAAATATAGGTTTGATACTATCGCTAAGATGATGTGGGTCCTCATTCCTACAATTCGAAAGGAAAAGGTCCACTTGCATCGTGGTTCAATGAATCCACACATTTCTTTCATTTTCCTTGTAATTTCTGATAGAGTTTGGATAATCTCGAGATCGTACGAGTAGAATCTTCTGAAACTATTTGCGAGTCATGTCATATTGGTGTAGGCTTTAGTTATATCAGATATTCGAGTCTGGATCTGGATAATGAAATGAGAAGCAGATGTATGTTTTCATAAAATTCTATCATCATTCTATTATTCTGTTCTATATTGTCGCTGTAAGAAGAGATTCGATTCAAATCACTTCGAAAATCAGCAAGAAAACCCATAACTTTGAAGACCCCTACATGTATGTCTATTTTTATGAGATCAGATTGACGAGAATATTCGAATTTTCAACATGACAAGGCTGATCACACAATTCCCAATTTGATGATGTCGGGTACCACTGGTCCTATGAGGTCGTCAATATCCATGCTGGGTGTCACCACCAACAGAACTCTTTCATGGGACGATCATGTGAGGTCCACTGCGAAAACTGCTTCACATGCAAAAACTTGGTTTTCTATTCCGTGCGAAGAGATACTCCACATCTCAGAAATCTCACAAATTCGACCTGTCCAGGAGTACTGTTCACATGTTTGGAGCTCAGCCCCCAAACATACGCTAAGGCTCTTAGATTCAATTAAGAAGAGAGCTATTCGCCTAGTCGATGATACAATACTCACCAAATCATTCACCTTTCGTAGAAAGGTCGGCGATCTCTGCCTTTTTTATAGATACTTTCACGGACGGTGCTCAACGGAGATATCATCTATTATGCCACCACGCGCGATTCCTAGTAGACAAACCAGACGAGCTCAGGGTGATCACCCTTACATTGTCAGGCTCGAGACCTGTCGAACATCGCTATACCAAGCATCATTCATCAATAGAATGGCAAAGTTGTGGAATTCTTCGCCTAGTGAAGTCTTTCCTGATGCTTACAACCTTCAAAGTTTTGAGAAAAATTCCAACACCTTCCTCCTCTCCCAAAATTCCACTGCTGGCTAACACGATGTTACTCGAACATCATAGGTTTCCCTTTCGTGTTGTCCACAGATAAAAAAAAATTTTTGTTGTGCCTCTCCATCGTATGTTCACCAAATCCAATCAGAAAACATTCATTGTAGATTCGAAGAATGAGATAAACAATTTCTCTTCAAACCATTTACCTTCGGCATCTTGTTCGACGTACAACTCATCAACAGCAGTGATTTGCACCTCCTCCATTTTGTAATGCAAAGCCCGATCCCTGTGAGCTTGCAGCGAGAACAGTGCTTCTTCGATGGAGAATGAGAACTGCTTCAAGTCTTCGTAGTTGAGAGATCCGAGTTTCATCAGCTGCGACACTTGTGGAGCATGTTCTACAGGAAGCCCGAGTTTCTTCAAATCGCTACCAAATTCTTTCACGCCTGAAAATGAATTTATGGTTATCGTCATCAATTGCTACAGGCATGTAGAGAAACAACAAGCTTTCCCTGCACAGTTAACTATTTATATACGAATACTCTTCTTATTATTTACTTATGTCTTGTTTGAGCGTGATACAACAATACATGATTCTGTAGTCGTCGATGAATATTCGTTTTTTTTTTCGATATACTGTGCAAACGTCAACATAACAATATGTAATTAGACATGTTGGATCAAGTTCCTTCGAGTAGTATCTAGAAACTTTCACAAGTACTATCAGAAACATATATGTAGTTATTGTTGTTCAGTGGAATGTATACCCGTATCAATTCATTGAATGTTGTGGGATTTTTGAATATGTCAATTATTGAAATCACAGAAAATCAACAGATCTAGCGATGGAGAATTCCGTGCCATTCGGCTCATACTAGATGAACTGCTCGAGTAAACAATCTAAAGTAATGCGAACATTCCTTGTTTATCACGACAAACGTATCGACTTTATCTGAATGTCATACTCATAGTTTCTGACAGAGATAACAATACTCTTGTATGAACAAAGAGAGCTATCAGAGTCGTTAGAATGAAGATGAGAAGAAGATGTTCTTGTATGAGAACACAAATGGTTTCAGTTCGAAATTTGATAAGTGTGTACACCCTCATTACTTGTGGAAGATGGCTACGAAAGCGCTGACAATTTTTTCATAATTGCAAATTTAAATGACAATAAGGTCTTATTGTCAGTTCAAACTGGCAATTAGAGATGAATGCCAGTTTAAACTGGCAATTATTCATAATTTCCAGTTCAAACTGGCATTCATCCCAATTGCCAGTTTAAACTGGCATTCATCCCTGATTGCCAGTTCAAACTGACAATTAGACCTAATTGTCAGTTTGAACTGGCAATTAGACCTAACTGTCAGTTTGAACTGGCAATCAGCACTAATTACCAGTTCACAATGGCAATCAGCACACATTGACAGTTTGAACTGCCAATTATAAAAAAAACATATCATCATGTTCGTTCAGCGCTACACGGACATTATAATTTTTTTTTTCATAATTGCCAGTTCAAACTAGCAATAAGCCCTAATTGCCAGTTCAAACTGGCAATTATGAAAAAAAGTCATCATGTCCGTTTAGCGCTTTCGTAGATGGCTGTTGGTACTTTCAAACTAAATTTTGTCTATAAACCTTAGGTTGAGCCAGTATACTTATTCCCACATAAAATGAACATTATATGTGTTATTGTCTGGATTCATCGATAGTTGAAACTCCTTGGAGGGCCACGTGATGAGTATGTTCGTTGCTATCCAAAAATCATGGACATTTTTGTCTCATCAGAAATAAATAGGCTACCAATAAATTCACTCAGGAAGTTAGAAAGTTGCGGAACATATCCATCAATTGAAAGATGCAGTCAACGAACTCACCTTGATAGTCCCCTTGTATTGCATACGCAGCAAACTGGCTCAACTTGTTGGTGATCCTCTCGGCCTTCTTCACTTGGCCTGGTCGAACACCGGGTCTCTCCTTGTAGAAGATGTACTGCAGCTTCACCGTGAAGATCTTACCGAACGTGTCGTATTGCTGAGCACCGATATCGGATACCGAGTAGCAGGGTTGCAGAGGCAGCTCTTGGAATGGGTCCTTGTCATCCCGTTGGTTGAACAGCTGAAGGAGGACGCAATCCGACTGGTACTGTAGTCTCACGATGATTTTCTTCCAGAATCGCTGTCCAGTGATTTTTTTCTTGTTCGGTTGTCGCAACTGCATTTCCCAACCGTCCCCTGTATAGTTGGTCCGCGGAAACGGTTCGAGTGGTTGAGATACGTCCTCGTCGTAGAGAGGAGTAGGAGGTGTTTCTTGAGAATCACTCCGCTTGAGGTCACCAGCTGATGAAAAAGTTATCAAGTGACGAAATGAAGTCAACCGTCATCATATTTGAATTGCTCACGCTATACCTCTGAAACTTGAGCTTTACTCACCATAAGGAATGTCATTGATGACGGGAACAGGCGTATCCTCAGATTGGTTATCGAACGGATTGAACCTGGGTGAGGTATCGACAAAGGCAGAAGACACAGTCGCAGGAGGAGGAGCAATTGTTGGAAGCTGACTACTATCGAAATCTTCATTTCCTTTTGGTCTGAAAATCATCAAGTTCAAGTAAGAAGGTAATTCGGAGGCTAAAAATATTCGGTTACTTCATTTGCGACTGGGATTATTCACCTTATAAACACCGAAAAGTCCTTATCCTCATCAGAATCCTGCGAAGGGGCTCTGCTTATCCTCAAAGGAGTACTCTGCGGCACTGCAGGTGGTTGTTGCAGAGCCAAAAATGAATCGAAACCATCTTCTTGGCCGAACCCACTCAGGCCATCGGTAGTAGTGTTCGTGAACTCATTACCCCAAGCACTCTCCACTTGCGAGGAGCCAAATTTGTCTTGGCTTCTCACAGAATCGAATTTCTTAGCGAAATCATCGAAATCATCAGGAGCAGAAACCATTGTATCCGTTCGGATCGCTACATTATCTCCGAAAGTATCGAAATTATTTGGTACTGATGTATTTTGTGCAAGACCGAAATCATTCAATGTATCCATCTTACTTGTATGAGTACTTGACTCCTTTTGAACACTGAACTCGCTATTTTGATCAGCAAAAATATCACCGCTGGAGAATTCGATAACTTTCTCCTTACTATCAGTCTCGTCAACTACATTTTGGACTGTATTTTCGAAAATATCCATGACTTTCATTCCTGAATTCTGATTGATTTCTTGAAAGTTATCCACTACCGTCGCTGGCTGGGCGACGCTTTCATCAGCGATGTCTTCAGTTGCAGCGAAGGGATTAAGAGTGACACTAGATATCGACCCTTTGCTCTGTGTATCACTCAGATCCATCTGCAAATCCTCTTGTGATGGACCTGATGACATGAAATTGTCCACGCCCAGTTCATTCGTTCGATCTACCGGCGACAACAGTTTTTCTTCTTTGGCCGTTCTATTCTCCGACACATTTGCTGTCACATTCTGTGATTGCATCATGTCATCGGGCTCCATCATATCGCACAGCAAATCGGCCTTGGGTACTTCTTGCTTGGGGGCGTTGAAAAGGTTCATGATATCAGCCTTACTGACTTCTTTCCTCTTCGGTGTTGCTTCCACTCCAAACATATCCAATTCATCAATGGTATCCGTTTTGGCTGTGATTGTCGCTCCAACATTTTCCTTCAGCTTCTGGTTCAATATTGCCGGCAAAGGTGGCTTGGGAGGTCTGACCGGAGGGGCTGGTCTCGGTGGTTTGGCCTGTATAACAGGTTCTGGTACGACAGCTGGGTTTTGATTGATATCACATTTCCTCTCGTCATCCATTTCGAATAAATCAGTACTCTGGGTGTTCTCCTCTGGCAGTTTCTCCGACACATCTAGCAGGTCTCCGAAAGTAGGTTCAGGTGTTGGACTTGGTGAATGGAGATCTCTCATAGAAATCGGACTGGGACTTCTTGTGGGCGGTATTTTGTTCAACAATGATGAGCTCGTAGCATCCATAGCACCCATCACGGACATCAAGAGGTCTTGAGTTTCTTTAGATGGTGGAACCCTAGGGAGAGGTGGACGCGGCGGACCATTAGCATCCTGATGAGAGAATCTCAAGTCTAAATCTGTTGGTTTCTGTATGAAATCGGTGTTCGTATTCACCACTGGCTGGATACTGATATGTTCATCGACGGTGAAAGACGAGTTCATACCATCGCCGATTTCTCCGAACGGATCGTTAAATACCGGCCCGGAACAGATTTTGGGGACTTCAGCTTCTGCGGGCTCGAGTTCCATCGGATCGAAACTGAACGGGTTGGTCGAGATGGTGGTGGCAGTTTGAGACAGAAAGGGGTTATCGTTGAACCCGACATCTCCATGTACATCTTCGTCATCGTTCATCAAGAAAGGATTGGAACCTGTGGATCCAGGAGAAGTGAAAGGCTCTTCGTTGAAAAGAAACGGATTTGCCGCCATCTCAGATGAATTCCGACTCGAGAGCTTTCAGTTCTGCTTTACCTGGTTGTATATTATTGGCACAGCTTGTGTCGAACGGATCGAAATCGTCGTCGATTACTGGTGAGAAATCGACACTGACAGAAGGTGAGAGAGGTTTCGCAATCACCCTATGATCTTCTTGAAGCAAAAAGTCGTCTACTTTCCGATCGTGATTTCTTTCTTCTGATGGAGGAGCGATCAGCTGGCTCTCCAAAAGTTTGAGCTCAGTTCTTCCTGGCTGTATATTCTTCGCTATGGAAGTATCGAACGGATCAGAATAACTCAGTTCTGTTATACTTCTATTGGCGTCTCCAGGTGTCAATACTTTGGCCTGTATGTCATTATCAATAGCAAGAAGATCGATGGACTCTGAGAGGAAAGTGACTTTGGGATTGACTATGTCTTGTATTACTTTCTCGATTCTAGTCTTACTCTCGTCTCTTGGGTTGAAGTTTGAATCTTGAAGGAGTAAGTTTCTTTCGATGCTGGGATCGAATAACTCACTCTCGATGATTTTCAGTTCAGCTCTTCCTGGTGCTAGGTTATTAGCGAAAGAAGTGTCAAAAGGGTCTGTTTCTGGCAATTCCGCTATGGAAGTCTTTCTCATATAAAATGGAGTCAGCGGTTTTATCACTTTGTTGGGTTCAATCGACCCGTTATCTTCAGTCGAAGGGAGATCGAAAGACACTGTCTTAGCACTAGAGAAGTTCAGCACATCTGGACGTGAAAAAGTTCGTTCTTTAGAGACTTCCACTGCTCTGGGATTAAAGTCTTCGTCACTCAAGATTCCATCGTTAGTTTCGATTTCGAATCGATCAACTTCAGACTTTATCTGTATCTGCGTTGACAATGGTGGGCAGAAGGATAAGTCAACGTTACTTCCACCAAGGAGATCTCTATCGCTGAGTTTTATTGAAGTCAACTGGTCTTCTGAAAATAGGTTGTCTGATTATGAAGGAACATACGACTGCTTATTTTTCTCACCTGCAATACGATCTTCAGTGAGAAGAAAATTTTCTTCGAATGTTGCGTTGTAACTTCCGTTCACTAATGGCGATGCATCAGTTGAAGCAACTTTGTTGAGAATCAGGTCCGGTATTAGATTTTCTGCGAAACCTGTATCGAATGGATCGTCTAATAGAATGTCTCCATTGTCTTCAGCTGATTCAGCAAATCTGTCAAAAAAGATAGGCAATATACAGTGTGGAAACAAATAAATTAGGGTCTATTGGGAAAAACGCTTGGACACATCAATTTGTATTTGTATAAATTTCTTTCAAAAAAAAAATAAATTATATAGAGTGTGTCATGTGACAGTGACCCATACCAACTTTCTCATCTCGAATGGAACACCCCGTATTCCATTCCATTTTTAAATTCTAACTGAAGAGCTGATTTCATCGATATACCACACTTGAGGTGTAGCGGAAATGATTACAGAGATATAAGGTGTGAAAAATCAAGATTTACAGGATAATCAATTTCCTGAATTCTGCACCACCCTATATTTTTGTTTCAATGAAATGACATTAGGTAGTAGATCAAAAGTTAAGACAGAGACATGTAAGCCGTTTTGACCAATAATGAATAGTTTCGACAAAAAAGACCTTCAGTGAGAATTTAAAAATGGAATGGAATACAAGGTGTTCCATTTGATATAGGAAAGTTGGTATTGGCCACTCTCACATGAAACACTATATATAATTCAATTTTTTTGAAAAAAATGCTTATTCAAAAATACAAATCGACGTGTTCAAGCGTTTTACCCAACACACCCTCATTTATTTGTTGTCGAATTTATTCCATTTGGCTGTTCCACACTGTATGTAGTGAGCACAAAACATGAAGTCTGTTCAAATATTAAATTTAATATTATGACCAAAGAATAGTGATTTCTGAAAGAATACAACAAAGTTATAAATTAAATCATCGCTCATGTGCAACTCTTGACTTTTCGTTTCTCATAGAATTATTTGTATATAATTCAGTCAGTATCTACCAACGTTACATGTCTGTTTTTTGCAACTTGATCTTTTGGAAAAATTGTGGGAAGATGCTGTTGTCAAGGTTATACGTTAGAGTTTTGGCAGAATAAATTAGACGGCAATTGGTCGAAATAGTTCCACCAATGTTCTCTACATTCAACAACTGAGATACTGAACGTTTCATTAATTTCAGCCAATTGGAAGTCCTAAAGAAGTATTCTACTAGCGTGTAATGGCTATCGATAGAAAGAGTCTTACTCTACGTCGAAGGCGTCCCACTTGACTTCCGAATTCGGCACTGCCTCTATCTGAAAACTCTGTATCGACGCTAGTGTGTGTTTATTCAAACTTTCTGCTGCTAAGGCTTCGAACTCGAGGTCGTCGTCGTCTTCTACTGTAGCGATAGCATCGAAATTTCTGATTACATCTATCTGATCAGCAGCTGCATTCGGGATGTGGTCAGATGCTTTCAATATTGGAAGTGCTTGAGGAAATGGAATGGGGTTGCTCAAGTCGATTGGTGCTTCTGGCAACGGTAAAGGATCTTCGTCGAGTAGAGTTTTCTGGGCTGGTTCAGTTACTGCTGGAATGAAATATATAGAAATTGTAATAGAGGTTGAGCTGAAAGGAGCGTATCGACATGAAGAATATTGCAAATTCAACTAAGTTCGAATAATATGACATTTCACTCGATAGGTATAAGAGGAGAAATTCACCATTGGATAAAATATTATTCAATGAATAGAAAGCAGTATATCGTTTGGTACCCTCGTGGTAATTTAGTGTGATATATCCTAAAGTTCTGTTTTGAGGCCGATATATAATATTCCTATGATATACTTCCTCATAATCTGCTTATACGTGTTTTCCTTAGTCCTATCCATTGAAATTTTCAATATTTGATATCTATCTGGGAAAGTAGAAATATTCCACATTGGAAGTCACATAAAATTCGCGAAATAAATCCATAACGGTCACTTGCTCTTTGAATTTTCTAGAACCACCTTTAGATAATGAATGAATCAACTCTTTTTTCGTTTTGTTCATTTCGTCAAGGACGAATCAAAAATATCAAATTTGAATTCTAATGAAGTTAATACGATCCATTCTCATGAACCATGACAGTTGTATTTATCAATTACAAATTTTTATGATTCGAAATCATTGGCAAACAATCGATTTTCAGAATGAAATCATTTTATACAACGCATTGCCAGATGAATTGGAAATATATGTGGAACAAGAAGATCCAAAATCAGTTTCAAAAAATATTTGCTCAGAATACTCTGATTAGAAGAAATCATCAGGATTTTTTAATGAAATGAATTCATTCATGAGTTCATATCTGTTGAAATATTTTTTCCCATGGATTTTTCATATTATGATATATTTCAGGTGAGATTGTTATGCATGTATATGTATTTATTTCATATATCTCTGTTATGAACTGTAGTATTTCTTGGGATTAGAAACAATAATGATAATTCATCTACACAATGTATTTCAAACATTAACATGAATTCAAAAAGAGATCTTCTATGGTAAATGAGCTAGTCATACAGTGTGGAACAGCCAAATGGAATAAATTCGATATTTCCCTTGCACAGAGTGTTTGCGAAAAAATCTCGGACACGTCGATTTCGTTTTTTGACGACGCATTCTTCCAGTGATATCAGAAATATACAGGATGATACATATTCGAGTAAAAGTTAATTTGACACTTTTCTTCAATGGAAACCTCTGAGTTCCTTTCCATATTCAGATAGAGTTTTTCATTACGAGTTCAAAGATACCAGGTTTGATAGGTTCATTCCGGAAGACAACGGAGATATTCGAGATTATGTTACGAATATGTCCAATGAGTGTGACAGAGACAAATTTTCTGGCGAGTCAACTTGACTCTCTGTCATACTCATTGTGCATATTCGTAACATACTCCTGAATATCTTCATTTTTCAGCTTTTAATGGGATTTTCTCTCCTCGTTTCTGAAAAATAGAGTAGAAGTTATTAAAAATTATTGCAATATATTTGTAATAAGGACAGATTTAGGATCTGTCCCAAAATGTCACTGCGCTTGAAATTAAACCTTTAGATACCTAAAAGAGAAATTCTCTATTGGTCAGTGACACCTTGTTTTTGAAAAAATTTTTGGAAATACAAATATATTTAATAAGAATAAAACCTCTACTTATCTTGGTGGACGTTTCGGGAACGAATCTGCTCCCGTTCTCAACACAATTGAAATATTTTTCTCTTCGTAAACTTTTTTCGATGTTTCCGATTTTGACACTGAAAAGTGACAATTTGGCAGACGGAGGAATTCTGGTTACAAGGTGTTTTCATTAATTGATATCGAATTTTCCATTTTCATATTCAAGTTTCAGAAGTGGATGCCAAGTTCTATCTATATCAACTGAACAAGAAGCAATATTATTGTCTCCGTTCAGGAGAATGCAAGCAGACTCTTTGATTTTCCGTTTTTGGTTGTTGTCTTCTTTTCCTATGATCTTAATATTACCCCAATCGGCCATATGTTGTCCATTTTCAGCTAATTTTGATTTGTCAGTATATCTTCTCTTTATATTGTTCTTATGCTCTTTCATCCTTACTGATAGAGGCCTGCTGGTTTCACCGGTATAATATTTTCCACAAACACATGGTATACTGTAAATACAATTTTTTGATGATTGTTCTTCATTTTTCGGTTTTGTATGAGTCAAAATCGATCTCATTGTATTTTCTGTCTTGGACACTGTTTTCACTCGAAACTTGTCACCAACACGTTTAATTTTTTCTGATATTCCGGGAATGTATGGGATTACATTTGTTATCAGTGTTGGTTGTCTTTGTGTTTGTTGTATATTCTGTCTGTTCTCAATTCGGTGTATTGTTTTGTCAATGAAATGTTTCGGGTAAGTGTTGAGTTGTAGAACATCTTTTATATGGTTCATTTCGGTATTGAAAATTTGGTGGTTCGATGATATGGATTTGGCTCTATCATGAAGTGATTTGATTATTCCTTTCTTTATACTTGTATGATGATTTGATTGAAAATTGAGGTATCTGTCGGTGTGTGTATTTTTACGATATACACTTGTTATCAAAATGTTATCTGATTTCTTAATGAGGACATCTAAAATGGTAATTGATTATTACATTCGATTTCTAAAGTGAATTTGATTGTGGGTTCGATATTGTTTATATAATTTAGAAAATTATCTAGTTCCATACTGTTATATGTGGCCAAATAATGAAAATATCATCCACATATCTCCACCAAGTCTTTGGTTGTCTACTGAATTTTTTCACAATATTCTCTTCAAAATCTTCCATAAATATATTACTTAGAATAGGAGATAATGGTGAACCCATGGCCATACCAAAATTTTGTTGATAAAAATCATGATCTAATTGAAAGTAAGTTGTTTTGAGACATAGTTCCAAAAATTCTAAAATGCCTTCTACACTCAGCTTAGTTCTTGGAATATCTCTATCGAACCTGGTATCGTTGAACTCGTAATGAAAATCTCTTTCCGAATATGGAATGAAATACAGGGGTTTCTATTGAAGAAAAGTGTCAAACCGACATTTTTTCGCAAAAACTCTATACAAGGGAAATATCGAATTCATTCCATTTGGCTCTTCCACACTGTATATGCGGAAGCAAGTGACTCATGAACCTTAGAATATCTATTATCATTTTTGATCCTCAAAGAGTTTTCATCTCGAACTAGATCCAACGATTCTTCCATACAATTCAATGTCATCCATGTATCACAACTTCTTCATCAACTCACCACTGGTTTGGTCTAGTTCCAATTCAGCACCATCATCGAAACTCCCGAGCAACAGATCCCTCTCCTTGATCACCTGCCTCCTACTGGCCGGTCTCTTGGTGGCGCAGGTCGGCAATTCGACCCTCCCAGTGAGTACCTCCACAGCAGAACCGAGCGGAATGAGTTTCTTCCCCTTCCGCACACCCTCCGGTCCTAGGATAGCCCTTTCAGCTATGGAAGTGTCGAACGGGTCGTCCCCCTCGAGCTTATCGGTTGGCGAGTCTGGGATGTACGCTAGTTTCACGGCAGCTTGCTCTAAAGCGTCCAAGTAAGTCGTGTCGAAGAGATTGTCGTCTTCTTCTTCGCCCGACTCGGACTCGGAGACCTCGACGATACCTAGCTCGGCTGGACTGGGCTCCTCGACAGCACTCGCCGCAGCTAAATCCTCCGACTTCTTCTCCTCGACTTTTCTCTCTTCCTCCTTCTTCCTAACCTCGCTCTCTGTCGGTTTCCTCTGGAAGAAAGAGGTGCTCTTGATGCGATCTAAGTCTCCTTGGGTTTTCTTGAGGATGTCATCGACTTCAGAGGTTAAAGCTAGGAATTTCTTCCATTCCTCGTTTTGACCTGATGGTTGTTCTTCTGTGACGTTCTGATGTTCTCGTCTGTAGTTCTCTAATTCTTCGGGCTTGAAGAGGTCTTCTTCCTTATGCTTGGATTTCTTGCCTTTTTTCTTCTTCTTCAGACCCTTGGTTATCTTGTGCATTATCTATTGATGCTCGCATCGAGACACCTGAATATCAATCGATACGTTTACATGCAATTTCATCCAAACATAATGATTTCGTATACAGGGTGTTACAGAACTATGGGATCGAACTAGGGGTTATTCAGTGCAACAGTAGAAAACATTCGAGTAGTGGGCTCCATGTTCGGAAAAGTGTTACTTCGGCCCTAAAATTTAGAATGCACATGATTTCGGCGGACTTGATTGAAAATTTGATCCTCGTTTTGAGTGATTCCAAATGCTGCTGTAATTCGTCCAATTGAGTCTTGCTCTGTTTCTACTGCAGTTTCGTAGACCAAAGACTTCACATGTCCCCACAGGAAAAAATCTAGCGACGTTAAATCCGGTGACCTAGGAGGCCAAGAAACTGCTTCACCTCGCGCAATCCAACGGTGCCCAAACCACTGATTCTTTCCCGTGTTAAGTCTCTGGTCGACGAAACTCCAGTAGAAACAGAGCAAGATTTAATTGGACGAATTACAGCAGCATTCGAAATCATTCAAATTGAGGATCAAATTTTTCGTCAAGTCCGACGAAATCATGTGCGACTTTTAAATCGGTGTATTCAGGTTGGAGGGAGACATTTTGAACAATTGTTGTGATGATATCATGTACAAAAGGCAAAAATTAAATGCATTAAATCCTAGTTACGCAATTCATCGTCTTTTTGAATGTTAACGCGTCTTTAGTGACACTTCTCCGGAAATGAGACCCACTACTCAAATATTTTCTGCTGTTGCACTGAATAACCCCTGGAAGTTTGATCCCATAGTTCTGTAACGCCCTGTATAATGGCTAGATGAGGTGAGATTTGAATTTCTCTGTTATTCTTATGGAAATCAATGGTTGATTCTGTCCATAGAAATGAATATTTATTTTTTCTTATCAGGGTTTACTTCTCTACGGTGCCTGAAATGAGGAGTGAAGATGTCAGTTGCGCACATCTCTTCATTGATAATATTTGATGAGGTACCCCCAGGCACGCCACTAGACTTTTGATCAAATCGAGGCTGAATTAATCCCTCGTCACTACAAGCAACATCGCCAAATTTCGACAAACAGGGCCAATTTCTTCGAAAAAGAGTTCCACACACTGTATCGTGAAAACTATGCATTTCCGGTTATTCATCTCATATCTATTGAATGAACAATAATTCAAAAATTCACCTATAGCATCATTAATTTGCACTCATTTCATTTCCTCTATTTTCGATAATAATGCTGGCTGATGTTGATGAATATAATTTAAAATCACGGAGAAAATTAGAATACTTCATGAGAATATCGAGAGGCCATCATTTTATATAGAATTCATACTATAAATACTACTCCTGATGTTAATAATTCGAATTATTAAATAATTTCTGTTTTAGTCAATCTCACCCTCGACAACGGCTGGATCCCAATCACTAAATCTATGATCTAAATCTTTTTCTGGGACGTTTTGTCGGAGACACAAGACACCCTTTGGACGACAAGACCACGATTAAATGGCAATACGACTGCGTCCTAGACGTCCCGACGCCTAGCGCCGTGGAAACTCGAGTCCTTATTGATTTTCTCGACAACAGATGCCTGTACGATGTACACTGAGTGCACAGTACACTTCAAAGGAAAATGACATTCGATATTGGAAGATTTATCTCCATTTTCTGGTCCCAAAGAACAATTTGTTTATACAGAGTGATCAATATTGAATGGAAATAAACATAATAAAACGCGATGCAAGTGATATTCAAAAATTGTGTGTGATAAAAATCATTGAATATAAAACACTGAATCTACATTACATACATGTAATGTACTTGAAAACATATATAGTGAAATAGTATAGTGGATAGTATCAAAAATTCATGAAAATCATACTTTTATTACGCAAGAGTCAAGAACCGAAAGTAAAAATCCTCGACCAAAAGTATTGAAACTTGAAAGAGTTCCGTTAATTTCTTTAGAAATTCAGTTTTTGTTCCCCATGCAAGCTTCAAATAAACCACGAGACATTTCTGTTTTCAAAAACTGCCTTGAAAAAAAAATTGTAAATAGTTGTTATAATCAGTTCAAAACATCGACACATTCAATGAAAATTTCATTTATTTATTTCGACACCATATAATATTGATAATGAATGATGGAATGACATTATGAAAAGAATTGAAATAGATATTGGTCAATTCTTTGAGTTCAAAGCAATGACTCAGTCATCCGATCCACAAACACATTATTCCTGAATTATTCATCTCTTCATTTCTGGATCATCGATGTTATTCTCTCATGATGCACTAAATAATTATTATAACGGAAAATCAAGCAATTCCAAGGATCTTCACTACCGTTTTACAACGTGGATTCTTCTTTTTGTTGATGATAGATATAATTATTTGTTCTTTCAGGCACTATTGGAATATGTCTTGCAAACTAAGTCAAATGAATCCACACTTCCCACAATATATCATGAATATTTTGTTGATGATTCTTTTATTGATTGATTATATTCATCTAGGTCATCATACCAATGAAGTGAGAAGTGAGAGTGAGGATTACCTTTTCGCCATTCGCCGACTTCATCACTAAAGTTCTATTGCGAAGGTTCAGAACCGGCTATAAAATGCTACTTTATATATCTGTTCGTACATGAAATAAATCCCTCATGTCTTGGTCAATTCATTCCATTCTTCTGAAAATCCTGGAATTGTATTGGAATTCTTCTTGCGAAATTGTACCGAGTTTGGTTTTGTACCCTCTATAGTGAGGAAATAACCGTCAATCAGAGCAATAGTTAATATAATCAGGTAGGTACCTCAACTGAGTGACAAAATACAAAAGGGTTATGAATATTATGGTTCTGGATATGTCAATTCTTCCCAGATTCGAAAATTTCGAACGTATAAATTCAGAGGTGCCTACTGAAGTAGTGATGACTGGATAGTACTAACTCAACATCCTTCCTCAATTTCCTGTCAAATGTTCTGTCTCTGAGAAATTATCATCAACTAACAACAAAAATATATTCATTCTCTGCTCTTCGTTGAAGAACCGTGTTTATTAACAGTGATGTGCTTTGAAATGGTGTTCTCGAAAAATCCAACCAAACTGTTGTCATTTTCAGGCCCTATACTAATAAATATCCATGTAGTGTATTATTCTTATCAGAATATCACAGTGTTCATTCCTTTAGACAAGAGGTTGAACAGAATAGCCGAAAATTGGTTCACTCGATAACAGATGAAATAAAAAATCGATGCTCCTGCTCCTACCCTTCCATATAAGTATATGCATCCGGAATTTTCTGTAGGAACCTCTATCTATATTTCATTATCTGATTGGTACTTACTTTTTCGATCCCATACCTGATCCCATGGAGTATTCCTCACTATCTGATATTTTGACCGAGTCTTGACCGAAGGAAAAAAGAGTTTTAGTTGTACTGCCCTTAAAATGGGTCGCGAAGGGCCAATGCCGGCGATACTGAAAGCTGAACAGTGGAGTTTATCGATTGTGCGCGATTCTGTTCTGTTCTGATTCGGAATCTGTTGCTCGAAGGATCATGATGATCCAGTTGCTATCGTATAAGAATAACATCCTTTTGGGAAATTCAATTAGAAATAATGGAGATGACATAGATGACCCGGTCCAGTATAAAAACGTTAAAAATTAGGGACAATTTCCATGTATTATCAAAAATCTACCACCAAAAATTGGTACAGGGTTTGTACTTATACACTATTATTTCGTCCTTCTCATCAAAAGACATCACTCACGGTAAAATTGTTGCTGAAAGCAACCTTCGTAATACATTCGTCATATAATTTTGAAACAATACCCTACCTGTACTGTATCCACGAAAAACGAAGCACAAATAATGAAAATATTTATTTCTTCTTCTGAATTCCATATCAAGAAATCAAATTTTTCTTCATTTGCCATACCTATAAAATTGACTATGTTCACTTCTGCACTTTATTCACCAACACAGTGCTGAGTACTATTATTCCAATGAGATATTTCTGCTCGACTTCATTGAAGGGTTGAAGATGAATAAAGAAGATATTGCAAATGTTATCTCTTATGTACATTGTTTCCAAGAACTTTATAGTGCCAAAATATGTGCGAAGGAAAGCGATCGATGGCTACAAAGTATATATTTCTCATTTCGAAGATCACATGTTTTCGAATGATCCAAACCGACCTCAACCTCATAATCTTATAGAATATACAAGAAAGTCCTTGAAAAGTCATCAAATGCACTCTAGATCTCAGTGAAAGCTCGCCTTTATTTTCTGAGCGTCAGTAATTTCCATATTAGTTTCTACCTCAGTACTGTGTTTTCATTTACCCATAGAGCTCAGCACTGTAATTTTCATGAGATATTTTGAGACATTTTCCACCATTATACCAAGATTTACACCAACATTTATCACGTTGATATCGTGTTTGTTAACTATTTTTTTCTGAGAAATGCAATTGTATATATGTGCACAGAAGTTAGTCAAATGCTGTGATATGAATTTGATTTCATTGATGGATATCAATATGTTGTAAGAGGTGAAAAAGAGATGATATTCGATTTTTGAAATTATACATATATAGGTATATTTTTTCCCCATCGTGTCGTTCTTTCTGCAGTCGATATTATTTGAGGTGCTATATAATAAGTTTCAGTTGTGCCCAGATCCTGGTGAATTTCGTTCTGGTACCTTGGTAATAACCCTATATGGATGAAGAAGATATATGAATGAATAAATAATCAGACCTCTTCACCATCGGGCAATGATTAGGGCCACAAGCCATTCATAGCACTCTCTAGAGCAAGAGAGTGACATAGAGATCAACATAGAGTCAAATAAGACGTTCAAAGTGCCCTCATATCAATATGCAGCTACGAAATTCTGCATATTTCGAGCCATATTACCCCACCCCTCCCCATTTCATTTTGTGACACTCTTTTCAACATCCTGTATATCAATTTTGGCTCACTCACACCTCGTTTTTTTGTATCTGGAATTGATGATGAATATTTACTGTCACACATCCGTCATTGCTCAGTGGACAAACTGCAGTTCAAAAAATAAAACCCATCCAATTATTCCAATCGCTTTAATATTTATTAAAATACATCCTTAACGCGTCTCAGAAATCTGTCGAGTCCGATTAATCAATCCATTGATATTAGCATAATTGTCAAAAAATATCAAGTTTCGATATATTCAGATTATACGCACCAAAAGGAGACATTTCAAAATCAAATCTGTTCCTAGTTACAAAAACTCACAAAAACCACCCCCAACAAGCATTGTGGTGGGTTTTCTCTTTTATCTCAGGAACCATTGATCGCAGAGAAATTTTTATTGTTCTAAAGAAGGTTCTATTCATTATTATATTATATCTTATGAATTTCGAGCAACGAGTGATTAGGAGATTAGTGAGTTACAAGTTGCTTTTAGCGAAATTTGTTGTACCGAGGTTTTGTTTACCTGACTACAAATCAAACATGTAGTCCATTGAATGCAAACACTTTCAGTTCAAAAAACGTTCAATTGTTGCAAAGGCAGTGTATTTCCAAACTAATTCAACCTATTTCTTTATGAATTTTTTATAAATTTCAACAGATGGGTGGTGTGGAAATGAGCAGCAATTTTAAAACAAAATATTATAGAAACAAAATATCACACGAAAACATGTTTTTATCTATATTTTGAAGTGTTAAATCAGTCGCATGTGTATTTAGAACGTTAAACCACTTTGGGGGACTATACTTGAGTTCGTTTCTAACTCTTCTCACTCGGTTATTCGATCCAAAGAAGAGAGAAGTCTCGCACGATACAAAACTAAAAAACAATATACATCAAACCTACTCCCGTTTACTTAATTATATAGGAGCCAGAATGTATAATGAATTCAAACTTATATACAAAAACGATACATGAATGAAAATGCATTCGAAAAAAAAATCGAAAAAGAAGTGGACACATATTTTTCTAATTTTTCTTCCATATCATCCCACATTATGAACACTTCAAGCATATTCAACAGTCTCAGGAAGAATTATTATTATTATTATACTGTCAATTTACATCAATCAGTTTGAATAATTCATTCATAGATTCATGATCAGTTAGAACTATTTAATTGTCTGAACTTCAATTCAGGTGATACTGTTTGTGAGTTATTCACAGAGAATATTCATTTTTTAGTTTTTGTGGCATTTTCTCTCCTCATTTCTAAAAAAATTATAGAAGTAGAAATTATAATAATTATTCAACAATATATTTTCAGTAGGGACATCTGCCTCAAATGTCACTGTGCTTAAAATTCAACCTACAGACACCTGAAAGAGATATATTATTGACACCTAGTTTTGAAAAAATTGTAAGACAAATATATTCAACAAATATCAAAATTTCTACTCATTTATTGTTGTTGACGTTTCGGGAACGAATGTGCTCCCGTTTTCAGTACAAGGTGATATAAATATTTTTCTATGTAATTTTTTCGGTGGTCGCTTCGATACTAAACAGTGACCAGCTAAAAAATTACAAATGATATCACCTTGTGCTGAAGCAAATTCGTTCCCAAAACATCTACAACAATAAATAAGTAGTGAATTTGATATTTGTTGAATATATTTGTTTTCCTAGTTGTGTCACTGACAAAGAGAGAATTTCTCTTTTAGTTGAATGAATCTTGAATTTCAAGCGCAGTGACATTTTGGGGCAGATCATACATCTGTCCTTAGTACAAATATATTGTAGAATAATTATTTCAATTTCTTTGGTTATTTTTCAGAAACCAGGAGAAAATCTCACAAAAAAACCTGGAAAATTCAATTTAATATCTCATCAATATAATCAACTGTCTCTTGGGAATAGTGAAGATTATTATTGATATTATATTTGTTTTCATAATTTTTCATTCTGTAAAATTGACCAGTCACAAACTGATGAAAATAAACTCTACTCTACTCGACCTTTTTCGTAGAGAATTGTATGAGGAACATTTTCAGTGAGTAAAAAAATTTTCTGTGCGATCAATGGTTCCTGAGAATATCAACCGCACTGCAGTGAAGCTCGCTCTTACGATTTCGAAACCTCTCCCTTGGCATTGCATAATCTCCAAACAACAAAACTCGATAATCCCTCCTTCAATTCCGCTCATATTCCAGGAACAACATTAAAAAAACGGACTGGACCGACATCGCCTTCCCCCTCCTTCAGAACGACTGGGCGGCCATGTCGTCCGCGCAGATGCCCAACATGGCCAGATCGTCGTCGGGCGGCAGCGGCGGCGGCTCCAGCGGCAGACCGTGCGGGTGGGGCGGCGGCGGAGGCGGCACTGGCTCGCCCGTCGAGGCGTACGAGTACGCGTCGTGCTGCGGGTACATCGAGCTCTGGTAGTCCTGGTAGTAGACGCTGGGGTCGATGCCGCCGGGGCCGTACAACGCCTCGTCGTCGCTCAGATTCATCAGCTTCTCCGTCTGCAACGTCTGCGTCCGATTAGCAAAGCGCCGAAGGATATATACATGGTGTCCCATAAACGTACCGACAAACTCTAAGGGATGGTAGAGGATATCAAAATAAACATTCTTGCTCCATAAACAAAGTCCGGAAACTCTTCGTTTTCGAGATACAGGGTGTTCTTCAATTTTTTAAAAAAAAAATCGATTTTTTATCAATATCGTCAGAAAAGATTTGGTCGAATTCAATGAAATTCTTACAGATCATTGATACATTTATAAGGTATCTTCTGGAGCTATTAGAATTTGCTCAATAATTTCAGCGGCGTGCCCACGGGCTATGTCGGATAGTTTTTTCACAAAAAATATCGCCCAGTAGATTTTTTGTAATTATGATATTTTTTTTTAAAATGAACAACTAAAAATGTAACTTTTTTGTCCCTTGAAATTTTTCCGTATCAACATTTTGAAGAAAAAAAAATAAAAACCATCTCTTACATCTATGAAAAGAAAAAAAAAATAAATGCTTCAAAATTATACCTAACATTTTACCAATGCGTTCATTGAGATATTGAAAAACTAATAAAACTTCCAATAACTTTTTCTCACTAATCATTAATTATTATTAATGACTTTCAATCTTCTTTTGTTATGTTTATGGGACACCTTGTATATAATGTGCGAGCTATATAATATCATTTTCACCCGAGGTATATATAGTTTTTCCACTACTGACACTGAAATGTCAGCATTTTGAATCAATTCCGATTCCGAACATAAACATAGACTAGAGATGCGTTCGGACACATATAAAGGATCGCAATCACAATCTCGATACTAATAAATATCGCAAGCCCATATCAAGACAGAAAATACAATGAGATCGTTTTTGACTCATAAAAAACCGAAAAATGAAGAACAATCATCGAAAAATTGTATTTACAGTATACCATGTGTTTGTGAAAATATTATACCGGTGGAACTAGCAGGCCTCTATCAGCAAGGATGAAAGAGCATGAGAACAATATAAAGAAAAGATATACTGACAAATCAAAATTAGCTGAACATATCCTTACTGAAAATGGACAACATATGGCCGATTGGGGTAATATTAAGATCAAAGAGTCTGCTTGGATTATCCTGAACGGAGACAATAATATTGCTTCTTGTTCAGTTGATATTGATAGAACTTGGCATCCACTTCTGAAAATTGAATATTAAAATGAAAAATTCGATATCAATCAATGAAAACACCATGTAACCAGAATTCCTGCGTCACTTTTCAGTGTCAAAACCGAAAACATATTGAAAAATTTTGCGAAGAGAAAAATATTTTAATTGTTTTGAGAACGGGAGCAGATTCGTTCCCGAAACGTCCACCAAGATAAGTAGAGGTTTTATTCTTATCAAATATATTTGTATTTCCAAATTTTTTAAAAACAAAGTGTCACTGACAAAGAGAATTTCTCTTTGAGGTATCTGAAGGTTTAATTTCAAGCGCAGTGACATTTTGGAGCAGATCACAAATTCTGTCCTTACTACAAATATATTGAAATAATTTTTGATAACTTCTACTGTATATTTTAGAAACTTGAAGAGAAAATCCCACGAAAAGCTGAAAAATGAATGTACCACCTCCTCGAGGAACTCACAGACAGTATTCAAGACTACAGTGTTCATTGAAATGATTCGAAATATTCAATAATCAGTGCACGCACCGTCTCGTCCAATTTGGGCGGAGGCGGCGCCTCGGGCTCCTCCTCCTCGCTCTTCCGCTTCCCCTCCACGATCTTGGGCGGCAGCGGGGCGGGCGTAGTCACGACGGCCGGCGGTGGCGGCAGATTCAGCGGCGGGATCGATGACAGCTTGGGGAAGCAGACGACGTCCGGCCGCGGGATGAACGCCCTGGGCAGGTTGCCCGGCTCGAAGCGGGTGCGACGCGGCGCGTCGTACGACTGCTTCTGCACCTCCTTGGCCTCCTCCCTCTCTTCGGGCGCTTTGTTCTTGTTCTTGAACAGCGGCATGCGCCCGATGAACGGCAGCTTCTTGTAGCTCGGCGGGCCGGGCGGCTTCTTTTTGCCGTCCGGGCGGTCGGCGGCTTTGCGATCGGCGCTCCTGCTGCGGCTGCGCGATTCGCGCTCTTTGTACGACCGGCTTTCGCTCTCCTTCCTGTATCTGCTACTAAAATTCAAAGAGGCTCAATTGCAGCTGAAAAATCATTATAGGAGCACCTTTCAACGTGAAAGAACCTCACGTAGTCATTTTTTTTCTCACCAATTACCACTTACTAATCATGACATGGAGGATGAAAGACTGAACTGTAAACGGTTTCGATAGAATAGAATGTTCATTCTGATAGATATAACTAATAAAATCGTATTACAGAATGAAAATAAGCAAATAAACATGAGAGTAATCACGGAAGTATGCAGTGACTAGGGCATCATACATTACAAAGTACGAAAAAGTTTCATATGAATAAAAGGAATGAAAATAAATGAAGAACTAAAACAAGCATTATAATTACGAGCATGCACAAAAACATTCAGACATTTCTATGTAAATCAATTGGTAGAAGTTATGAAGTCGTGGATTCAAACTCTAGGAGTAGACAAGATCCATCTTCAATTTTTTTTCGTGAAGTTCTTCATATTTCTACACAGGTAGAATATTGTATAACCTTGAAACGAGATACGTATATGTCCTTTGACCCATTATTTTTTTCGGCCTTTTTCCTTTCGTGTTTTTGAAAAAACTCGGTAATCATAATGAAAATCTGAATCTGAATTGACATTAGCTTCTTTTTTAAAGAATCCAAGTTTGGTCCCGCCGAAAAAAAAATTTGACACTTTATACATTCATTCACTTTATATATTCATGTTGTGAGATCAAAAAATGGAGAAAATTGCGAAAAACCTTAACTCATCAGTATTTTCAAATATGACTTGGAAGCACTTTCAAGTTTACTCTTTCTCTTGTATCAAGGTTGAGTGGAAGAGCAATTTCCATGGTGATTCGTCACTATTGAAATTGAACTCTGCCTTCAATTTTCTTCCAGAGTTATAATTTTATTTTCATTCAAATGACTGTACTGTTGAAAAGGAAGAAAATGATAGAGACGATATTATAATTATTATTATCATTATTATCATCATGAGTAAGTGATGTGAAATATTTTTAGCCATCAATTAGTGCATAGTGACATTTTTTTGAGTGAAAATTGGAGAGGCACAAATTCATGTGAACTCTTCAATTTTATGTTTATTATAATATTTACAGGGACTCACTTGCTGCTTTCGTGCCTGTAATATCTATCCTGATGATTTTCGTCTTCGGCACTTCTGGATCGTGACCGCCTCCTTCGATAATTCGTCTTGAACCTAACCTGGTTCCTTTCTCTATCTCTGATTCTGTCCATCTCCTCTTGGTCCCTACGCTTCCGTTCTCTTTCAGCCTCTTCTGCTGCATCTTCCTCTTCCTGTTTCATCTGCTCCAGCCTGAAAAAGAAACATTTTATGATCAACTCTACCAAAATATGGACTCGCGTGATTTCCCACCTTTCTAGTTCCTCTCGTTCTTTCTCTCTCCTCCTTTGTTCCAATTCCGCTAATCTAGCTCTTTCCTGTTCCTGCTTCAGCCGCATTCGGTCTTTCAAATTTTCCAACATCTGCTTGTCCTTTTGCGGCGGTTGTGAAACCGTCATCCATTGGTTGATTAGTGTATCTTCAGGTGCGTCCTACATAGAAGGAATTCATGGATCACGATATTCATTCACTTCTACTTTGATGTCACATCAAAGAGTATCTTGTTATGAAGATAAAAAGATTATACAGGGTGTCCTTAAAAGGTCTTTACAAAAAGCTACCACATATTCTTCAGACCAAAACAATTCGATACAAGCAAACTTACCTCAGTAAAAAGTTGCTTAGTTTGGGCGCTAGACGGCTCTGAAGTTGAAATTTTCAAATCGATTTTGCTTCATAACTTTTGAACGGCTCATGAGATTTTTTTCAAATTTGGTACGTTGGCATAGACTCATCGGGCAATGAAACTCATATCATAATCATAATGAATATCATTCCATGGGCGTAGAACTTGATTTTTTCAGTAAATAAACATCTAAAACTCCTACGCCAATGGAAAAAAATTAGTTTCAATATGAAATCTAAATTATTCAACTCATTCACTACAAAAAAGGTACTCTTGACAAAAGTCGATTCCTCTCATGGTTTCGACAAAATTTTAATTTTAGTGATTTAGAGCATAATTAATAATAAAACGATTAACAGATATTTCATAAAAATTGTTCAAAATGTTCACCATTTTCACGTATACAAAGATTTATACGACGCAAAAAGTTGAAATGTACTCTTTGCATAACTTCTTCATCGCCTGTAAGATTATTCGTCGCCTGTTGGATACGTTGCCATAATTGTTCTACAGTATTCACAGGGGTCTTGTAAACCGTAGACTTGAGATAACCCCATACAAAATAATCCATCGGTGTTGAGTCTGGAGAACGTGGTGGCCAATTCACGGGTGCATCATTACCTCTACCTATCCATCTGTCTGGGTACTGTTGGTTTAAAAAATTCCTAACATCCACCGAAAAATGTGGTGGAGCTCCATCGTGCATAAACCACATATCTACCCGATGTTGGAGTGGTAAATCTTCCAACAAATTTGGCAACGTATTTCGTAGATGTTGTAAATACATGTCTCCTGTTAATCTTTGTGGAAGTATGACAGGACCAATTATAAAATTTCCTATTATTCCAGCCCAAACGTTGATTTTGAATTCGTGTTGAAAATGGTTTATTTTAATGAAATGAGGATTTTCAATTGCATAAACGTGTTCATTATGAAAATTAGTTATTCCTCTTCTCGTGAAACAGGCTTCTATTCTTTCTATATTCTTTCCAAAGTTCAGATTCATTTCTCTTTGCAAATTAATGAACCTACAAAACATCAGACGACTTTGTGAATCATGGATTAATAAATCTTGAACTGGCGTCTTGTGGTATGGGTATAATAATTGTTCTCTTAGTACTTCATGAACGGCATTCCTAGAAACTTCTAGTTCATTACTTATCCGTCTAGTACTCAATTCTGGATTTTCTTCAATACGGTCTAAAATTTCTACTTCGACTTCGGGAATCCTTACATAACGCTGTCTTCCATAATCACCAGTTCTAGGAGCAAAATGACCGGTCTCCCGAAGACGTCTCTCAACTGCAGCAAAGGTTGGGTGGCTTGGTACGCGACGATTTGGAAACCTTGCCGAATACACCCTCACACTCTCTCGACCATTTCCTTGACAATATCCGAATACCAATAACATATCGGTGTATTCTTCATTGGTGTATTGTACGGCCATGATAAATCAGAAAAGTCCGATATCAACAATCAACGTCAATAAAACTCGACAAATCAACACAAATGAAACTATGGAAACCAAGAATGTGAATATCACTGTTTTCGAGCAGATAATAATAGTCTTCAGAAAAAAAAAAACCAGTGCTACTTATTTTCAATAGAAATAACCTATGTAAAAAGTACATTTCAAATTTTTGCGTCGTATAAATCTTTGTATACGTGAAAATGGTGAACATTTTGAACAATTTTTATGAAATATCTGTTAATCGTTTTATTATTAATTATGCTCTAAATCACTAAAATTAAAATTTTGTCGAAACCATGAGAGGAATCGACTTTTGTCAAGAGTACCTTTTTTGTAGTGAATGAGTTGAATAATTTAGATTTCATATTGAAACTAATTTTTTTCCATTGGCGTAGGAGTTTTAGATGTTTATTTACTGAAAAAATCAAGTTCTACGCCCATGGAATGATATTCATTATGATTATGATATGAGTTTCATTGCCCGATGAGTCTATGCCAACGTACCAAATTTGAAAGAAATCTCATGAGCCGTTCAAAAGTTATGAAGCAAAATCGATTTGAAAATTTCAACTTCAGAGCCGTCTAGCGCCCAAACTAAGCAACTTTTTACTGAGGTAAGTTTGCTTGTATCGAATTGTTTTGGTCTGAAGAATATGTGGTAGCTTTTTGTCAAGACCTTTTAAGGACACCCTGTATAATATTACATTGACTCGTGATCCAAAGTGCCAAAGAGAATACTACAAATAGTATCTGAAGTTTTTGTATTATAAGAATACGGACACTTGACAAGAATGACAAATAAACATGACCAGAAAGTTTCTGAATGATTTAGAAGTTTTCGTCAAACAAGGATATGAATATACTGCTCGTATCTTTCTCCCTTTACGTCTGGCGTACGATGAACTGGGAATAATCATTTCTTTTCTCAATTATTTATTGATATATCAAGGACTATGGTTGAGTCCTACTTTGAATTCGTGAATTCGTATGATTCTTTATAGCACAGATAAGAATCAAGATTCACTAGTTCATCAAAAATTACTATTTGATGAAATATATGATGCAGTTCAGAATGGGATCAAAAAGAATTTTATTGATCCCAAGTTGTCTAAATATTCCGATAAAGGTTTCATAACATAATACACATCGATATTATTTCCCAAAAATTTTTCTATATTTCCTGTATCACATCTGTTGCCGTTGAATTTTGAATAATTAGGTTCCAAAAAAAGCAAATTTTTTTTTGATACTTCTCAATTTGTCATTAAAAACATTTCATTCATTGAATCTGTTGATTTGTGACTTTATTCGATTCAAAACTGCCTAGATATTTCTTTCGAAGACAGTCTGCAATATAATTTTGAATCTGTAATGAATGCTTGTAAGAGTTGTGAATTTTCGCTACTTGCATTTTCATCACTGAATCTTTCAGTTTCAATGTATCTCTCAACTCTGCAAACTTGTTTGTTCAATTTGACTGAATTGAATTTATTATCAATCAATTATTATATGATTTTGACCTACGTTGAATTTTGATTCCGTACAAAGTTTTTCCTCTCGATTTTCTTCAAGATTAGTTGATTCCGTTCAGTAAATAGTATAATCTGATATAAAATCTACACTCTTGAAGTACACCTGATGAAAATGTAATCGTTAATTTTCCATCCATTGCATCGAAAATTCATCACATTTTATCAAAAATTTCGAGAATCTACCTCTTAAATTTGGCTCGATATCGGTATCGATATAATCGATATCATCATATTTTGTTTTGGATAGATGAAAATTCAGATAACTGAAATATGTCGCATGCACCTTCGCAGTTGGAAACATCACAATTTCAAAGATGATATTTGCCAATTATTTTGGAAAATTGAAAAAATGTTGGTTTTCATACCTTCTTATCCTGCTCTTCTTTATCACGTATCTCCTTCTTTTTGTGCTCCTCTACTAGCTTCTCCAAAACATTCCATTTGGCGGAAAGATCTTCGTCCATGATCGATTGCACTTGCTTCATGTTCCTCATGGCCACTCTGATACTTCTCGTTTTATCTTCGTTCTCGTCGTCAGAGCTACTGTCAGAGGAAGAACTGCTGCTGGAATCAGACGAGTGCCTCCGCTTCTTTTTGGATTTTTTCTTCTTTTTCTTGTCTTTGGCGAAAATCTCCATCGAGTGACGTTTTTCTTTGCGCCTCTTGCGGTGCTTGGAATCATCAGAATCGGAAGAGTCCTGTTCGACTTTCCTCGACATGGTCTTTTCGCGGTCTTTGAACCACTCCATCTCCCATTGCGGGTTTTGAGAAACGAAGTTCTGTAATTTATCCAAGGTTAAACACTGTGTCCTTCCAGAAACATGTCAGATTTTTATACATTTGAACAAAATAACCGAGGAGTAAATCTCGTTGGAAGTCTGGTGTACACACCACTAATAGTCTTTGATAGTCCCTGGTAGTCTTTGGTAGTTCTTGGTAGTCTTTGGAAGTTCTTGGTAGTCTTTGTTCATTGGTAGTCTGGTGTACAAATTTCTCGTGAAGATTTACCCCTTCGAAGTAATCGTACATTATCCAATCAACGTAAATGAAAGCTATTATTGTCGAGGATATTCATCTCGAGGCAGGCAAAATATGAGAGAATAATAACCATTTCAAGCTGACTATACTTCTTCATTAACGACTTCCATGAAGAATTGGCCAAAATAAGAGAAATGTTCCGTATCCCAGTAATTACTGACGACTTACACCAATGAATCATTTTATGTACAATCAACTGAAAAAAAAAAAATCGAAAGAAACACATTATAAACTCTCCGAATTAAACTAGAAAAATGCGACAATCAGACAACCAGCGCTTTGCAATAACCAACATATCTTGATGTTTCAAAATATATATAAATATTTATATATGCGCATCAAGTATGGATCATGTCTCCAACCGGCCGACCAAGATTGTTGTCGAGAATCGTGACAGTTCAAACCGACTTATTCTCTGTGTATGTAGTTGTTTCGATTATTTTCCAATAAAAATATATATATATACTTGATATCCATTCTTCTGATTTCAGTTCTGAGGTTGGAACTCAAACTCAATGAATGTAATTTCTTCACTGTCAAACAAAGATATATTGGGGGATATAATCTTCTACCAATATAATTATAATTGATGATTACGTTTAGCACTTTCAATCCGACATTTGATTATCTTTTCTTTTTCTTCACCTCTGACGAGGAGTGCACTTCTTCAATCAATTATGTGAACAAATATAACCGAAACATGAAAAGAATTAATAATATCAAGATACTTCTTCAGTGACTGAAAATGAACTTGCAAATGTTAGATGATTAAAAATAATATGGTTCTTTTCGGAACCGCCGTTTATATACACAATCATTTGTATCGTAGTTTAATGACTGGAATAGAACCAGGAATATTAAAAATGAAGATGGAAAGACAAAATTGTAAACCAAAAATGCTTGAATATTTTGACAGATGATACGAGTAGAATATCACAATTTACATTCCAGTTGACTCATGTAATATCTATTACATGTGACTGATTATATTTGTTACGAACTTACATTGAATGTAGAACTGTAAAATAATAGTGTGTGTATACTATTATTTGAGACTCATTCATATGGATATTCAATAAATTACAATAAACGAATTCTTTGGGTTATTTTGGCATATACCTGTATTAATTTGGTAATTTCTGCACCAGCAGACTATTAAGGTGTTTTCAATGAGTTTCTAAGAGGAAATCAACTTGATCAACAGTACCCTAGCATATATATTTCCATTATAGCCTTTATACTAGACCAAAAAAAAAGATAAAATTCGAAACATCATCATTGTGCTTTCAAAAAAATACAGAGGATTCGCAAATTTCAAGTTTTTAAATTTTGGTAATCGTTTGATTTCCATTATCTTCAAACTCCAATTCACACTAAATATAATTTGTCATGAAAAAATATACCACAGAGCGCGATTGGGTAAAACTTCCTGCCATTTTACAGATGACTGACATTTTGCTACTGAGACCAAGTTTTGGCTGTATTGGGCTGACATGCGTGACCTTGACAAGTTTCAGCTTTCGATGCGTATGCACTCTCAACATGATTATAGTTTATTATTCTGGACCAGTTGAATTGAACGTATATACGTTTTCAACACATGTTGCATATTTCAATAAGTCTTTCATCATCAATAAGGTAGGCAAATACGTTTAAAAATCGCCTGCAAATATACCCAAAAACCAAACTTTCATCATTATTAGAGACTTCCATGTGAAACACTCGTTTCCACACCCGACACTTATCCGATGTAATTTCCGAAAGCTAACCGTATGTATAAAAACTAATCAGATAGTAACAATGCAATGCACATTCATTTCTGTTTATTCAGATCACTAGATACCAATCATTTCAATTCATCGCGTCAAACTTGGGTATAAACACTATCAACACATCCACTTTATATTCACTCCCGTCAATTTTGTCACTACACTACACTTGAAGAAATTTAAATACGTAATCATGAAATAAGGAAGGATTACAATAAAGGACATTAGTGCAAACTATTTACTCACAAGATTAAAATTAACAATATTTTTCAACTTACAGATGGTGATATGTATGTATATTCACAAACATCATCTGAAAACGCATGCATTTTGCCAAATGTTGGCAGTACTGATTGAACTCACAGTACATGCGGGAAACTCAAGTTGTTCAGCTCAAGTCATTCTGTAGAACACACACACAATTTATTCTGAAACTAATACGATTTTCCGGAAAATTCTTCAATTCTCGGTGAATCTTACAAATTTGTTTCATAAATATCCCTGAAAATGATTTAATCTCGCCCTTACCTCGTAATTTTGAAAGTGGCTTTGAGATTTCAAATGATGTGATGCACAATGCAAGTCTCCAATCCAAACATCACAGAGTTTGCAATACCATGATGGGGCAGAAATGAAAAACTGCAAACCTATGGAAAAAAACCGATGATAAAATGTATTCAATGGTGGTACCTATATAAAACAAAAACTCTTAGCTGTCAGTACTTTAGTAATTCCACATTTGCTGTCACCTCAACAGTATACTATAAGTTCGCTAGTATAGCACTAATCAAGAGGCAAATACACTCGAGTTTGTTGGCAGATTGATCTTTTGCTGACCCCATACATAATACGAGAGGGAAAACAATCATTCAATCAAATGTAGTTTTATGGTCGGTCTAATACAATCGGCTACGGAAAAAATAGCAAAAAACAACAATATAGTAAGAATTGTTCTAGTTTTAACCTGGAAGGGGTGGTATTTCATATTCTCGATTCAATCGTGGCTTGGAACCAGCCGTATTTCTGATGTACAACTGAAAACAAAGTAATTAACCTTGTCATCAAACGATTTTTTACTGTTTTTTTTGCACAACCATCTGAAAATGAATATAAATTCATTTAATTTTACTTCAAATGAAATGAAGGTTCTCATCAATATAGTGTGAAACAATCACTGTGAATTATAACAATTTGAACCAACAATTGAAACTCATCATTTGATGACTAAGTATTTGTATGACATATCATGAGTTTTTTTTTAAATCAAGGTAATTCATCTCAATCTCTATAGCATCTAGGAAAGTGACAGTTTTCGGATGACAAACATGAAAAAAAAAAATAGTGCCTACTCTATATTTAGAGTAGGCACTAATCCTAAATTGATAATATAAATATTGCTTGATCAATATCATTCGTTATGCAACCTGTATTGTGTATTGCAAGTGTATTGAGAGTATACTGAGAAATTTGAAGTCCTCAGTGCACACTCTCAACACTCATTTGTATGAATGTAACACTCTCTTGAAAAACGTTGATATTCTGCAAGACCACACAACATTTGTAACAAAACATCTTCACAATTATTTCACAACAAAGGCTCATTTGGTGAAAATAAATCAAATAGACAATTTCAATAAGTAAGTCACCTGTGGTGTCTCCGACTCATTTCTAGCTAGATGTCATGTTCTGAATTTCATCCCGGCATATAAAGTCGTGGAATATTTCAGAACTGAATATTATGAGATGAAAGTGAGTTTCTATCATAGATTTTCGTATACTTTTCGATTGATATCGGTAAAAAATGGTTCCAAATCTAAAAAATTGTTGTGGGAACTGCCAGTAGTAGTTTAATTTCAAACGTTATCTACTATTTATGATAACCCATGTGATGAAACTTAAAGAACATTACAAGAAATTCATACTTGGTGTAAACTCATCATTGATGTTTTAGAGCAAGGACCAATCTCATACCACTTCACCATAAAAAATACTTGAACATTCACAAACTTTCATATGTTGGCAACAATGCAATCAAAATTTTACAAACATGTATTGTTTGCTAGTAAATTTGGTTCAAAACTTAGCAGACAGGAACATGCAAGCCTCAAAAATATTATGATTTGTGAAACGCCGACAAATGACCATCTGAGCCTCTATGAAAAAGTCGACCTACTTGGAATGCTTTACCTCTGGTCGCGAGAAGTTTACTCAGTTTTGTTCAATTTTTTACTTGAGAAAATTCTGTACCATGGCATTTCACGTCTTTTTTAGTTTACACCTTCTTGTTTATACTCCATTAAAACCATAAACCTTGTTTATACACCATAAAAACCCGAATATTTTGAACAGTATCTCAACTTGAAAAATGATTTACAACACTAGAAACACAAATAATATACATTTAAACAGAATGGCAGTCAGAATTCCATGAACTGATTGTTTTTTGAAAGTTTCAACAAATTCAATGAATTACCTTTAGCATTAAAAAATTCACCCAATTTGGAAAAAAATCAAAACAGCAAAAAAATGAACAAATATAAAATATCAATTGAATGCTGTTATAGAGAAAGAGACTTCAATTGTATGAGTATTAGTATAGGTATAGTCCATTGTCAATTCCCTTTGAATTATTGAATGTATGATTTTGCTAGTTTCTCTACTTCTTTCATTGCAATTTGTTTCATTATTTTTGTAAATTATTTTTCGTATACTAGGTTTTCCATTTCAAATAAAGATGTATGCATGTAATAAATATCTACCATCTCTATCAGCACCTCAACTATGAACTTTCATCTGAAAATTAAACACCTCGATGCGTTTCTATCATCAAGATGAATGGTTTTATTTACCTTTGATAGGAACACGTTTCACGGGCGCGTCCTCGTTGGAGGGCAGCACCGGCTCGGCCGGCAACTTGTGCCACGGCGTATTATCCACCTCGTTCTCTTTCGCCATCTCTCTGTGTTTTTTGTCCTGCAAATGGAGCAAAAAGTCTTTGGCCGTTTCCGGGAACTCGTCGCACAGCCTGCACCAATGCAACCCGGTGTCGTAGTGCACGTAACAGTACTTTTCGAAATCGCTGCTTTCCGGCTCCGGCGATTTGCTCTTCTTAGCCGCTTGCGGGGACCGTTTCGGCGATTTCGGTTCGCGAAACGACGCCTCGAGATCGGCTATCGAGCGGTTGTCTTTGATTATGCTCGAGAGCATCTCGATGACGTTGTGGATGGCCTTCATTTTGCCCTGGATCTCGTCCTGCAACGAATACGGATGCCGTCAGCGCTTTCGGAAGGCTACGCATATATCATATGAAACTGACACAGTAATACATACTGGAACCTCGCCATTCCTCTGCGCGAAATTTTTAATACTACAATCGGAAAATACAATCGGAAAATGGTTTTCCGATGATCGGAGCTGCTACCGATGCCGATAACTGCGAAACAAAATACGGGTACCAACAGAACTCATAAGGTGCACTTACCAACAATATAATTTGTTTTCAATTTGTCAACATCAATCTGATGTTTGTACCAGACCCATCCTCTAAGAATTCTCATTTATTTACGATTAACCACTACACAGCATCACAAATTGCTAACAG
Organism: Gastrophysa polygoni; assembly: GCA_963576655.1. Classification (NCBI taxonomy): domain Eukaryota; kingdom Metazoa; phylum Arthropoda; class Insecta; order Coleoptera; family Chrysomelidae; genus Gastrophysa; species Gastrophysa polygoni. Next base: position 4,103,267 of record OY755083.1, on the reverse strand, counting down.
GATCAATGAAGCCTAGTTGAAACTATCTTCTCAATATAAATCCATAGTAGATACAAGATGAGAAATCATTCAACACCTCCAATTGTTATTTTTTTTTGTTTTCCGTCAGTTACCCACTTTTCTTCAAATCTTTCACATGTTTTCAAAGTATCAAACTCAAAGACCAAGTTTTTAGTAAATTTCCATGGTGAATATGGAGTTAGAAAAACAGGACAAACTGATGTAATTATATTCCAGAGGTGAAAAAATTTCATCAATTGAAAGTATTCACCCAAAATATATTATCAAAGATCAACCAATTCTGATATCAAAAGGATTTTATTGCATTGGAAATGTTGGAAATGGTAATGAATTTCACAAGCTAGAATAAGTATCAAATGATATTATAGAGCAGTTTGAGTTTTCTTGCAATTATTCACGAGAATCAAACACATACAAATGCCACTAATTCAACATTTTGAAGCATCCACCTGGAGTTTTTGGGGAAAAGATTCTAATTGAATACCAAGTGACCCAAAACCAATTAACCCCCTTTTATCACAATCATTATTTTGATTAGATATTTCCTATTTGATACATCGATTTGATACCATGATTATACAATTAAATTTTTTTGACAATATAATTTGTTCTCAACGATGTATCACAATTGTACTTCCAATCCACAAACTAAAGCCAAGATATAATAATGAAGATACTTTATTGTACCCCCTGTTCTGTCCCACCTCCCTTTAACAAAACATTTCATGTAAAGTGTGGTGCAGAAGATTGAATAATAATAGCATTCAGGGGACGATAAGTGGATAGAAGTTTCCTAAAAACATGAAAAAAACTATGTTAGCATTCAAAATGAATCAGTTTATGGATGAGTAAACATAATCTGGAACTGAAAGAATTGTAATAACAGAAAATTTAAATTCAATGAAATATCAATTATATGGATAATTTGTGGATTGAAAGTATGATTGTGATACATCACTGAAACACAAATTTCATGCTGAATAATAGTTTTTCAAAGAGTGCACTTTCTATTGAAAAAAAAATTGGGTGATAAATTGTCATGACGTAAAAATCAATGTACCAAATTTGAAATAACTGATCAAAATATCAATGGAAATATTAGGGGTGAATTTATTCTGGGTCACCAGATATACTTTACATGAGAAAATGTATTTTGCATGACACTAGAGTTTGTATTGCTTTTAGGGCTGTGATTACTAACTGAACTAGATCAATTGACAGTTCAATACATCTGCATTTCTTTATGATTCATTTAGCCCATTTTGAAAGCATGTTTACGGCCAGATGCATCAAACGTTCAACAGATGATTTTATATTCAATTTGTTCATGATTGTTATCAGAGACAAAGAAATTATGACGTTTGATATGTAAAAACAAAAATTCGAGGAAAGTCTGATACTATGAGACATGTTTATTTGGAAACATTTGACAAAAATTACAGAACGTTATTTGTCGTCGACATTCCTTTCCCCTTATAAACCAAAAGTTAAAACTTTTAATAACAACAATATTGTCATTGCTTGAGATACTGTGGCTGAAGATGCAACAGAATCATCAAATTTTTTGTTACAATAATTACTACATGAAAGAGAGGGTCTGATACAAAGTTGATACAAAAAACACAATGAACATTGCTTAATCAAATTATGTGCACAAACATACCTGCAACTTGTCATTCTGTCGCAAAATATTTGACAGTTCGTGATTGTCACTTCTACTGTCCCCGACAAGCTGGTGCTTTTGAACTCGTAATTGATCCAGTTCATGGCGTAAAACCAATGCCTTCTTGACATAATCTTCTCGTTGCTTCGTCAACTGCGCTTTCTGCTGCTGCATCTCTTGCACCACTGCTACAAAAAAATACTTCAGTAAAAAAAAACATGAGAGAGTACTAGAGTGGATTCTTTTTGACTGTGGGACACTGGTCAAATTTGAATTTTCAACCTTAATTGCTTGTTGCTGGTTGGCCATTACAGATGAGTGAATCCCTACGAAAAAATCATGTTAAAATGTTGATTCATCATCAATCTCAGAAACATAATTTAGCAAAGCACTAGAGAATCCCTGGAATAACTAAATAATAATAACTAGAGAATAGCTGATATAATAAGTCAATTCAAGCCAAATGAAGATATACCATAATAATGGTATTTTCTATAATAAAATACTATTTTTGTTTCACCAAGGTATGCTATATTCTTACCATCCTTCTGATTTGATCCATATCCAGAAGAGTTCCAATTGGATGAGGAACTGAAATTTCCAGTAGTTGGTTGCTGGTTAGGCTAAAAAATACAAATTTCAAATTCAAATTTGAAAATACCATTAAAACATATAATCAACCCCATTGAAAGAGCATTATGATAGTACAATGGTGGTGCTCAAACTCTCCTAATATGACTACCTCGATATGAAAGGGGACATTTGTATAAAAAAATGATATTTTGAAGCTTCCACCTTTACTAGGATAATTTTTAAAGTGAAACTTTAATTACATCGCCTCAATTTTTTTCGTCCATCTGTCAAATGTCGCGTTATAGCCGGCCGCGAAGTAGAGTAAGCAAGAGCCAATGGGTCACATTAGCTTATTGTGTAGCATTTATATTCTCACTCATTTGTAAAAGTGATCCGCAGTAATTGTGTGGTGTGATCAGCAAATTGATATGAATATTATTGTTTCACAGCACAAATCTACAAATCAATATTTACAATAATTGTAAGATATCCTCTATTCCATACTCTAACACAGAGATGGAAATTGAAATTTATAGTAAGATTTTTTGTTGTGCAGTAATGTACAACTGAAAATAAACTCCGCCTTTTATTTTCAAAAGTATTCAAGTTGAATTATTTGTTTTTGTGCTTTTATTGAAAATAATAAAGACGTTCATTATTATTATTATTATTATATCTTGTCTACTATTATTTGCAAATGATACTTCCCTATTTCCAATTATTGGGTTAAAGAGATTAAAACCGCAATTTTATTACCCTGAATTTTCTGATGATTTTGAGTTGAATGCCAAAGATAATAAAAAAAGGTTCACATGCATTGTGGTTTCAAAACACCACACAATGGCTTATTTTACAGTTAGTGCTAATTGGTGAATATGTATTGAATTCATATTGATATAGGTGAAAAATCCTTACCTGATTGGAATAATGCGGGTAACCTTGGTAATTGTAGTTAGTTTCATAGCCCTGTGGGTACTGCTGGTATGAATTCTGGTATCCCGAATTGGGATATTGTGATGACTTATGGAAAAATAAAATATTCAGTTATTTTCCTGGTAGATCCACAGAATGAGATGGTACAACCATAACGTAAATGTAACTTTGTGACAATATTCTAATAGAAACTATCCCAGAGAAGGCAAGGAAAGCCAGTTGTTTTTTCTCGGCCACCGAATTATGAGATCACGAGAGATTAGAAATGTTCATTTTTGGATGATATCAGAAGTGAACATTGGCTATATATTAGATTATTATGGCTAAATCAGATGCATATAAGACTGGTGTTTATTTAATACACAGTACAAATTTCATTCACCACATAATACACTATATAATGAAATGAAGCAGCCCAGAATCGAGTCCCAGATTAACTAAATAATAAGTACTCACATTGTTATAAGACATGTCAGTATGGACCTTCTGCAAACTTATGTATAATGGAAAAGTACTAATACTTGTTTCAATTATTTCATCTGGAAAACAATAAAAAAATATATTATGTACAAGTTGATAATGAATGCGAAATAGTGTACCAGAGAACTAACATTAATACTGTTCATTTTTATATCTTGATCCGCAAAACAGCACAATTGTGAAGACAATTATTCACTAGGCATTTCAAATTTTACTGTAGCTTCGAGATGAATATGGAACCACCAAATTTGAAATGTTCATACAACTAAATAATGTTCTCCGTAATACGCTCCCCTGCTCCCTCAGAACTAAAAGCTATTCAATAAAGTTTAACGATGCGACATGCAATTCTACTGGATGCTCTACCATTTTGGAAAAGATGTCAAGTCGAAATGCACATATCGGCTTCAAGCAGAACCATAGAATGGTGATTAGTGATTGAAGGGAGTCCTATTCTGTGAATTCTGTGATAGAACCACAGAATTTCAAATTTCATTTGTTGGTAGTACATAATTACCATAGAATAATTATATTTACTCTTTGGTAGTACTATGACTCTATAAACTACAGTGGCAACAATGGTATGACTTCTTTTCTATTGGTCGTTTTCAGTGTGTACTGTCACAGAAGAGGGGTTTACACCTCTCTGGTACTGTTCTCGGATTGTTCGAGTTCTATTAATTTACAAATGAAAAAAGACAGAAATGCACAACCAGTTTATGTTGGATAGTACAACAAATCCTCAAACAAAATAACTCGAAAATAGTACCCCTGTGTCACGATTTTTCTTTTTTAATATTCGAATTTTTTGTTCAACATACCAGTTCTTTCTTTTAGTTTTTATTGATATTCTTGGAATTTTGTAATATAATAGCTTCAAAGGCTTGTGAGGTAAGACCAACATTGAATTTATCCTGTCTACATTCACGAACTTTCAAATTGACTGAATTAAAAACTATAATAAATACCTGAGGCGTAGTATACTCTTTGTCAACGGTTTAAAGATTTCTATACACTGTGCGGTGGACCCACATTATAAAAGGCCACAGATTTCCCACAAGACAGTAGCGACAATAGGCTCAATATGTGCCTCCAGTGCCTCCTGATGGCGGATGGGTGGAGCTTATAAGTGCGCCAATATTTGAATCATACCTTCATCATCAAACCTTTTTTTGGCGAATTTAAAGGAAGCCACAGCTGCACAACTAGGCAATTCATGTATCAGTTCTTGAAGAAATATGTGATATAAAACAAGGTCACATGCACATAATCATTTTCGAGTTGAAATTACGAATAAAAAAATCTGGATACATACCACTCAATTTCTGAATGAAAGCACCGCCTCTATGTGATATAATAATGACTAATTTGATGAAGAAAATTCACGAATATAGAAAAATCATGACGTCTCCTAATGGCATCAGCCAATCAAAACGCTGAATATAAAGCCACTATAGATCTACTGAATTGTATGAGATTTGTTCTCCTGTGCACTCTCCAGAACATCATCAGATGGGAATTCCAGTTTATCTTTTCCAAACGATAACTGCGACTACATAAATTGAAGTCATATAAAAAAGTGATAATAGACTTTCAACTGCGAAGCATATATATTATCATCGAGCATTGGAAGAAATTGAACGCCGTCACATGATAGGAAACATATATATAGTATATATATATATATATATATACACACCTTGTCCCATATATTCTCGAAGCTCTGCGGATTATTTGTATTATTATTACATTTCTAACCGAGTTATTCACTCAAAAAATTCTGTTTTACGCCGGTCAAGCAGGTATATACTTCATAATACACAATAAATTAGTTGAACAAAAAAAATTTATTACTATAGATCTGTGATACAAGAGAATAGTAACAATTATTTCAAAAAAAGTTTTATTTATATAATAAATTACCTTAATTACATACTGTTTTCTGCATGCTGAAAGCAATATTGTTTAACAATTACTTGCATTTTTTGTCAAAACATGGTCAAAACTGATAATTCGATTGTTTGTGTAAATCCTTCATCACCAGGGATAATGCAGGTAGAGAAAAATAGAACTCAACTTAGGATACCATAGAACTTTCAGTGTACGACTATTATTGAGATGTAGAATAATTTCCGAAATGGATGGATGAATGGATATTTCATCGTATACTTTAACATTTTCTCAGAATCATGGTGAATGAATTCTCCACCAAGGATAATATACTGTGGATTTCTCATTACCTAATTCTTAAATAATCTACGATTCATAGAAAAATGGGTAATGAAATATACAAAGTATTTTTTTTCACGATTATTACTCTCATTTCATGAAAACTCATTAGCTGATGAATTACAAACATATACAGGTGAACGAACATTTTGTATATTGATGGTTATCATAATTTCATCATTGAAAACAATTTGGCGATACACTTACGGCGTAAAAATGAACAATAGTTTTGTGTCCTACTTTGGTCTTTGTAGCTACCCCGAAACTGTCCAATAATTGTTCAGCCTAACGCCAGCACCACCAACACTTAGCTTTGTAGCTATCCCCTATTTTGGCTCAGCTTGGCAACATAAACATAGTGGATGCGATATATATTCAGTACACACATTTACAAGAACCATCTTGAATTGCTGTCGATCGAGATTAAATATTTCGATAACATGAAGATTTGCTTTATCGAATATTTTCCATTCATTCATATAACATAATACTTGATCGCAAGTGATTGTAATGAGTATATTAGAATTGAAGGTTATGTTGGCAATATAGTAATGTTCAATCAATTATTGATCGATTGATAAATGGAGACCATAAGAAGTGTAAATAATTTCGGACAGTTGAAGACAAACATAATCGTTAACATGACAAGAAGCGACAGCAATCAGTTCAGGTGTATAATGATGGAAATGATATTCATTGATATTCGCAAACATATAACCTCTAGAATATTTCGAGCATGAAGGTCAGAGATATTTCAAAGTTTTCGAAAGATCATGTATCATCGTCATATGTTCTACAATTCTTTGGTGGAGATTAAATGAGTTCTGACTGACCTCATAAGTATTGCTAGCAAACATAATATTCTGTCCAAACTTTGGGTCAACCATTTCAGTATTAGATACTAAAATTATTAGTGGAAACAACCAAACTCAAGACAAAAATCAATTAATATGTCGTATAAAATTCATCATTACATGTTCAACACAATCGGAGTATTAGAGCAATTGATTAACACCATACACCACTTCAGCAAAGCACGTTTATATAACAAGATAATTCAATAACCCATATCTTACAAAAATGGCTGATATAAATATTTTTAGAATGGTACACTTCAAACTTCATATATTTAGTTCGTTTGCAGGGTATGATCGAATTCAATTGATAATAACAGTTATTATATAATGATCAAGAACACAAAGATTGGGAATAATAAAAAAATTGCAAGTATAAATGTTTACATAGAATCTGGAGTAGCAGATTAACCATAATTAGTGGAAATGGAAAGTGAAGAGAAATATTACCGTCGACATTCTTGATGTATGTAAATGATTGTGTATCTAAGTTCCAACCAATTAAATGAACTGATACATGATACCACAATCAGTTCGGCCCAAAGTTTTTGATATTCAGCCAAATACCTATAATTTTCGACATTTCACATAGCATACAATATCATAAGGGAAAAGTAAAGAGGTTTCACAAGCCAGCATTAGTCCCAGTTTTGGGAAGATCGTGCATCTATTGCGTGGGAAGTATTCATAGCAAAGTATTGACAGTCAGCAAGTGATTTCGTACTAAATGTTCTATGGATCTTCTGATCAACAGGCTGTATTGTTTCGCAAAATAGTTCTTTGTATAACTAGTGCAAAATGTGGATATTTATCGCACCAAGCATTGATTTTACTGCTTGAGACGAAGTCGAGAGATGCAACCATGCTATAACACGAAGTGGAACATATACTTTTTGTCCATGTTTTGTACGCTCGAGTCGAAAGTATGTGACAAAGAATTCCAGTGATAGTGTTTAGTTGAGAGAGTGAAGTTGATGACCTCTAGTCTGAATTATAGTCCCTCCGTATAAATGACGATCTTACCTTGGATTGGAAAAAAAAACTTATCGACTATTGCTAGTAGCAACTAACAATAATACATTAGTTGGCAGCTCTATTTGAATAATTGACAGTTTTTTGTGACTATTGAACAAACTAATGCCAGCAAGTGATGAATAGCAAATGCACATTGTAGACGATAATTGATGGGTTATTTTTCTGTTCAAGTACTAACTAATCAATAATAATTTATGCACCTAAATTATATACAATGTGTTTAGTAATGTCGTTTAGGAAAACGAATTATTGAGATATAACTATTTACATTATGTATAAAAGGATTATCACAAAAATGATAACAATTCATAACTTACTACCTAATTAAATTCCGTAAGTACCCGCAACTGAAACAGAAAAATATTTGAATAGATAGATGCACATAAAAAGTTTTCACAGGTTTTACACTTTGCACTACCACAGGCGCTTCCAATAGACCAATAATAAACAGAGTGTTCTATTTGGAATGATGGAATTATTCAAGATCAATCCGAAAGTTTAGCATGATATTTTTCGCACTCTGTATAACACATATATCTGATCTACCGTTCGAAGGAGTCACTAATGGCGAACATTTTACCAGAAAATTATTTTATTAGAGCTTGGCTATCTTGGATATATTGGCTAAGCTTGGCTCGGGATGAAATTTTGGTCTATGGGTGATAAATAACTTGGTTTCCACTACTAACATGAGAAATCACCGTTATTCAAGGAATTCCTCTGATGAGAAGTAAAACTTTTTTGACCTAGGTAAAAATGATAAAGAAATTTTACCTAGCTAAATAATGAACTGTCAATAGCATCGATGATATGTAGTATACACACGTAGACACCGATGTCTACCTATGCAAACAATAATGAATCATTCACTATTGAAAAAAAAAAGAAACGACTATGAAATTCATTAGAGCTCAAAGCGACTTCTGTAATTATAAGAAATATTTAGACTTATGAATGATTAACAATTCTAAGAATGTCACAAATCATACGTGAGATGGGCATCAACCTATGTTCAAAGACTGATACGATTCATTACGTACATCAGTTCGACGGTTGCGGTAGGATTTACAATGTTCATGAGGTTCTGGATATTTCAACTCATTTTAATAAACACTGTACTTTAGATATTTATCAGTATCAATATTCTGATTTCGATCCCTTTTACGTGTCCGAACGTCCAGTCTAGTCTATGTTTATGTTTTAGTAATATGTTTAATGACATTTCTCCTTCAGTGAAAATGAAAATTAGAATCAATAAAACATGCTGATATTTCAGAGTTAGTAGTGGAAGAAATATCATACATACCTCAGGTGAAAATACATAATATACTATTATCTACATTTCTATCTATCTACGTCAAATTCACACCTCACTCTCGCTCACCTACGAATCGACCGAGGTCGACAGTCACTGCATCGGCCCGACGCTGGTCATGCTGCCGCTGATGTAGGCCGAACTGCCCAGCGTCGACGACAAGTCCTGGAAGCTGAACTGCGGGAAGTAGGGCGGCTCCTCTTGGATGGATCCCAGCGGGCGGCTGACGTCGGGCGGCGTCAGCTGCACGCTTTCGCCCGTAAACTCCGAGTCGAAGTAGCGCGTGTCAGTGTCGCTGGTCACCTGCGGCTTGAAGGGTGGCGGGATCTGCGGTAAGGGGTTCGTCGCGATAAATAGAGCCGTTGTAGAGTGTGCGATTTCGAATGTATATTATGAGTTAATTTTTGAAAAATCTGTTATATATTGTAACGAAATGATATTTTCCAAATTGAATTCTGAAATTTCAATTGATATTATCTTTAATAATGTTGTGGAAATTATTTAGAAAATTTTTATCGTGACTACCAACTGTCCTCGTTCGTCACGAAACATTTTAATGAAATAAATATCATATAATCCACGTACCAAGAGAGGCTCTCGAGTTTCAAAATGTGTTATTATTTGTTAATACTGTGCATGTATGAATATGTAATAATTCAATTTGACTCAGATCAGAGTAAGCAAGCTGACTCATAGTGAGTTCATGAACACAGCCTAGAAATTAGTTGTCTAGATGTCTAATTAGTTGTTTAGGAAACAACTAATATAGGAAAACAAATGAGATATAAATTTCCTGAACACGAATTGATGCACTATTTCAGCATCAGCCATTTCTTTTCACAAAAATTTAATCTCCAAGCGAAACGCTCTTCCGATTCTGTGCTTTCTGGGACTCACCTTCTTCTGTTCCAAATCCCTCCAGTTGATGCTACTGAAAAAGGAGTGGGCCATTATTTCCTTGGCGTCCTCCGGACCCCCTCCCAGCCTCCTCGTGGGATCTTTGATCAGCAGACCAGCCAAAAGATCTTTGGCATCAGAGCTCAGATTCCGGGGAAATCTCACCTCCTCCATCAAGATCAAGGTGAAAAGAACGTCGTGATCTCTATTGTAGAAAGGGAGTCTCCCACACATCTAATGATAAATCAATTATAAATATCCCATAAAATTTGGAACTTCTACATTCATTTTGTTGGTGTGGTTCTAGCTTAATTTTTGTAAGAATACAAAAGTCCCTCTCTACTAGACTCTATCGATCCTGAGCAACATATAAACAACAACAGTTCACCACCTGTCTTTGTTAAGGAATAAATATCATATTTTCCAGAATAAATTCAAGCTGCTATAGTTACTATCAAGTTTGTTGTCAACTTCATGTACTCAAGTCGTTACCAGAAAAATAACAATTGTAAAAAAGTATGGATATCAAGAAGCTCAAAATGCGTGTGCTTCGATGAAGCCACCATATATGTTTTCATATTAAAAGTTTGAAGACTGGTACATCCCATATATTGTCACACTTTCATAGCATTATCAGGCATCAAAAATGCCATTTACAAAGTGAGTAGCATAAATCAAAATATACATATGATTCTGATACAGTTTTTTTTTCTGGATACATTGATGTATAATAAGTTGATTTTCACGCAAAAAAAAATTAAAAATTATATGTTTTTGAAATGGATAATAAATAGCGGCGCTATGGCTTAGGGTGTTTTTTGTCAGTCAGCCTGTATAGTGAACTCACCATTTCATACATGACAACTCCGATGCCCCACCAATCTACAGCTCTGCCGTAATCGTTGTCTTCCAACACCTCGGGCGCCAAATATTCTGGCGTTCCGCAAAATGTCTTTGTCGTACGTCCGTAAGTGATGTCCTCCTTGCACAATCCGAAATCGGCGATTTTGATATGACCGTCTTTATCCAACAGAAGATTCTCGAGTTTTAGGTCTCTGTAGATTATTCCCTAAACGCAAAAAATTTTGTCGTGGAAGATTATTGCTTCAGATTGAATAAAAAAAGATACTGAAAAATTATGGAAGTGCATAGAAAGTACCGAAATGATATAAACTAACCCACTTGGTTAACTTTGGTCTGATTTTTTTTATTGTTTTTTTTTTTACTTCAATGGTACTTCAAGAAATATTACATTTAGATATCATCAAATATATAAATATTTCAGGATAGTGCTTGACAAGCTCTAGTGAACACTGCAACTATTTTTTGGCATCTACATAAATTATCTGACGGTCAAAATGACGTGGTCTCCATATGAAAAAAAATAGATCAGAATCTACCATGTCATTTGAATTTTTTCGAGACGGCGTCCATCTGTCATTTTGACAGGTACGAGCTGTAAGTTGAACCAAAATATACATGGGGGTGCAATTTGAAGAACAAAAGTTAGGGGTGGTTTTTCGGGGATTGTTTGTTGTGTACAGTACGTATTTTTTCCCAATTTTCTTTTCTGAAAATAACTGCTGGCCTAAAAGCTTTGGGATACCCGGTATAGAGAACATGAAAACTCAATTACATCAAGTTTAAACAACCATTATTCTCGATCTCGCTTACCTGAGAATGTAAGTAGGCAAGTGCAGATATTATTTCGGCTCCGTAAAATCGAGTTCGCTCCTCAGTGAATACTCTCTCACGAGACAGGTGGAAGAATAGTTCACCTCCGTTTACGTATTCCATGACAAAGCAGAGACGATCGTTGGTTTGGAAGGAGTATTTCAGTGCCTAGAAGAAATTTATAGAATTCATCAAAAAGTGTCAAAAGCCAATATAGAATTTGTGTGAGCATAAAAGCGATTCTGGGCGAAATAGTATCGAAAACTGTAAAAGATGACATTGTGAGGCGAATAAAGAAGTTCTGATTTCAACTGATCAAAATAATTCTGTCCCACTAGGTCCACCTAGGTCAAAAAAGTGTTATTTCTCATTAGAGGAATTACTTGAATAATGGTGATTTTACAGGTTAGTAGTGGAAAAAAGTATTATTAGACAAGTATTTCTTTTTTCAAGATGAAATATATAAAAATGGTCAATTTGACACATACATATACATATAATGTAATAGGACGTCTCACAGTGCAAATAGCCGGCTGCGAGTACTCAAATATTCAATGAATGCTGCAATTTGATGCAGAGCGTTCAACCTGTTAACATTAAATATACTTTTGTACAAGATAAAAAATCTGCAGATCATTTCAGATTTTTTTTTGAAATCTAGAATCAGTTGAGAAATAAAAATTACAAGGATAGATGTCATTTATGATGATTAACCTTGTACATTAACGATACGTTTATCAACTGGGTCTACATTTCAACAAATTTCATGATTTGGCTCAACAAAATTTCTTTACTAAATCATAAACTAACACCTCAATAACTTAGAAAACGAGAAGAAGAGACCCCAACCCTGTACCGGGTGACCCAGGATCCTGTTTCCAACTATTTACCACTTAAAAGCTGCCACCCTTCTGGTGAACAAGTCAACAAAAATATCAAAAAGCGAAGCTCAGTGAGTAAACAGGATGTACTATGATTTTGGGTCACCTGACAGAATGAGGTGAATTTCATTTCATTTCAACAAGTTCACATTCATGGAATACTCACTGTCAGAAATGGGTGATGAGTACTCCTGAGCACTCTGTTTTCAGTCTGCGTGTGAGCAACTTCATCCTTCTGGATTATGACCTCCTTCTTAAGAATCTTGATAGCAAATAGCCTCCCAGTAGCTTTCTCTCTACACAGAATAACTTTTCCGAAGGTGCCTTTCCCCAACACTTTGAGAAACTCGAAACTCTCTAGGGTCACTTTCCGTTTTCCCGTGGATTTAGAGAATGAGGTGCCCTGAAGAGAGAATTTTTCGCACAGGTCTTCTACAATTTCGGTATTGGCGGGATTCATTTCGACATCTTCACAATCAGTGGAGAGCTGTTCTGACACCCTTTTGATAGCTGCCACCCATTCCTCTCTAGATTTTGAGTCAGATTTGTCACATATTTGTATCAGAAATACATAGCCGATGATGAGGTTAATGTGAGGAGCGGGAAACCGTGTTTACTGTAGAAGTTGCGACAATTTCATGTTTGCTTTGGGTTTTCGCCAAAATCATTCTGCTCCTGTGCAGTTTTGTTTTGATAATGACAATACGCAACTACACAATCTACAAACTATGAACCCTGTTTCAGCAAACCTGGCCCAACCACTTGAACTATGGAATTTGAGTAATTATGTTATTCTGTTACCACAAGGAGAACTATTTTAGGAAATATATTTTTTTCAGTCTCTTTGAATGTCAATTAGGTGAATAAGAAGACACAAGGAGTTGAACATTTTCAAATAGATTCAGTTCGTTTCAGAAAATGATTTCTCCTCTACAAAAATACGAGACCGTCGGTTTCTTGAAATAAATAGGCTATATGATTTTTTACATTTAATCAACTGATAGCAAGACTGCAGTGATATTTCGGTTTGTATCGGTGCGTTTGTTGACGATAAAAATGTCTGGTGGTAAAGCAGTCTCTCAAGAAATATGGCAAGTGATGATTCACTTGAATTCAAGAGGTCAAAATGCTACACAAATGATTGACAATATCAATTTAACATGATATACAGAGTGAAACATCATTAAATGTCTGCTCATACAAAACATATCACTTTCCATCTTCGTTATTTGATATGCAAATATATTGCTTCTCAAGAGTAGATTGAATGTATGGAATAACAGGTGGATTTGTCGGCAGCTAGATCACCAGACCTCAATCCTCTGGACTATTGTCTTTGGCATTACTCTATTGGATAATAAATGCAGCAATAAGCGAATCAAGCTATTAATCAGAGAGCTGACCAGAAGTAAACTGCGGCATTTTTGAGAACTACAAAACCTACATCACCTGTGATGGATAATTTGATAAAAAACTCATGTTTACAGGAACTTTTATGATTTTTTTGGGTGACCAAATATGTATTTGAAATATTGACATTACCTCCCAACTCACCCTGTATACAAATATTTGTTTCTTTTCTGTAATATTATTACCTGTGTTCCTTATGTTTGTATATTGTCATTCAACATAGATACTTTTCTTTTTCTTTGTAGTGTCATTAAAAATTAAATGCATTCAAATTGTAAATTGTGAAACATAGTCTGCCCACACTCAAGGGAATCCTTTCAGTGGGTATTTCATTTATTTGCTCATACAATGAATTTTTGATGAATATTACTGAATTTGGTGAATAAATCAGCATTATGGATTGTAGTAGGAAAACCTGATTTGTTGGGCTAACTTTGCGGAGACAGGTCTTGTACATGCTGTACGATTGAAAAGTACATAGCAATACTAACTGCGACACTATATTTTATTTTCTTTGCTATGCTACTTGATGAGAAAGAATGATTCAAAAAACATGAAACTGTTCAGCAATCTTTCATTTTCAGAATTCACAAGAAATTCTAACACAAGTCATACCTGTCTTCTTCTGTTTCGACACAAAACATCCTTTCAATAACTGAGGCCCATTGCAACCCTCTGATCAGAAAGGTGAATGGTTTAGGCCGATCAGTAGACTTGATTTGACATCCTCTGACTGTGAAATTGTTCAGGGGTTCCAGATTTGTGAAATCATCTGGTTTGCTCTTGAACCCAACAAGTGCACCATCTTCCAAGAGAACAAAATATCTGAAAAATGTCCATGAAGATTGAGATTATTTCACCACATCATGTGACTTAGTATTTCTTATGCATACAGAATCAAATCTAATTTAGGCTAGTACCGTAAATCGAAAGTTACAGTCATATTGATGATAATAAAGTGAATTAGTTGATGATATGATAGGTGTGCTACTTCAAACTCATTCGGCAGTAGGATTAAGATTCCAGATACCGTAAAAATCACTAATTACTACTAATTATACATACTTAGCTTGATCTTTCTCATTCTTGGTGCAATTAATCTTTCTAGTAAAAAAAATGTATTGCATTCCATTCAAAATGAGCCCCACTGAATAACAATGATTTCTCAAGATGAAGAAAAATCTTAATGCATAATGAAAATACTTGGTGATTATGGAGAGCATGTCACTAGTGTTTTCCAAAATTCAATAATATTACATACCATTATTGGGTAGGATTCATCATTGTCAGAAGGTAGAAAAAGTCAATGTGAAAAATTGTGAAGACATTATCAACAAATGTTAGGATACTCAATATACTATACATAAAAACTGTATAGCATCAATACAATACAAACAAATATAGAGAAATCAAAGATTGAAATGAAATGACTGGAAGGATAAGAAGAACCATAACTGATAATTAAATCAAATCAATCAATCAAATAGAAAATCCCTGTGATCTATTTATAAAAATTGGGGTGAATA
Source organism: Gastrophysa polygoni (assembly GCA_963576655.1). Classification (NCBI taxonomy): domain Eukaryota; kingdom Metazoa; phylum Arthropoda; class Insecta; order Coleoptera; family Chrysomelidae; genus Gastrophysa; species Gastrophysa polygoni. Next base: position 4,087,776 of record OY755083.1, on the reverse strand, counting down.
TAACAAGTAAAATTATGATGAAATTTGTACATACCTCTGTAAATCATTTTCAACCTATTCAAAAGATTTTTTGACTTGTTTCAAATGGAAAGTACTGTATGTATACTAGATATTTTTATTATCTTCATCCATGGTATTTATTGAATCATTCAATGAGCTTCAGCTCAAGCTATAGTCAAGATATATAGCCATAAGCAACATAATATCTGAACATTCTCGGGAGTTATAAAATTTCATTTTTCAACTCAGAAAATTTTATTGAACTCTTATGAACATTATTATTGCAGTGACCAGTGAAAATTAATGCATCTCTTGTGAAATTATGGGAAATTATTGCAAATTACTATATCTATAAGGTTTTCGATTGGAAAATGTGACAATGTTCAAAATAATGAATTTCGGATATTTATTCTCACCAAAGGTCACATTATCTCAAATTGCAAATATGTCAGATACCAAGAATTTTCTGAAGAAGACATGGTGAGTTCTGGTTCACTTGCCTCGATCGCCAATTCTTCCAGTGTTCCCCTCGTTTCTGAAGCCATCCTTGCTTCACAATCAGTTCTGGATTTATATTTATTGGCCCATCAGGACCAACTGGAGTTCCATCATTCATTTTCTATAAGTATGAAAATAACTGATTTTATTCAATATATGTACATGTCCAAAAATCTAATAGTAATAGTATGGTATATATTGATGAATAGGTATAAAATCAAATGGAATAGATGTATTGACGTTGTTGATCTAAAATCCGAACATGTGATGATTCCAAAAAGGTTTGATGCAGGGAAGTAAATTCATTTGGCAGTGAGATAGTTTGGGTGAATGATTTCCAATGATGATATGATTATTTTGAATTCAATGCAGGTTGTTCCAATTTATATGTACTTGTATGTGTTCACGATCCATCATTTTTTTGAAGTGGTTATCAACTTCATATATCATAATAGGAAAGTTATTTCCACATATATGACAGCAATTTGTGTATCATAGCTACGTAAATTGATTCCTTTCGATATATTCGAAAAGTTTCAGCTGAGGTAGCATTTTTTGAGTAGACTGGTTCAGAGAGGAAATATTATATTCAGGTATTGAAAAGTGGCCTTGTGAAGAAGCTGAATTCAAATGGGAAGGTACTAGGAACATGACATTCCAAGAACGCTATTGGGTCCATGAAATGTCAATTTCAAAGTCAGTCAAGTGCCTCTAATCTTTTTTCATCACTGCATCAGGTACAGTATATGAAACGAACTGGAAAAAGACATTTTAGATACTTTATTATATATTATCTAAATTAAAGTTAGGACATAGGTATGGAGGCTCAGAAGAATATAAGTGTCATTTTCATTTTCAATATAACAGATCATCATATGATCATGTCTCATGTTCTTTACAATATGAGAGTTAACCCACTCAAAATACCAGGTGTCCCAGTTTACCAGTTTCAATGGGTTATCTATAGAAGAAATTGAATTTATGATCCCGTATACTCACAAGGACCTTCAGTTTGTGCTATATAATAATTGGGAGTCATATTCAATTAACTCTCATTTTATTAAGCTATTTTTTGTCTTTCTTGATTATAACACCACAGAAGGGTTGATTTCTCCATGGTGTCAATATCCTCAAACTTTATCCATAAAAATTAAACACATGAGTGAAACTGGGTGATAATTTGAGTGAAACAAATAATAATTCAAATAAACGTTACTATATTTTTGATTTTAATCTTTGGAAATGTAGAAATAAGTAATCTGAACTAACAGTTCACATTCAAGATCAGGAAAAGTTATAACGAAAATATTATAACACTGGTATAACTTTCATTGAAAATGAAGTGACTCACTGTGAAAATCCAACCACAAAAACAAAATCTTCACACATAGTATTTCCAGAATCCAATCTAGACACAACAGTCATTGAAACCCACATGATGTAACTCAATAACATCAAAACAAGATGACAAATGAGCTGATATTATACTCTATTCAAGAAACAGGTATAATAAATCCAGTACAAAATAAAAACGATAACTTTAGATACTACTGATGCAATTCAAATTTCGAGGTTCCGAGGTTACTAACATCTGTGCTTGCAAATTCCATTTGCCAATTACAGAAGGTTATGCAGAAATACAACTATGCAATAAATGCCAACCTGTTCATGAATGAGAAGTTCAATGAAACGTGATACCTACCTTTAAATAGTTTCACTGATCAAATGTAGAGTTCCATAACCAGATAACCACAGTTTTCACAATTTTCAGAAGAGAAGCTTGAATTAACGATTGCTTCAGCAGAAATCCACAATTCTCATACAAATTATTACTACAAAATACGCACGAGCCTTTTGCTGATTTACGACTTCAATAAATAACTGAAAATTGACATTTTAACAAAATTGACACTCAACGACATGACAGGTGTCATAGAATTCGCGAGCCTTGCATAAACTGGGATGTGGCACAGAATCACACTTTATAGACCCTATCCACTAGGACAGCGGCTCTCAAACTTTTTAGGTAATGTTACCTTTTACAGAAAAACCTCAATCCTTAACTGAAAGGAAAACGTTTATTGCTCATCAATAATCATAGCAGAAAAAGGAGATAAAGTGAGTGAGCCTGAAATTCTTTTTTATTCCTCATCAACTTTTGGGTTTTGTCAGGCTTGATAAAAGGGAGTTGAATGATTCTATGCTTATGTCCGATGTCATTACTGAAAATGATACATGAATCTGATATTTGACATATTTTCAGGCATATCTTGCGATGATGTAGAAGGGTTTTGAATGCATGAGTTTATTCTCAGTTCCATGTTCGGCTCTTCAGGAAAGTAAGATTCAAAAGTCGCTCTCAGATCATTGAGACATTGCATCAATTCAACAAGTGTTTCATTCCGAAAATATGGAGTATCACTGCGACTAAACTCGTAATGGATGTCCAATGGATACCCATTTGGATATCCAGTAATAGACGTCCAAGTATCATCAAACGGACATCCAATGTACGTCCTCAGGCCACCAAGATGAAAGTCCTAGAAATAAAAGAAAAACTTGTATAACTTGGAATTGAACCCTCGAACTTTTGATTACCAGGCTATGATGCCTCCATCAATCAGGCTATTACACTTGTTAAAGAAATTATATCCTGATCTGCGGTGGTCCAACAAATACGAATTCGAACTCATAGCATTTTGAATCGCATATTTCTGGCTTCTACATTCCTTCATCCCTTTTGGGTGAATTTTGGATATCCCATCCAAAGGATATTCCGACATCAATTGAACATGATTTGGATGTCCACAGGATATCCGGTGTTGTGTAGAGAAGGTGACTAAGGAATTTCACTTATAGCAATGAAGAGCTTCATAATTTTTGTCGCAGGCGGTTATCCTTTGTTGTCAGTATTGAATGAAATCGCCATGAATCTAATGAGATGAATAATTCTTTCATACTTCTGAGGGCGCACTCTAGTCAAAGCATGGTATTCACAGGGTATCTCAGATTCTAATGAGAAAGAATCAATAAGAGATAGAACTCGCAAAAATAATAAAAATGAATTAAAAAGGAAAAAGTTGCATATAGATATTTTCAATCCATAAAATATCTGAAACTGATGCATTCGTAGTTACGTACCATATTTTCCATGTTTTTATCAACTGTGTTGCCCTTTGTGACACCAACCATCCAGTTAAACATCTCTGGATTTTCAAATATTCAATCTTGCGGGGTTTCCACTAGCGCTATAAACGAGATTCTTAACAGCACGGTGATTGGGACTGGGCGATATAACATTTTGAAATGTAAATGCGACTTTTACAAATTATATACGTTCCGTAAATCTTGGGAATGATAGAAATGAAATCTACCAATGTAGATAGGTATTGATGCTAGAAACTACAGGGTGCTATATCTGAAAAAATAGTACAATATACATTTTCCCGATTTGAAATGTTACTCCGGTCGTATCATGAGAAACCTACTTCAAATTTTCCCATAATATCAGTGGCTTTCTCATAATAGCTGGGAAAATGCTGATTTGTTTCATTTCGCCGACCCTGATGAGGTTGCTCATCAAAAATTCAAGATCATTGCGGCAAATATCACGTTTTGACATGCTTCGCCGATTTTTGTCAACGGAACACTTCGTATATCACCTCATATCTGAAGAGAGCTATTTTTTTTTTCTGATTCCACAAATATTTACATATGCTGGGTAATTTTATCGATCCCTTTTCGAAATATAAGTGTTGAATATTTTATGAAATATGAATTAATGTGCACTAACACATAGTCGAAATATGACATTTGCGGAAATAATTTTCAATTTTCGTTACAAAATTATTCTGATAAAATATAACTTCTACTTTTCGATAACTTTCGAAATAATCCCTGTAGCAAAATTACACGGAAAAACCCTGACGGTCATGCGATATCCCCACCATTTATCTGGGATATTTCAATCGAATCGAGTCACGGGTTCCCACTAGCAAATAATTAGTATTCTCTATACTGTGTGCCACTATAGCGGATGTATCTTCCGAACCACTTATCATACTTTGAGTTGAGGAAACTTAGGAATTTAATATAGGGTAGGAATAATCGAAATTTATCCTTCCGATTATGAATATATTGGAATGGCTGAATATATCTTTCGTAACAAAGTTCCAGGATGATGAAGATATACGACCGATTATCAATATTTGCTAACCTAGAAGAATAAGTGATGATGATGAAGATGTTTCTGAATTCATTGATATAGTTTTGAATCCCGAGAATTACCTCTTTTGGATAATTTTGCCGTTTTGGCCATATTTGATCTTTAAAAATTATTCATATTAATGAATTGGACTTATATATAGTTGGGATAAGGAGAATCAGCTATCTCAAAAGAATTGCATCGATAATTTCGCAATTATAATGGAAGAAAACTGCATCTTTGATAATCCATCTGAATTACTATGAAACTGGTTCATATGCATTTATTACTGATTGAATACTTGTGTGCACAGATGAATGTATGATAAACTCTCAATCTTGTTGTTTGATAATAATAATAATGTTGGTTAAACGGAACTAGGAAAACCATGGCTTGTTTGAAGAATACGTTGAGTGAATTTGGCCAGGTTTGCTCATAACACGGGATATCTCAAATATTTTGCTGATAACATATTCTGAGTAGGATTCCGCCCTGAATCTCGCGAAAGAAACATCTCAATATAGGTAAGGAATATAGGAACTTTTCTTCTTGGACCAGTTCTATCGATTGATACATTTCTGTAATTGGTTTCGTAGGAAAATCTTAGAATACCGAAATCCTAGGACTAGCAATAGGACACCATGTATAATGATCTGGTTTATCAACCCATATATATCGTCTATATGAACAAATAAATGTATTGACTCAAAGTCCAATACGTTCCATATGAGGCAAAGGTTAACAACCAAAACAAAACGATATGTATGCACCTCCGTTATAAAGTTTCGTCTGTCATTCATTGTTTGTGGAACAGAAAGATGATAAATACGGGGTATGTAGGTATTTATTGATTGATAATATTTGAAGAATGATTGTTATCAATAATATATAAGGATAACTGATGTGATATATATATTACTTAGTTCTTCTCAGTTCTCTCAACTTCAAAAGGTTGTGAGATTTCAACTTATACTTGAAAAACTTGGAAAACGATTACAAAATCCATTATAAACTATATCATTAAAAGGTTCTCCTACCTAGGTACCTCATCAGAAATGCAAATGAAATTATTTTTTTGAAATATAATTAAATCACGAAAGTAACGAAAATGGAAAGAATTCAATTCATCTAGATCAAGTGAATATTCTCAGTCTGATTCTTCATATCAAGTTATCCAATATCAGTTGTAGGATCCTTTATTTTTTCTGCATTGAAATTGGGCTCATTTTTGCAATAATCTTGATTATATTCGTATTATATTATTATCAAAATATTGCTAAAAGATTAAGAATTCCAGCAAAGACCTGTTCTCTTCCTGTATTTTAGTCGACTTCTTCATCCTTTATCCATTGGGATAGTATGTTAGTCACATTCAAATGACATTCTTCGTCGTCAATAGACACTTATATCCTCAAGTCTTTTCTCTGGTGAAACTCAGTGACTAAACTGATGAACTTTGCTATCTCTCTTCATTTTTGAGTTATAAACGAAAATTCGACTCTTCACAGTGCCTGATGGAGAGAGTGCAAATTTTCCTCAAATTCTGCAAATATATGAGATATCGAGATGATAGAAAACGTGGAGAAACAAATTTTTTTCATTTTTCATGAATCAATTCTAAGCCGAGAAAGATTTTTTTGAGATACGTTGGTTCTAATGTTACCGATATAATAAAAACATCGAATTTTGCCTGTCCGTCCCTAACATGCCAACTCTATCTAACGAGCTGTCATTGTTTCTTAACTTCCAAACAATCTACATTTCCTGCGCCTGATAAGAGCGTTTTTAGCATTCCATGAATTTTCTTCCATCTTTTGTAACCTGCACTATTTTCTGTTCCAGCAAACTTGCTGGTAAGACAGTTTTCATCACAGGCGCGAGTAGAGGAATTGGCAAGGCGATTGCCTTGAAAGTTGCTAAAGATGGCGCGAACGTCGTGGTAGCATCCAAAACATCAGAGCCCCATCCTAAACTGCCTGGGACCATATACACTGCTTGCGAAGAGAGTAAGTATGTGATAGAAAAACCATGACAATCAAATATTGATTTTTTTCTCTGTGGACAACACGAAAGGGAAACCTATGATGTTCAAGAAACATCGAGTTAACCAGCGGTGGAATTTTGGGAGAGAAGGAAGGTGTTGAAATTTTTCTTGAAAGTTTGGAGGTTGTAATCATCAGGAAAGACTTCATAGTTATACTATTATCGAGTATTGAGTACACCCTGTATATTTTTATATTGAATTCATCAAAGGTGTGCATGAGGGATTGATACCGTTATCTGATGATATTATCGTATACAACAAGCACATATTCAACAGGCACATAGTTATGGCTATCATAAACGAGGGTGGAACGAGCCGTAGGCGAGTGCTGTTTCATCTGAGGGGCTAATACCCAGTCATTATGTGCTAGTTCAATATTCTTTGGACTTCTACTCATTTGTACTTCATTCGGAATTATTCCAAGAATTGAATTGAATCACAGTGATTTCATTTTTCATTTCGATGCTCACGACCTCCAAACTTCAAAGAAAAAATCCAATCCATACTTTCCTAGTCTCCCAACATTCCACCACTAGAATTGTATCAAAGGATTTCCTTTCGTGTGGTCAAAAAATACAAAAAATCGACTTAGATCTCAGAGTTGGAGCTCGGAATTCCAATTGAGATTTAAGAATTCTGATTCGAGATCTCGGAATTCCGACTCAGATTTCAGAATTCAGAATAATATGTTGGAATTCCGACTTGGACGTTTTCGTAGAATTCCGACTAGTCAGAGAAATCGACGTAGTTGGAGTAGTAGTAATAGTGATAGTATAAACTTCTGTGAGCTCGGTATTTCTTATCAATGAGACGAAAATTTAGAAACTGTCTAACAGTGTCAGTGATGCATATGGTCAAAATGATTCAGTAATATTCCCAATAATCGATAGTTCTGTCATCATTTTGTCCTTCATTCACTCAATGTTCTGAGTTCAATTGGATCCAATTAACTGTTAGAAATCGTCCATTTGTTGAATGAAAACTGATTTTATTGATGAAGGTTACTGTTAATTGGCAATTTCTATTTAACACTGCAATACTTCGGTATTGTTTGAATCTTATCTTGACATCAACTGATATTTTCCAACTGTGAAGGTGAATCTTCGTTAACTATTGAAGGAAGTAGTCCATTCTCGAAGCGGAGTTAGTAGAGTAGAGAAGGAAAACTCAAAGTCATCTCCACAATATTCATTGATGTGGTTGGCTCAATTGTAAATGGTGAGACATGTTTCGGACATATATATGTCCATCTTCAGTCTCAACAATCGGCGTAAATATAGTTAGAGATGAAAGTCAACACATTAAAGTGAAAATGTTAAAAATATTTAATAGAATGGGATTCAAACCCATCTATTCGAGAGCCCCATTAGAGGGGTTTGAAATTAAAGGCACTCTTCAGTAAGAGGGAAGAGGGTTTACTTCAATGTGTTGACTTTCATCTCTAACCATATTTACGCCAATTGTTAAGACTGAAGATGGACATATATATGTCCGAAACATGTCTCACCATTTACAATTAAGCCAACCACATCATTAAATATTGTAAAGATGACTTTGAGTTTTCCTACTCTAATTCGCTAACTATGTTAAAACTACAAGTTTCTTTCTATAATGTTCCAGTTGAAAAAGCTGGTGGTCGCGGTCTTCCTTGTATGGTAGACGTCAGAGATGAAGAAGCTGTGCAAAATGCGGTGGAAGAAGCAGTCAGAACGTTCGGTGGTATCGACATCTTGGTCAATAATGCATCGGCCATCTCATTGACCGGAACTGCAGACACTGAAATGAAGAGATATGATTTGATGCACGGTGTCAATACGAGAGGAACATTCTTGGTGTGAGTGATGTATCATCATAGATTCAATATTAGATCAGAGAGTAGGTGGAGCAACGAAGACTCGAATTACTATCAGAGATCACGTGAAGCAATATAGGAAGGTACCTTTCCAGATATATGTAATATTTTTCGGTCAATAGTCTAACCTAGACCTATAATATAGTACAGTCGCGCGAGGTTGATTGATGAGTGGCAAAAATCTTTTCAACAGAAGACTAAGAACCGCTGCTTTTTATGGAAAGCAAACAAGAACTTCTATTTTCAATAGCATTAAGCCAATGTTCACACAAACATTCGAATTCGAACATTCGAACGAGAAAAATTCAAGGAAAATAGAAACAATAACTCACAATGAGAGTGGAAAAGATCTAAGTGCCAACTTATGGTCATGGAAGTGATCTATCTTCATGATGTATGTCGTCAGCTTTAGATAATTGAACTCCTTTTGAAGATCTCTCGGTTCTTCTTAGTCAAAACTGTAGCATATATAACTTCAAGGTCTCTCTTTTCTCAGCCTTCAAGGGCACTGTACGAGGTGAACTTGACAGTCCAACTGACGTGAAGTCTCCAGTACACGACATCTCTGCCATTGAAACAACTCACTGATTTTTTTTTTTCATAAAACATTGCGGGATCTTCTTTGGTGATTCATTCAAAGTTTCGAGGTGTCAATGTATTTCGAAATCAATGAGATATTTTTCCCATATTCAGTACTTTCAAGGGGTGTGTCGGTCTCGCTGTGAGGATACATTTCTTTGCGACTTCAATATCATTCAGTTTTGGAACTCTGACACGTTTCTTTGTAATGGCAAAGTCACAATCTGAAGCAAACTGAATCCCGAGATTGAAAACTTGCGATGACTCTTGTCGAACTTTCCAGTGACCTTGAGGAAAATGTACAAAAATAGTGTCATTAGATTCTTCAGCTGTCCAGCAAGGTTATTTATAGGTTCAGCGATGCATGTTATTCATTCGTTTGTTGAACCATTAGTGACACTTAGATTTGTTGTAAAAATCTGGAATGAATCACGGAATTTTGTCACTTGGATCATTTAGCCTCGCTAATTGATAGTATAGAAAGTTCATTGAATATAGCAGAATTTCACAAACATGTGAATTCGTGAGATGAAAAACAAAGTTGAATTTATTATTGTGCAAAGATGAGTCGTATCGAACCTATCCGAATCCAGTAGTGTACCCCGCAATAAATTTCACAGCAATATGTCTACTTTTACAGGCAAAGGGGAGATTAGTTGGGGTAATTATACTCCTCCATAAGAGATTATTGTCGTGGAAAATTGAGTGATTCTATACTAATATTATTGAAAGTAGTGGAAATGTCATCAAAATATATATTGAATATGTGTATGAAATATTATGATGAGATGAACAAGCTGAACAGTAAAGAAATGCAACGAACGTGAAAGAGGGATCTCGATATGGACAATATCTCAATATGGTCAATAGCTCTTGACAGTGTCCAATCAGTAGAACACTTTCTACAAGAACCTCCATGGTGGGATCTTTTCGCTCTGAAGAGAACACACAATGTTGAAATAGCTCCTGCGATTCAAGAATCTTGAAGGACAGCTACCTCCTTGATTCGAGAAACTACAGGAGTTTAATTTCGAACTAGAACACCGAGCTTGGATGAGTCACAAGAATGCAAATGCCTTGTCCAGACAGCCTGCACTTCTAAATGACCACCTTGTAGTAGCTTAGAGTCCGAAAGAGCATCTGTAGAATCACTGTTATTGTTAGTGAAGATTGGTAACTTGCAGCAGTCCAACAAGAACAGGAGAAGGAGCTCAAAAAGCGACGAGAGTGGTGAGAGAGAATCAATGCCCTCCATGGCAAGTAGTAGCACCATTTTCACAGTGTTTGAAAATGTACTGGGGTCAATGGGATTATCTGATATCAGACGAAGGCCTGCTGAAGGAAGAAGTGGCTCTCAGGCTCAGACTGTTGGATAGATTTCGTGAACACACTGATTTCCACTTTGGAAAAACAACATTTTTTCCCCACCTATTCGATACTCTCGCTATTCTACAAGATATTCAACCTGAAATGCAACCTGAACTCTATCAATTTAGTGAAGAATGAGAATTTCCATTCTTGTTTCAGAGGTGTGTATATGATAAAAAAAAACACATTTGGTGCGATAACTGTTGAAATATTAGATTCTGAATAGTGTTTTTTTTTTCGGATCCCACTTCTGTCCATTTGTTCCATATATCCATTTTTCTTGGATTAAAGATGATACAGCGACGTCGAACGAATTCCTCATAACACTGTGTACCAAATTCTGTTTCCATTTCCGAATTCGGTATTACAAATATGATTTCCTATATTCACGAACGAATATTTTTTGTTCCAGTTCGAAAACCTGCTTACCACACCTGAAGAAAAGTAGTCATGCCCACATACTGAATCTTTCCCCGCCTTTGAGTATGAACCCGATTTGGTTCAAAAATCACGTGGCCTATACCATGGCCAAATACGGGATGTCCATGTGCGTTTTGGGAATGCACGAGGAACTAAGGCCATTCAATATCGGTGTTAATGCCTTATGGCCAAAAACAGGTATGAATCCTGTAGATATGATACATTTTTTGCAATAAGAACTTGGAAACGGCTGAATTTTTCAGTTTCGAACTTGGTTGGCATATGAAGGGTGTTACAGAACTATGGGATCAAACTTATAACGGTTATTCAGTGAGTAGTGGGTCCCATGTCCGGAAAAGTATCACTACGGCCCTAAAACGCGTCGAAATTCAGAAAGACGATGAATTGCCTGAATAGGATTCCGCTGAAATCATGTGAGACGTTTAAATCGGTATATTCAGGTTGGAGGAAGACATTTTGAACAATGGTCGTGATGATATCATGTACAAAAGGCAGAAATTTCAACGCGTCTTATAGGGCCATAGTGCCGTAGTGACACTTTTCCGGACCCACTACTCAAATGTTTTCTACTGTTGCACTGAATAACCCCTAGAAGTTTGATCCCATAGCTCTGTAACACCCTGTATTACTTCCTTTCATATTGTTACGAGAACACAACATTAGGTGAAGTTGACCCGCGCCCACTATAATTGTCGGCCGACCGAAAAGAGACAGAATCATCGCGAAATACTAGGAATCTACCTGAAGTTCGCGGGTCTTCTAGAATCATGTATATCTCGATATAAATAGAGGAATGATGGGCCGGGAGAGTAGTACGATTTAGAACTGTGAATCGAGCAATAATAAGCGAGATCGAATTAGTCTAGAAGTGAATTGTTATTGTGTTGTGTAGAATTCGTTGAATAAATCGTTTGAAGTGTTCTACCACAGATGAGAGTTGTCTACTCTGTGGTTCTACGGAGTGCTTAAAGAAGCCGAACCCGGACTATAACGTAACAATATCAACTCATCAGCCATTCACAACGAATCCCTATATCTTCTGTTCGGAATGATAAACAGTGCGGTTTGTATGGCAAGTCTTTGGGGAATTTCATCCAGCTCGATGGATGGAGTTCTTCAAAGATGGTACTCACAGAAGATGAAAAAACTGGGAGAGTGTTTCCAATTTATCAGCAAAATTCTAGTGGGCCGAAATAGATCGGTCCTGCTCTTGCTCAATGAATCAACTGCTCTGTTTACATTAATGAAATCTGCAGGAACAATTGCAGAAGAGAAAGTCTCGAATATGAAACTGACCTATAAATGGACAAGTAAGGAAGGATACGTGAAGATCTTGTCATGCTTTCAGTTATCAGTACAGCTGCCATTGTCATGTTGAAAGGAAATGAGTCACACGATGTGAGCAGAAAGACTGATATCATGGGTGATTCCGCATATGCTATCTTGACGCAAGACCCGAAAACTTGTACTGGGAATTTCTTCGTCGATGAAGACGTGCTCAGGAAAGCAGGAATCCAGGACTTCAAGCAGTATGCCTGCAATCCAGACAATCATGACAGGTAAAGGATGAATTGAAAAACTGTTCTCGAGAAAATTATATTTTTTCTTCACGAAAACCGAGGTCTGGTACGTGTAGTAGAAACTTTTTTAGAGAAATCTAGAATCACCAGCAATTGATGTGTTAACGTAGCCCTGAAATGAATTTCATGAACTATTCGATATTATTATAAAAGTGTCTTGATTGCACACCACTTGGTGCTCAAAAATTGGTGAGTAAGCTGTAAAATGTAAGTGATATTCATGTTACATCTGGTGTCCCGCAGGGATCACATCTGGGTCCACTTCTCTTTAATATTTTCATTATTGATATTGCTCTTAACTTTTGCCACTGTAAATACCTTCTCTTCGCTGACGACCTCGAAACTTATATGCCAATCAACTCCGACATAGACTGTGAAAACCTTCAATCTGATTTGAACTCATTGATCAATTGGTCACGAAATAATGGAATGTCACTCAATGTTGACAAGTGCTATTGTATTTCATTTTCTAGGTCCAATAATCCTATTCATTTCGATTATCAAATTGAAAACAGCCTTAAACGGGTTTTTGAAATTCGCGATTTAGGAGTTATATTTGACCATCAATTAAATTTTACATATCATATTGACTGAGTAGTCAGTAAATCTTTTCGATTATCAGGTTTCATTTCTAGAAATACTAAATAACTATCTGTTATGGCCTTTAGAACGTTATATCTATCATTGGTATATTCAGTTATTCAATACGCCTCACCAGAGTGTGGTCACCATATTATCAAACTCACATCGATCAAATAGAAAGAGTGCATAGAAAATTTCTAAGGTGTATAGCATTTAAAATGAATCTGCAACAAGGTGAATATGATTAGGTGCAAGTTATGCAAAATTTGAATATTACCAGCTTGGAAATTAGTAGAACAAGATCTGACTTGATTACTCTCCATAAGATACTATCAGGGGAGATAGATTGTCCTTCATTGCTCCATTTGATTTATTTTAAAGTTTCAAACAGACCTACTCGTAACTCGGACTTATTCCAAGTTCCCTACCATCGCACAAATTATGGCTATCATAGTACGTTATCACGTTTGGTTAGATTAGGTAATGAATATTGCAATAGAGGTTTAGAATTTACTGGGCAAACATCAAATTCATTCAAAGCCAGTTTAAAAAGATTAGTAGTATAGTGTCCGTCTATGACTGTAGTACTACTATATAATTGTTCATTTTTGGTTTATATTTAGAATAAGTATGTATCTGTATTATATTGCATATGTAAAAAGGGGAAAACCCGTGTATAATAATAATAAAAAAATACTCGAACCTATATGGGAAATCGTGGTCTCTTGATTGCTTTCAATGAAATTTTGTATATGGACAATATGGCAGATTGTCAACCTCTCATGTTTTGAATGATTTCAGTCTTCTCGGGATCTACTCACGTATAATCGAACTGCTACTACGACATTCACTGAGAGTAATCTTGATCTTCCACAGTTTCTCAAGAAATGCACAAAGAGAATACAAATCAGAAGTACAAAGTTTCAGCTAGCACAATGAAGAGCGAGTGCAAGGGTTGGTTGTCACAGACTATATTGAATTAATTCCGATATTTTGAAGTTCTATTCAGATAAATTTTGGTAATATTTTCTTCTTTCTTTCTTGAGTTCTACATTCCACAATGCCTGCCACTTTGTATTCAATTCAACAACTAATATCGTGAATTCAATTCTTTTCCATATCGCTGCGAATCGAATGAGTTTCAGAGGAGAACATTGTTGTTTGTTGTTGTATAGGTTGGCACCTGACTATTTTCTGGATGAAAATATACCCCATTTATTCCCTGATGAACCCTCATCGGCTGTTGGAGCTGGACAGAATACTGGTTCTGCAGCTGAAGAATACCCTGGCGAAGTAGGAAAAATCTTCACCAAGATACATTCCATTTTATCTCCGGAAAGTGTGAACCAGACTCAAGCAGTGTTCGCATTCAAGATAACAGGCGATGAAGAAGGGCAATGGTAGGTATTTCCCCTGTTCATAGAAAAATGTATAGACAATGCTGTACAAAAAATTGTCTGTTGATTCAAAGTCGTCTTTCCATGGAAGTGCTCATCTTGATTTTGAATATTTTTGTTTGTTTGAATGACTGATAAATTTAAGTTTTTTTTCATTATTCACGTTTTCATCTTCGTTATTGGAGAAGCATGAGTGAACATAAAAGTCACGTTTTGAGAATATCTGATGATCAGCAACTTAGAATTCCTCATCTTATTTTTGAGAAGTTTTGTTTGTTCTAATTTTTTTTTTGCAGATTTTTCCATCATTTACATTCTTAACTTTTGACAACTAGGTATGCAAGGCTTGCATATGTAGGCTTGCGCTGTTTTGCTTTCTGAGGGAATAGTAAATAGTACAAAACTAGTGTGGAAAGTGACGTGGAAGCGAGTGCGGAAATGTAACGAGTGCTTGAAATACACTTTCCAATGAGTTATATATACTATTTTCTCTACGATCATGATTCCTCAAATTATATGAGCATCATATCTGTTTTTGAAGCCTGATTGAATGAGCTATAATCATGTTTATTCTCAGCCGTATCAATTTCATCGATGGTATCGATATTATTAATATAATTAAAGATATTTCGGTATCCTAGATATATTCGACATAATCGATAATATGGACTATATCGATTCTCACGATAGTATCAATGAGAGTATAGTATATATAAATAATAAAATGATATTCAAACTCTGCTTCTTACGAACATGCAGAGAGTTTCAAATTGGAATTGCTATCACGTACCTTGAATCCATTCCGCTTGATTTAACCATCAATTCCAACCCACATATCACATTCTCTTAGATTTTGTGAACTTGGGTGAATCGTTGAACTAAGGCGAGTAGGTTGCGAAATGAACATTCATTCGACGTTAGTATAGCAAAATGAACATTCATTCGACGTTAGTATAGCAAAATGAATAGTTATTTGACGTCAGTTATTCGGCATCAACCAATCAGAAATACAGCCCATTTGCTATGATCATGTACGTTGTGCTTATATTCATTCCGTATATGAGAGGTTAGCTCGCTCAGATCAATAATAACACTTTCACAATCACAACTTTCGGAGAATCAGCCAAATCTTCATCGAAAACAACAACATCAAGAATAGGGTTGTTTTGGACGAATAGACAAAATTCTAGGACCAGCCGTAGGCGAGTCCTAGATATTTATATTGAAATTCGAGCAATTGCCAATATTGAAGGGATTCAATTTGTTTGAAATGCTTGGTATATTTGGATTCCTTTTGTTGAAGCCAGAACAAGAAGGCAAAGTTTCCGTTTCACATTGATTGTTTTCTTCTGATGATTTTTGAATAGTCTCGGAAATTTTGAGTGAATTATCTATATATCCTTCAGCCACATTTCCCGGTCGAGTCCGGCAAGTACGTACTTCCCGGACTGGGAAAGGACTTTCTCAAAGGAAAAGCGTCCGGGAAGTGGGTTATTAGTTTGTTTTCTACATTCCATTCCATCTTCTAGGTTTCTAGATATGAAAAACGGCAGCGGATCTTGCGGCCGAGGTGAACCTCCTGCTGTCCCAGATGCAACACTTACACTATCCAGTGATAACTTCCAGAAAATGTTCGCTGGGAAATTGAAGCCGGCCATGGCGTATATGACTGGGAAGCTGAAAGTTGGCGGAAGTACCCAGCAGGCCTTGAAGCTCGAGAAAATCATGAACCGACTCCAAAAGAGTTGAGGATGGAGTCGAGCGTTCACGTGTACTTAATGCAGAATTATTTTGCTATTCGGATTCCTTTGATGTTGAGAACTGATTTTATATGTGGGTTACAGTGATAATATACTTTCATGATTATGTTTTGTTATGGATTGATTGAATAAATATTTTGTGATACTCATTTTTTCAATTCGAACTGAGACTGTTCCAATGAAGATATCATGGCGAGAATCCATATAATTTGTAGCTCAGTTGAGACACTTCTGTTTTTATATCTGATACAAGGCTTCATCAATGTGCATCACACATCATTCTATATTTATAAAAATGAAGCACTTTCTTCCAAGTCAAAGGTAGGAGTAAAAGGTAGAAGTGAAGAAGTCACCTAAAAGATATAAAATGTGGTGTGCCACAAGGCTCGATTCTGGGACCCACACTTTTTTTAATATACATCAACGAATTATCTTTGCAACCCCTGATCGGTGACTTGAAATTGTATGCAGACGACACAACCTTAGTATACGTCGGTAAGGATGTTACATCCATAAGAAGATCAATAGCAGATGACTTACTACACATACAAAATTGGCTGAATTCTCACAAACTAACCTCAATATTGGCAAGTCTTCGTATATGATCATTTCCAAAACATCCAAAAGTGAAATTGGATCCCCTATTCATTTTGGTGGTAGCCAGCTAATATACTCAAAATCAACCAAATACCTAGGACTATACATTGATGAAGTGCTCTCATGGAAAAAACATATAACCCATGTTAAGAAAAAAATATCACCATTCATTGAAGTTCTGTATAAAATTTCCAGGATGATTTCATTAACGATCAGAAAACAGCTATATTATTCACATATATATAGTCACCTGCAGTACCTTATCTCAGTATGGGGAACAGCTCATGAATCAGCAATTAATCCTCTGAAAGTGTTACAGAATAAAGCAATAAAGAATATTCATTTTCTGCCATTCAGGTATCCCACTACTCAATTGTATTTCCCCAGAGGATATCTTCCATTAGAAAATATTTATAAATATAAAATAGCACTATATATCCATTATATCAAAACTCGCAGAAAGCACTCCGTAACGCATTTGATAACTGTATCTGATATACATCAGTATGGCACAAGGCAAAACCAAAATCTTTATTGACCTGTTGTTCTTTCCAAATATGGCCAGAAGTGTCTCTTTCATGAAGGCCTGAAAATTTATAATAATGTACCCGTCAGTATTAGAAACACGCATGTATCTGATCATATGTTCAAAACCAGGCTAAAACAGTATTTACTTGCTTGAAATATATGCTCATCCGGACAAAAATTCACCTTTGCGCGCTTGGTTCCTTTTTTCTTTTATCTAGTATAACATGTATTATGTAAACAAATATAATGTCCTTTTCATGTCCCTTTTGCTCATAGGCTGTATCAGATGAGTGTGAATTGTGTCTATGATGTTATTATGCTTTTCCACATTGATTTACGTATTATGTTTTTTGTATGGTGCTTTCTACCTATATACGTACTTTATCTTTACTTTTATAATTGTTAATATAGATAGCCCTAGTTCCTAATATAAGATCCACTGTGATCTTCTTGGAATGAATAAAGGCATATATATAAGTTGGTAGTTTATGAAAGTAATCATCATAACAAATTTTGATGTGTAAGTACGATTGGAAAGATCTTGGAACAATGAAATGCATGTTTCAAGTTCTTCACGGTCCACCCATTTTTAACACTGAACAAAGGAGAAACTTACAGATATTGTCATCCAATTTCATGTGTCATAACATAAGAAGGTACACAATATATACAAGGTGATTGTCACCCTCATCTCTTGTCGCTTTTACAGTTTGAACTGTAATCTGATATGAAACCAAACATCAAACATTCATCTGAAAAGAGAAGAGCATCATGATGTAGATTTTCGTGAGCATGAATAGGAAAAATATGGAGCTTACGATCAAACATGGAATTGAAGGAATGAGAGAAATATTATATTCTGTTTGTCTCATTAACTCATGTAATCAACAGTAGTTTGAATTATACTGACAGAATATAGAAAAGTCCATCGACTATGAACTCAATGTATGTGATATGTATACATTCAATTTTTTTACTTTGCTTGAGAGATCAAAATTGAAATGATAGATTGAGGAATTTTTCTGAAGCCTGTAAAACGGTAGGATTTACCTTCTTGGAATGGCCTTCTTCGAAACTAAATCTGCATTGACTGTGTCTGAATTTCTTGATGAATGTTTGATTCGATACTTCTCGGTTATATGAAGGCATCAAACATTCGTTCAACATTTTCTCTCGAGATAAAAATACTTAAAATTAAAGTTGAGGATTATTCAATCATTCACCATTGTAAGAAATTCGAATTTTTTTTTTTTCATCTGTGGACAACACGAAAGGGAAACCTATGATGTTCGAGGAACATCGTGTTAGCCAGCGGTGGAATTTTGGGAAAGAAGGAAGGTGTTGGAATTTTTCTCGAATGTTTGGAGGTTGTAAGCATCAGGAAAGATTTCACTAGGCAAAGAATTCCACAACTTTGCCGTTCTATTGATGAATGATGCTTGGTATAGCGATGTTCGACAGGTCTCGAGCCTGACAGTGTAGGAGTGACCAGCTTGAGCTCGTCTGGTTTGTCTACTAGGAATCGCGCGTGGTGGCATAATAGATGATATTTCCGTTGAGCACCGACCGTGAAAGTACCTATAAAAGAGGCATAGATCGCCCGACCTTTCTACGATGATCTAGAGAGGTCAATGATTTGGTGAGTGTTGTGTCATCGACTAGGCGAATAGCTCTCTTCTGAATTGAATCTAAGAGCTTAAGCGTATGTTTGGGGGCTGAGCTCCAAACATGTGAACAGTACTCCAGGACAGGTCGAATTTGTGCTTTGTAGATCATAAGCAGTTGCTGGGATGTGAAGTATCTCTTCGCACGGAAAAGAAAACCGAGTTTTTGTGAAGCGACCTCACATGATCGTCCCATGAGAGAGCACTGTTGGTGGTGACACCCAGCATGGATATTGACGATATTGAAAATAATACGATGTTCGAAGGATGATACTGAAATAGATAATAATTCTCGAATATTTGAATTAGGCTGCAGTGGATTTGAAATTGAATATGACCTTCTAATATTCAGAGACGTGTTAAGATCAATGAAATAATTCAAGAAACTGGAACAACAGCTTGATCATTTCATATCAATCAAGTGGTATATTCAATCGAAGTCCAGAACCAATAATTTGTGACTAATTTATGTCGTGCCGGATATATAAAACTCCATTTTTCAAAACATGAAGCACCCTGTATACCCACGAAATCATCTCCAAGTTCTCATGTGAACATTCAGGCCACATAAAAGGAATCACTCAGTGTGACAAGCCAGTTCTTTGCGGTTGTCACCGAGACGAGGGAGTATGGTCAGTGAAAATGAAAGAAATTCATGTGGATTGCATAGTTCTGATACTTGTTTCTTTTGTTAATTATGGATTCGTACAAGGAATTGTCAAGAACAATGAGAAGGTAAGATCCTGAACACGTTGAGATAATAGTGGATGATGAATTATTCAACACAAATATTCGTGAAGTCACAGTAAGGCATGAGAACAACTATACATTGAACACACACGACTTCTTAGTTATTCATATCAAAAGTGGATCATACCGATGAGTTTTAAAATTTCTCAGGCGACTGTGCGAAAAATCACTATATCTGAACATATATTGCATCATGAAAATCTTGTTCTTTATTCTGAATTTTTTCCATTTCATACGCAGTTGTTGAGTCAAGTTGTAACGTTTGTATCTTTTATTACCCTTTTTATACTTAGGAATATCCTCTTGTAATGAATCGATGAATAAATGACGGAAACAACCGAAAAATTGAATGAATGAATATATCAATTAATGAAATAATGGAGGAATTGATGATGAGTCACATTACTAGCAGCGAAATATGTAGTACCCACTCCATGAAAAATAGACAGAGTTATAGAGAATAGTAGAATATCGAGAAACATGAATTTGTCAACAACAAATCAAAGACCAGAAGAAAAAAATAGTGAATGTTTCTCTCTATGTATCATCAATTTTTTCGATTTCTTCAATTGTTCTCTCCATTGATGACATTTTCAAAGGATCGAAGATGTATCCCAATTATATGTGAAAATATGAAAATGAAATCAGAAGAAAGTTGGAAGTGGCTCCTGAAGAAGAAACGTTGCATTTTTTCCCTCAATACAGACGTATTATAGAGAAAGGAACATGATTTCGCCAAAGTACTTCCCTTTTTTTGTTACTCTTTGAATAGAGTCATAAACAATTGGGGAAAAAATCAAGAGTTCTCCTCTGCAATATCTCTGAAACCATATATCGTTCTCATCATTTCTTGATGGCATATTATTGGGATTATATTTGAATTTAACCAACGGTTACAGAGTTTGCCATGTTGACCCGCGACTTTGCAATACCCTGTACAGTCGTGAGTACGTCGTGAAGGAAACCATTCCAAATTCACTGGTCGAGATGACAATCAGAAAATTCTTGACGGAAAGAGACTTTCAGAATATTGAGGCGAGATGAAATAATATGTGGAATACACTCATTGTAGTCTCTTCATTCTTGTTTTGTGAGGAACAAAATAATTCGTAATCCTTCAACCAATTCCGAGAAGTTATTCATGTATTACCATTATAGTCTTTATAATCATGAGAAGAGTCCGCTTTGCAAGAAATATGTTCAATGTTACAAAAGATGTACGTGATGTGTAGAAATAATAGAAGTAATACCCTCAAAATGAATGAATGAAGATTGGGGTGATACACCACCATATATATATATATATATATATATATATATATACAGGGTGAGTCAAAAATGTGTACCGAGCTTTCTGGGGGTGATAGAACATTGAAAAATAAGTGTAGTTTGATGATTAAACTCATGGCCCGAAATGCATATTAAGGGAGATATATCCTTCCAAAGTTGATGAAATTAAAATAATTTCTCCGCATAACTTCTGAACGATGAAAGCCACCCGATTGAAATTTTGTGCATGAATGTATGTTGTCAAAATACATTTTTTCGTCACACTTCCACATTTCTGATATTGTTATAAAGGGTGTTTTCAGAGGGTGAGTCATGATTTTTCGTAGAAAACTTTTTCCCTGTATTATTTTCGGTGAAAAAACAGGAGCATTCGATGGAGCGAAGAAAATTACATGAAAAAGGTACTCTTATTCAAATACAAAAAATTGAGCCGTTCGTGAGATATTTGAGTTTTTGTAGTTACATGATATCAGCAGATTGATTTTATTCATCGCGAGATTCATCGGTATAACGATATTTTAGCAGGCCATGATGAATAATTTTGTTCTCAATTTTGACGTTCATGTCATCAACATTCGAGTCAACATTGTTGTAGTCGATTTGTTCGTGTGGTTTTTCTGTGTCATTTATCACTGCGATTATCAACTGAGATTTTAAGAAATATGGCAGGTTATTCGTTCTCTGAACAAACTGATATGCTTCTAATGCTTGGCGAGTGCTTCGGAAATGCAAATGCTGCTGAAATATCGTTATACCGATGAATCTCGCGATGAATAAAATCAATCTGCTGATATCATGTAACTACAAAAACTCAAATATCTCACGAACGGCTCAATTTTTTGTATTTGAATAAGAGTACCTTTTTCATGTAATTTTCTTCGCTCCATCGAATGCTCCTGTTTTTTCACCGAAAATAATACAGGGAAAAAAGTTTTCTACAAAAAATCATGACTCACCCTCTGAAAACACCCTTTATAACAATATCAGAAATGTGGAAGTATGACGAAAAAATGTATTTCGACAACATACATTCATGCACGAAATTTCAATCGGATGGCTTTCATAGTTCAGAAGTTATGCGGAGAAATTATTTGAATTTTATCAACTTTGGAAGGATATATCTCCCTTAATATGCATTTTGGGCCATGAGTTTAATCATCAAACTACACTTATTTTTCAATGGTCTATCACCCCCAGAAAGCTCGGTACACATTTTTGACTCACCCTGTATATTGAACTGAGTTTCATTTGCGTATCTCTTGCGTGACCATTCCATATTCAATAATTACTCTAATAGGGTAGTGTGAATATTTATGTGCAATTATCGATGAAGGGCAGATGAACAATAATAATTGACAATGGATCAAATAATTGAACAACTTTCTAGAACTTGAGGTAATGATGATGAGCTATGCTAGCGAGCGTTAAACGTGACTTTGCCACAGTTGGATGAATTCTAACCTAGTTAGTAATAGTTGTACGAGTTGTACGAGTACGAGTCTTCGTTTTCTGTACATGGTTCATGGAATATTATTCGACTATCTGCACATTTCTCCTAATGGCTTATCATTATATTGACGGAAAAATGAAGAGAAACACACGGTAGATGTAGGTGATATGAGGATGACCGCAAAAATCGACCATTCAAGGGATTTGAGGAAGGAAAACACTTCCGGTCCAGATCTTTCTTGGTGATCCTATAAAATTTAATATTGTTCGAATCTCTACAGACACGAAAATATATCTAAGAACTAAATCAGGCTGAATGAAGTCCAAAGCTTATTATTGCTACCAATATCTACTTCGGTTCTTGCGTTGAGGAATTTGAAAAATTGATTTTCATCGCTTGAAATCCGAAGTTCAGCTATGATAACGTACTATGAGATTACTCTCCTCATGGATCAAAATATTCCAACTCGAAAAATGAGCAGTCAGAATTGTAGCTGGCACAAAGATCAAGGTTTGCTATCAGAGAATGTTCAAGAGATTCAGAATTCCACATCTCATTTCCGCCTATTAGAGATACAGAAAAATGGAAATAATTCAAATGAATGCATGATCAATTGAAATGTATGTATGACTTATTCAAATTTACACAGCCGCCAAACGAGAACTTCAGGAAATTTAGGATGAATCTTCAAATCTTCAAAGTCAGATGAAGCATTGATTTTTCTGAAGCAGATGGAAATTTCGTCGACCATCATTTTCACAACGTTGAGTACTATCAGATTCAAGCTAGTTATGGAAAAAATAGATTTCTATATTTGGGCGCAGATCATTGATCTATACTAACTACAAATGTTTTGGTATATCTCTTATATGTTATATTATACAGGGTGTTCCGGTGATCATGTTACAAACTTCTAGGGTAGATAAAACACACGAAAATAAGAAAAAAAGTTCATGTGAACATGGGTCCGGAAACGCTTCTTCAGGGAGCTAGGGCTCTTCGAAGATGACCTTCAAAAACAACTTTTCGTTTTATAGCTTCGGTACTACTGCATTGGAGAATCATAATCAGATATAAAGATGGTAAGAAATTAAAGCCTAAGAGGAGTAGGGTCAAATTTACCCAAATACCCCCCTGGTTTGTACGCCCCTGGTTATCCCCTGGAAATCCGGAAGGATCAAATTGATGAACCTACGAACTAGATTTCATGTCCTAAAATTGGTTGCGATAGCTGCAGTAGTACCGAAGCTATAAAACGAAAAGTAGTTTTTGAAGGTCATCTTCGAAGGGCCCTAGCTCCCTGAAGAAGCGTTTCCGGACCCATGTTCACATGAACTTTTTTTCTTATTTTCGTGTGTTTTATCTACCCCAGAAGTTTGTAACATGATCACCGGAACACCCTGTATATTCATCATCAGGAACTTCAGAGAGGAATCCTATGAAGTTCGAAGAAATTTCATGGATCGGTTGAATGAATAATGATCCGATCTCAGTATGTGATTTCTCACAGGATACCATTCGTGAAGAAGATCGCAGAGGTACTGGCATGTTAGAAAATGAGGTACACCCTGATCAGACCACGTACGACAGTCTCAAACGTGATGTATGGGCTGTAGGGCAGAATTCCAAGAGTCAACATAATGGTAAGGATTACACATTTCCACAACTTACTTTTGAGCTCATGGATCTCAACTTCCCACCAATGTGTTACTTCCCACCAGAGAGTGTTGTTATCACTCGAATATGTGAATTAATTTACAACCATATGTGTGATGCTGTTATTATTAACGTTATCGAAGGTTGGGAAATGTCACACTTCCCGCTATCTTTTTCCGCCCTAATTTCCCGCGAATTTTATATCCGACTAGTGTTATTATCGTGTTGATGAACTTTTCGATACTTAGATATAGGTTTTATACTTTTTTGTGTCTGCTCGTTACGAGTCCTATACAATTCATGTCTGAGAGTATAATAAATGTAAAGAAAAAATATCTGACAATAATTTATATTCGTCACGGTAACAATTATCTACTCGATTATTCGGAGAAAACCGCCTTCTTGGTATTTGTCGTTCAATATAATATTTTAGGTATGTTCAGAACCAAACAGAAATTTATTAGTTTCGATTGAAACATGATGGTTGTGAATAAAAAAGAAATGAATCTCTCCCCACCTCGGTGTGTAATATAATATCACGATGACATAAAAAAAGTGCGTCATCAAGAAATGGAATCAATGTGCCCGACGTTCCTTCGAGAAAAATGTCAGCACTATATGAACTTGATATGTGAATTGATGAAATGAGTTTTAAGAAGTTAACTTTACAGATTGTGAGGAATGTCGAGCGAGTTCCTATGCTGGAGAAAATCCTGGCGATCATGGTCATCAAGGATATGGATTAGCAGTTGCTCCAGATAATTTGGGATATCCACTTGGCAGTGGTGCACAGTATGATATTAATACAAGTAGGTGAATATTACTGATTGAAAGAATCGGAGATTTTTGTCGACTACACATGTACTACCCCAATGATCAACTGTAGTGATGATGTATCGAATTATAAGTCAATTAATCATCAATTGAATCACTAGTTGGAAATGTATTCTTCCCACCCAGACAGAAAGTTAGACCTTTCCAAATGGTGAAGATTGGAAGTGAATATTTCTGCTGTTATTCGCCAATATTGTTCATATTTTGAATACCGAGAAGAATGTAATAAACAATGTTAATCTTGCACTTACCATGCGATGGTTTTTTTTTTTCGATTTTTTTTTCTTGGTACTCACGTATATTGACCTCAGGAACCCGAATTTCTCAATAAAAACGTGTGCAAACTTATATTTTCCGTTATATTCCAGGAAAAAGTATGAAAATTAACCTTTTTTTTCGGCTCGTTTTCGGCGAGTTTCTTTTCTCACACAGGATACTTTTCTCACCTTCCTCCAACATTCAAGAAGACGAAAAGAAGAGAAAATATCCTCGAATTTGTTAAATCAACGTTCTTCAGCATCTGGGAGGAAGGTGGATCCAGCATTTTTCATATGGACGGCGCTGTCAAATGAGAATCTACGTCAGAATCACTAGTTCTGTGAGTCAAAATATCACAAATGCACATTTGACAGCGCCGTCCATATGACGAAAGGATTCATCAAAGATGCTAAAGACGATGAATTGAACTTCTTAGAGGATGTTTCTCCTTCTTTTTAGCTCCTAGAATGTTTAAGGAAAATCTAAAGAATATCTTATGAAAGAAATGAAACTTCGAATGGCTATGGTGCCTACCCAAAACAGGCCGAAACAAGAAGGGTAATTTTCATACTTTTTCTTGGAATATCTCGGAACATATATGTTTGCGTACGTTCTCATTGTAGAATTCGGGTTCCTGAGGTCGAAATACGTAAGTACCAAGAAGAAAATCTAGAAAACCCATGTGCAAAATTACCAAGTGAGCAACCTTATGATCATTCTTGGCGTTTGGTACAAAATCAGAATAACATTTCGGATCAAAACAGACAGAATGGTTACATATCATGCAAAACATACTCTCTATCAGAAATATCTCCTAAATTTGTGAGCCTACATACAAGAACACAATCATACTCCATATCCATATCCTGATACAATAACGTTGTTGATATAACATTGACTGTACAGATATGTCATAGGAATTGAATCTCAATGTCTCGAGATTATCTTTTAGGAATTGTGGTGAAGTTTTCTTAGATTCTTCATGAAGAAACAAATGAAAATTTTATGCAGAATCACTCATATCAGATTTCTTCGTTCATCCTTAGAATGAATATATATATTTGTGAAACTTTTCTACTCTCATTTCGTCGAATTGTTTTTGTCTACATGTTATGCTCATGTAACGACCACTTTGTCAATCCCACTGCCATTTTCTCCTTGTTCTGTGAGAAATCAATCGATCATTATTGCTCGGGTTTCTCATTAATACTTTTGTATCATCTTCAGAAACTATCGAACCTGGATACGGTTTTGGCCATTCCTCTGGAGGAAATGGTGTTAGTTACGATTACAGTGGAGGAAGTGTTGGTAACCTTGGATATGGTGGAGGTGGTATAGGAACTTTCGGACACGTTGGGAATGGAATAGATGGTCTTGGTCATGGAGGTGGGATAAGCAGCTACGGACACGGCGTAGGTGGCCTAGGTGGCTTTGGCCACAGTGGGGCGGGCATTGACTACGGACATAATGGTGGGGGATTTGGTGGATTGACGAGTCTCATCCATAAGGTGAGTTGTGTTTTCCCCATCAATATGGATTCACTAGAGGTTGTAACCTCTTCTCACCTTTGGGATTTCGCAAACTGTATGGAAACGAAGTGAGTTGAATCGGGTCAAAGTTCAAGATTTGCGGTCCAATCAATATTTTGTTTATACTTTGATGTATTCCAAACAGTTCGAGGGGAATTTCAGGGCGAAACTGAATCTCAGAATTGATAGATATATCATTATTATCACTTTTTTCATTGACGGAGGAAAACGAATTCGTAACTCCCTGTATATAGAGGAAAAGCTTGATTTTGTGATGCATTATCTTGATTTTTAATATCTTATGCATGACAAATAATTCGAATGATCACTTCATATTTTGTGTACAGACGAAACTCTGACACGAGCTTGTGAACTATAGTACGGAAACTGATGATTTCTACACCTCTTCCCTCTTCATTCCAGGAAGCCTCGAATGATTTCCAGGATAATCAGTCTTATTCACGAAAGTTTGAATTGTACTTCAGGAAAGTGAGTTGGATTTGGGAGAGCCTAACTTGAAATTTCGGAATGAGTAATTCGACAACAGAAATGAGTCAGTTGTGTTTCAAAAAATTTCGTCGATAGTTCAGGAATGATCATTTGAATTCTAAAGAACGTCTGATAAATTTCAGTAATGATCATTTATAAACAAGAAATCATAGTCAGCAGTCTCAATCCTTCTCAGATTTTTGTAAGAACGGTCGAAGAGATTATGCGAGGAAATAATCTGGAGCGGAGTTGAATAAAGTGTTGATTGATATTTTGATTGATGGCAGTGTTTATGAGCTTCGGAACCACGACTTGTCATCAGGACGGAATCAAAATGATCATCAAATTTTATTACAGACTGCCAAACTTCATATCCACTGTAAGTAATGGATTGTCTGTTTTATTTTAACGATCAGTGATCTGATCTTTCGGTAGGAAGAATGTAATGGAAATAAACAATTTAATGTGAATAGAAGAATGTCATAGAGATTAATTCTCTCATATCTATGTTCCAGTGTTCATTTATCACAGAAAATCCATGTTCTTCACTCTCTGTGGAAAGATCCTTCCTAATTATTACCAGTAAATATGTTCCAGGCGTTAATAATGGAAGAAGTTTTTAATATGTCACTCGCGCTGAAACCTCGGATATGCGAATAGATGCTTTGAAGAATATTGTTTAATTTAATCAGTGTGACAAAGGAATTCGAAATGGATTGTTGCATTAGAAAAAAACTTCATCGACATGGATCTTTCACTGGTGCTATCACTAGGAATCAATATATTTTTTGAATCGATTTTTTCTTCGTGCAATGTAGAGAACAACCTGTTCAAGAATATGTGATGAACTGTATTCCTCTACTTCTCAACTATTCCTTATGGAACTATGTCAGGCTGTAGAAACAGTATATAATGCGCATGGAATTTTCATCTATCATTATAATGATTTACGAAATTCAACTATATACTATGATCATTTGTACAATTGCTTTTCGCTAATGAAGTCTACTCTTGGTAGACAGAATGAGGTGATATCAGCATGGGTTTTCAATGAGATAATATTTCTTTCAGAAAATCAGTTTGAAAAAATTCATCCTACCGATAGCAGCGATTGCTTTACTTGGAGCTGCTGCAGCAATGTCAACGAACCCAGTTCTGCTGCAACTTGGAACAATAAGTGGTCGAAGAAGAAGATCGATACCAGAAAAACTCGATAGATATACTTTTCCTCAGAATCCTTTCGTCAGACCAGTTCGTGTAGGAAACGAATCTTGAAAATCACGACGAATCCATGAATGCATAGCAGTGGAGGTGATGACCAATTCATCATCCAGATTACCTTATATATATTATTGATTCGATTTATTTATTGATTTCTGTATCAATAAAATGATGAGAGTGGCTCTAGCCTTGTTAATTTCATCCTCAATTTTTTATCTCAATAATGAATGAAGTACCATGTCTATTTCAATCTGAAAATCGGGTGGCGATAAACCATAATGAGTGGAATGATATCTAACGACAAGCACTCTATCAATGATAAATTTCAGCGAGCGCGCATTCAGGACCTTTTCACGAGTCCTGCGTATCTGAAGTTGCTCGGTATCGATTCCGCGACTGCCGTAGCAGCCATTTTACAGAAACTAACCAGTTTCGGGCTACTGAAATCGAAGAGCACAGTGTGTTTCGCCTGAAATTGATTCTCTAGTGACATCGCATGATGCTCAACCGTAGTTTGTAGTGAACAATATTTCAAAAAGTGGGGAAGATCAGGCGATAAGTGAGTATTATTGGTATTCTAAGAATCTTCCAACGTCTCTGATACCGAAAGACGTCATGGAATACAATGTATACCATGTATACCATGATCGATAAAGATTTCTCATCTTCAACAATCTCAGTTTTTTTGAAAACTGTACTTCCTTCTGAGATTTCTAACTACACTGATGTCACTGAGCTTTTGAAGTATATGTGGTTCACAAAAAGCTAATATCTCCTAATGCGAACGTATTCTTCGATGAACTTTTCACGACACTCTTGATATTATAAAAGTTTCCGACCGTCCCTCATATCGAAAGACGTCATTGAATACAAAACCATGGTTATCCAAATGGATATGCGTTTTCAGTATACCAAACGTATCTCAATTCTCTTGATCGATAAAAATTTCTCATCTTGAATAATCTCAGTCTTTTTGAAAACTGTACTTCCTCCTGAGATTTCTAACTACACTGATGTCACTGAGCTTCTGATGTATATGTAGTTCACAAAAAGCTAATATCTCCTAATGCGAACGTATTCTTCGATGAACTTTTCACGACACTCTTGGTATTATA
Organism: Gastrophysa polygoni; assembly: GCA_963576655.1. NCBI lineage: Eukaryota > Metazoa > Arthropoda > Insecta > Coleoptera > Chrysomelidae > Gastrophysa > Gastrophysa polygoni. The sequence continues at coordinate 4,058,090 of OY755083.1, read as the reverse complement.
AGAGTTTCCGACCGTCTCTCATATCGAAAGACGTCATTGAATACAAAACCATGGTTATCCAAATGGATATGCGTTTTCAGTATACCAAACGTATCTCAATTCTCTTGATCGATAAAAATTTCTCATCTTGAATAATCTCAGTCTTTTTGAAAACTGTACTTCCTCCTGAGATTTCTAACTACACTGATGTCACTGAGCTTCTGATGTATATGTGGTTCACAAAAAGCTAATATTTCATAATGCGAACGTATTCTTCGATGAACTTCTTCCTGATAATTCAACATCATCAATCATCAGATAGTCAGATGATTTCACACTGACACTCTTGGTATTATAAGAGTCTTCGACCGTGTCTCATAGACGTCATCGACAACAAAACTATGATGATTCGAATGAATATGCGTTTTTGTTATACAGAATTGGAAAATTCACTCATCCCAGTTCATTTAATCGACAAACATTCCTCAACTTCACAAATCTCATTTTTTCTGAAAACTGTACTTCCTTCTGAAATTTTCAACTCCAGTGATATCATTGAACTCCTAATGGATACCCTAGTTTACAAAAAGCTCATCGAATGTTCTTTCCATTGAACGTTTCAGTTGAAGAATATTCTCCAATCCAATACGAAATTGTGGAAGATAGTTAGAAAGAAGAACTAGTTTACGCTTACTAGACTTCGCGTCGGGAGATTATCTGAGTTCACTCCGCAATACTACTGACATATATAATTAGGTTTCTACATCGTCAGTAGGTTGAATTATTCCTAAATTCTTGCAAATAGATGGGAAGAACGGATGGGGTGAACTGGAATGACTAAATATTTTTCGAAATAGGATAATCTCGAGCGAGTTTCTAAGAATATTCATCGAACATTACCTTAAGATCAACATTTTGATTGCAGTGTATGAGCTTTGGTACTGAGATTTGTTATCATGACTGAAATGAATCGAAATGATCATTCTATTTCATCAAACGAAGTTTTCGTCTATTTCCTGGAACATACAATAGCGTCAGAATAATGGATCGAGAAGGCATCACACATTAGCAAATAATTTTAATTTTTCATTCTCGTCAATTATTGCATTCATAAATTTCTGTTGAAGTGAAGCGTGAAAGGAAAATTCTGAATCGTTTTCACAAGATTCATATCATTAGAAGGTTGAAAGAGGCATATTCTGGGTACACTGAGATCTATTTTGAGGAGGATGACGAGATTTCTTCCTACCCTCAACTATTCTACTCCACTTTGAGCAAACTTGTACTCCCACCAGAGATTAAAATAAAGTGCTTCTTGGAGTGCATATATAGCGATATCAATTGCCTGAAACGCCTTGAAAATAAAGAAAAAGGAGTAAATTTTTTTATGAGAACATAGACTCGATACGGGTTCTGAGAACTTGTAGTATTATTGACGGAAAGTGGGGCACCGAGAACTTCCTTCTCATGCTTCATCTTCTTTTTTTTATGAATCTTCCATGATACCCGAATAAGAAGCCAGAATTGTAATAGGATCAAATGAATCATGATTCTGATTATCTATTGACTTGAAGTCTTAACGTCCCTGTTGAAAGTGACTTTTGACAATTCGTCTGACCCACTTGATACTGGGAGCTCAAGCGTCATTCAATAGCCTGACTGGAATGGTGTATTTTCTATCATTTCGAAAAAATATTTCAGAATCTCAGAAATATCTCGAAAATTAAATCAGGCACAGGCAAGTTCTCAGTATCATGACATGTGTATATAAACGGAAAAGGTGTCTGTAGGCCAACCAAAAAACAATGAAATCAAGGTTAAGAAAACTATTATTATAGACTATATTCCTCCTTGGAACATCAAAATAAGTGATGGATTCAAGGAAATATTCCAAATTCGATACAAATATATAATGATGAACAAATACTTCTCAAGAGCCTTCTTTAAAATACACAGTCTGACCGTACGATGTGGTGATATACCTTATTCTTGTCGAGATGAACCGAATTCACCAAAATTTGATATGAAATGGAACTGCTTGAAATATTGAGAATATTCCTTCCTTCACTTTTATTGTTTTCTGACTGTCCTACAGACATGTTTCGATCCAGTAGGAGTTACAACGATGTTTTCTTTCACTGAATGACCATTTCATCGGTTAACTTCGTAGATTTCGATACAGTGTGAATCAACAAATCAATTCATCATTGAATGAGCACATCAGATAGCTTTCAAATCTAGTACGGGGGTACTCCAGTTCATCAGATGAGCAGTCTTTTTTTTTGTGAAACTGCCTATCGGTTGATATTGAAATTTTAAAAACAGGTTTTGAAATAAGAGTATGTTGCGGTTCGAAATCGCACACTCTGTACATGAATATGTGTAAATGTGAAACTTTATCTTGATAATATTCCATGCTCATCCATAGATAATTTCGAATGAAAATCCACTTCTTCCGTGCATAGATTTCGTTTTATAGCCCTAAAAAATCGAAATAATGACAATCGCGTAAGCTTCCTTGAGCGGAAACTGATAAAGTTGCTTATCACTGTTCGAAGCTTGATTACTATTTCAATCGAAATAAACTATTCGAGTGGTGTGTATTTCACGAATAACAACTCGTGTATTACGAAAATGTGATGGTGGATATATTATTCTCATCTTTTTCATCGATGAACAAAGGTGTTGAGACTATAGGTGAGGAAATGTTTTATTTACGTAAGTTCTATGCTTTCATTGATCAGTGTCTTTTCCTCCCATTAGAACTCAAACGTTGAGAGAGATTGTATACTGAATCATTCAATGAGGCGAGGGTTATACCGGTAACAAATTGGTCTCTATATTAGCACATCCATGACTGTTCGGTAACTTGTACCTGGTGAAGAAGACCTACAACTTCTTGAAGATGCTGTTTCACAGAGAACACTGGATTTCGTAGGTTGAATCAGATTGGAATTTTGATGTGGTTCTCTGTCATGAATAATCCCAACTTTTACAGATCTACTGGTCCTTTTAGTTCTATTCCAAATGTTTCAGTACCTCGTGAAGCTTCAATAGAGACTCCTTTTCACTTCCACCGGCTAATATCCACTGATTTTTGACAGCAGATCATTGATAAGCCCACACAATCGCGAAAGAGAAATCAATATTGTTTCAGATAACACAATTGTTAATTTCGTCGAGTTATGATGAATGAAACAACACTCTATATACTCGTTATTAATTACCGGTTACAATATGTTAACTCATGAAGTTGGACATGTTAGAAATCAACGAGAACTTTCAAATGAAGACCTTGTGAATACCCGACTACTTACACTAGATCAGTTTTTGAATGTTTTTTGTAATTATTCCCATGTTTTTAGCTCAGAAGAGATCATCTCAACTAGTGGTGCATTTGCAACAGGTGAAATCAATCAATCACATTTTGGACGCGTTTTTTTTTCTTAGACACCTCTTGAGTCACATTTCTTCCCCTTCCAAGCGATTGGTGTCACGATACTATGACAGATTTTCGAATTCTTCATGGACTACATGGTCGATGCCAAAATCGATGGTGACTATACTCATATCTTATTTCAATTTTACTTGTCAAAGGTGGAGGGAGTTATTATCCTTTTCATTGATGGCGTACCTATGATTATATATCCCGGTTAGAAATGAAACATATAACAGATGATTGAGAATTCAATTTTTTTTTTATCTGTGGACAACACGAAAGGGTAACCTTTGATGTTCGAGGAACATCGTGTTTGCCAGCGGTGGAATTTTGGGAGAGAAGGAAGGTGTTGGAATTTTTCTTGAAAGTTTGGAGGTTGTGAGCATCAGGAAAGACTTCACTAGGCAAAGAATTCCACAACTTTGACGTTCTATTGATGAATGATGCTTGGTATAGCGGTATAGGTCTCAAGTCTGACAGTGTAGGGGTGACCAGCCTGAGCTCGTCTGATTTGTCTACTAGGAATCGCGCGTGGTGGCATAATAGATGATATTTCCGCTGATCACCGACCGTGAAAGTACCGATAAAAAAGGCAAAGATCGCCGACCTTTCTGCGATGATCTAGGGAAGTCAATGATTTGGTGAGTGTTGTATCATCGACTATCATAAGCAGTTGCTGGGATGTGAAGTATCTCTTCGCACGGAAAAGAAAACCAAGTTTTTGTGAAGCAGTTTTCGCAATGGGCCTCACATGATCGTCCCATGAGAGAGCACTGTTGGTGGTGACACCCAGCATGGATATTGACGATCTCATAGGAACAGTGGTACCCGACATCATCAAATTGGGCATTGTGTCATCAGCCTCCTTGGTGAACATAAAAGCTTGAGTTTTAGTTGCATTGAACTGTACTAGATTCTCAGATCCCCATTTCAGAATTCTTATCAGATCCTCATTTGAAGCATCGACCTGTCTTCGCCTTGCACCTCTGGCCTCGTTGGATGATAAAGGGGCTCTAGAGGAAAAGGCGGAAGGAAGTGTACTATCATCAGCAAAGCTATGCACTGGGCTGGAGGTCACATTCAATTAGTTTATTTCTATGGCAACGCATGCCTCAGATGATGAGTTGGAAGAGATGATTCCACGTTGAGCGGGAGCCTTTATGCTTTATTTCTAACCAAACTTCCAACTATCGTGAGAAACCCTGTAGAACAACTTCGAAAACTTTCGGAACCGATGGATAACGACTGATCTTCCGTTGCTTCTGCAGAACCATGCCGTCGATCTTCGGCCTGATATCGAAGCGAGAGGCGCCTGGCACCGTCGAGACGGCAAATCCGACGCCGCCCTCAGTCGAGCCGTCCGAGTCGCCTGTCTTCTCAGCGGCGCCGACGCGGGAGACCTTCTCTGCCGTCCCCTCGGAGGCGGCAGGCGGGGAGCAGCTGGAGAAGCACATTTTCGGCAACAAACAGTTTCATCCTTCCCATGGTCGGACGACTCCTCATGTTGAAGCAGGTATTTGATATACTGGGTTGGAATAACGTATGGAACCAAGTGAATATATATTTTAAACGATGAGAACGATTCATTTTTCAGCTTCCTGTGGGATTTTCTCTCCTCGTTTCTAGAAAATAGAGTAGAAGTTATTGAAAAATATTTCAATATATTTGTAGTAAGGACAGATTTAGGATCTGTCCCAAAATGTCACTGCGCTTGAAATTGAACCTTTAGATACCTAAAAGAGAAATTCTCTATTGGTCAGTGACACCGTGTTTTCGAAAAAATTGGAAAAACAAATATATTTAATGAGAATGAAACTTATATTTATCTTGGTGGAAATTCGGGAACGAATCAGCTCCCGTTCTCAACACAATTGAAATATTTTTCTCTTCGCAACATTTTTTCAATATGTTGTCGGTTTTGACAATGAAAAGAATGATATTTATGGAAATTTGCAGGTTAATGCAATAGAACGAAATGCGTCTGATGTACATTTTTTGTCGATGATATACTTCCGGTTCAACCGGAAATGCCATAAACTTCTTCAATTTGAATGGGACACCCTATATATTTTTACAGATTCTGGAAGAGCTCGTTATTTTGAATTCATAGAAACTGAGTTTATTGTGAAAACGATATATCACTTTGATCAACCTACTTCGAGTTTTTTGCATTAGAGCGAAAACCTATTCAGATGAATTAATTGATGTTGTTTGTATGCATAGTGATAAATAAACGTACAATTTACAAATTTCACGATTGAGAATGGTTCGATTGAGTGAAAAAGAGCGTATTGAAATCTTAACGATGATCGCTTATGGTGATTGTAATATTTATTTCCGTCAATTAGAATTTGACACTTGAAAAACAAGAGAGAACACGTTCATTCATTACTATGCATACAAACAACATCAATTATTCCACCTGAATTGCAAATCTCGAAGGAGGTTGATTAAAGTGCTATATTCCTCGTTTCTACAAATTCTCTTACACTGAACTCAGTAGGTATGCATGAATTCAAAATAACAAGCTCTTCCCAAATTTGTGAAAATATAAAGGATGTTCCATTTGAATCGGAGAAGTTGATGGCATTTTCGGTTGAACCGGAAGTTTATTATTGACAAAAAATTGTAAATCAGATGCAATTTGTTACATTGCACTCACCTGCAAATTTTCATAATTATCGTTCTTTTCGTTTGAGAGATATTTACTTGGTTCCATACTTTATCCCAACCCTGAATCTGATACTTTCTCATCTGAAGCTTTTCCATTTTTGTGGTTCAACAAGAGCCGGTTGTATTTCTGGATAGTCAATTGGATTTTGAGAAGCATCATTTCAGTTCTGAAATTGTTTGTTGGATTTCTAAGTAGATACATAATTTGTTAACCCATATTTTTTGAGATTTATTGCTCTCCTCGTTTCTAAAAATTGAAAATAGAAGTTATAATAATTATTTTCATATATTTGTAGCAGGGACAGATTCCTGATCTGCCCCGGAATGTCACTGCGCCTGAAATTTAACCTTCAGATATCTAGAGAAATTCTCTATTTGTTAATAAGAAGAAAGAATAATAAGAAGAAAAAAGAATTCTACCTATCTTACTGGACGTTTCGGCAACGAATCTGCCCCAGTCTCAACACAATTCATGTATTCATGTCATTTTGACACTTGAAAGTGAAAATATTATGTTGTCAAAATAACAAATCACTGACAATTTCACGAAGGAAAAAATATATAGATTGTGTCGAAAACACTGATATACCTTCCGAATCACAGATATCTAAAAATGAATTCACGTAAGAGATGGTGTCCCAGATTTGAATAGCACGACTTCGTCAATCGATAAAAGACCCCAATTTACGAAAAGCGGTTTCAGTGAACAAAGGTCGTAGAAGGCTTTGTTTTAGAGATACAGCACATTCTTCTTGACAAAGAAAAATATGCCTCTAACAAAACTCGACGTATTTTGTTGAAACTCTATTGTACCTGATCTTACAATCGCACAAGTTTTACGCTCGAGTCAGTTTTCCATCTCCTGGCAACATCATAATGTTCTACAATGTTCGAGAAACATCGTAAAATGCCAGCGATGGAATGTTAGGATTGAAGGAAGGTATTGGAACTCATTCCGAAGTTTGGAGGTCGTAACTATTAGGAAAGATGTGATATATCATATTATTCACCTAATTTTCCAATTCCTTTCATGATTTTCATTATTATTCATGTCCACCCTATATCCACAAGAAACCGTTCTTTTTTTCTTTTTCTTCTCACTGATCACTGTCAATACATTTCTTGATGAAATAGGTGAGATTCGAAAAGTTTGAAGACTTACGAGCGTGTTCACATCGGAACTCAATAATATAATAATAGAAAACAAATTGAACTATCAAATACTATTCCCATCTTTTTGAGTATCCACAAAATCCACGAATTTTCAACAGAACAGTCTGTACTTTACATTACATTCGAATAGAGCTTGAACATTCGATATCAAAATATCGTTCCTCGACATAAATACTTCAATTAACATGGAATATTAATATGAGAGTTCGGCAGGATCATTTCGAATTATCCTGTATATTCAGATAATTCGAATGGAATTGATAATCATACTGCGCTAACACACACACATCGCTAACATGATTTTGATACTTTTCTTGAAACGAAACCATTGTCGAACACTAATCTTGGTAGTAAAATTATAATACTAACAACTGAGTTCATCCATAATCCAAAGTTTGCTCAAAATCATGACTGGACATAACGAAACGACTTGCAGGCATACTCTGAAGTGGTACCAGTTCTTCCAATATTTCGTGATCGGAGCATTATTTTCCTGTGTTGATCATAACAATTTCGTTGAAATTATCGAATATTTTTCAGTTCCGACTAATGCAACCAAGACCTTTCTCGAAGAAGTGGAAACATTTGCGAATAAAGAAGGCATCGATACTTGGGTTCTGGTCAGCATACTAATTGGTGAGTGATAAACAACGACAATTCATCATGTCGTCTCATTGTGTGATATGGAGTGATACGATTATTCTTTGGGAGAAATCAAAGCAATCAAACACGTGCAAAATTAGCCGATGGCTTCACGTATCTTGAATGGCATATTCAAAACGGCCAAAAATACAATCCAAACTTCTTCGGGTGAGTACCACTAGAGTGAAATTATTGATAATGAGAAGTCTGGGGTTCATGGGATACATTACGGTGAATCTAACATTAGTGAACAACCAAGGAATCATTACCTTGGTCGTATTCCAAATTTAATATTGTTCGATCCACTTCGGAAATATGTTTATGAATCAATGAGATGATTTCGACAATTGCTCCAGATCGTAATTTCAGGAGAATATCTCAAAGGTAAGTACTAGTTTCCCTGACATTTCTCTGACATTTGGGGTATCAACGTATTCTTCGGGAAAGCAATGTTCTTTCCAGAGTTCCAAGAATTTGAGGTTCAAACTTGGCAATGTTGGATTTATGAATTGGAAAAAAATATTTCATACTCGGTCATCATTTCTGGTTCACCAGACATGACTTCAACTTGAGAACACCCTGTATATTTCCTTTTTTTCCATTCTATGGATGATTATATATAGAACCTTTGATGTTTTAGTGATATCGTGGTGGCCATCGGTGGTAGCCATGGTAGGCAAGAATCAAGAATGTAGGCAAAGAATTCCACAACTTCGCCGTTTCTATTGATGAATGCTCTTTGGTAAAGCGTAGGTACTTCATCAGATCTAGGATATTGACGACTTTATCATGGTAACAGGTATCTGACATCATCATATTGGGCATTGCGTAGTATGCCTCCCTGGTGAAGATACAATATCGAGTCCTTGTCGCATTGAACTCCACTAGATCTTCAGATCCTCGTTCCAGGATTCTTTCCAGATCATCCGTCCCGATTCAATAGTCTTGAGATGAAGGTATTGATGCATTTTATTTCAGCGAAGCATTCTCATTTTTACATCTACAGTGCGTTGGACATCAATCGATATTATTGGGATGAATGACGAAATTTTCAATTTATGCATCCAACACTTCTGCCATGTTTGATCTCATATCGTCGGAAATTTGGAAATCATGATGGCTTATCTGAAGATAACGTTGACACCCTTTGGATTTTGTATTTCAATGGTTTGAATGGCAATGATTCTGTGATATCTTCATTGATTTAATTTTCTAGGTGTTTCACTGATTGTCCTTGGGATATGCTTCTGCTGTATAAGAAGATGTTGCAGAAAGAGGAGAGCCAAAGATGGCAAAAAGGGGATGAAAGGTGTAGACCTGAAATCAGTTCAGCTTCTCGGATCCTCATACAAAGAAAAGGTGAGGATCCATGCAAGTTGTTCACAAGATACATTTGGGTCATCTGAATTCACCTCAGTACTATTTCGATGAAGAACATTTCTATGAGCCAATCCACTCATCGGCCATATTTGTTTCTCTAGGTCCAACCAGATATGGACGAATTGACAGAGAATGCAGAGGAGCCAGATGAGGGAGAGAAACCAGAAATACAGAAGCTGGGCAAACTACAGTATAAGGTACAACAGAGTGGAAATAAGAGTTATCTACATGAATATCAAAAATGAGAAATTAAGTTTCGACTTTTTCATTACGGTTATGATGTCAACTGTCGAAAATCAACCGAATGAGTTAGACAATGATAATTCTCTAAGGATCATCATGAGGTTTGTTGGTTCAGTGTTCAGCTGGTGAGCAATGTCATCTGAGCGTCAATGAGAGTCACTACACTCAGTCGTTGAGTGTATATTTGATATCACTTCCGCTCTTGTAAATTTAAAGAACATCTCTAGCAAGTTACTGAAGATGCAGAAAAGATGCTCTCATAAGGAGTGTGACATCATGAAATTTCATAGAACTGAATATATTTGCAGAGAAATACCAGAACTGTGTAGCAAACACACACACACACTGTATATAGTGTGGAACAGCCAAATGGAATAAATTCGACAGCAAATAAATAGTGGTGTGTTGGGAAAGACACTTGGACACGTCGATTTGTATTTTTGAATACGCATTTTTTCCAAAAAAATTAAATTATATAGAGTATGTCATGTGACAGTGGCATATACCAACTTTCTCATTTCAAATGGAACACCCTATATTTCATTCCTTTTTTGAATTCTCACTGAAGCGCTGATTTCATCGATAAACCACAATTGGGGTCTAGCGGAAATGATTACAGAGATGTAGGGTGTGAAAAATCGGGATTTTTCAGTGTAATGATTTTTTTGTGTCGAAACAATGCATTATTGGTCAAAACGGCTTACATGTCCCTGTCTCAACTTTAGATCTAGTACCTACTGTTATTTGATTGAAACAAATATAGGGTGGTGCAAAAATTCAGAAAATTGATCATCGAAAATTATCGAAAATTAAGATTGAGACATGTAAGTCGTTTCGACTAATGATGCATAGTTTTGACACGAAAAATTCATAATGTTGAGAAATCTCGATTATTCACACCCTATATCTCTGTAATCATTTCCGCTACACCCCAAGTGTGGTGAATGAAGTCAGCTTTCCAGTGAGAATTTAAAAATGGAATGAAACACAGTGTGTACCATTTGAAATGAGAAAGTTGGTATTGGCCACTGTCACATGACACACTCTATATAATTGATGTTCTTGAAGGAAATGCGTATTAAAAAATACAAATCGATTTGTCCAAGCGTTTTTACCAAGACACCCTCATTCATTTGTTGTCGAATTTATTCCATTTTGCTGTTCCACAATGTATAATTCATTATATGAGGAGAAAAATAATCTCTTATGTCTCTTGATGATCATAATAATACATCAACGTCACTTTGAAATGCATTCGATGCTCATTCAGTATTTTCAATTATGTTCCCTGAATATGTCAAAACTGTGAGGAATTTTGAACAGAAAAGTATTGGACCTTTATCCAGAGATCAAACGTATTGTAGGTCCTTAGTCTTTGAGCTATTCACGAATAATTAGTCATGAGAAACAAAAAATACAAATCGGAGAATTATCAACTTTTGATAACATGAAACTCTCAAGATCAAGATCAACTTCCTTGGAGCTTGAGCTTGATGTTGCTTGTAGAATTACAATGATACAATTGACAATGATAGGTTATCACTTTCAATTTCGCTTTCAATCTACAAATGAAAAATGCCCAAAACATTTGTTTGTCTTTCAGTTGGAGTATGACTTCAATCAGAACAGTTTCTCCGTTACCGTCATCCAAGCTGAAGATTTGCCTGCACTGGATATGGGGGGTACCTCAGATCCATACGTGAAGGTCTATCTCCTGCCCGACAAGAAGAAGAAATTCGAAACGAAGGTTCACAGAAAAACATTGAATCCTGTATTCAATGAAACATTCGTTTTCAAGGTGAGTATTACCCCAGATAGCTCGAAAGCTTCAGAAACTCGGGAATCTTCAATTTTTCTTCTTTCATTTTGCTTGGAAACCTTGTCAACTTGTATCTAGATTGAACTTGAATGAATCGATATGAAATAATGTCAATTACCTTCATAAATTGGTAGTTGTGTTGGTGTATCTGACAGTTCCGCCATCTTGAAAAACTCAATGATCAGTTCGGTTTGAATATTTTTTCATACCAAGCCATGGACTGTGAAGAAAACTCTAACTCCATTTGTATCAATGTATATTATAATTTTCCTTCGATACATATGACAACGGAATAAAAATGGAATCGTATAAAATAAGATTTTATTCCAACATTCCAACAGAACAATATTCATTCATAACTACCAAGAAGGAGAACTAGAAGGATGAGAATTTCTTGAAGAGTTTCGAGAGGCCATGTGGAGGTAACTGAAAACAAGCTGATAATTTTATGAAAGTGTTGTATCAGTCGTTCATTATTCAGTAATTTGGATACGTTAGAGAACGCGCATGACGGATTGAGTAGTCTAACATCAATCTGGAGATTCCATAGTTTTATTAGCATATTTTCCATCATCATCTCTTCTCCCCCTCAACATATTCTGAATTTCCTCTAAACTCTTACCCTTGGTCTCAGGAACACAAAATACTATGTAAACTGTTGTCGAGAAAGCACATCCACTAAATATGTAAAATGGCAAGTGGATTCCGAAGGCATTCTTCAAATTGAAATAAACTTGCAGAGCTATGATCGAGGCTAGCACATACACCCCATCGGCTGTTGTCATCCCTATCGCCTTTATTTTGGAAGCGAATATCTCTGCTGTCATCACGATCGGAACCATGCCCAAACCGAATTTGAAAACGGCTGCATAAACCATAACCGACGCAATAGGGATCCAGCTGATTTGCTCGACATCGTAACCCATGTCCTTGACATGGAAGTAGATGGCGAGTACGAGGAGGCATATTCCAGTCAAGACGGATGACACTATGAGAAGTACTTTCCTGCCGAAGCTATCCATCGTCGATGCAGCTACTATCGAGAATACCAACATTATGGCTGCGAATATGATTGCTGCCATAGACGGCTCCATGTAGATTGACCCGGCGCTTTCTAGTATTTCGTGGAGGTTCATCATGATCACCTCGATGCTGCTGAAGAGCTGAGCGAAATTCAGGATGAACATAATTTGCAAGGATTTCCGATAGTTTTTCACTCGATAGAGTTCTTTGAGTGATTTTATTTGGTCATTCTTTTCCTTAGTAGCCGCCTCAGTCAATTCACGGAGCTCTTCTTCGATATTTGCGTTCGTGCCTCTGAACCTATAATGAAAGATGAATATGGTCTTTCATAATCGTCTGCGACTATGACTCAAAATATAGCTTTTGGATATCAGAATAGAGGACACTTTCATCCATCACTTGAAGAGGTCAATCTGACATTGATGGCGATGATTTTATTTCCCATTATAGTGGTGAATGATTAGATCCGGATGTACCATAGGGAGAAGCACATTGCAAAGGAGATATTGGGAACTAACGAGAGTCAGTCAGAAATGGAAAATATAATGTATATCAACTCATTCCTTCTATCGTAAACGTGATGAATGATATTGAAACTAGTCATAGAAGAATCTTTTTCAGATATCCATCGAGACTAACCTAGTAATGAGCGAGGATTTCCTGATATTCTGTAGTTTTCAATGATTTGAAGTATTTGATGTATTTGATGTGTTGCTGTCTTGGAATGGAGGAAAATTTTAAGCCTCAATATTGCGTGCTATTATAGCTGAAAATCTGTTCTACCCATACACTCCATTACATACCGCTTCAGCGACAGTTTGGCTGCTTCGAATTCACCATTGTTCATCAAATAGTACGGCGATTCAGGCAAGAAGAAGAGTACAACGCATTCAACTAGCAGAACAGCACCAGCTATCGCAGGCGGCACGAAATACGGTACGAAGGGTCCCAAACCGTAAATCAGTAGCACCCCAACCAGCATCAAAACGAACGTGATACTCGACAGAAACCCTCTGATTCTCTTGTGGGCGATTTCTCCGACGTACATAGGAGCTGCTACGAACGCCATGTTCAAGCCTAATCCTTTGAACAGCCTCGCAGCGTAAAGGTATTCGACTCTATCGCCCAGAGCGATTATAATCCAGCATGTGATGAGGAGGGCAGTGGAGAGGATCAGAGACCGCCTCCTGCCGATTTTGTCTACGAAGTATAAGGTGAAGGGTAGACCAAGGATCGCGCCGATCAATATGGCGGACTCTAGCCATTCCGCTTGGGTTCTTGTCATTTTTATGTGCGAGTCTTCGCTGAGGAAATAGGGTATCATCGGTGCTGTCCAACCCATCGTCATACCGTCAGTGATCGCCATCAGATTTGCTAGAAAATTGACTCATATTGAGCTCAACAACTCATAAAGAGGGAACACCTACCCAAAGAGATCTTACTAATCAATATTCTTCACACCAAGATGATCACAGTATCTATTAGTGGATTATTATATCTCACTTCATGGGAATGAAGAGATGTTTTGACATTTTTTGATATGCTGTGAGGAAATCGAACTACATACTACATACTAAACTCAATGGAAGTCATTCTCGAGGATATAGATCAATCATTCAAGTACTAACCATGGACCAGTATCCAAAATTCATTTAGTTGGAGGGTTATGAGAAATGAGAACATAACTGCATACCATATTGATTTGTCATCATTGAATGATCATCATTTAGGAAGTGAGAAATTGAGAAGCCAGTTATTAGTATAATGCTTACCGATGACAGAGGCAAAAATCTGAAAAAATATCCCTTTTGCATCACCACTTCCGTTCTCCATTCTGATGGTTGTTGTGGGGATCAAATTTACGTCATTCCATCTTGGTTCTGGAACCTCCTGCGAGGAGAGAATGATAAATTGAAATATTAGAAACAGTGACAGCCGCAGTTTCTCATAGAAAGAAATATACAAGTGAATAATCAAGTATATCGAAGAAGCAGAATGATGCTTGATTTAATTCAGGCTCATTCATAGATAATCAAAGAACAAATATGGCAGATTGATACAATATGAATGATCATCATTGCCAAAACTGTCTCGACAAAGTCTGGTAACAAGTAAGTGACAGCATCGGTTCCCACTGATCGTATTATATGTACATAATATACACAAACAAATGGAGTGAATCCAAATTTTGAATTGGAAGTTTGAGTATAACATTTGAGACTTTTATGAGATATCTTCAACGGTATTTCAGATCGACCATAAGTTAGTGAACATTACGATTATAACGATTACGGGGAATAATACGAATTAACGAACGGGGTTGATCTGTTCCACTCTTTATCAGAACTTTTACTCGTTGACAAAGAAAGAATATATTGCCATTTTCGAAGGAAAACTTCAGCCTCAATTCATCAACAACTGAACCCAATCCACAAAGTCTGGTTCTAGTTCTGCATGAAATTACTTCGTTCAGTTCGATAGGACGACAGAACTTAAGAATGCGACAATTTTTGTTTTGTTTCAATTCACAACATGAAGATTCCTAATATGGTTTGTCAGCGTTCATTCGAAGTTCATTCGAAGTTCAACATTTATATTCCATAATCAGTGTTTCATCAATTGATACCTAAACTCTATCCGATATGGGTAGATACTACTTGATGATAATCACGACACATATTACCTCATTTCATACATATTTCTCTGCTCTTTACTGAATGATATTGAGAAGAGCTGATCTACCTCCTGATTCACTACGACTATCTCCACATCTCAAAACATATTCAATAACAAACTCACTTGATGATAACCTACAGGTACAGGCTTATATGTTACAATCATCGGCCGATCTTTCATATTTCATATGAAAAAAGATTACACGAACTTCGACTCGAATGCCGCGTTATTGGTATTGGAATGAGGTTATGGTATTGGAACCGAAACAGATGATTTCGATCAATACGACATCAACAACGCGCATGTGAATATCCGTAATACAATGTTGTCGTATTTCTCGTGGGATTTCTCCTTCTTCCGTCCGAATATTTTTCATTCTATATTGAACGAACATTCTCGATGTGAATAGGGTATCCGCAGGAGAATCAATGCCACTGCTAATCAGGAGAAGTACTGAAAATAAGAATCTCGGAACATTGAGTTTTGTGCTTGTCAACTGAACAACTGATATCGATTTTCAGGAAATTTAAAAAAGTTTCGATACCTCAAAAACAATCCTAATATCCTAGTGATATTTTGGTCTTGAGAATCTTGATCCTATCAGTCCTGCGAAGGATGACGTCGAGTTCTGAAAAAACCACGGAAAGGATGTGGTAGTAGGTCGAACATTATATAGGTTTTCCTTTCGTGTTGTCAATAGATGAGAAAAAAAATATTGGTGCATAACTCACCTGTGGTCAAGAAACTCTCCTTCACAAGATATAAAATGTGAATATCACAGAGACAAGGAGACTCTTTTAGGAATATGGAAACAACGGCTCAACATTTGTATATTCCTGTTTGAGCACCATATAATTTGTTCGATTTGTTAATCCAATTGCTATTACATGCGTATTGTTGGAGCAAGTGATGAGTGATACCACAATGATTTCACCAATTGTTCTCATTCAAAAAAAAAAATATGGTTAATAAAATTCAATACATCACAAGGCTTAAGATAACATATGTAATATTGATTCAGTGCTTATTTGAACATATCTCTCGTAGATATTACAGCAGCTGCCATGGTATAGCGAGTTGATGTTCTCAAATTCAGTTATGCAGTCTCTCAGAAATTATGAAAGATAGAAAGACAATCAAACAGGGTATGTCGCGATGAACATACAATGCCTTTATATCGAGAATCATTAAGAAAAATATGAGAATGTGGATGAACAATATGCTGTTTAATTCATTCAAAATATCTTCGACAATGCAGTGTTGCCGCTTCAACTAGGGAAGTAGTAGTAACTTTGATGTTTCAAATGGATAACAAAGTGTGTGATATGTGATCACTGAGGTGATGGGCCTAGTCGAGTCTGGGTTGCGTCATCAAAGGTTGGTGGAAAAAATATAGGTAGTTCATTCACTGAAAAAAAAAAAAAATAATAGCAATCAATTCAATCTTCGAATCTTCAGGTGACCGGAATACTGTCGAAACATTCGGATATTCTTGGAGTGTATCATTTGCTATCCACCGATTCCGAAGGGGTGATTTAGCAAGAGTTCGAGTGGTTTATCCATATACTACCCCTGGAATATCTACAGCTCAGATATAACAATAGGAATACCCAATCAGTAACATATTCGAAGAAATATTGATCATCTTGATACGGATGAGTCCCGTCCTGTGCAAACGGGTAATGGAAATGGGGATGTATCCGTACAAATGAATCAATCAATCCGAAAATCTTGCGTATGACATCTGAAGAGTTGTGAAGATATTTTCGACCCAGATGGGGCATCTTTTCTGTATCTCATTCACAATAATTTCGGAATCAAGTTCAAACGGTTCAGACTGACCGGGTTGAATCCGAGGCACATATTGGAGTATAGTATATAGAGTAAGTTACAGAAGGCAACGTATTCTAGCATGAGTCTTGAATTTGAGTGCTATACGGTCTCGTTAATTGGATGCATATTTTCATATATGATTCAATAATTATTAGGGGGAAATCCGGCGAAATAATCAGACTGGCAGGACTGGCAGTTGACAAAAATTTTACAGAATAATGCGGAAAGTTTAGTGAATTTGAAAGATGCTCAACATTTTCGTGAAATTAACCTTCCTATGAGTGGATTAATATGTCAGATAAATTTCAAGAGACAGCGTCTAGATTCTCTACATAATATTCCTGGAATTCCGTTGAATACAGGATATACTTCCACCATTCCTGACATTTTTGTCGACATCTGCAGTAGTTTTACTACTCATTTTGTTACCATTTCTATATCTCATGGTTTGGAAACTCTCAATGAATTATTATTGCTTCGTTATCAGTCTCAATAGCTGATGTCTGGACTATAAAAACAATAGCTACCTACACGGTGGCCCAATGAGAACGAAACAAGGTATGCATTTTACTGAGAGATCAAGGAACTGACATTGAAATGAATGATTCTTAATGTAATGTTGAATAGGACAGGATTTATAAAAAAAAAACACATAAGGCACTTCTTAGATGAACATCGTTCTAACTACAAAATGAGAAATAGTGATGAAAGGAAAAAAAGCGTTATTGTACATCACTTGCCGATTATTTTCATAAACGTGTTTTCTCGAGAACTACTGCATGGAATTCCAAAAACACGGAAGCGTTGGTGTGAGATTTCGAAGATCTTCAAAATGATGTATCACTTGACCCCCTATTCCATTTGAGATTCAAGGGTTGGAGCTCACCCCTTCGAGGGGTTTGGAGTGAAAACGTTGAAAACATGCGCAAAATATTTCCTCTTCGAGATAAAAATCGACCAGTTCGAGCGTTTTTTTCTTCTGAGAACTATTACTATGTCGAATCGCCCTTGTTTCGTTCTCATTGGGCTACCCAGTATATAAGTACCTGATATTTGATTATTTGATTGATTTTGCAGCTCAAATTTCCAGGTTATTCTCCCTCTTCCTGCTTTGTTTAACATAGATCGCAGGAGCGATGTTTGATTTGTCAATTATTCAATACATACTGGCAAAACGATCTCTGTAAAACCCAAAACAAAATAACTAGAAAATCGTGTATCAATGGAGCTCATCAATACACGAAGAATCATGCATCAATGAGACAATTGAAGTGCCCAAAACAGACGAATTCATTTTCCTGTAGTTTATAACGAAAAAAGGCGATTTCTCACTGATAGTGCATGGATTTTTTTCAGAGCCTTCCGTACTCCGAAGCCATGAACAAGACCCTGGTGTTCGCCATCTTTGATTTCGACCGATTCTCCAAGCACGATCAGATCGGGGAAGTGAAGGTGCCCTTGTGCACTGTGGACCTGGCGCAAACGATCGAGGAATGGCGGGAGCTACAGAGTGTTGAAGGAGAAGGTGGTCAGGTGATATCATAGTTCTTTCTCTTTTTTTCTCGAACGAGAGTTCTTTTTCGATAGAACTCAGTCCGGTCTTTGCTTCAATCGGAGATTTGTGGTCGTGAGGAATGAACTGTGTGATAAATCATACATATACATATGCATTGTTGAGAATGATTATTCAGCCTGATGCCTATCACTGTGGATTTGGTATCCTTTCTGTATATGAAGAGGTTTTGCGTCGAATCTGTCGGGCCAATCAGATATCAAATCTCCGCCTCATACCAGTAGATTGATTTTTCCAAAATTGTGAGTATCAATATAATATTTTGCTAATGGAATGAAGGTGTCATTACAGAATTAGTGATCTGTTTTTGATATTTTGTTGGAATTCATCTGGCACCCACTATGAGTGGAAACGCTTTCTTGATACAAAATCTAAATTTCATTAGTCTGATGATGTTTGCGTGAAAACTATTCATTTATTTATCTAATGTTCAAGGTCATCCAACAGATAAACCATGAAGATGTTCGTCCTATAGGAGGATAACACAAAATTATATAATCTTGTAAACATATAACGAGTTATAAACTATTCTAACTTATAGCCTACTGAAATGGAGTTACATACTTCAATCATTCAGGGAGCGATAAGAATGAAGTAGAAATGTTTTTAATTTTCTTCTGAAGATTGTAATGTTCAGCTGAAAAATATCAATATCTGAATGACATATAATATTATAAGCATTCATGCATCGAAAAATTGGTGAATTACTATTATAATTGGTTGAGTAAGAGGGTGGATGAAAAGTGAGTCTATTTCGAACAATCCTCGGATTACAATTCAATTTGAAATGACTGGTACATATATCAGAGTCTACAAGATTGTTGAAGATTCTATAAGAAAACAATATATCGACAAAATCGACAAAACTATGATATAAGACTCACTTTTCTCTTAAAATTTCAACACTCTTCAGCTCAATAACCAAGAATATTGGAACGAATGTTGATATGAGCTTTTGTCCTTGAAGTCACTCGAGGATTCACCGCTTTTATTATCAGCACTCGAATAATCAACACCCTGTATAGGCGCAAATGGGTATTCGACATACTGAAGCATAAGATCTCGAAAGCAAAGTCATCTTGCTTTGACTTCTCTCTGTCTTCTGATGATGCTCGTTCCATCAGCAAAGCTGTCTATGAATGAGCTTGTCGTGATAATTTCCAAGTAACATTATATCAGTTGCCATTTCGAAATATATTTGATGATGCTCAGTATTTCTTGAATTATAACATGGAGATCATGGGGAGAAATATATTTTTCGTGATGTATTATGCAATCATAAATCATTCCACATTGCAGGACATTATGCATGATATCTGAAAAAACGAGAGTAAGTATGCAACACAGATAAAATTTTCAATTTGAAAGTCGCCATTTATGTCAGTTCATTCCTCACTAGACACCACATTGTATATTTCACACCCCGTTCTGACCTTTGGATGCCTGCACAAATATAATAAGATTTTTTGCACTTTCTGCCACACAAAGTTGAATTGTCCTACAACATTCATCAACTCATAGAATCATTTCCTAGGGATGTTGACGCTCAACTAGTATACCTGTTTCGATGGAATATTTAAGCCATTTCAGAAAGAGAAAACTTGAAATCCCCTGAAATTCATACACATTTAACTTCAACTGGATAACCATATCCGAATGAATCGGAGGTTAATCTCACTTTCTTTTTTCAAATGGCACCATGTATTATGTTATTATCTGAAATCAGTTTCTGATTACTAATGTAAACTGCTTTCCCAACGATCTGTAGAACTTTGAGAAGAAGTTATTCAAAGAGGAGGAATTGAAAAATTTGTGTAAGCTGCGAAACCTAACCTAACCTAACCTAATCCAACCTAACCTAATTTTCTTCTCTCAATACTTGGATGGAAGAATTGTAACAGGTATACTGACATGAGATAGGAAATGAATTTGAGAATTTCCTTCTTGAAATGTTTCATATGAATGTTGTGAGATATAAAATTTGTAGATTTATCTGAAAAGTGCTTATTTTCAGAATATTTTACTATTTTGACTATCAGTAGTGTTTGCTCTCATTTCAATACAAAAACTATCTCCAGTTTCTTGATATATTTCAGAGTACAGTAGAAATCTGATGATAATTCTCGATGTCTAACCGGAATTACTACATTTTGAAGAGATGACTTGAGTTCATGGTTCATCATTCCTCACGATTCTGACGATTCCGTACAAATTTTTTTGCTGAATATTATTGAAATCTTCACATTTGAGAACATAGTATGAAATTTTCCGATCATAAAATTCGCAGCATATCATTTTCTAGTGACTTGTTACGGTTGACTGTGTTTTTGAAGGAAGGATCATCCATACAACTCTACTGTTGTCGATAATGCGAAAGGTCAACCGTAGAATGCATGAGACATAAAAACGCATTGCTCTGCAGAACACAACTTTTGAATCTACTAACTGATAACACCCCATATACTACGAACTGAGAGTAGAGTTCAAAGAGTATGGCTACGTAACATCACAAGGGAGATATTTGAGATGAGATGATAGAAAATGTCGAAATGTTTTGACGCAATAGTTGAACGTTTGTGAATATTCTTCTGGATATTATGTTTCACTTTCTAGTATTCTCAATGAGAAATTCGATATATTGTTCACGAATATAGAGTGTCAATTCCAATTATTCCAAAATTCATTATCTTCAAACTCAAAAAAAATGCTGTGCTGAAATTTTACCACTGCATCTATTCAGGATCGAGTTCCTTTTGTCAAGATGAGAGCAAGTTATTGACCTTAGTTCGGAAATCGCATTTTTCAAAGTGTAGTAGTAGATATTGGATCGAGAGAATGCTCAATTTCTATTCCGTTTCGAATATAATTTCTATGTTTGAAACATGAGTTGATATTTCGCCTCCACCCCTTCGAAATCATATTCGTGAAGAATCTCGATTGTTTTGGGCAGAGGCATCAAAAAACAAATTGAATTTGAATAGCTTGATTTTCCATTGAATTGATTTACCAACGAAATAGGACAAGGAAGGTTTCGGAGCACAATTCGAATAATTGAGAATATCACAGAAATCTGTTCAAGGTCAGGGCAACCCTCTATCCGTTGAGTTGAATCTTATCGATTCCAAAGTTATCTACCTTTTAATTTTCCATGTTTTGACGAGAGAAACTACTTTCCTGGAAGGATGCTATCTGAGTTTGTCCATTTGTTCCAATCAGAACAAGAGTATCTGGGAGAAATTATGAAAATATATGGGGTGTTAGATTTCCGTAAATACTGTCACCTATTATAGGTGAATCGTTTCACAAGAAGATCCGAATGAGTACTCAGAACTGTTGAGAGTTTGAAGCAAGAGAGTGCATTGACTGATTTGAAATGTCATTATCACGAAAAATTTGTCTGTTCATAGAATTTGTAAGTTATTTGGTGCTTCATGATTCAGAACATTTTGACATTCATTCAGTCAACATCCGTTATGGATCGATGTATCATATCAATCAACAGGATGATAATTCATCGAGACATTGGGAAAATTAGGTACTGAAAAAGGTTTCTGCTGTACTGTGAGGTGATGAACAGTTTGAAATGTTGATACTCATACCGACCGAAGCAAAGTTGATCGAGACTAACTACACGAAACTCATTGAGTGATTGACAAATGTATTGAAGTAAAATTGTTTTTTCTCTTTTTCCTCGAAAATTTCTCTGCTCTGCTTTTGGTTATGGCTGTGTAATGGTTCGTGTTTCGCCGGCGCTCAAAAATGCATGACACGCTTCCAAAAATGATCAAATTCTTCACGTAAGTATTATTCATCATTATACATTTATCTTACCTGGTAATATCCCAACGAGAAGTGTAGCTCGAGTGATTTGCCATGGTACTTTCCATGCTCATTACATGAAAAAGGAAAAATATATGCATATAATTCCTGTTTCATTCATTCATTCATCTTCCTTCATTGATAAATTTGCATTTTGGAAACCCAACAGCAATTACAATCAATTTCCAGTAATGAGTTATCCTAACTAACAAAATATAATCAACATCGCAAATTCGTGCTGATACAAATAATGAGATACAAATTTTGTATGAAAATAATCGGCTAGTGATGTAAAGTAACGCTTTTTTCCTTTTCATCACTATTTCTCATTTTGTAGTCAGTGAAAAGAGCCTTATATGTTTTTTTTTCAAATCATGTCCTTTCCAATATCAAATGACGGATCATTCATTTCGATGTGAGTTCCTTGACCTCTCAGTGAAATGCTTACGTTGTTCCGTTTTGATTGGGCCACCCTGTATATCGTGCGTTGTTTCATTATTTTTCTGCGGAGCCATTACAGAAACCGTATCAATGCTCACATTGCATCAAGAATAATTCTAGATCTACAATTTTCCTGATCAGGATACTATGGAAGTGTGGAAGGATGAGGATCAAGGATGAGTTCCATTGAATTTCGAGTTATTCGAATTATTCGATCTGTAACTTGAAATTCAGTGAAGTTATGAGATGAAATTGATATTCAGTGAAATTTGGAGAAATCTGATTGAATTCCTGCTATGCTCCAGTAGGATGCGTAAAGCATTCGAATTAAATCTTATACACTCTGTCCCAGCTAACTTGTCACCCCCTGTATCTCCAAGATCGTGAGAAAGTTGGAAATCGCTAAAACCCGTCGTTTTTTCAGGTTTGTTCAGGTTTCTTCAGGTAGTTTTATATGTATACATATATTTTTATTGAATTTAGAGAACTGTTTCCTGAGAGCTATGTTACGATAATATATCAACTGACGAAATCAAAACGGCATACCTTGTATCTTCTAATCTTGTGTTGAAGGCCAAAAGTGTAACGGGAAATTGTTCAAAATAATCAATTGGTCTTCAGCAATGAATTGAAAGAAACAAGGTGGTCTATTCAGAATTTCAAAAATTTATGCAATTTCCGATTGAATCTCAAGTTGCAAAACCTGTGGGGTTGGGTCTTATGTAAGTATTAACAAGGTTTCTGAGCAGATATCGAATTGCTCATTTTCCTCAATTCACCTTCTCAATATTGGGATATCACCAGGTTGAGTAATTATACTTTGACATAAACTGATCAGAACTCTAATACCAATATATATTTCATTCACCATACATATCTATACCTATATATATTTTAAGAGACTATCACCCATCTTAATCACTTATTTCAATTGCAATGGCAATACTATCGCTTCGATATACGTAATCGATGATGATCACATCATGGGAATGGGAAATGCGGGAAATTGCTATTTATCGAATCCTCCTCGCTCATTGATACGTTCGAATCGAGTTGGAAAAATTCATCAATAATCAGGAAAATATGAAATATTGCAATATTATTAAGCGTGTCAACAAAGTGACTCACAATATACTGTGAGTACCATATAGCATGGTACAACCAATACAAATTTCAGTTGAAATGTTGCTCAGAAAGATTTTGAAGAAATGAAACTTTTTTACATCTTTGAAGTAACAATTGATCGTTCATCAATGATCACAGGAAGGATCATTCGAATATCTGGACTGAGGGGTAGTTTTCAGGGATAATCAATCAGTTCTCACAATATCTCAGAAAATGTTCTGGGAATATAACTACATCAACGAGTGATCATTCGGAGGGTATCGAAATACGAGATACATGAGCATAGGAAGAAGTATGGGTCACCATATTGTGTGTAGCGTATGCGAATGTTCATGATGAACCTTTCCTGAGAACGACGCATCACCAAAATTTCAAATGAATTCAAATAGAGTTTTTCCGAATTTTTTTTTTTCTTCCGTCGCATATTGAGGGTAAGCCATCTGTAATGTCTCAGCGGTCGTAGTATCAGTTCGTCCTGAAAGAGGATAGATTATATGTTTTTTCAGGAATTTGAAATGCAGGATTAGGTTGAGTATTAGTTGTAGTGATCAAATTTGAAAGCAGTCTGAAGTTCGCGATAGAATTACAGTGAACGTTGGAATGATTGAACAAGCCTCTTTTCATTCGAATCTTTATTTAAATTCTTTATTTCGAAATTTCCTGCTGAATATGATATTGAACGGAGCACGACACGTACTATTGTTCGATTTTTCACAGGATCAACGAAGATTGTTTTCATTTGAATAGACATCAGTACCAGATGGTCTGCAATCATTGATTAGCATATGATTCTTATCATTTTGGGATGAACGCATTCTGACGCAAATTCTGTCGCATATATAATGACAGAGTTTCCCCATACTGGTGACGATAAATATTAATTTTTTTTTTCCAAATTCAATCCATTTCTCTATGATTCAGTGAAGAATAGACACTTCAAATTTCAAATCGACCTTTTTATTTTTTTTTTTTCGAAAAATGAGTTGATCAATGATTTTGGCTTCTGATTGTATATGATTGATCGAGTTCGATATGCACAAGAACTAGGAAGTTAACAATCGGAATGGGTAAACACCTCGATCATTGATACTTATTGGCAGGAAGGATATGGTAATTTCGGATATATATTTCCAAACGGAAAGTAGAATAACCTCTTGATAGTGCAAAGCATTACTGAAGGCCTACCCATCATGCATTCCTCAATCTGTGAACTCTCTCATGTCTGCTAACTATACTCACCCCAACACTACTTCTGATTTCTACCTTTTGTTTATCGATAGTCCACACACTCTCACCTCAAATCCTGAATTTCTGCATATGCATGATTCCATATTTTGGCGATGCATTTGGCTGATCTACTTGTTTTCCGATCATTTTGATATTTCCAAATTATTAATGATATTGAATACGTCGACCAGTAACAATAAGTTTATGACTACTGAGCATGCCAGTACACCTAGTTAGTAATATAACGAAGCACAGTACTACTGTAGAATTAGCCCTTACTTAGAATTTTTCCACTTCTTGTGTTACAGTTGTGGCGTTCGTATTCTCATTCTCCTTTACCAGTTGATTTATGTCGATGAGGGGAATACTTTTTATCCCCCCCAACTCTCGACTCTCACCATCTATTCTGAGACTCCTCTGTATATTTTAGGCGGGTTGAGATTTTTTCAACAGTGGAATAGTATGAACATTCAGCTCAGAAAAATAACTCAAGCGAATCCAGTTATTGCGAATAAATGTTGTTTGTTTACGAATGTTACATATCGTGAGCATATCTCATTCATTTGGAATAATCCATATCGGACAGTCGAAGATATCAGAAGAAATTCGTTGGATATTCAGGCTTGAAATCAACTGAAATCGTAATAATATCATCGCAAACATCTATCTGAGGTACTTTGGAGGGTTTTCGTTATATCATTACATAATTCACTCTAGGTATATTTCATCTAGGTATTTTCTCACAAAGAGAGATCATCCTCGAGACTCAAGACGAAGCATTGCTGATGATGTCTAGCTGCAGTGAACTAGACATAATCATGATAGGAATTTCGAGAACAATTTACATGTTCCAGGTCTTGTTCTGAATTCATCATCTGGCCAGACTTGATTCTGATGATGATATTCTAGATACAGATTCTGAATTGAATGACATGTACTGATTCATGCCACTCACAAATTCTGCAAATTCTGCGAATTTATAAGTACATACTATCAGTTATGGCATATTTGTTTTGGTCACTTGTGTGATCAATCTTTGAAGCAGTGCCCCGAGAAGAATGATATCAATGGAGAAAGATTTGCCATGTGGAATTCGGTTCTACCACAAGAAAAAATGCATCTATCCAAGAACTTGAAGAAAACGAGCAAGATGTCCTTGGATTAATCCACTCAAAAATCACTCATTTAACCTACCTAGCTGGAAGGATTGATAAATCAAAAGAACATGAAGCAATATCGAACATAAAATCGAAGAAAGAAATTCTGAATTAATTTCGTGCATAAACTTATTCACTAATTTTAACGTATGTAAAGTTTTTTGTACATGTGCCTGATGAGAACAGAATGATGCTAACGTTGGAAATTACAGGAGTTGGCAAAAATTTCAAGAGGGGCCTCCTCAATGATCAGATGAGTTAGTCCCAAAAGTATTCAGATGAAGATACACATGATGACAGATGACGAAAGGTCATCGATAGTCAACACGCAACAATTTTTTTTTAACGAAGAATCTATCAATCAAATGTGCTTCGAAGAATCTTCTTCGGGTAGGGATGTCGATAATTAGAGAATGTTGAATCTCTAAGTGGTCATCTTTATTTGTAGCAGAGTGAGTGTAACTTGATCACTATCAGTTGGGACTGATGAACAATGCAAACCAACAGTTGTATTGGTGTATTGAAATAGCTCATTATCACACGAAACATGGTGCATTGTTGATGAGGCCTATTGAAGTGCTAAAGACGTTCCTATATATCCCAGCTGAGGAATATATGAAGAGCAAGTGGGTCTGCCAAGAAAATCTCAGTTGACGAACGTGTTTGTAGCAGTAAGGCTCGTTACGTTACAAAAGACTATTTTCAAATCACAAGAATGTATTGTAAATATACATTCTCCAACCAAGTGAGTCATCATTGAACTCAAGAACTGTAGTTCACGCCACAAGAACTTGGTTTCAAATATTCGAAGAATGAATCCTGTACGGATTCCAAAATGGAAACAAAATATGAAAATGAATTACAGAAAACAGATTATTCATCATTTCCTTGGAAAGAGAAGAAGGTTAACAATGGAATGAAGAGAAGTAGGAGTAGAGCGGAGTGCCAGACGACCAGAGCATCCAGATTGAATCCTTTCCAAAAAAATTCCATTCGAATATGAAAGGAGAACAGGTTGAGAACTATATATGTATAAGAGATAGAAGAAGATTGAAAAGAGGTAGAACTGTATTGACAACATGTGGAGGAACTATAGAGGAGTTGGTTTCCTAAGGAGCAGAACCTCTTTCTGTATCCACAAATTTGTGCATTACCATTTTGTTCACAAATCTATGGATTCTATTGATATATACAGGGTGAATCGGAGAGTGAGTTTCATTCAACAGGGTATATATCTCGTCAAAATGAGTTATTCGGCCAAAAATTGTTCGCATAAAAATTCAAAACAACGGAGGCGTAGATATTCAAAGAAATAGAATTTATTACAGGAAATATGTTGAGAAATATCACAAAAATTGTTCAAAATCATTCTCATTTGTCTGATTTCCTCATACTGTTGCTCGGCGAATTCAAGACGCAGTTCAAGCTTTTGGATTTGGAACTCTTCCGAAGTATTCATTACTGATGTGTGAAGCGGCTTTTTTTTTCAGAACATTCCAACAGGATGTTTCGTAGTCTCCTTCAAACCCTGTACCTGTACCTTCGTCATTTTGAATTCCTCATGCAAACAATTTTTGACACAACAACTTATTTTGGCGAGATATATATAATCTTTAAAAAAACTTTCTTTCAAATTCACCCTGTATATCAATAGAGGGTGTTTGTGATATGTGTTGTATTGAAAATATACCTCATACTTTCGAGTAACGTGATATTCTCCCCCAGGTTTGTAACCACCTTAGACTCTTCTACAAAGTTCCCAGAATCTATTTTTTTTTTGTACAATCAACAAAATAATGAAAGTACTATCTTCAGCGCTTCCACCAAATATCCGAATGAGCCTTCGCCATAATATGTGGCAGTGAAATGTAAAGTATTGTTCATTTTTCAGCTTTTGATGGGATTTTCTCTCCTCGTTTCTAAAAAATAGAGTAGAAGTTATTAAAAATTATTGCAATATATTTGTAGTAAGGACAGATTTAGGATCTGTCCCAAAATGTCACTGCGCTTGAAATTAAACCTTAAGATACCTAAAAGAGAAATTCTCTATTGGTCAGTGACACCTTGTTTTTGAAAAAATTTGGAAATAAAAATATATTCTATAAGAATAAAACCTCTACTCATCTTGGTGGACGTTTCGGGAACGAATCTGCTTCCGTTCTCAACACAATTGAAATATTTTTCTTCGTAAACTTTTTTCGATGTTCCCGATTTTGACACTGAAAAGTGACAATTTGGCAGACGGAGGAATTCTGGTTACAAGGTGTTTTCATTAATTGATATCGAATTTTCTATTTTCATATTCAAGTTTCAGAAGTGGATGCCAATGAAACTTGAATATGAAAATAGAAAATTCGATATCAATTAATGAAAACACCTTGTAACCAGAATTCCTCCGTCTGCCAAATTGTCACTTTTCAGTGTCAAAATCGGAAACATCGAAAAAAGTTTACGAAGAAAAATATTTCAATTGTGTTGAGAACGGAAGCAGATTCGTTCCCGAAACGTCCACCAAGATAAGTAGAGGTTTTATTATTATTAAATATATTTGTATCTCCGAATTTTTTCAAAAACAAGGTGTCACTGACCAATAGAGAATTTCTCTTTTAGTTATCTTAAGGTTTAATTTCAAGCGCAGTGACATTTTGGGACAGATCCTAAATCTGTCCTTACTACAAATATATTGCAATAATTTTTAATAACTTCTACTCTATTTTTTAGAAACGAGGAGAGAAAATCCCATCAAAAGCTGAAAAATGAATGTACCACCTCCTCGAAGAACTTACAGACAGTATTTAGTAAAGTATTGTATTTCAATTTATATGTATACGAACACTTATATGAAGATCGTTTTTGTACCCATCCCTCTCTCTCTCTCTCTGAAGAAATTTGATGAAGGAAGAAAGTGTCCTCAAAATATGAGTGAAAAATTGAAAATCAAGTTTCTCCTTGGTTTGATGCATTTAAAACACTCTTAGATACCAAAAAATAGTTGTAGACTTCACTAGAAATTGTTAATCTAGTCTAAGAGATTCTGCTACGAGGTATCTCACATTATCAACCACCATTTCATTGTGGATGAATATATTTGTCTGAAATTCTGGCATCGTATAGAAATGAAAGGCATTTGGAATAGGCTATAACTCGACCATTCCATTCGCGATTTTTTTCTAAAATGGCACCATGTCTCCATTTTGGAATTCAATTTATCAGATTAAATTCAGAAAGTCGTACCTTCCTCTATGTGTGGACGTTTTGGGAGAAAATTTGCTCCCGTTTTCAACACAATGAATCAATAATGCTCCTCTTTGTGAAGTTGGAGTGTTCGTGTTTGACTCCATTACAAATATATTGGGATGATTCTAATAATTTTTCTGAATAATGAACTACCTCCTCGAATGAATCATAGACGGTATATCTCATTGAAACTTTCGAGTCGTAATGTCTACAATCTTCTGAAATTGAACCATACTGCTTTGTATGAATTTATTCGGCATTATTAATTCCTGAAGTGTCCAGACTTGAACGAATGACGTGAATAGATTCTCAACTTCTCTTTTAAATTCAAGAAAAAATGGTGAGATGATGAGAAGCGATGTGATGTTGTATTATCACCACTAGAAGACCATCACTATTTATTCAATTCTCACTACTATGTTCCAGGAAAACAAGTTGGGAGATATTTGCTTCTCTTTGCGATACGTACCAACTGCTGGAAAATTGACAGTCGTGATTCTGGAGGCCAAGAATTTGAAGAAGATGGACGTAGGAGGATTATCTGGTGAGACATTCAATCTTCATTTACTTCCTGATGATATTTTCATCACGACTAATGACTAACTGAGATAAAATCAATATCTTCATATCTTCAATATACGTGACAATAAGATAGTTTCACAACTCGATAATAGAGGGGTACCTGATCGAGACATTCTTTCGATTTTCCCGAAAGGTGGCTCACGTTACTATTTTTTCATAGGTACATCCAGACGAGACTTGAAATTGATATTTTGGTGGCCTTTAACAAGTTGAAATTCATTTTGGAATCATTATTGAAGATTTTTTTTTCTTTCTTCAGCTTTTTCTCTCCTCGTTTCTGAGCAATGGAGGAGAAGTTATTGAAAATTATTTCAATATATTTGTAGCAATGACAGCTTTTGTGATCTGGTGGACGTTTCGGAAACAAATGTGCTCCCGTTCTGGAAACAATTGAAACACTTTTCCTCGTATAATTTTCCAACGTGCAGTTGGTTTTGACACTGAAACAACGAGTTGTTTCTAATTGTAACCAGAATTCTTGAATTCTATCTCTCGGTGACAAATGAGATATGAATAGTTGTGTTAGCTTCAATGTATCGATATCATCCATTTCATGAGGATATGATTCTTTTCCAGATCCTTATGTGAAGATTGCTCTGATGCAGAACGGCAAGAGACTCAAGAAGAAGAAGACCAGCATCAAGAAATGCACACTGAATCCTTATTACAATGAATCGTTTACATTTGAGGTACCATTCGAACAAATACAGGTTAGTTTCACCTCAAAGAATATCTCACTATTTTTAGTGAAAGAATACTGAATAGTACAATTTGAAATCAGAAATGAGAACACCATATTCTTGGATACTAAACATTCCAAAAACCTTCACAACAAGAAGAAGTATACCAGAATCGATTGAATAATAGCGATGTTATAAGGGTAGTAATTCTGAAGATACTATAAATTGATAGCCACTGAGAATTCAGACGTTATTGTTTAGTAAGTGAATATCTAGGTGACCGTTTGTTAGGTTCCCTAGGATTTTTGTACAAGGTGATCTGAAAACATGGTGGATTCGAAAATTTTATCGCCAATGATGCCACATAATCAGTTTTTTTCAACTCTTAGCTAATTGATTGAAACATCATGTAATATTTTCATTTCCAGTAAGAACAGATATATCTGATTTCCAGTATCTTGGTTTGCCGTTGAATTTAAAATATCGTACCCTATGATTTCGAGAGAATTTGTTAGTGAGATCGGTAGTGGGGATTTTCAATATGGAGAACACATCAGTTCCAATTAATTTTGATCATGAGGTTCTATTCCATTCCTGTTCTTGAGAAATCTCTGTTCTTATAGGAGAGAATAATAACAAGATTCATCAATGAATTTTCTGAAAGATTCACTTTGAAATTTCATGAGGATATGCAGGGTCTGTCATTTGAGTATAACAAAGTTGACCATAAATGTTTTGAAGTCACCTCGTACAAAAATTCGAAAAAATCTCTCATACAGTTACCCCGATATTCATTTGAATCCACACTTTTGTCCATCACTGTATATATAACTAGTCGATGCGTCATCTTGACATCACCGCTTCATAGATATCGAATTGATTTCCAGAAAGTCAACTTGGTAGTGACCGTAGTCGATTACGACCGAATTGGCACATCGGAACCGATCGGAAAAGTAGTCTTGGGATACAACGCCTCTGGAACCGAGTTACGCCACTGGTCTGACATGTTGGCCTCGCCGCGCAGGCCGATTGCACAGTGGCACACGTTGAAGGAACCTGATGATGATAAGAAGGACTAAGGAAGAAACGTCGCTTACAACGCTGAATTAATGTAATGTAGAAGGTGATGATTTTTTTCCTACTCGACCTCCAGTGAATAACTTTGTACTATTTGGATTTCAACGTTCCTTTTCAGTTTGTTGAACTGACGTATTTTTATTTTTTTTTTCGAATAAAAGAGCTTCAACTTGAAGACCAAAAAAGTTGAGGGTACATTTATGCCACGAATGTGGCTGAGAAATTCATCTTGATAAATTATACTAAATTATTATTCTCCTTACTCAAAACTCACTAGTTGGTAGATCTTCTGCATTTCCAAAAACGTTGAAGTTATTGCGAAGAAATGGATTTCAAAATTTCCAAATCGTGACCCTGTCTCTTTCTTTATCAATATTTCATTGGATCAAGTTGGTTCAAGTCGCAATATTTACAAGCTAGAAATCTACTTCAGAACTGAGTAGTACTTTAGTCCAATTACTCGGGGAATGCCCTGTATGATAAGGAGTGGAATCCTCTATTGTATTATTTATTCATGAAATCCAAATAGAAAGAGAGATCTAACTCCTTGCGTTGATTACTTTGAAATATAAACGGGCTATTTTCCGAATTATATTTATGCGAAAGAGAAATATTGTTTTCAAATGGAAACATTGTGGACTCTAATAACGGATTCGTATAACCTGGCATCTCATAAAATCCTGTTTCATTTCTTGTGTGATGACTTGAAGCAACTTTATTCTTTACTCAGGCATCAACACTTGTTTCGGTAGACCATACTGAGATATATCCACATCGGAATGTTGTGTTTCCAATTGGGAACAATGTGTAATTCAGAGTGAAATTTCTTTGCGGAATGTGATTTTCCTGGTAACCAACTTTGCGAAATCCAAAGTTGCTTCTTGTGTTTCAATTTTTTTGTCTGTTGACTGAACAATACTATGCATTTGTAGTGTATGTGTTGAGCATTCTTTTCGCAACTTCAGAGGGCAATTATCAGTACTGAGGTCTGTCACTAATTGCAATCGACTGACACGACTCATCCGTGCTCATGCTCAAACGACATGAAAACATCCACACCCTCCTAAAGTGGTTTCATTGTACACTATTCTGCTCCATCGTGGAGATTTTCGCGTGTAGAAATTGAAATTTGAGATTTTTGGAATTACCCTCTGTGGAAATTTTGGATGCCCTGTTGAGTTGACGCTTGTTGAAATAAATCGTGTTATCATCGTGAAAGCTCTCAAGAAAATATTGTTTTTTGCTTCTGTGTAACTACAAGTGAGGTTCATCCGATAGGTAGAAGATCTGATGTATTAAGTTCTATTGACGAGTTTGTATTCAACTGTTTGTGACGATTTGTAGATTTCAATATGATTCTATGAATATTTCCTTTCTACTCATCGGACTGCTACGTATCGGTTTCATAAATATTCGACATGTTCTTCATGTGTTTCGAAAGAGGAACTATTATGATGGTACATTTCGTTGGATATTATCATTAGTATCATCATTGTTATTTTGTCACTGCAAATATTGTGAGGAAGCTCACTGTCTGATTATTGCGTTTTCGCCTATTCATCCATGATCCTGTTATATTTTTCATTGTGAATTCACATCATTCACAGTTGTCGGTTTTTATTCATCAAAGATTTGACTTCATTTTCCAGTCTCTTTTTTTATCTGATTGCAACTGAAAGAATGTTAGTATTCGAATATAAACCATCTTCACTTTTGCAGGTTTGCTCTTCATATTATGGAATCCTTTGGAGATAACCTTTCGGAGATGCGAAACATATTAGCTACATAGATGTTATGATATTTCTCGTTTTGTGTTTTTCCAAATCTGTTGGGATCTATGAACCTCTGATCAACCATTGTTCACTGTTTTATTATTCATTATCATCCCAGGTATTGTTATGTTTTCACTTTGAACATTCACTAGAACGATAATCATACATTTGCTTGAGATCATGGTGTATGTGTATATCTATGTATAGATATGCTCCAACGAATCTCGCTTTGGAGAAAACTCCGTATTCAGATTCACGATTAACTAAGCTGGATTTGTTTGCTGTTGAAAATGAAATTCGAAATTGGAGAAAAAATTTTCTACCATATTTTAGAGTAGCCAAATATGATGATGTTTTGTGTGAGAGTGTTATCTGAAGTTGAAAATATATTTAGGAGGCTAGAAGTATTCAGACAATATCCCAAAATTCAGCACTTAGGTTGAAGTATTCAATATCGATCATAGGTGATTCGATTGAACAGCACAAAAATAGTTGTTGGCATGAGATATCACGAATACTTATTTGATGAACAATAATATCTGGTCTTATGAACTACGAAATTCGACATCACTACTAGATGTGTGACAGATTTCATATAATCATTAGTTTATTTTCAGTAGAATAAAGGTGCATTTCGGAATACGAATTGAACGTGTTGAAAAGTGAGGAATTTCAAATGAACAGACAAAATTCTTATGTAGTTATTATATGGAATCAGTGATAGGTTCAAGAACTGGACACCAGACATTTTCTCTTCCAACAAAAAATATGAATACCAGGATGGAGTTGACAACACTTTGTTGGGTTGTTGATTCCAACGAATAATGTTATATTTGAGTTGAAATTGTTGCTACAGAACTAGATGATGAGGGATGATGGAAAATCACCATATCAAAAAAGTTCAACTGTCCCACTGGTCAACATTGTTCTCAGAATATCAGATAGATATGGGAAAGTTTTTCATCATCAGTACCCACAAGTTGAAGTTCTCCACTTTTTGATTCGATATGAATAGAATCCGACCAATTTTATGAACATGATAGTTATTCGCAGCTGATTCATTTTCTATCAATTCATCTCAGAACACGTACAGTGAAATGAAGGTGTTCGTGGACTTAATGTTTCTAGTTTCTCCCTTATCTTTCTACTGAATGAAAATGATTCAGCTCACGACGAAATACAGGAATTCAAATCCTCTGTATATATTTGATTGGACTCATTCCAAAATGTAGTACTCCGTTGATATTGATATTATCTTCCTTCTTTCATCTGTCTTCCTGAAAATACATTGCAGATGAGTCTTGCTTTCTCCCAGGAAGATTAGAAGAGGAAACTGCAAGTTTTTTCATTGAATACAGTCCCTTTGTATATAGCTATAAATAAAATGTTGAATTGTTGTGTAACATACATGAAATGTAATTATTTTGAAACGTTAGTGAATTATATATGGAGTTCCTCCACTCCCTATCTAATGAACTTTCTGTGTGTATTATAGATTGTTGTGGCTCTTTTCGGTAACTGCATTGTCTTAGGAACATTATTGAGTCTTCAATCACTTATGAAAAACGCTGAAGAGATCTAGAGATGAATAGTTATTTGGAAGTAAAAATCTCAGTACTATCGAGGTTGAGGACGTAGTTATGAACGTAGAAAATTTTTTGGCTTCATGAAACCATTGAATATCAGGACATACAGGGTGTCTCGAGATATACTGACAAACTTTGAGGGATGATAGGGGACATCAAAACAAGAATTTTTGTTTCTATAAACATATGTCCGCAAAAAAAAAACTATTTGAATCATAAGAAACTAATTGGAGGAGTTTTCTTACTCGGGTTCTCATTCAGTTGACCACCAGATGCAAAGAAATTTCCTTTTCACAAACATTTCGGACAATTATTGTGAAGTAAAATTTATGCTGGGCAGTTTTCTTACGGTACAGCCCAAACGGCTCATTTGCGGACATATGTAACAAACAAACAAACAAGCAAAAATCCTTGTTTTGATGTCCTTGAAGTTGGTCGGTATGTTTTCGGGAAGCCCTGTATAATGTACAGACCATTCGAGAAGTGAGTACTTAGATAACTATTCGATGGCTTCAGGGTTTCGAAATTATCATGATGGTACTGTAGATTGCAATGTTTTGGATACAGAAAATCAAGATTACAAATATATAAGCAAGATGGAATTCTCGAGGGTATGTACAAAATGTCTCGCATGATGTTTGCTTCCAACCTATCTCATCTGTTATAGTTGAATATAGCAATCCAGGA
The DNA here is from genome assembly GCA_963576655.1 of Gastrophysa polygoni. NCBI lineage: Eukaryota > Metazoa > Arthropoda > Insecta > Coleoptera > Chrysomelidae > Gastrophysa > Gastrophysa polygoni. The sequence goes on along the minus strand of OY755083.1, from coordinate 4,022,247 downwards.
ACAGTTCGTGTTTGAAACAACATCTGTTGGTCACTTCCACTGATAATTTCACTATTCTCTTTGGTATCATTCATATTGATATACCTATCAATTCATTCGGAAGTTTTCAAAATTTTCTCCTACAGTTATCAGAGGGTTCCCATATGAAGAACCTCTGTTTGATTCTTTCGTCAGAAGCGTATTTAGTTGTCGGTGACATGAGACATAATAATTCTTTTCTGTTACCAAAAGAATACAACTGTTCACATCAAGAAAAACTAGCATCCTGTACATCTTGTATCTGTTCGTATTCCCATATTACTGAAAATGATTGAAAATCACCTGCTTAGTATAGAATGGCGATATCGCAAAGATTGATATTTGTGAAAAGGTAGGAAGAGCTGAGTAACTGTATATTCGAGCTGAAATTCGTCATTCCTGATGGTCTTGACAAAAATAATAATAAAATAATAATAAAAAAGTAGAAATAAATCTATAGTTGGAAAGGTTAGTTAGTTATCACATTGCTATGGAAAATACTGTGTTTTTGAATATGGAACATCGTGAATTGTCGTTCTTTTTGATAACGAAGAACGTTTCCAACCACCATTTGAATTTCTGAAAACTCAAGTCTATTGATCTGATCATTCTAAATTCGAGCTATCATGGAAACTTCGAAAGCTAGACACATTCAGCTATATTGAAACTCAATTCCAGGTAGTGATATCTATCTGCTATCGTATTGAATATAGCAATATTCGAAATTCATCCGTAATTCGTGGATGTTTAGTGCAAAATGTTTTCAAATAGGAAACTCATTTCTCTGTTACCAAATTGATGATGAATTCATGTTCACAGCACAGATGAATCGGCATAATTCAGTTCGAATATACCGATAGAAGATGTGGATGTATCGATAATAATATTTGTAGTCTTTAGTTGGAGACAAGACTCTTATAATCCTGATATATGAATGGCTTCACCTGATCCTATAGCTGATAGCACTTTATTACTAAAAAGTTTATTTCTAAATGTTATAATCAGAACAATAAATCATTATCATCCATAATCATCATAAAAGTACTGTGAGATCTATAGTAAATAAAATGTGGAAACATGAATGCCATTGTTGAGTAGATAAATAAATCATATCACTTGTCCTGTTGATACCTCAATCGTTCATACCAAGCACATTCATTTATCTCGACCCCTCATCCTATGAACATCGGCAGGAATTAAGTTTGTATCCTTCACGAACATACGAGAGGCAGTATGAGGGTGTTAAAAAACTATGGGATCAAACTTCTAGGGGTGATTCAGTGCAACAGTAGAAAATATTTGAGTAGTGGGTCCCATGTCCGGAAAAGTGTCACTACGGCCTTAAAACGCGTTGAAATTTAGAAAGACGATGAATTGCCTAGATAGGATTCCGCTGAAATCATGTGAGACGTTTAAATCGGTGTATTCAGGTTGGACGAAGACATTCTGAACAATTGTTGTGATGATATCATGTACGGAAGGCAAAAATTAAATGCATCAAATCCTGTTTAGGCAATTCATCGTCTTTCTAAATTTTAACGCGTCTTAGGGCCGTAGTGACACTTTTCACATGGGACTCACAACTCTAAATGTTTTCTACTGTTGCACTGACTAACCCCTAGAAATTTGATACCATCGTTCTGTAACACCCTGTGGATATTTATGCAGTGCGTCATTAGGTCAGTCATAGTGCCGAGAAAAAAAATCGGTGAAGTTGGTGGATACATTTATCTTGGCCTACTAGGACTGTACTGGAAGTTCTCTTATATCTCTAGAACTGATGGTCTCATTGCTTAGAAGGAAATTACAAAAAAATAAACTCATTGAATCTTGCACACAAAATTTCGGAGACATTTCTTCTCGTTCATAATATCCTTTCGGTTATACACTGTAAAATACGTGAATGATTCAATCATTTGATGATCACTAATCATTGTCATTTATATTATCATTTAATGATCATTATAATATGAATATAATCATTTGATGATCATCATCATTTTCCTGAGCTGATTCCTGAGAATGGAAATCTGCAGGGCAATGATCACCATTATCTCTCTTCAGCAACAACCACGAAGGAGTGTTCTTTCTCGAAATCCTTTTAGGTATCACATTGGGTATTTTTTATCTTCTGTTGACACCACGAAAAGGAAACCTATAATGTTCGAGGAACATCGTGTTAGCCAGCGGTGAAATTTTAGGAGAGAAGGAAGGTGTTGGAATCTATCTTGGAAGTTTGGAGGTTGCAAGCATCAGGAAATACTTCACTGGGCAAAGAATTCCACAACTTTGCCGTTCTATTGATGAATGATGCTTGGTATAGCGATGTTCGACAGGTCTCGAGCCTGACAGTGTAGGGGTGACCAGCTTGAGCTCGTCTGGTTTGTCTACTAGGAATCGCGCGTGGTGGCATGATTGATGATATTTCCGTTGAGCACCGACCTTGGGAGTATCTATGAAAAATGCAGGGATCATAATGCTGGGGAAAGATGAAATTATGATCATTGCTCTGCTGATTCACAATCTCAGAAATCTAGTGCAGGTACAAATTCAAAGTGATGATACTTTACGATGAATCGAAATCAACTCCAACACCAAATGGCGGAGTGAAGTTGATAGAAGCACAAGTATCAAATCGATGGTATGAAGGGAAAAGGAAAAAATCAGTCGAAAAGTCTCAATTTTCGTGCATCGATATTATTGCAACTCATGAAGCATCTTCCTGATTGATTTTCTTATCAACCATTTTTCCTTCCAGAATCATTTGGATTTCATCCAAAGATTTCCCTTTGGTCTCCGGCATGAAAAAAATCACAAAAATACTGGTCAGAAACGAACAGAGGGAAAATATATAGAACGGCAAATGCATGCCGAAATGATCCCTGAGAATATTATATAAATATAATGAGAAAATTGCCATCAAGACATATATCCCATCAGCAATCGTCATGCCGATAGCCTTCATTTTGGAAGCGAATATCTCTGCTGTGATCACTATTGGGACCATGCCCAAACCGAATTTGTAAACGGCTGCGTAAACCATCACCGATACTATGGGTATCCAACTGATACTCTCATATTCCATCTCAGCTTCCTTCACATGGAAATAAATAGCGAGCGCTAGCAGACTCAGGCTAGTCAGTACACTGGAAGTCACTAATAACTTCTTGCGCCCGAACTTGTCGATGATACATGAAGCGCTCAAGGCAGCGAGGAACATCAGACTAGCGAATAAAATAGCAGCGATTGGCGGGTCAACATAGATGGAACCCGCTTCTTCGAGAATTTGATGCATATTCATCAGAATCACGTTTATACTACTCAGTTGTTGCGCAGCGTTGAGCACTGTCATGATCAACATAGCCCTCCTGTAGCTCTTCACGAACAAAATATCCTGCGGTTTACCACGTTCTGATTTCTGTCTCTCCACTGATGAGGCGATTTCTGCGAGCTCTTTTTCGATCGACTCCGTATTGGATCTGAACTTGCCTAGCGATTCCTTGGCTTCTTCTATTTTGTTGCTGAATAGGAGGAAGTAGGGGGTTTCCGGTAATAAGGAGAACACCACGAGTTCCACCGTGAGCAGAACTCCCCCGATTACCGAAGGAACATAAAATGGTAGATACGGACCCACGGCATATATGGTCAGCACGCCTGTTAACATCATCAGGTAGATGATGCTGGAGAGGAAACCTCGAATCTTTTGGTCTGCCATTTCTGCTATGTATATGGGACCGGCTACGAAAGCCATGTCTCCACCCATACCCGATGCAAATCGAGCTATGTAGATGTATTCGATCCTGTCTGCCACCCCAATGATTACCCAAGAGAGGAGTAGAACAGAGGAAGCTAGAAGTAATGACTTTTTCCTTCCGATTTTATCCACGAAGTAGATAGTGAAGGGTATGCCAACGATGGATCCTATGAGTAGGTATGTTTCGAGCCATTCTGTTTCTACCACAGTCATTTTTATGTGAGTTTTCTCGCTCAGAAAGTAAGGTATCATCGGTGATGTCCATCCCACTGTCATTCCATCTGAGATGGCCATCAGATTGGCTGGAAAAAATCAGATTATCGAGACTTAAGCAGTTGAATGACTGGGAATAATTATTATTATTCTCGACTGGGTTGATTTTCCACTTTGAGGAACATCACTTTCGTATTTGAAGAGACCCTCCATTGATCATATCTTCCATTTATGATCATTGGTCGAAGAACTAATTATGAATGAACTGATCTAACCATCATAATTATTTCAAACGAATCACTTGTTCTTGATGTATACAGGGTGAGTCAAAAATGTGTACCGAGCTTTCTGAGGGTGATAGACCATTGAAAAATAAGTGTAGTTTGATGATTAAACTCATGGACCAAAATGCATATTGAGGGAGATATATCCTTCCAAAATTGATGAAAATAAAATAATTTCTCCGCATAACTTCTGAACGATAGAAGCCACCCGATTGAAATTTTGTGCATGAATGTACACATACATTTTTTCGTCACACTTCCACATTTCTGATATTGTTATAAAGGGTGTTTTCAGAGGGTGAGTCATGATTTTTTGTAGAAAACTTTTTTCCCTGTATTATTTTCGGTGAAAAAACAGGAGCATTCGATGGAACGAAGAAAATTACATGAAAAAGGTACTCTCATTCGAATACAAAAAATTGAGCCGTTCGTGAGATATTTGAGTTTTTGTAGTTACATGATATCAGCAGATTGATTTTATTCATCGCGAGATTCATCGGTAACAATATTTTAGCAGGTCATGATGAATAATTTTGTTCTCAATTTTGACGTTCATGTCATCAACATTCGAGTCAACATTGTTGTAGTCGATTTGTTCGTGTGGTTTTTCTGTGTCATTTATCACTGCGATTATCAACTGAGATTTTAAGAAATATGGCAGGTTATTCGTTCTCTGAACAAACTGATATGCTTCTAATGCTTGGCGAGTGCTTCGGAAATGCAAATGCTGCTGAAATATCGTTATACCGATGAATCTCGCGATGAATGAAATCAATCTGCTGATATCATTTAACTACAAAAACTCAAATATCTCACGAACGGCTCAATTTTTTGTATTTGAATAAGAGTACCTTTTTCATGTAATTTTCTTCGCTCCATCGAATGCTCTTGTTTTTTCACCGAAAATAATACAGGGAAAAAAGTTTTCTACAAAAAATCATGACTCACCCTCTGAAAACACCCTTTATAACAATATCAGAAATGTGGAAGTGTGACGAAAAAATGTATGTGTACATTCATGCACAAAATTTCAATCGGGTGGCTTTTATCGTTCAGAAGTTATGCGGAGAAATTATTTTATTTTCATCAATTTTGGAAGGATATATCTCCCTTGATATGCATTTTGGGTCATGAATTTAATCATCAAACTACACTTATTTTTCAATGTTCTATCACCCCCAGAAAGCTCGGTACACATTTCTGACTCACCCTGTACAATTCACTGCAAGATTCATGAGGAACAATGAGATCAGGCAGTGTGAATAGATTCAATCAAATCAGATCAGAAGCCTTCATGGTCAGAGATATGGAATCTAATGGAAATAGAGTTATGGAACCATAAAAAAGGAGGGGTTTTTCAGGTGTTCACAGGGTTGCCAACTTGCATGCAGCTTCTGAGATGCCAGGATAATAAGGAGATTCGTCTGAGACCTATTATTCATGAAGTAATAGGTTTCAAATTGTCACCATCGACTGATATTTCCAGGAAATCATTGTTCATTCGATTTCTTGGAAGTACTCTCAATTTCCGATACAACCAAATCTAAAATCCAAACAAAACTAATTTCTGACAACATACTTGGTGTCTCTCCGTTCCCAGAGCTGCCAAATCGCATGCACTCTCTGAAATATCTGGAGCATACATGGTAAGGTCTGAAACTCATTACCTACTCAATAGAATCGAAATCCTTGGGTTATACAAGAAAAACGAACGAATGTTCCAAGATCTTCTCTGCTCTACATGATGACACTGTTAGTCTTCCTCTATGACCACCATTTCGTGTGGATACTGAATACTTGGATTTCTCAATTGATTCTCCGAGAGAGATCTATCTTTTCAACACAATCATGAATGATTCGATTGCTTTTCAAGACGTTTCATACTGAAACATTCCATCAGGAAAAGGAACATTATTCGACCACATTCTTGGATAGTGGTGCCCGCGAGAGTCTCGTTTTCGAGAGTCTCGCATGGTCTCGTCTCGTTTTCTAGACAAGACTCGGACAAGGCGAGACAAGACTCTCAGTGGTCCCGTCTCGAGTCTCATGCAAGACTTCTCCTGTCTCGTGCAAGAGTCTCCTACTTCTACATTACTTCTACATTATACCTAAAAGGTAGGTTGAGGGAAATATCCCGTACTAGACTGGAACAAGATTATGCATGACGAAATTGCGATACATTTGCGAGACTCTCGTACGAGACACGAGACGAGACTCGAGACAAGACTTCATATTCCATCGGCGAGACGAGACGAGACTTTATGAAAGTCTCGTCTCGTTGGTCTCGTGTGAATCACTATTCTTGGATTTCAGCTTTCAGCTGGATCGAATATATCTCAGGGAGATTATATATTGCGCTAGCATATCACTTAGATCATAGGTCGAGGGAGTCTTAGAGACACCGAAAAGGTGGCACTGATGCTAGGCAATTGGTAATGTCATGTTTGGATACATCGACCAACGTAGAATGCTTCGCATCAAGTGGAGAAAAGTATTTCCAGTGGTTCTCTTTATACTCTGTATTCTGGTTTGAAACATCACTATACCTGACCGAGTTTCGGGGAAGCCTTGCTTGCTTTTCCAGGTATTTTTTTTTTCATCATGAGAGTGGACTTGGTGAATTGGCACCCAACGTGCCAACTCAGGCTATTAAATGGCAAGCAAATGGAAATAGAAAATTTACAGTTAACCAACCTGACCTCTAGACTAGAAAGAAATTCACAGTGAGAGTTTGATTACTCACCAAAGAAAGCTGCAAAGAACTGAAAACATTTTCCTCTATCCATTAAATGATTGATTGAAGAGTGTATTGGTTGCATTTCTCGAGCTTTGGATGAAAATACTGATGCACCTAGTCGGTGATCGGAATGATTGCAAATCTGATGGAATGTTATCTAATAGCAAGGGATATTTACCCAAGAATCATTGTGATATCATTGTGAGAGTGAAAATTCTGTTATTTTGGATTCAAGTTGGGGAAAAGATTAAATATACACAGATATACTATGAACACAATATGAGTCTGATTCAATATGTATTTGCACCTGACAGTTCGAAGATATTACCGCTATTTATAGTTCACGAAAACGTGTATGGGGATTAAACTATCGTGAAAATCCACATGAACAAAAACATAAATTCAAGAGGTTTCAATACAACCGTTTCATTTCTCTTGACTTACTTTTTCCTATCAGTTGAGAATTGATTTTTGTAGCTGTCAGACAATGAGGCGGGAAAAATTACGTTATACTTACCATCACATTGATCAGAAGGATGGAAGGGTTCACTGAATAATGGAAGTCTTTGTCTTGACTTTTCTGACTTGTCCTTGCTCAAACTAGACCCTTGAATTTCACCTGTCCAGCATTCAGTGATGCATGGAGCTTCAATTTTTCATTGCTGTTGGTCCTAATTTCCAAAGAAGGCTCTGATGTGGATACTTTTATGCCTGATTCATTACGTATTTTGGTTTCTCAATATACTGAATGCATTTTGTTCAGGATTTTGGATATTATTCTGCTTGTGTGCACTCGTCTCGAATTTCGATTCATCATTCTATTCCACTGGTTATTCGACCCCAAATGAAGTTTACATCATGTAGTTTTTCTCTACATAGAGTTTGTTATGTTTGATTTGTACTTTGATACCAACTTCCTTCGCTTACTTCGAGAACGTTTCGAACCCTTTGTTGCACTCCTTTTTTGGGTAGGATGGTGAAAGAGCAGAACCCGATTTGTTCTGATTAACCACTTTTTTAGTATCAATTCTCTATATGTGAAGATCGCCAATTTCATAACCACTGGCAGAATATTTCCTAATCTGAAAACTCTATCAACTGCTCCCGTGAGAATAACGATATCTAGTTTGCTCTTCAGTATATTCAGAATAATTTTGTCATGATTCATCGACATTTTCTTCAGTTTCTCCTGAAAATCCATAAAATCAGCCAGTTCCGTTCGAACTGTGATTCGCAAATATCCACTTTTGTCTTGAGGACCAATTTTATCGTTCAGCAGGTCGTTTTCTTCGCACAAGTTGCTTTTATCCCTTTTGATGAATTCATTCCTTCAGCAGTCTCAATTACAATATTCGAGATAATGAATCGTCAACTCTCTAGTTTTGAAAAAATTATTGGAGGTATCCTCGACACGAGAGAGATACCATTTCAAACCTGAATATATTGAAACTTGCTCAACTTTAGTACAAGATTGAAGTCTAGAAATCATACGTAATCATACGGATATGTGTACTTCAAAGTATAAAAAGAGTGTTCTGTATGATTCAGACGATTGAATTCCTAGTATTCATGGAATCCTCGCAATCTTGAAGGAATTCACAAGAAGAAATACGTGAACCATTATGGATATAAAGAACCCAGCATGCTCTCAATGAGCTTCTTAGACGAGCCTCTGATATCCCTGCCTAAGGGCAGGGTTTTCTATTCGAAAACATATTCTATTCTCCCACCCAACTTCAATACATATAATATATTCTATTCAGTTTCTCTCGGGATTCATATTTCGTTTGTTTGGGCGTCAACCTCGTTTAGAGTAACAATCTTGCTCCTAACAGTTTCATGGAAATGGGTACTCAATTTGCAGATAAACATGCTCTCTGTCCTTGGTTTTCCATTCATTGATGCATCTTTAATGAATTTCTTAGAAGATCGATATCATTATCGATCATTATTGAAATAGGCACACTTCATACTGATGGAGTTTCTTTTGATGAGTAGACCGCGAGCTGTGTCATAATTATGATGGAATTTGTGCTGCGTAAACCTTAATAATAAATCAAATGAAGAGCGATGTATTTCGTGTAGAAATATCCAATTCATTCCTCAAGAATTTTGATCGAAATCGAAAATTCTCACAAAGAATACAACTCTCGTCACTCAATTCACATGAAGAGTAGTACATTCTGTGACTCATATCATTCACACTATGATCTAACAAGAGGTTTTTGAATTGTTTCGAACGAATGGATATACTTGCCATGGAAGACGGACTGATCTACTGAAGACGATTGTGAATAATTCACAATATAGATATTACAGATATGGTCAGCTAGTTTTTCGATACATTTCATTATCATTGATTACAGTTTTCATTTTCAGCTTCAAAGTTTCTCAGCTCCATCTGTTTCAGGTGAAACCAGTCAACACATACCCCTCTCGAGATCCTTCAGAAGTAATGAGCAGAATCTTACGCGATTTCTCATTACGAGATCTCAAATTGAGTTCTCTAACTAAGCGATATTCTCAACCTCCCCAGGAGAAATCTTGCAGATATTGATTCCACTTGCCAGTTCGATTCTAACTATTAGTTTCTGAAGTTATTCCGTACCCAACCTAGATGAATAATTCGTACTGCAAGACTCTGAATGATTCCGAACGTAACTTGAACAAGAAATTTTCATTAGACGCCTTGAAATGATCTCTGAAGTAACCTGAGCAAGGAATACTTATTGCGAGTTCCAGAAGATATCCCACGTAACAAAAATACAAAGAAAATAAGTAACCCGAACAATTTTTATGGCTATTAAAGCAGATCGGATAGGGTATATTATCCTTGCGGAATACTCATACATTACGGAAAGTGTGTTATAAGGCTGATGATTTCCAGAAGGGTGACTGAACCAGCCAGAGCGATAATAATAATAATATATGTTTATTCAAATTCAAATACAAATAGTATACATAATAGTTTCATAGGTCACTGAAGTGTGTATAGAAACTATAAGTTACCATACCACTTGTGTGTGACTTCTCATGCTATTGTGAATGTATGAATAATTCCGATCTCTACAAATGTTGAATAATAAAGCATCGGTAAAATTTAAAATATGCAGTAAGAAACCCAGTAGTAGACAAGTAGAAATACAAACAGATATTGGAGGTTGATGAAATAAAAAATAAATATATATATATATATATATATATATATATATATAACACATTGAAATTAGATTAAAAATCATACATTCACAAAATTTGAAACTGAATTCTATAGGTTCATGAAAATAACTCGATCACAGGGAGTAGTGAACATTGATGAATGTCAGAATTTTACCTGATTTATGGAATCTCCAAAAAAAGATCTACTTCCGCTCAATATCCATATTTTTGCTTTTTTCTTGAAGCTATTTTTTTTTCAATGTCTCTTATAGGTATCGGTAGAATGTCATGAAGACGAGGTCCAAGGAAATTTGCGTTACGCTGGCCTATATATTTTTCGCATCGAGGATGAAATACATTATTTTTTTCGTTTCTAGTATCATGGCAATGGTTCGTAGACTGTATAATGATAGATCATCATCCGATTGACCCATTTGCATGAGATTTGACTTCATTCAGTTGTTCATGACATTGCTGGTTGAAGATATTCTGATTTCGATTCGAAACATTTCTCAAGACAATGAGATTTATTTTCGATTCAGGAATACTGGATTAAATCTTGACCGACCTCATATGAATATGGGTGTTTGAATAAGATGAATAAAAGGGATGAGAGGAACCATATGTTATTGACAGTTGATATCAACAAACAACAACAAAAATGCACAGTTAATTACCGGGCATAATGATTTGACGTTATGAGTATGTTAATGGGAGCACAAGGTATCCAAGATATTCAAAACGAATAATATACGGGTGTGAAATGAAAATGATGAATATTATGTCACAATAGCAATTGAGTGAACGACAATAGTTATTCATTGGAACACAATTCAGTTTTTTCCATAGTTCAAAAGAGAGAAATATTGATATATTCATTCATTTATTCATTTCCGAGACAATTCAACAGGATGGGTGAACATCCCAGCAACAGAAATCTTCAGCATTAATGCATAGATATACACGTGAATCTCAAGCTACTTTATTCCAATCCAATCCATCGCTAATATATGCTATAATGCTAATTATAGGTTACGAGAATTTTTAATTAAACCTGCAAAACAAATAAAATACTTGGTCACTGACAAATATAGAATTTCTCTTTTAGGTATCTGAAGGTTTAATTTCAAGCGCGGTGACATTTTGGGGCAGATTACAAAATCTGTCCTACTACAAAAACATTGAAATGATTTTCAATAACTTCTACTTCATTTTTCAGAAACGAGAATAGAAAATCCCACAAAAAGCTGGAAAATGTTGTTTCCATTTTATAAATGATATTGTTGGCTAGGCTTAGGAGTGTTAGAGCATGTAGAGGCCACATAAAACACGACTAACTCACACCGTCTCTCACTGATATGAATTTATGCACTCAGTGTATATCTATCCTTTGTTGAATAGATGTGTGAAACAGAAACAAATACATGTTGAAGGCGGAGGAGTTCGCACCAGTGCGATGAGTAGAAACTTTGTTTAGAACTGTCTATTGTCAAGGTTTGTGGAATCCTATCACACTAATGACTGTGATCATTTCTGATATATCGCAACAAATATATATTTCGAATTTGTTGGTTCACAGGCGTCCTTGAATAATAAATGGGTTTTGATTGCGCTTGCATTCGGAGCAGCTCTAAGCACGCTTGATCTGTGAAACAAATTCAGAGTCATCCATCTCGAAGCCAACGTACCCCTTTCTAGAATCGGGAATTCAAGATTCTACTGTACCAAAAATCATTGCTACTTTTCTGACAGCTTGTATGGTATTGACACATGAAAGTTATTGTTATTCCTTTCGAAAGTATAGCATTGCTTTCTACTCCATTCGTTTCTGTAGCTGTCATACAAATAATAAATCTCTTAGAAATATCTATTGAAAACTAAACAAGTAGGGAGAAATAAATATCCGCTATCAAACTAAACGTTCACATATTGTACGGACATATTTTCATCGAACCAGAAAATAAATAATCCCATCTGGCGATCTTATTGTTGGAAGTTTCTCTGGAACCTGATAATTCCCGGAGATGTTTTCTGTTCCACGAACTCAGATTATAGGTATTATACTCTTCGAATATCACGCGAATGCATAGGTTTTCAGTGTTGCCAAATCTACTCATATCCACTTTTCGACACCAGTTTGAATATGATTCGAGATATTCTGCAACGTTCTTGTCCTGAGAAGCGTTCGGAAGTTTACGAAAGTCGCTGAGAATTCCTAAAAGCTACTAATAACTAATCATGTCTCATATAGACTGTTTGTGTGAGGGCTTCAAAATTTCTTTACGGTCTCTAGAAAACCATGATTTATAGATCTATTCCATTATGATATGCATACTCCAGATACATATTTATGACTAGTCCAATCATGAGAAATTATCAGTAGAATATGAATAAATGAATTGAACTGAATAAATGTAAAGATGAGAAATGGGAGAAAATAATCAATGAAGTGAAATCAATGTAACGATATCGAGCATATTGAGAAGACAATAAATGAATTGGGATTCGAGACAGAGTCATCTATTTATACTGATTCGGTGACTATAATCTCTACATGATGTTGAAAAAGGCTGGTGTCCCAACTGCTTATCCCCACTCACTAGAATAAGTTGTAGACTTCTGTCTACTCACTAAGGCTTCCCAAGATCTAAACTAGATGGCCTCACCTCTGCTGATCTCTATGGTTATCTTGGAAGTTCTGGAAAACACGATTTGAATTTGAAATCCTAGAGAAATGCAAAAATTGAACAGTTAGCTATCCATCACTCTCAGATATCCTTCATTCCGAAAGAACGTGTGGTGTAAGATTTGTTTGACAGTTCTACATGTTTCGGAAAGAAAAAATTGGAGATTTGTCCCACCACCTTCAATCTGTTTATTTCTTAGAGAGAATAGAATGGACTGTCAGTCAGACATGTCTTGATTGTTCTTGAAGTTGTACTTAATTCATGTTTTTGATTTTTATGGAAAGAATATCATAGAAGGTGTAATTCAGTGAATTTTCATTGGATCAAGTGAGTCTGTGTCTGGGTTAATCTGATCCAATTTGCTGTTATGGTGGTTAGGAATTTCTGACTGGGTAGTCAACATAGGAGTTTCCTGATGGAAAATTCACATGAAATTTATATTTCGACAACAGTGCTGGCTTGACTGACGATTCATTAGTCAAGAATGGTAGACACTTTTCTCTTTATTTACACGAATACACAAATACTTGGAATTCTGTATCAATCAAGGGTGGTGATACTTATTTGTTAGCTGTCAGAAAATTCTGGACATTACACCTTCAGTTCTCGAGCGGTCTCTGTATGAAAAAATTAGCTTGGAAATCGAATAAGTCATTGAAATTTCTTGAAAAAAACTATCAGATGGCTCCATATTCCAGGACTCCTCCAATTCACAGTATTATCATCATCGATCCGGAAGCTTTCAGAACATTCCATTGTATTTACATAGTATATTATGTGTTTGTGGAAAATATTAAACCAGTGAAACTAGCAGGCCTCTATCAGTGAGGATGAAAGAGCATAAGAACAATATAGAGAAAAGATATACAGACAAATAACAATTAGCTGAACATATCCTTACTGAAGATGGACAACATATGGCCGATTGGAGTAATATCAAGATCATAGGAAGAGAAGACAACAACATAAAACGGAAAATCAAAGAGTCTGCTTGCATTCTACTGAACGGAGACAATAATATTGCTTCTTGTTCAGTTGATATAGATAGAACTTGGCAAAACACCTTGTAATCAGAATTCCTCCGTCTACCAAATTGTTTCTTTTCAGTGTCAAAACCGACTTCACATTGAAAAAACTTTGCGAATGAAAATATTTTAATTGTGTTGATAACGAGAGCAGATTTGTTCCCGAAACGTCCACCAATATAAGTAGAGGTTTTATTCTTGATAAATTAACTTCTTTATAAAATGTGTCATTGAAAGACGACTGTTTTGTCATTTTGACAGCGATAAAAAAGGTGCATCGTTTTTTATCACCGATAAAAACGCCTGTTCCTCTTAAGCGTCCACATCTGGTATGCTTACGTCACTTTAATGTCTGCCCTGTCAGTTATTTGAGCATTGTTGATAATTGATACTAAACCATTACAACATAAGTCGTTAATTTATCTTGCCAAAAAACACTCGAGCTTTTCTTTTAAGGATTAAGGCTCTTGTGTTTTTACTGTTGATAAATATGTTTGTATTTCCAATTTTCTGACAAACAAGGTGTCACTGACGAATAGAGAATTTCTCTTTTAGGTAGCTGAACGTTTAATTCCAAGCGCAGTGACATTTTGGGGCAGATCACAAAATCTATCCTTACTACAAATATATTGAAATGATTTCCAATAACTTCTACTTCATTTTTTAGAAACGAGGAGGAAAAAACCCACAAAAAGCTGGAAAATGAATGTACCACCTCCTCCGAAAAACTTACAGACAGAATTCTATTAGAAATATCTGAGTAATCAATGCTTGATTCGAAATCTGGCAACACGACAGCTCAGTCTGGTGTGATGTGGATTTTATATATTTATTCCGATGCTAGATGTCAACAGCAGCGATCATTCATTCTTCTCGGATTGTTTTTGGCATCAGTTCGCGACAGAAGATGTCGTTCGGAAAAATTATGACGCTCCCAAGAAAAACACATTTCGCTAGAGGAAAGCCATAGACGCAATTTCCCGTAATATATTGTGATAGATATAAGGAGTTTTCGGAGACAGACTTTATTTCGTCAATGAGAACCGTAACCTACATCTCGAGAGACAGCAGAAAATCCCGGGTAGAGTGAGTTATTGCATATATACATGTTCTCTTGTAAAGGGAGAACGTGTCAAGTGAAATTTGTTTCACAAAATGACTCAGTGAATATATAATATTCTGTTGAATTCGTCGAATAGATCGAAGAATGGCTATAGTATCACTCCTGTATAGATTATACAGGTGGTGAACATTTTTTGTTTACTTAACATATGACCGCGAAAGAGGATAGGATCCGTTTGGGATGTAGAGCAATAATAGTATACACTCAAGGTGAGAAGAGAGTTTTCAGTATTATACAGGGTTGTAACTCATAAGATCAATTCCAGGTAGTGATTTAATTGAACACTCATCCAGAACATTCAGGTATCGCTAACATATCTGTCCTTTTAGGAAGTGGTAAAGATTCCTTCAAAGATTCAATCAGCATGGATTGATTGAGCAAACTTGAGAATATACAGGGTGTAACTCGAATGATGTCATAGATTCCAGGTGGTGACGTCGTGTCATGTTTTATGAAAAAAAGTTCATATAAACGTGTGTCCTAACTTGCTCTGTTTCCGAGTGACAGGGGGTCCAAAGTTTGGAGAAATGAACTCCATGAATTACTCAAAATACTTTCCGCCGATGTTGATCGAGTTTCGTGTATGTTCCATTATTAATACGATGCTTCTCATCATGGAATTGGATTTCGAAATTTGTATCCAGTGGTGTTGCAGTGGCTGACATGATTTTCACCATAAATATCATTCAGGTAACACTCTGTGACGCCACTGGAATTTCAATCCGTGAACTAGTATCATGAAAAGAAGCCCCTTGTTACTGCTAACAAACACCTTGTGTCATCAAAGGCGAAAAGAGTTTTGAGTTGATGATGAAAAACCTATTTTATAATAACAATTACACAACTCATAACTACATAACAACCCCGAAACTAATCAAGTTAGAACTCACGTTCAAATAACCTCTTTTTCTTTGAATATGACAAGGAATCAGCCCCTGAAATTATTGACATCATTTGAGTTACACCCTCTTTCATAACCTGATCCCGATACTTCTCAACTAAGAATTTCCTTATTTCCTTGAATAATGGTGATTTCTCAGGTCAGCAGTGGAAAAAATACTTCAAATCATATCCATATATTTCAGATATGAAATATTCTATCCACGAAACGCCTATTCGTAATGGGAAATATTTCAGCAAGAATGATGGAGAGTTGTAAGCATCTACAAGCTATTTCCAGAGTATCATATGCTTTTCCATGAGGGATAGAATATTCCGTGAGGTCCACGTGTCGATGAAGCGAAGGTGTAATCTCAATATTGTAGCAACAATCTGTACAATCATCGTGAACCATCACTTCGAACAAATTCCAACATGAAAAAAAATTCCATCGATATACTTCTGAACATCATTCGTGGAATTGTAAAAACAGGGTTTAGTCCTCTATTACTTAACAAAATTTTTGTGCATGTTTTTGGGACTGTCGAGTGAAATTGCCAAAAATCCAATGGCCTAATAAAACGAAATTGGTAGGCCCAAATAAAAGTAAAACAATATCAATTCTTGCTATGGAAGGATCATCTATGCGTGATATTCATGTAGGCAGATCAGTCAGTTCAGATGGAGAGTTGTAATTAGAATTGATTGATAAAGTTCAATATATTAACTCTGCCGTCATGTATGATATACTGCAATTTCAAGAAAATTTACAAAAGTTTACTACAAATGAAAACAACCACTCTTATAATACTAGGAACAAGGATAATATTAGAACACCAAACCAAAGATTAGAAATGGCAAGGAGATGTAACTCATTCATTACATTGTACAACTCACTGCCCCAATCAATGAAAAATGCAAACCTCCCTAATTTCAAAAGAAAATTGAAAAAACACCTCTCAGAGAATGCTTAATATGATACGTCTGATTTCAGCTTTACTAAATGACTATCGTCAATTTAGTGACTCAATGCATCTCTATTTCAACATTCATATATTTATCATTTCATTCTGTGATTGTATCATATGTACAATTTTACTGAGTGACTATCAATATACTGTCAATATACTCGTCAATATACTGTCTCTATTCATCTCTGTTTTTACCTTTATAAATTTATTTTATTTTGTGCACGTATCATCGTAGAACTTTTATCAACTATTCACCGTTTATCCATGATTATAATATTTTAACTGTGATTTACATTTTTATAACTGACTTGTCATAACACTGAGGTGTAATCATTTGGCCAATTAAAAATCTAATCTGATCTGATCTAGTCTAGTCTTCCCACTTTAAGAGATTATCTCCATTAATGAGGGGTGAAGGATGAGAAGTACGTATATTTTTTACTCACATACAGTTGTCTTTCTTTCCTAGATGCTTGGGATATAATATAACTTCGAATATAAGGTATAAGTCGGAATAAAAAATGTTCCTGTGGTTCAACTAGTATACATACATATAAGGATCTTGAATATTTCCGATCTAGAGCATGGAACGCATACCTTCAGTAGAGATCAGCTGGTTGATGTGTCAAAATCTGGGAAAGAATCAAATTAAAAATACTCACCTGAAAATGACATTAGTAACACCATAATGATTTTAGAAATGACTCACTATGTATGATGCATGTTCATGTTCACACTTAGATAGCGAAAATGAAAGAAACCTACCTATATTAGAGTTCAGAGTTCATTTTGGTTCGTTGGATACGCTCAAAACTTCATGCACTAACGATTCGATGAAACACTAACGAGACTCCCATGAAACGTGATGCTGAGTCGAGGAACTGAAAACTATATGAATACCTCACAATTTCAGGTTGGAACATGCTCAAATTGGGGTGGTAAAAGAACTTGACTGATATGAAGACCTAGATTACAGGCATATGTAGACACTGGTTTCAGCTCTCTATATTGTAGACTTGAATACTGGTAAGAAATCATTGATTACTGGTTACTTGATTACTGATTTTGTTTTCTATTATTCATTTTTCATTATACTGGGTGGCCCAATGAAAACGAACCAAGGCCGATTCGACATAGTCATCGTTCTCAGGAAAAAAATCGCTCGCACCGGTCGTTTTTTATTCCGAGGAGGAAATATTTTGCGCATGATTTCAACTTTTTCACTTCAAACCATTGAATCTCAAATGCGAGATGAGTGGTCAAGTGATACATCATTTTGAAGGTAATCGAAATATCTTACCAACGCTTCCTTGTTTTTGGAATTCATTGCAGTAGTTCTCGAGGAAACACATTTATGAAAATAATCGGCTAGTGATGGAAAGATAGTTAGAACGATGTTCACCTGAGAAGTGCCTCATGTGTTTCCTAACCAACATTACATAAAGAAGCATTTATTTCAATATCAGTTCCTCGATCTCTCAGTAAAATGCAAACCTTTATTCGTTTTCATTGGGCCACCTTGATTTCATTACAATGGTATCCTACCATTTCCGGAAATTTTCTTCTCTCAGGATACTGGGTGGACTTAGCAAGTGGTGGCTTCTCTCTCACTGTTTAAATATGATTACAGTCTACATATTGCTTCCATATAAACATTGAATTTCACATTCCATACTGAACAAAATTCATCATTCCAAGAAAGTGTCGATAGAGTTTGAAAAATTGCTCGGGGAAATATTCCTGTCCCGAAGAATTTCATAATGAACTCACTCTGCCTCTCCGATCTGCTCTAAAGCTTTCTACTAAACACAAGATGAGAAAATCAACTGAAAACTCATTTCAGATAACTTTTCAGTACCATATTCTACATCATCTCTCATATTATGATAGCCCCTATTGAAATCTGAGAAATCAGAAAACTTTCAGAAGAGAGAAAACGTTGCCTGTTCATTGTAGAGCACTATTTTTCCTTGGGCATAGATAAGTCGGTTATGTAAACATTGTCAGTGAACGAAGATGTGTTCATCTAATTTCCTGCAACACTGTCGTGGTAATGAATTCCTATTTCCGTGTTTTAATTGCATCGTCGAAATGTACAAGAACATAATTTATCAGGTTGACTATACAGGGTATGCCACCGAAAACCCCCAGGAAGGCTCACCTTCCAGAAAAAATAACTTGAGAAAGAAAACCTGGAACAAGTCAAGTTTGCTCCCGTGCTTATGCCTGGAGGTATTTTTGACGTAAGAATGATGTACCAAAGTTCACTATCCCGAGCGGCAAGTCATTCAGGGCCTACTCTAGCATATACCCACAGTTTAGAGTTTCAGTTTCAACATTCTTTCTACTCTGCAATTGCATTTCTCATGATATTGAACCACTATGTAAACGCGCAAACGAGAAAATATTGGCAATGGTCGGTCAAGTGATACGCCATTGAGAAGGGTTTTTTGAGAAGGGTAATATATCTATGTTATGGAGGATAGTTGGAGATCTTGCTTTCATGTTTGACGAAATATGGAAGATATGTTTATTTCGAAGTATATTTTCTCTAACATGATCAGAGGTTGAGAAAAGTATTGATATAATTCCATCATAAAAAAAAACTATTGTCCAGAAAAAAATCCTGTAATGAAACTAAAACTTTGTACAATCATAATGACGGTCATCAATGAGGAATCAAATCCAAAATTTTGCCGATAGAATCGATATTGATTTCTTTCTTTCCTTGGTCAGTACTCTGAGAATCACTTACAGAAACTTGAACTTTTCCATCATTTTCACTCGCTACTATGTGTTCTTGTGCCGAAGATTTGTTTTCGAAACCATCCGAAGACTTTGTTACTTCGACTTCCTTGGTAGTGGTCTTTGGTGGTATCTTGATAGTCAAAGTAACAACTCTGGGATCCTCAATAACAGTGGTCCTCTTCACCAACGTCTCTGATCCAGAAGAATCGATCTCATTTTCTTTGTCAGATTGATTTCTTGGAGTTGAATCCAGGGCTTGATGTTCATATTCTTTGTTGTCTGACGTGTAAACTTTGGTATTATTCAATTCAGTTTCATGATGTCCTCCTCCTTCTTTGTCTTCTTCAGGATGTCCGTTCACGTATTCCTGATGATGTCCATCATTCTCCTCATTTCCATGATGTTGTTCCCCATCTTCTTCATGTCCATGATGTTCTTCAGTCTCTCTTTCATGTTCATGACTTCCTCCAACTTCATGTTCATTCACTTGATACTGTTCGCTGTGATTTCCATTCACTCCAGTTTCCAAGTTCACATCT
Organism: Gastrophysa polygoni; assembly: GCA_963576655.1. Classification (NCBI taxonomy): domain Eukaryota; kingdom Metazoa; phylum Arthropoda; class Insecta; order Coleoptera; family Chrysomelidae; genus Gastrophysa; species Gastrophysa polygoni. The sequence continues at coordinate 4,002,110 of OY755083.1, read as the reverse complement.
GATACTGCTGGAGTGGAGAAGTTCTGCTGGGATGAAGGATCGATAGAATTGTTTGCAACTGGAGCAGATGCATAAGCTTCATTATCCACTTCCTCGAATCTACTGAATATGGTGACATCATCTATAGGCCCATGCTGATGATCTTCATGATGGAGATGATGGTTGTGATGATGTTCCAGTGGAACTGGATTGCCCAATTCTTCCACCACATCAATGTTCGCGATCAATCCTCCCACTGGAGTCGCTCCAACCGGATAGATCGCTTCCTCATACTCCTCTGGTGTGACTGGTACAGGCAATGAATATGGATATGGATATGGAACGAGCCCACCGAATCCCTGGTACTGGTCTACATAGCCTGGAATTGGTTGAAGGAACTGACTACCGATAAAAGATGGATGTTGAAAAATGTTCAGCTGCCCATCTGCGAATGAGATTTCATCTTCAACTGATCCGGCTTCTTGCTGACCGAGGCCACTTTGGAAATAGCCGTCTTCGTCTTTCTCTTCGTCGGAACTTCCTGCTAACAGTTCTGCAGGGAATGGCGTTCTGCCGACTCCTGTATAGTATGTTCCGGCGAGATATGGACCTGCCTGGTTATGTTCCAATAAATATTGACCTTGGTCAAAGCCGCTCAGATATCGTTCTTCATTATTTCGACTAGATAAAAGATATCTCAGAGCTGATTCTTCATCTTCGAACGGAAATTGTTGAGCTTGCTGGTAACTAGGTAGGCTGAATTCAGTTTCTTCTACTTTTGCTGAACTTCCGACTACTGGTACAATTTTGTGACGGTTTCCATTGGCATCAATTTGGTTGGATCCAGGTTGAGAAGATGAAACTTCCTTGATATTGGTGACTATCCTACCAGAATGTGTTTTCAGTTTGCTCACTTCTTCAGCGAATGATTCAGTTTGATGCGGTCCAACATCTACAGTAGTTTCTTTCGATATAATTTTTTTTCCAGTAATGACGTTTCCAGGATACTGGTGGGTAGATGAGATCGGATATCCCGAATGATGATCAGCAAAATTTTGCCCTGATAGATATTGGGCTCGGTCCAATCCACTCAGATAATCGGCGCCAATATTTTGCCCAGTCTGATATTGAATATCGTTCCAGTTCATATGTGGATTCTTCCCATATTTGAGGCCTTGTTGACCTTGCTGATAACCAGATTCTATCGAACCCTCCTTGATATTCTTTACTTGTTTTCCAAAGAGAGGATTCACTTCAGACTGTGTTTCTACCTTGGTGACTTTTTCGACGACTGGACCACCTGCTCCAACAGACCCATATTGTCCTACCGATACTATATGAAGAGGTCCAACATCAACAGTCGTTCCTCTGGATAAAAAGCCTTTTTCGAAGATGGCATTTCCAGGATAGTGATGGGTCGGATGGATCCAGTTCCAATGTTGTCGATGATGCCCAAGACCCCTCAGATAAGGAATAACATTACGAAGACCATTGAGTAGAGGATGATGTCTTTTCCAGATAGCTTTGCCCCCTGCAAAATCTCCTGATGATTCAAATTCTCCAGTTTCTTCTCTCGCAACTGGATAGGCACCAGAGTTTCCACTTTCATCAACATTACCAGCATGTCCAGACTCATCTATTCGTGTGACTTCTTTAGATGACTGCAGTGTGATTCCATCAACGCCATTGAAAGCATTCGGACTATTGGGACCACCAACTAAGTTGAGTTCATTGAATTCATTGAGTCCATTGTACCCCCCTGAACTATGTTGAGAATTGGACTCCTTCGAAGCAATGAAACCATTCACATAATTGTGTCTTTCGATCTCCGAAACTCCATGGTTCTTCAATCCAGCACTTTCATGGGACGGTGATACTCCTGCGATTACCGAATGTGATTTAGCTGAAAATCTGGGCGGAATATGACCTGAGTAAGTGAAGCGGCCATTCAGGAGACCATTGATGATCAATGAGTCTTCCATGCATGCTGAAGCTGCTGCCAGGAGGCAGGGCAGTAGCTGTAACAAAGAGGAAAATCTATTGAAAGTCTGAGAAAAACGGCAGAAATTGATGAACAGCGTTATGCACTGAATTTTTATTCACCATTATTTGGATGAGATAATGAGGATTGATGATATATATATATATATATATATGTATATATATATATATATATATATATATATATATATATATATATATATGTATGTATATATATATGTATGTATATATATATATATATACAGGGTGTTCCGGTGATCATGTTACAAACTTCTAGGGTAGATGAAACACACGAAAATAAAAAAAAAGTTTATGTGAACATGGGTCCGGAAACGCTTCTTCAGGGAGCTTCGAAGATGACCTTCAAAAACTACTTTTCGTTTTATAGCTTCGGTACTACTGCAGCTATCGCAACCAATTTTGGGACATGAAATCTAGTTCGTAGGTTCATCAATTTCAGCCTTCCGGTTTTTGTCACCTTTAACCAGGGGCGTACAAACCAGGGGGGTATTTGGGCAAATTTGACCCTACTCCTCTTAGGCTTCAATTTCTTACCATTTTAATATCTGATTATGATTCTCCAATGCCTTTTACATAAAAATGGTATTCTTGTAAAAATCGCTATCTGTCACCGTTTCCTCCGAAAATGGCTAAATCCAATCAATAATAAATCATTGGTCTTGAACCAATTATTACGTTGAAATATGAAAATGAGGTTTAGTACAGATAGTGAGCATTATTAGTTAGTCAAATCTTCTTCTTCAATGAAAATAAATTAGATTAGAGAAATTTATTGCCTTTTCGAAATTGGGGGTATAAAAAGTAGAAGGGAACGTATACAAAATATTTAAAAATTAAACAATCAAACCTACACAAGCAAAACTAATAATAAATTCGCAATAACTCATTCACGAGCACCAATGAAAAACAAGAGTACCTTTTTTATGTAAAAGGCATTGGAGAATCATAATCAGATATTAAAATGGTGAGAAATTGAAGCCTAAGAGACGTAGGGTCAAATTTGCCCAAATACCCCCCTGGTCTGTACGCCCCTGGTTGAAGGTGACAAAATCCGGAAGGCTCAAATTGATGAACCTACGAACTAGATTCATGTCCCAAAATTGGTTGCGATAGCTGCAGTAGTACCGAAGCTATAAAACGAAAAGTAGTTTTTGAAGGTCATCTTCGAAGGGCCCTAGCTCCCTGAAGAAGCGTTTCCGGACCCATGTTCACATAAACTTTTTTTTTCATTTTCGTGTGTTTCATCTACCTTAGAAGTTTGTAACATGATCACCAGAACAACCTGTATATAACAGAACGTATAGATATCTTCATGAATTCCAATACCTAATCATTCACAAACTTTTGAGACAACTTTCGTTCATCATCTGGATATTGCATGATTGGAATATTGCTCGACATCTAACACAAAAGTTGAAACCTATTCATTGTTCATTGTTGTTCATTGCCCACTCTGGCCGATAGTAAAACTTCACGTTCTGTCACGTGCTCTTATTGAGCAGATAACTCCTGGAACTTCAAAGCAATTGATTGCTTGCTTTCCTGATGATTTCTGGCGTGAACTCAATTTTTTATTCAGAAAATAATTCTTTGATTGTATTCATTCAGAAAATTTGATATCCAGTGCGAAATATCCATATTTGATCACTTGTTGATTCGAGTGGTTTGAATTGAAATAATATTGATTCAGAAATATATGAATTTAGATCAGAAAATTCCTTAAATATCCTATTCGATCTGGATTATATAATAATATACCATGTAACAAGAATTATGGACGTAATTTTTTCATTGTTGTGATTTAAACACGACCGCAGCATAACGAGGCGAGAGATGTCAATATCCGATATACTCTCGGAATATGACCAAAATGAATCAGAACTGAAATCAAACAGTACCTGAGCGTGTGGAAGTAAGTTATCATAGTAACATTAGTAAAGAACTCGATTGCCATGGTGACGTTTTGAATATTTGCGAAAGCCGTAGATTGTGAATCTCTCTTCAATCGATATTTTTCTACTGTAGTAAATATGTGTGCACTTGAGGACATTCTTATAGTGTCAGTTGAAAAATTGAATAATGAACTATTCACACTTCATAGTTCGAATATCCTATGTGACAGCAAATGATTTGAGGACTCCACAACGAGCTCAGACTCTCTCTCAAACTCTTGAAGAATTGTAATCATGGTTTATTGACGATTCAACTCTCAAATAATGAGATCATTCCAGTTCATTCACAGAATTATGCGGCAATCTTTGAATAGAGTCGAATAACTTCCGAACGATACTTACACGCATTTCACACACTTCCTCATCAATATATTCATTGATGAGGGCCATTTCTTTGTGGTTTTCATTCACAGATTATCGTGACGACTACTATATACTTGGAATCAGCCGAATATTTCGTGATTCCTAGGTATCATTTTTTTACAGGCATTCGAAATTCCCAAAGAGAACACTCGATCCTAAGACACGAGGACTATTCCATTAGCAAGAAGTATTTCATAGCTTGGAGCAAATGAGCAAGATTTATTCTCCCAATTGGCCTACTGATTGTGTATAAAGCCACTATCGAAATTAATTTCATCACTCTCTTCGATTCATTCAAGAGGAAGAGTGAAATGAGGCGATAGTAGATATCGAAGTGAGAAGAATCGATAGCTTTCATCGATTACTATCGATTCAAAATTCCTTCAGTGAAACTTTCGTCACATCATCGAATTGACCTTCGCGTTAGAATTCAAGTTACAAGTCCAGTTCCATCAGCGTATAGCATTTACCTATATTATACTGATTCGTGCAAGTTCTCCGCGGTAATCATATTTGTGAAATATTATGTGAGTATTCCGGACTCCAATATGCAGATTGAAATGAAAATTTATAGTCGAATATTTTGTCTACTATTGATTCTACATCATCATTCCCATATTCCAATTATCAAGATTAGAAACGCGATTTTGATACCCTAGATCGAATTATCTTCAGAAAATTTTCAGTTGAATGCCTACGATCCAAAAAAAATCCACTAACACCGTGGTTACACGGAACCACATAATGTTTTGTTTGAACGAGGAGTGCCCATGGGATTCGCATTGTTCGGCCGAAAAGCACGAAAACTGTATCACAAAGTGAAATGTATTGACAAATCTGAAAAAAAAAACTTTGATGCATAGCACAACTAACTAACCTAGAGTCTTGTTTCAGGAGAGAGATCGTTATCTGAGCTCACTATTTTTCTTTCTGTGTGTCTATACTTCCCGCAAACGAGGAATCTCTTCTATTCAGTTCGAGAGGTAGAGTTTTCTGAGTGAACCGTTTCAACTGAATAATGAAAATTTCAACCTGCGATCCACAGGGTTTGAAGCTCTACTGATATTTTTTATGACGTTCTGATTAAGAATAGATAGATTCATAATTGTTTCAATACTTGTTCCCCTGAATATTGAATTTATTAAGTTCATGCACAAAAACATTTGGACACTAAAAACTGTATTATTTCTTTCATATACAGTAGTTTCAGAAGTATTGTACATATAAGAAGGACAAGGAATGACATCTCATGTATGAACAAAGTGTTTCATCACATGTTGCACAGAAGTTCGACATTTATCAGGCAAAAATATGGAAAAAAGTTCATGAAAACATATGACCGAGAACGATTCGTTTCCAAGATAAAGGATTTCTCCAGAAATTCTCATGAAGAATTGTTTTTTTATTAATTTCTGGAAGAGGCTCCACTTGATTCCGATACAAAACACAATAATTGTGTATATCCCAGTGAGGTACCCTTAAGACCTATTAGGGTTGATGGACTATCACTTGGGGCGTGTCCACAAAACAAATCCTTCGAATTTTGAACGGAAACTAGCAGATTAGAAAAAAAAATCAACGTTCCTCATCTCGGAAACTAATCGTTTTCAAACATGTATTCATATGATATTCCTCATATTTCGGCCCAATATATCTCACCTCGAAGTTGGTGCAATATTAATGAAACAACCTGCACAGTTTGAAATTTTCATCGTCTATTTCATTTTCAAAGCATTGTGAAAGCTTGGGATGTCATAAGATGTTGACTGATTTGCAGCAAATTTAACTCTCGTTTCTCAGAGCAGACATTGTTCTTGATGAAATATTGGTTAGAATTTGTTTCCGGAGGAATTGAAAAACGAAACACAACAAACAGTTTTCGAAGAGTTCATTCAACTTGGATCTAAAATATCACTGGTGTGCACTAGGAGTACTTTTGACCAACGATTGTAATTTATGGTAGGTAAATTTTCTCGCATGAGTTAGGAAAATAAATTCTTTTGGCCACTAGTGATTCGTTCGATTATGAGAATATACATTTTCAGAAAATACTGGAGAAGAATCTAGTAATGTTGAATGTATACATCAGGTGATACTATAGAGAGACGAAATTTGGATAAAAGTATAATATTTCAGAAAAAGAAAAGACTCACCAGTAACTTCATATCGACCACTCACTATCAAGATCTGAGCCACTATGGAACTGAATATTCCATACCCAACTAATTTAAGTACCATCGGGCTGATGATTTTCTAATGATTATTAGGTCGATCTCTTTTCGAGTGGTCATTTTCCATTCAAATATCTGTTATTGTACCTATACCTGTCCGAGAACCAGGTATATGCTAATGAGAAATGGATATTCCTTCAGAGATTATCACCATTCTTAGGGCCACCAGTGAATCAGATATATTTATTGTTCACGGAAATGTGCGCTAACAATCAAGATATTCTATCAACAGATTTTGGATATATTCGATATTCTGAAATAGTTGATATATTTGTTTTTGATTATTTTGATTTTCCGATATATATTTTGAGGAGTATTCATCAAAGAGTCTAATGTCTTCTTGTTAGTTCCTATTCTGGAAACCTAAAGTGTTTATACAGGGTGTTGAGGAAAAAGGGCCTCGTTCTTATGATACGTAGAACACTGCAAAATGAGTAAGGTTTGCCCAGTCGAAAATTTTCGTAACGAGATCCGTATTAAATACGGTTCAAGTATACACATTTTTTACGATTATGTCGGAACTAATCGCAACATGCTGATGAAATCTTGTATCAATATATATTTTTGAACATACCTTTCTTGGGGTTAGGTTTTCTAGTCCATATCTCATATCAACATCTTTCAATTTCACACCATGCACTTCATGATTCAAATTTGAAAAGCGGTTGGCCATTTTGATAGGTCAATATTCTGTGAATCCTTATATTCAGGATTCGTGAATTTGTAGCAATCATTACGAAAACCTAAAAACATCATCGTATCGGTGTCTCCAACGGAAGTGTCTTTAGATGAGCAGGTACTGAGAGTTATGAACGAAAACCAATACCTGTATTGTGATAATATCGGTACCTCTATTTCCAGATAATTCATTTGCATAATTCTCATAATCATAATAATTCCTATACCTCATTCAATTCCCTCCACTGGAACATTCGAAGATGTTCATAGATTATTTGATGATGATTGATGGGGGTGGAAAAACTCGTGGGAAATGGGTCTCATTAGGAGGGTTCGAAAAAATGAATCTGCCTTTTGAGGAACTGACGAAAAATATCTCAATGGGGCCCATTTCATATGAGGATTATCGTCCTTCGATTGTTATCATGAATTTCATCATTTTCTGCTATGAATTTTGCGTCTTTGATTGATATTTCAAATGATGAAATGATGACGCAGCTTTTTGAATACATTTTTGTAGATAACTATGAGTTTTTCTCTCTCATCTACGAACTTCACTTCTAGAATGAAACAGAGCTTGAAATGAAGTTTGAGAACGAATAGTACATATATTTAAAGCAAGCCAAATATACAAGAGAATATATTATAATGCCTCTCCGTATCATCGAAATTCTGCAGTATTGTAATCAGAAAGTATACGATCCATTGACGTAAGAAAAATGGAAATCTATCTGAATGGCAGTTTTTTTATCCCAACAATGAATGAAATGGATATTGATTAGATAACCAATCTCAGTTCATGGTATCAAGATAACGCAGCAATTACCTCGGTAGGAATATTCCTATCATCAAAAATCCGATAGCCGATCAAGAAATATTTCTTAATCTCTGATTACAGTTGTATGATTGTATGATTCATACTCAGACATGAGTGGCTAAATCGAGATGGTGAAATAACTCAATTGTTTATTTCCAAAACATGTACACCTATCAAGCAAGGACTTGGCGATACGATCGTCGATCCTGTGAAGTCAAATTTGTTTTTACTGATAATGACGAATATCTGACAGTGCTGGATAGCTGAAAATACAATTTCTGCATTCGTGTTCGATTTCAAATTGAAAAGTGTCTTCAAATAGTGCTCCATTGAGAACAGCAGAGGTGGCGCCCTCTAGTTTAGATCTTGAGGCATTGAAATTCAACAGAATCAAGTAGGCAATATTATACAACTTTTTCTAATGGTTGAGGATAGGGAGTCGAAACACCAGTTCATTTACTCCATGGCCTAAACAGTTTGCCTTTCTCGCCGAAGTTTGTTCACGAAATTACAAAAGCGCTGAACGAACATGTTTTTTTTTATAATTGCCAGTTTGAATTGGCAATTAGCACTAATTGTCAGTTTGAACTGACAATTAGGTCTAATTGTCAGTTTGAACTGGTAATTATGGCTAATTGCCAGTTCAAATTGGCAATTATGAAAAAAACATATCATCATGTTCATTTAGCGCAATCATGGCTAATCGTCAATTCGAACTGGCAATTATGGCTAATTTCCAGTTTGAACTGACAATTATGGTTAATTGTCAGTTTGAACTGACAATTGAGGCTGATTGGCAACTAACCCTAATTGCGAGTTTGAACTGGCAATTATAAAAAAAAGTCATCATCTATCCGTATGGGGACGGATCAAGAATTTCCCCATGGTAAATCCTGCCTGTCGTAAAAGGCGACTAAATGGATACCCATAGGTGGAAGATGATGGTTCCCATCATCGCCCGGTGCGACACCACCACATCGACAGAGGTGCTGTGAAATGGGTAACTCCCATGTTTCAGTATTTGGTCGATGCTTCCGGTCATATCCCCATACCCTATCTCCTTCTTCCCAACCCAAACCGCCCATTTCAGCTGAAGAAAAATCTAGATGATGAATTCTCCTAGGGTAAAACACTCCGGAAGTAAAATACCTCTCCATTCGGATTTCCGGGCGAGAGGTGCTCGAGGGGGTTCACCATCGAAACATCGGAATTTAAAAATAGACCTTTGTAACATCCGAGGTCTGAACAAAAATATAAACGATGTTCATTACCATCTACAGGCTGAAAAACCAGATAAACTGGCTTTAACTGAGACGCAGGTCAACTCATCAACTAATACGACCTATATGCTCTGCCCTGGATATGAGCTGCATACCCGTTTCAGATTCAGAGGAGGTTTATGTCTCTTTTCCAGAAATGATCTCTCATGCCATCGTGAGGAGGAACTGGAACCGAAAGAATTCGATGTAATGTGGCTCAAGATCGATAACCACAAACAGACAAAGTTCATCTGCTGCCTTTATCTATCACCAAACGAACCAACTCCTGGTGACCTCTTCGAATTCCTTTCTCTGAAACTTGATTTCATCCAACAGAATCACCCAGCAGCTGAAATCATCATCATGGGGGATTTCAATGTCCACAACTCCACCTGGCTCAAATTCTCGAACAAAACAGACGACGCAGGACGTCTGGCTGAGGCTTTCGCTATCACCTATGGTCTTGAGCAACTGATAAACGAACCCACTCGAATCCCTGATATCAGCAATCATTATGCCAATACGCTCGACCTGTTCCTCACTAACAATCCGGAACCCTATGAAGTGAAAGTCCGTGCACCATTAGGAAACTCAGACCACACACTCATCTCCACGATATGTCCTTACATCACTCCGCGAACCAGTCCAACACCCCCACGCACTGTTTGGCATTACAATTCAGCCGACTGGGATGGCCTTCGCATGTGTTTTTCTGAGATTCCTTGGAGGAGAATGTGTTTTGAATCGGGAGATCCTACGCAATGTGCTGAAGAGATCTCGGAAATCATCATGCTGGGAATGGAAACTTACATACCACATATCACCAAATCACGAACCACTGGTGAACCATGGTTCAATAGAACCTGTTCTAGGGTTGTCGCACTGAAGCAAGCAGCATACCGTCGTTGGCGCAGAAACCCAAGCCCTCAAACTAGAGCTGAATATGTTGAAGCTAGGAATACATGCAATCGAACGATAGATGAATCTAAAGAGGCATACAACACGAAAATAAGATCGAAGCTCATAGAGTGTCCAAATGGTTCCCGTTCATTTTGGACGTTTGCCAAGGCAATCGGGAGAAATTTCACTTCTAGCTCATTTCCTCCCCTCACAACGGATGATAATACATTGGCTATAACACCTCATGAAAAAGCCAACACCTTCGCCAAAATGTTTGCAGACAATTCTACCTTGAATCCACGAGGCCAGGAACTTCCGAAAGTCGCTACCATCGATAACCGTATGCCGGAAATTGTCTTCCGGCAACGCACAATCAGACACATTCTGCATAGCCTCAACGTCAAGAAGGCTATGGGGCCTGACGGAATACCGCCTATTGTTCTCAAGAAATGTGCCCCGAAACTAACACCAGTTCTTTGCAGGTTGTTCACCCTTTCGTACAAACTCGGCGTATTTCCTTCTAACTGGAAGAAAGCTAGGGTCCAACCGATTCCAAAGAAGGGCAAGAAAACACTCCCTAACAACTATAGACCGATTGCACTACTATCTGTGATCTCTAAAGTAATGGAAAAAGCAATCAACATCGAGCTCATCCGATAACTAGAGAGCTCAAGAATCGTGAACGACCGGCAATATGGCTTTCGTCACCAGAGGTCAACTGGAGATCTGCTTGCCTATGTGACACATAAGTGGCAGGTGTCAATAGAGAAACATGGGGAGTCTCTGGCTGTAGCCTTGGATATCTCCAAAGCATTTGACCGAGTTTGGCACCAAGGCCTCCTAGCGAAACTTTCGTCATATGGTTTGCCGCCCCAACTGTGTCTTTTACTATCGAGTTTTCTTGCAGATAGATCACTCTACGTGGTGGTAGACGGGGTGTCGTCTGATACAATGACGATCAATGCTGGTGTTCCACAAGGCTCTGTCTTGGCACCAACTTTGTTTTTGCTCCACATCAATGATTTGTTGAATGTGACCTCTAGCCCAGTTCATAGCTTTGCGGATGATAGTACACTTCATTCCGCCTTTTCCTCTAGAGCCCCTATATCATCCAATGAGGCCAGAGGTGCAAGGCGAAGACAGGTTGATGCTTCCAATGAGGATCTGACAAGAATTCTGAAATGGGGATCTGAGAATCTAGTACAGTTCAATGCAACTAAAACTCAAGCTTGTATGTTCACCAAGAAGGCTGATCACACAATGCCCAATTTGATGATGTCGGGTACCACTGTTCCTATGAGGTCGTCAATATCCTTGCTGGGTGTCACCACCAACAGTGCTCTCTCATGGGACGATCATGTGAGGTCCATTGCGAAGACTGCTTCACAAAAACTCGGTTTTCTTTTCCGTGCGAAGAGATACTTCACATCCCAGCAACTGCTTATGATCTACAAAGCACAAATTCGACCTGTCCTGGAGTACTGCTCACATGTTTGGAGCTCAGCCCCCAAACATACGCTTAAGCTCTTAGATTCAATTCAGAAGAGAGCTATTCGCCTAGTCGATGATACAACACTCACCAAATCATTGACCTCTCTAGATCATCGTAGAAAGGTCGGCGATCTCTGCCTTTTTTATAGGTACTTTCACGGTCGGTGCTCAACGGAAATATCATCTATTATGCCACCACGCGCGATTCCTAGTAGACAAACCAGACGAGCTCAAGCTGGTCACCCCTACACTGTCAGGCTCGAGACCTGTCGAACATCGCTATACCAAGCATCATTCATCAATAGAACGGCAAAGTTGTGGAATTCTTTGCCTAGTGAAGTCTTTCCTGATGCTTACAACCTCCAAACATTCAAGAAAAATTCCAAAACTTTCCTTCTTTCCCAAAATTCCACCGCTGGCTAACACGATGTTCCTCGAACATCATAGGTTTTCCTTTCGTGTTGTCCACAGATAAAAAAAAAAAAAAAATGTCCGTCCAGCGCTTTCGTACGAAATAGAGAGCAAGAGAGAAAGAGTATGTGTTTATCATCCAAGATACAGGACCTTATTGACAAACACTGGTAGAAAGAAAACATGTAGATTACTACATCCAGATAATATCCCTAATTACATGGAAACAGTACAAATAAATAATCACACCTAGGTAAAAGTACACACATATCATCACATATAAGCAACTTCAATTTCATATCGTTTCGTCATTGAAATATTCTGTCACATTGTGATAGGCCTCAGATGCCAGTCTTTCATGGTACTTTTTCCTGAAAGTTTTGAAAGTACCCATGTTCTTTATATCTGCAGGTAGTTTATCATTACCTAAAATTATTGAGTCTTTGATCGGTGTTGATTTAGGGATGATTAATGATAGGTTCATTGCATTCCGTGCAGTGCGATTGTTATTTTCACATGAAGATTTATTCTTGCAGGAAATCAACCTATTTACTTGGCACAAATACCGTATCGCTCGCTTTTGCAGCAAAAATACACTTTCGAACAGTTCACTACACGAACTCCAGAACTGCGTACCTCAAGTTTGACTCAATGAGAGCAAAATAGACATTTTTTGCCGCAGTATCACCTAATTCTCTAACTGCAGACCTGAGGGCAAAACAGCCGGATGATAATTTATTGTTCAGCATGTTAATGTGATTTGTGAATTTCAAATTGGTATTTAGAATACAAATACCTGTTGTAGTCAACAACATGTCTATTGAAAGTTATGCAAATCGAATCTTTACCGGAACACACATCATTTCAACCAACGTTTTCTGAATATCAGCTCATCTGAATCATAGCAGAAATTAAAGTTCGAAAATGTCATTTCGAATATGTGAGTTTTCCTCGAATGAGCTGTGCACGGAAATTGATCATTGGTGCACTCTTGATTACATTCTCTAGGTAGGTATTTATATATCCCAGCTATCTTCTAGTGAAAGGAATTGAAAGACCTTTACAAATAAACCGTTTCCCAGTTAATATCTACGAGAGGAACAGGACACATGTAGAGAATCATTCATCTGAACTTTCATGCTCTATATAGTCCATACAAATGGAAATGATTGAAATGTTGACTTACAAGAGACATGGGTGGTTCAGTCGGATTCATAATAAACAGGGGGATGAATTTATAGTATCTCGTGATTAGAGGGTAACATATTAAACTAACGTGATCTTATTTGGAAGGTACGTCGTATAAGTTTCGGAATTATAATCCATAGAATTACTTGAGATACAGAATGTGATGAGATTTCTCTTTATAAATTTCATAGAAACGATGAAAAATATAGTGGATGGCCCAATGACACGAAACGAGACAGATTCGACTCAGAAAAAAAATCTCGAACCGGTCGATTTTTATTTCGTGGGGAAAATATTCTGCGCATATTTTCAACTTATTCACTTCAAACCCCTCGGAGAGGTGAGCTCCAACCCTTGAATCTCAAGTGGGATGAGGGGTTAAGTGAAACATCATTTTGAAGGTAATCGAAAACTCTTAACAACCCTTCCTTGTTTTTCGAATTCGATGCAGTAGTTCTCGAGAAAACACGGTTATGAAAATAATCGGCTAATGATGGAAAGATAGTTAGAACGATGTCCATCTGAGAAGTGCCCATGTGCTTTTTTTAATCCTGTCCTATCCAACATCAGATGTAGAATCATTCATTTCAATGCCAGTTCCTTGATCTCTCAGTAAAATGCATACCTTGTTTCGTTTTCATTGGGTCACCCTATAGAAATGACAGTGAGTGTATGCGTAAGGTATATGTATATGTAGAATGTAGAATCATTAATTTCAATTTTAGTTCCTTGATCTCTCAGTAAAATGCACACCTTGTTTCGTTTTCATTGGGTCACCCTGTACAAATGAGAGTGAGTGTATACGTGAGGTATATGTATATATAGATATATATGTAATGATATATATGTAATAATATATAGGAACATGGAGCCTCGCATTCGTGAGTCCTCGAAGAAAAAAATTGAATTCTGATTGTTTATACTGTTTCCACAACGAAGCATTCCATGTGCGATATCAGAAGGAAACATATAGAACGAAAAAGCGAGTCAATAAAAGATGTAACTATAGAACAAGGTGAAGAACAGATCGAATAAGAGGAATTCAGTATACAGGGGAAATAAAACATGCTCTGAAATCTATGAAGAGGGGCAATCATCAGGGAAAGAAAAAATCTCACCAGAAATGATACTCAACCATAGGTATGAAGAGATGAATATGCATGAGAAATCCTTAACCTGAAATACTGGGGGCTTCGAATGACATTGCCGATAGTTCAGAAAGGTAACTATTGGCAATGAAATATTATTGAAGTGATCTATTGGAAGAGAAAACGAAGTTCTGTATCTTTAGAAATTTTCGATGTTTCGAACATGTTCAAGTTACCAAGAACTATGATCAAATTCTTATATGCATATCATATCGGATTTCTACGATTCCGAGAGAAAATATTTTCACACTTTCAACACAAAATGATTGAAATAATGAGAATGAAATACATTTACGAGGAGCAGCTGAATATTGTAATGAAAAATGAAGGATTATATTCGAGAGAAACAATTTCTGTTTGATGGAAAGTGCATTCATTTTGAAAATATTTATATTAAGGAGAAAGTGAGGCCGCATGAGACAGTGCTGTATGCTGTATTCTGAATTCAACTTCAAATTGATCCCTCGATACATGTCGAAATCGGAAACAGATGCAATGTCAATGATTCAGTGCATTCAATGATGACCTTCTGAGATGTCGAAGATGCATATACAGCGTTTCTCAATTTCCGAGGTCAGGAAGAACTGAAAATTCTGAATATTTGGACTCCAAGTTATATTTCATCTTGATAAAGCCTATTTTTGAGGTCATACTACTTCCGATTATCGCGGGATTCACCATCAACTTCGTTATGAGGAATGGAATACCGAGCATATTATTCCGTTTTTTGTTTCATGTTCAACCAAGATGTTGCCTTATTTTCAACACCGCACCTTTCACCCATTTTCCACTGGTTGTGAGATCTTTCGGGGTAGACTCAAGCACAGGACAAATACTATAGTATACCGAATTGGTCATCATACAGGGTATCTGCAATACGATGTTGAAATTTGGAAAAGTTTCCTTTCAAATATGACACCCAGATTTTACGAGACGGTCCGAAACAGAATTTTATTCTCAAATCAGATCCATGCATATTTTCAATTTTCTAGTGATTTTCAGCAGAAACCGAAACATTTGAAGTCCAAAAACTTTGAATTCTGTTTTTTTTCTAACCATGAGAACTTTTAACGAACGGCTACCGTGAGAAACCCTGTATAAGCGATACCAATTCCACGTGAGAATGAACACCAATTCTCCCTCATTTTATTTGGCATCTATGGCAACATCAAAGAGGCACTCGTAAATCTGACATTTTAACATCCTGACCCTTTTAAACATATAAAGGTTTCCGCCCTGATTTCCGAAAGTTTATACTCTAGATTCCGTCACCTCAATGAACATAAATAAAACAGACAGAAAATAGGTGACTATAAGAATGGTTTGCCCTGTTTGGCCTTCTCAGAAATTCCTGAGAATCGTAAGAAGTAGTATTATTTAGTTCTAGAAAGGCCAACGGATCATCTATTATTATAATAGACAAAGACACGGTGTCCAATGTTTCAGATTGTTCAACTAGTTCCTTTGATTGAGGAGATAATTGGAGGATTACATCTTCCATTCCAACTTTGATTCCTTCGTGAGAATATGGATGGAATTAGATATTCTCTCATATCTGAGATCTAATGCATTGTCACATAGTGTTACTTCTTATTGTTACTCAAAACTGGCTTCTATCCAACTATGATCCATATTATGATTGTCACAACCAGGTCACTTTGATGTGGGTGCCAGATCACAGAGGTATCAGAGGCAATGAGGAAAAGACTGCCTTGCTAAGGAAGGGGCGAACACACAATTTTCTGCTCCAGAACCCTTTTGTAGACTCTCCAAAGCCCTTCTGAAAGAGGAGTTTCGGCGCTGGGAAATCGAAGGGAATCTGGGAATGAAATCTCACTGGAATAGAGTGCCAGGACAAAAACGAGTGAAAAGGCTAGTGAGCCTATCGTCAAGGAAAGCTGAACAGCTTCTTGAGTTGGAAGAAAAAGACTTGAAACTGATAACGTGACTCCTCACTGGACACTGCCCTCTGAGATATCATCTCAAAAAAATGGGCAAATCAGAAAGTGACAGGTGCCGTTATTGCGAAGATTTTGCTGAAACGTACAATGCGAATGTCCAGCACCTTTCTGCAAGAGACTCAAGTTCTTGGAAGGGGCCTTCCTGGAGCCCTCCGACATCAGGAACTAGTCGCCCAGGAAACTGCTAAACTTCACAAGAAGTCTCGGTATACCTGGGCTCGAATAGACTAAGGGTCAGGCACAAAAGATCTAATTGGTCGAAGTGCTCGTGAGGCTGCAGAGCCTTTACGACCCCTTTACAATCTACAATCTACAATGATTGTCACTGTCAACTGGAAATTTTGGTGTTTCATGACAAGTATCTGAGTGAAACAGATACCACTCGATGATCAGTCAAACACGCCACACCGACTGAAAGACGTTGATCGCTTTGGAAAAGGCAGCTCAAGAGGCTGTAGGCCAAGAAAATCAGGAGAACATTATCTAACGGAACGGAATGTGGAAGAATTCACGAGAAAAAAGGTACTGCTAGCATATTTCTTGGAAAAGTTAAAAAAAGCTTCGAGCATCGTCACTGTGGAGCGTCATAATTGTAACAGACATGAAATGAAACACTAACGACATCGTCGCTGCCACCGACGACAACGGCTACAATTTTCCAAAATACTTTCATGATTGAAAATGACAGCTGCAATGTTGATTCACCTCTTCTTGACTTGGCTGATTGCAGTAGGGTGAACATAAATGGTAATATCAATAGGAACCAACTTGTTTTTCATAGTTTAATATCGTTCTAAACACGTTACGCTACATGTCAAGTTATATTTCTGATTGATTTCTAAATTCAGCTTCCTTGAGAAGAAATCCACTTGGAATCCTAGGGATTCAAAGTATCACTTTCCTTCTCAAAAATAGTGTGAAGTGCATAGAATAAATTTATTGGTCAGTTCAGTTATGACGAGTTCATGCAAGGATTGGATAAGAACCATCACAATCTATACCGCAGTTGTGTATCACGTCACGGGCCAATCGCATGTAACCATCCTCTCCCCAGCTGGTTCCCCAGGAGTTTTTGATCAGCCAGTACTTGTGTCCATCCGCGATTCCATATCCTACAACGGTGACGCCGTGATCGAGGCTCAATCTGCTACAGAAAACGTTGTTGTATATTCCTCCACCGTACGACGGCCATAGATCAGCATAGACAGCAACAGAGATCGGGCCAATGGTACCTATAACAATAAGAAATGCACGAAAATGCATGTTCGGTATTGATATCGATGGAAAATCGGAATTTTGCACGTATCCAAAGACCGTGTCTCACTACATCGATGGACGAATAACCGTGTGCTCCAAATGAACGGAATGTTTCGTGAGACTCTTTTTTTTTTATCTGTGGACAACACGAAAGGAAAACCTATAATGTTCGAGGAACATCGTGTGAGCCAGCGGTGGAATTTTGGGAGAGAAGGAAGGTGTTGGATTTTTTCTTGAAAGTTTGGAGGTTGTAAGCATCAGGAAAGACTTCACTAGGCGAAGAATTGTAGGGGTGACCAGCCTGAGCTCGTCTGGTTTGTCTACTAGGAATCGCGCGTGGTGGCATAATAGATGATATTTCCGTTGAGCACCGATCGTGAAAGTACCTATAAAAGAGGCATAGATCGCCGACCTCTCTACGATGATCTAGAGAGGTCAATGATTTGGTGAGTGTTGTATCATCGACTAGGTGAATAGATCTCTTCTGAATTGAATCTAAGAGCTTTGGCGTATGTTTGGGGGCTGAACTCCAAACATGTGATCGGTACTCCAAGACAGGTCGAATTTGTGCTTTGTAGATCATGAGCAGTTGCTGGGATGTGAAGTATCTCTTCGAACGGAAAGAAAATCAAGTTTTTGTGAAGCAGTTTTCGCAATAGACCTCACATGATCGTCCCATGAGAGAGCACTGTTGGTGGTGACACCCAGCATGGATATTGACGACTTCATAGGAACAGTGGTACCCGACATCATCAAATTGGGCATTGTGTGATCAGCCTTCTTGGTGAACATACAAGCTTGAGTTTCAGTTGCATTGAACTGTACTAGATTCTCAGATCTTCATTTCAGAATTCATGTCAGATCCTCATTCAAAGCATCAACCTGTCTTCGCCTTGCACCTCTGGCCTCGTTGGATGATATAGGGGCTCCAGAGGAAAAGGCGGAATGAAGTGTACTATCATCCGCAAAGCTATGAATCGGGCTGGAGGTCATCATGATCATCATCAACAGTAAGAACATAATTTTACGAGAAAAACTGACATGAAAAAATTGACCGTGAGTCGAGCAATTTGGTCTAATGCCGGTTTTCCGAATATCAGTTCGAAACATTGAGAAACCTCAAAACTTCGTATCATCATCATCAATTCGAGGGTATATTCATTGGTACTCACCCACAGCCTCTTTCAGAGCCTTCTCATTAGCATCGATTGCTTTGTATCCGGCCACTTTGACGATACTTCGACTACTATCTGCTTTGCAGGTGTCACCATAGCCGACATAGTGATAATCAGCATCACTCTCTAGACCATGATCTTTGACGTATTTGAAGCCTTTTTCCATAGTACCTCCATTACAACCACCGTTGCCGTAACTAAGTGAACAGTCAACCAGCTGTTGGGGACTCAACGGTATTTCTAAGCCATGTTTGAGTGCTGCTTGTCCTTCTATGGAGGCCACCTAGTGATGAATGAAAATAAATGAACATAAAATATAATAGAGAGTATATCCAATCAAATTAAATTTTTCTTGCCTCATTCAACAGAATGCTATTAAACGAGTTTTTGCCGAAACCATATCAGTCATTTCATTTCATATCATGTCATCTCATATCAGTTCAAGTTCTTCATTCGAAGAATAGTTCCGAATATGATACAGCATATTCATTACTGAGAAGAATGACATGATAGAAATCCACTTATACATTTAGAGGACGAACATTTTAAAACGATTCCTACTCACTATTTCATCCTCATAATTATCTTATCAATAGATCAGAAATTATATATGTGTTCGATATGAAAACGATATGGTATCTGTTCTGTGAAGAGGTGATTATTTTGTATTCGCAGGTTGATTCAACCCATGTCGATTCGATTGAATGGATCAAACTCGATTCAGAGGAGATTGAATATCCGAAGGACCGTCAGCTCCGATTTGATGATTGATAATGTCATCAATATAATATTCTCAGGATGACGTTCAATATGTTTGAATACATATATTTGCGAATATTCCTCGATGAATCAGATGATCGACATCCATCAATTCATGGGTAACTACTTGGAGAACTATAGGCTGAGATCTATGAAATGTTCTGAAGAATCACAATGTGCATAGCAGTCGTTTCAGTTGATATCTCGACCCTGTAAAATCCATTCATCGAGAAATTACTGATTCTCAGTCTGAACTCACGGTCAATTTATCAGTAAAACTATAGGCTCTTTGATTGGAAGTAGAAGTAGAAGGTTCAGCTCTCTTTTTTCGAAGACATAATGTGAAGGAATGCGAGACCCATCGAATAGATATATATATTTCTCCAGCAGACCTCATATCTTCTACCTCTCTAGTTCACATTGAAGACATCATCATCGACCAGCAGAGTTAGAAAGCACGTTCTGGCCGTGCATATCAACGGACTGCGATGATTTCCATGACAGAATCATCACCCTTGAATTTTTACCGTTACATATTTCGAAGGAAATACGGAAACAAACCTAGAGAGCTGGTAGGATATAACTGATTTGATATTATTCGAGTTCTCGAATGATAGTGCCCCGAAAAAAACTGTCGAGGAACAAAAATGATGATGTATCTCAATGATGAATTTGATGATTGAGTGATATTTCGGTACTGATTGGAAGTAGAAGTAGAAGGTTCAGCTCTCTTTTTTCGAAGACATAATGTGAAGGAATGCGAGACCCATCGAATAGATATATATATTTCTCCAGCAGACCTCATATCTTCTACCTCTCTAGTTCACATTGAAGACATCATCATCGACCAGCAGAGTTAGAAAGCACGTTCTGGCCGTGCATATCAACGGACTGCGATGATTTCCATGACAGAATCATCACCCTTGAATTTTTACCGTTACATATTTCGAAGGAAATACGGAAACAAACCTAGAGAGCTGGTAGGATATAACTGATTTGATATTATTCGAGTTCTCGAATGATAGTGCCCCGAAAAAAACTGTCGAGGAACAAAAATGATGATGTATCTCAATGATGAATTTGATGATTGAGTGATATTTCGGTACTGATTGGAAGTAGAAGTAGAAGGTTCAGCTCTCTTTTTTCGAAGACATAATGTGAAGGAATGCGAGACCCATCGAATAGATATATATATTTCTCCAGCAGACCTCATATCTTCTACCTCTCTAGTTCACATTGAAGACATCATCATCGACCAGCAGAGTTAGAAAGCACGTTCTGGCCGTGCATATCAACGGACTGCGATGATTTCCATGACAGAATCATCACCCTTGAATTTTTACCGTTACATATTTCGAAGGAAATACGGAAACAAACCTAGAGAGCTGGTAGGATATAACTGATTTGATATTATTCGAGTTCTCGAATGATAGTGCCCCGAAAAAAACTGTCGAGGAACAAAAATGATGATGTATCTCAATGATGAATTTGATGATTGAGTGATATTTCGGTACTCTTTTTTTTCTAGCTGATTGTACATTAGTTTCCCAACATAGGCTAGTACCAAAGAAGCCTGTTCAATATCTAATGATTTGCCTTATTATTCTGTTCAAATGAACATGAAGTATTTGTACCAATATGAGGGGTGTTAACTCTTTCTTCTAATTTTATCGAATGAATTTCCACAATCCATATTTTTTTGTTCGAGGCGAAATCCTTCAGGAAACGAATTATATGACATCACTTGTTCTAGAAAGTATTGATTTCTGGATTCTTGTTGTTGTGCCATATTCGAAGTTCTTGTAAGAATTGGTCGATGAAATCATGAAGAGAAGAATAGCAGAAAAATAATGTGTGATTCTATGACACCAAGATTCAAGCGAAACTTTTTTTGGAATCGTAGATAATTGAGCACTTTGGGGAAGACACATATGGTCTTAGTGATATCATCAAACCTATGCTTGCTTCAGAGATACCGATATTGATGTAACGTTCGACGATCGACCCTAACCCAACCTCGCGTTTCATGTGACCCACATATTTCAATTATGAAAGAGTCCCTCTTTGGAGCACGCTTGCTAAACATGATATCTAACATACAGGGTGAGTCAAAAATGTGTACCGATCTTTCTGGGGGTGATAGACCATTGAAAAATAAGTGTAGTTTGATGATAAACTCATGGCCCAAAATGCATATTAAGGGAGATATATCCTTCCAAAGTTGATAAAATTTGAATAATTTCTCCGCATAACTTCTGAACGATGAAATCCACCCGATTGAAATTTTGTGCATGAATGTATGTTGTCAAAATAAATTTTTTCGTCACACTTCCACATTTCTGATATTGTTATGAAGGGTGTTTTCAGAGGGTGAGTCATGATTTTTTGTAGAAAACTTTTTTCCCTGTATTATTTTCGGTGAAAAAACAGGAGCATTCGATGGAGCGAAGAAAATTACATGAAAAAGGTACTCTTATTCAAATACGAAAAATTGAGCAGTTCGTGAGATATTTGAGTTTTTGTAGTTACATGATATCAGCAGATTGATTTTATTCATCGCGAGATTCATCGGTAACAATATTTTAGCAGGCCATGATGAATAATTTTGTTCTCAATTTTGACGTTCATGTCATCAACATTCGAGTCAACATTGTTGTAGTCGATTTGTTCGTGTGGTTTTTCTGTGTCATTTATCACTGCGATTATCAACTGAGATTTTGAGAAATTGTTCTCGAAAACACCCTTTATAACAATATCAGAAATGTGGAAGTGTGACGAAAAAATGTATTTTGACAACATACATTCATGCACAAAATTTCAATCGGGTGGCTTTCATCGTTCAGAAGTTATGCGGAGAAATTATTTTAATTTTATCAACTTTGGAAGGATATATCTCCCTCAATATGCATTTTGGGCCATGAGTTTAATCATCAACTACACTTATTTTTCAATGGTCTATCACCCCCAGAAAGCTCGATACACATTTTTGACTCACCCTGTATATTTGTGGGTATCGCTATGAAATACAGTGTGAAACAGCCAAATGGAATAAATTCGACAACAAATGAATGAGGGTGTTTTGGAAAAACGCTCGGACACGTCGATTTGTATATTTGAATGAACCTTTTCTTTCAAAAAAATCAAATGATATAGAGTGTGTCATGGCCAATCAGTGACCAATACCAACTTTCTTATTCCAAATGGAACACCCTGAATTTCATTTCATTTTTGAAATTCTCACTGAAAAGCTGATTTCATCGATACACCACACTTGGGGTCTAGCGGAAATGATTACAGAGATATAGGGTGTGAATAATCGAGATTTTTCAACTTGAGGATTTTTTTGTGTCGGAACTATTCATTATTGATCAAAACGGATCACATGTCCCTGTCTTGACTTTCGATTTACTACCTACTGTCATTTTATTGAAAAAAATATAGGGTGGTGCAGAATTCAGGAAATTGATCATGCTGTATCTGTCCCAAAGAAATGTCAGTAGATACTATATCAAAAATTGAGACAGAGAAAAGTGGGTCGTTTCGACCAATTTTGCGATACAAAAAATTCATTACGTTGAAAAATCTCGATTTTTGACACCTTATATCTCTGTAATCATTTCCGCTAGACCCCAAGTGTGGTGTATCGATGAAATCAGCTCTTCAGTGAGGATTTAAAAATGAAATGGAATACAGGGTGTTCCATTCGAAGTGAGAAAGTTGGTATTGGCCACTGTCACATGAAACACTCTATATAATCCAGTTTTCTTGAAAAAAAAATGCGCATTCAAAAATACAAATCGATTTATTTGTTGTCGAATTCATTCCATTTGGCTGTTCCGCACTGTATAGATGATTAAACTGTGGGATCACTGCGTTACTTCATATCACTGTGAGTCAATAGTTTAGGTGAACGATCGTTCAAAGACTAGTTCTATAATGTCAAAAGTAGTGAAGAGCAGTACACTTACGTACGATAGTAGGACAGTATGACATCCTATCGCATTTCTGATCTCCTGATACGAATATCATATTCATTCCGTCCTCGAAATAAGGAGAAAAACTGAAATAGTCTGAAAAGTGAAAGTTCACGCTCTGTTGATTCGAATTAAAGAGACATAATATCTGTAACGACCTTCGTGTTCCACAAGGCAATGTCTTGGCACCAACTTTGTTTATGCTCCACATCAATGATTTGTTGAATGTGACCTCCAGCCCGATTCATAGCTTTGCGGATGATAGTACACTTCATTCCGCCTTTTCCTCTAGAGCTCCTATATCATCCAACGAGGCCAGAGGTGCAAGGCGAAGACAGGTTGATGCTTTAAATGAGGATCTGACAAGAATTCTGAAATGGGGATCTGAGAAACTAGTACAGTTCAATGCAACTAAAACTCAAGCTTGTATGTTCACCAAGAAGGCTGATCACACAATGCCCAATTTGATGATGTCGGGTACCACTGTTCCTATGAGGTCGTCAATATCCTTGCTGGGTGTCACCACCAACAGTGCTCTCTCATGGGACGATCATGTGAGGTCCATTGCGAAAACTGCTTCACAAAAACTCGGTTTTCTCTTTTCCGTGCGAAGAGATACTTCACATCCCAGCAACTGCTTATGATCTACAAAGCACAAATTCGAACTGTCCTGGAGGACTATTCACATGTTTGGAGCTCAGCCCCCAAACATACGCAAAAGCTCTTGGATTCAATTAAAAAGAGCTATTCGCCTAGTCAATGACACAACACTCACCAAATCATTGACCTCTCTAGATCATCGTAGAAAGGTCGGCGATCTTTGCCTTTTTTATAGATACTTTCACGGTCGGTGCTCAACGGAAATATCATCTATTATGCCACCACGCGCGATTCCTAGTAGACAAACCAGACGAACTCAAACTGGTCACCCCTACACTGTCAGGCTCGAGACCTGTCGAACATCGCTATACCAAGCATCATTCATCAATAGAACGGCAAAGTTATGGAATTCTTTGCCTAGTGAAGTCTTTCCTGATGCTTACAACCTCCAAACATTCAAGAAAAATTCCAACACCTTCCTTCTTTCCCAAAATTCCACCGCTGGCTAACACGATGTTCCTCGAACATCTTAGGATTCCCTTTCGTGTTGTCCAAAGATAAAAAAAAAAAAAAACAACATGAAACTTCTGGTTGACCTGGAAATTGTTCAAAAATAATTAGGTACTCACTGTACTGAATGCCCAGCAGCTACCGCAATCTCCTTGATCCCTGATGGGGAGGACAGCTCCCTTCGCTCTCCAGTCGATGGAGTCTGGGGCAACTCCGTATGTCAAATTCGCAACTTCAACTCCCTCCAAGCTCGGTCTCGAATTCTTGTTCTTCATCAGCATGGCCCTGAACTCCTCATCAGTGATGTCAGAGAACTGGTTGATGGCCAAATAGTAGGTGGACTCGCCGCTCTCGTATTTGGCATTGTGGGATTCGATTTCACGGAGTTTGCCTTGGAAGATGTTGAATCGGAGCTTTTCTTCTCTCAGGTTCTTGTAGGTTTTTCCATGAGTTTTCTGGTTCGGAATGAAATAAAACTATACTCTCCTCCACAACACGAAGATATCGTAGTGTTGCACTTTGGATGATCATGAATTCAAAGACCTTTTTCCGTCACTGACCAGATATATTTAACTCGCTCGCACCTTGCTTTCTTTTCATACTAATTGAGTCTGGCCAGAAATTCTAGTCTCAGATTGTTATGGAAATACGCACGTATAGATTACGCTGGCTTCATACAAGATAGTGGCGACAATATGCTTATAATTTGCCTCTTAATGGTGGGCGGGTGGAGCTTATGAGTGAGACGATATTTGAATCGTAGACCAGATGATTTATACAGGGTAAAATAAATATGATTTAATATACCGCCTCCAACATTACCAAAACCTGTTACTTCGAATGAAGACAATATTGTTGACGTTTTGGCATATTTTCATTCATATCCAGAAGGATCCATTCTTAGTGCAGGAAAAGATTTGGGTGTATCACGTGCTTCAGTACAAAGAATTTTGAGAAATCACAAAATGAATCCGTATAAATTCAGTAAAGTTCAAGCTCTCAATGCAGAAGACTTCGAGCGGAGAGTGCATTTTTGCGAAGCCCTTTTAATGCATACCCAGGAGGATCCGGAATTTTTGTCGAAAATATTAATATTTTGTGATCTCACAAACTTCCTCCTGTTCATTGGTGGCAATTCAGGGTACATTTGGTTGAATTTTTTGCAAGTTCTGGCAATGATTCGATCACATTCTCCGTGTATAATAAATAACTTCATAACAACTTCGTTTGAAGAATCGATATTCGCGTTCTTTCTGGGAGATTTTTCGAAACACTGTCAATAACAATCACTTAATTACTCCTTATTGTCACCGAACTGTCATGAGTTTGATATTTCCATGACTATCTAAAATTAACTTTTTCATAAAATTATATTTTTCACAAAAAGCGGCTTTATTAAGAAAACTTGATGATTTAGGTATACGGACATGCTATGTCATCTTGTAGCATTTTTATTCGTCTTTCAATTCATTGAGTCAAAACCAGTGGGTACCTTTTGAAAAAATGAACTTTTGACCACTTAAATACTTAAATCTGTCCTTACTACAAATATTGCAATAATTTTTAATAACTCCTACTCTATTTTTTAGAAACGAGGAGAGAAAATCACATTAAAAGCTGAAAAATGAATTTTGACAACTTGTATGAACAACGTATATAATAATAATTGCAGCACGCCCTGTATGATATGGAGGCGACTTCTCGGTTTGAATTGAATACATCAAGCCTGTCCAAACCACCACTAAAATATCAACTCTTCATGATTCGAGAGCCCTGATTTACATTAGTTCAATTAGGGATATGTTTTGGATCATATTTAACACAAATTATTTTCAATCTTGAAAACCGATAGAGATAGGTATAGAGATTTATCGATGAAAGAGTATTTTAATAAAAAGGCAATTTTAAAAATTTGTTAATATACGGGGTGTTCCATTCAAAAAAATGAAGTTGCTAGGACTTTTTGATAGAAACGGCAACGTCGCAATTTCGAAAATATTTTAGATCGATAGAACAGGTGATAAAATGTAAGATGCGAAAATTTCAGAAAAATCCTGCGTTGCGTTCTCCACAAACGTCTAACTTACCATCGACCGTGAGTTACCCTGTATATCAATACTAGAAGAGATATACGATATAATGGAACATGGTAATATCCTCACACAATTATCCAAGTACGTATGAAATAATCTGGATACATACCACTCGATTTCTGGAAGAAATCAACTTTAGATGTTATGAAATGACATATTTCCTGAAGTTCAAGAATATAGAAAAACCACGCTGAACTCAAATGATCAATGTAAACTCAATGTAAGTTCATAGGCGCGACGTATCACCAACAGTCAATCAAGACGCTGACAATACATTCTCGCCACTGTCTTGTTCGAAGCCACTGCAGTACAGACCAACCACCGTTGAGTTGTTCTATGAATCTCCAATGAATTCGAAGGACTTTTCACACCACTGGTTGGAAGTCTTCAACTACTTACATGCTTGAAATACACTCGTACAGAACAGTCGTCATACAGTTGTTATAGTAATTTTGTGAATCACGTCTAGTTATTTTGTTGGTTTCATTAGAGAGCGTTAGCAGTGTACAAATATCGAAACAAACTTACCGTCCACTTATTGTTCCAAAGCTATTCAACTAGCAGATTTCGTCATTTTTTAACTGCTTCTTCGTCACAAAGTTCATCCTAATGAATCACTACTTAGAGAAAATGGTGTATTGGAGTTGTAGTAGCACTGTAAAAGTGAATTCGTGTCCATGATATCAGATAGATTACCTTGAATTCAATCCACAAATCCTGGTCAGAGGCAGCACTGATAGCAACGATGAGGGCAACGAAAGCGAATAGGAATTTCATTCTGATCGATCCACTCATTCACCTAATTGAACAAGAACAATATATTCCAACTTTATGCATCATTTGATAGACCGTCGGGTTTTTATATGAGCTATTTTCAAAGAGATAAATGATCGGTTTTCAAGAGAATTCCCACTTGTGAAAATCAGGAGAATCTATATACATATTTATCTGATTCATATTATCGCTCTCTCTTCCATCAAAATACTTCAAACTCGGAGTGAGGATCTTTCGAGTGGGAAATTTCAATCGGACAGTTTGGTGCGATGCACCAGGGTCTTGTGGCTTTGAGATCTCATTCCTTCCTGAATGTACAGGGTGTCCGGAATGAGAACCTCAGCAGATATCGAAACAAATCGAAGGTTACTCGATTATCATCCCAAGTTCGCTCAATCCAGTCATACTATTCACTCCAACTTCGTTATCTTTCGGATATCTTTTCTATGATATCTCTCATTTTCTTTTCAATTATCAGCATTTCAATGGACTATCTCCTTGAATGGATGGTCAATGTTATGATGTTTGGTAATCAATGAGTTTCATTGAGATTACCAAATATACATAAATCATCCATTGAATCTTGTTTTATATCTCAATGATGATTCCAAGCCATTCATTGTCATCTACACAAGATGATTTTTTATACCATACCCATTTGGGTTATATCTAAATAATAAAAAGTCTATCAATTTGAATGATTGATTTTTCGAAATATCATTTTATTCGAACTCTTTCAGCATCTGAATTATTCTAGGGTATGTATACAGTTGAGTATGGTCACCTAATAGTATGATTATGGAGTCAACTCTGACACATTTCATCCATTTTCCAAGCTGGAGGAGCAATGAGGAGTTGACCAGGACCGTAGGTCGCTCTGTATACATGTTCCTATTCAGGATCATCACACTGATTTCACAATGATCATTCGGTGAGTAATTGCAAATAATAGCATCAGAATTAAATATCCTCTCTGGGACCAGCAAACCAATTTTCAATTGGAAAAAAAAACGATTTCATCAATTTCAGTTAATTTCCATATTCCATATCATGAATAATCACTTCTAGAATCTTCGATGAATTCACAACAACTTTTTCGGAATGAGAATTAATTCAAATTTTTTCCTTCGGAAATCATGACCTCTGAAAATGCTGATATCACTGAGTTGAGAAACACTATGATATCGGAATTCGCTTTGGAGTTAGGTGATACTTGGGGGCTTCTTATACTTCAGCCTGATCTCTGTTCTTTACGTTTCTGCTTTGCAGGAAAGGCTTTTTAAAAAAAGCTATTCAAATTTATTTATGACAAAAATTATATTCTGTATAATTATTACAATATAAAATACGTCCTCACGCGACCGAGATTATGTCTATTCTGAATTGAATAATAAAACTGCAATTCTCTCGGCGTCTCATGATTTCCGTGAACGTGGATTCTTGCTGATGCCTGCGTCAGCGTTTCTCACGGGAACCCGGGTAGCTGCTTACATAACTCCTCCATCCCTTAGAAGGAACTCAAGGGTGGAATAACTTGAGTTTCGTCGACGGTCCTCTTCTCGGGTTCTTGAGGCATGCTTCTCTTTCTGAACCATTTCGGGATTCTGTTTCTTTCTGCGATGCACAGGTAGGCTAGGACGCATATGACGAGCGTCGCGACGCTGCAGATGGACCATAGGGAGTATTTCTTGTGGAGGTTCATCGTCTCGAGGGGCTCTTCTTGTAGTTCTTCTATCAGGACCTCATGAAGCTTGTCGAGGGGTACCTTTTCAAGTCGGAGTTTTTCGACGTGAAGAGTTGGCATATTGAAAGCTTTGATTTCTTCCAATAAAATGGGGTGTCCTATAATAACACCCTTCTCGTTCTTGTAGCTGTAGGATGACGTCTTTATGGAGCATGCAGGAGGGACTACGAAGATATATGTGCCACGGACTATGGCCACATTTTTGTTTTCTTGACAGTCAAGATGTAACTTCTGATTTTCCGGGAAAATGCCGATATAATGAGATTCGTTAATTTCTTCGATCAAAAGTCGGCTGACATGAACTGGAACTTGCTGGCAATTGGTTAAGTTACTTTCGGCCGATAGAAGTGATGTAACACAGTCGAGGTTTTCTCGAAGAGGTAAAAGCCGGTTCTTTCTGCATAGGTAGTTTGGTCGGAGCTCGATGCATTCTTCGGTGTGGTATTGGTACTGTTCGTTGCTCAAGGTAAGATAGGTCGAGGGAGGTATTATAATGGACTGATTTCGATTTGGTATCGGAAATAGGTGGTAGTGATCAAAGGTATCAGGGTAAACCAATGGGAAGTCAAGTGAAAATATCATTTTGTCGTCGGATATAAAAACGCTTGTTTCTACGACGCTATAATATTTGAGGTATTCATCAACACGAAAAAGCATTTGCGAGTCAGTATGAGATTTGTATAATTCATTTATTATTTCTTTCAAATCTTTCGGGCTCACGATACTATGGTGGAGAGTCTTCAAGTATGCGAAACTTACAGCATTTTCAGTCTCTGAAAGGAAATTTGAAATTGAATTGAGATTTACTTTAATTTGGTCCAATATATCTTGAATAATGAAATATCGAGAAAATATAACTGATTGATTGTTCAGGGCACTTCTCAACTCCTCGATTTTTGATTCAATCAAATGTTGGTTTTTTGTGAAGGTTGTCATTGTTTTGTTGATATTATTCATTAAACTCACAGTAATTGAGATGTGTTTGTTAACCTTTTTAACAATTTTGTTCTGATTATTTTCAAGTTCTGAAATGCTACTATAAATTTCTTTTGCGTCTTCTTGATCAAGATTTCCAGTGAAAAATTTCAGAAGTGACCCCGCAGGGTTCACTAGGCCTCTTTTAGATCTTTCTTTTGGGAATAAAGAGTCCATTTTGCGATTCACTGTGATTACTTCATATCCAAGACGATTATAAGTTCTATCTAAAATATCGCTACGAATGAAATCAGTTTTGTTGATTAATGTACCTGTTTTACTGTATTGATCAGTTATTGATTGGATTTGCTGTCGTAAACGATCGATTTCTATATAGTGCAGGAAGGTATGGGATGCAATTTTTATTTTCGCCTTGCCAAGTTTGAAAGGGAGGATACCAGGGTTAGTTTCTAGATTGTGTATCTGAACCTCCTGAGCTTTCATCAGGTGAAGTATCGTCAACCTGTAAAAGGGGGTTGTCAGTCATTTTTCTAGGTGGTTTGAATACTTGTTTATGATAGGTGTTTTGTGGTGTTGTGATTGTCAAGTCGTTAGTCTTGAGGATGTGTTCAGGTCGATAGAGGGGGTTTGTTTTTGACTGTCTATCGGTTAATTTCCTATAGCCTATTCGTCCAGGTTCAACATTTGGTGGGTCTTTACGTTTCTCGTTTATTTTAGAAATAACATTTGATTTTTGTTCAGACATTTTATCATGAAGTTTATTGTATAGGTCAGACATGATTTCTTTGTGTTCATTAATTGTATGATTGATTATTTCTGCTTGATTGTCGACGTCTATTGGATCTTTCAATTCTAAGTGGCCCAATAGGAGATCGATTGGTTTCCGTTTGATTGCTGAATGTATGGAATTATTATATCCTAAAACAGCATAGGTGATTTTTTCGAATGGATTTAATTTTGGTTTGCTCAAAGCCAAAGTTCGCATGTGTTCAAGAATTGTAGAATGAAATCTTTCTACGATTGAATTACTATTTGGATTGAGAGGTAAGGTAAAATGCCAATTGATATTATGAATTTTTGCGAAATCTTTCAGAATACTTTGTGTAAATTCTGTTCCGTTGTCGGATACTATATTTTCCGGTATTTTGTACGAGGTGATGAATTGAAGAAGAGATTGATAAACATGCAATGCAGAGAGACTTGGCAAGATATACGCTTGTCCAAATCGAGAGAAACTATCACATATTGTGAGGGATATTGTATTATCGAATTTAAATGTATCTATGTGAATGGTTTCGAATGGCCTTTTAGGTGTTGGTGTCAATTGTAGTTTGATAAGTGGGGGATGACGTTCGTATTTTACTTGTTGGCATATTGAACAATTATTTACAAATTTTCTGACGTCATCACTGAGTTTTGGCCAGTAGTATTTTATTTTCAGTTCGTTGATGGTTTCGTGGATTCCTCTATGATTTGTGACACCTTCGTGGGTTGATTTGATCAGATTTTGTTGTCTGTTTCCGGTAGTGACATCGTATAGAAGTTTATTTGATTTTAGAATATTGAAAGATGAGTTTTTGAATATTTGAGGAAGAAAAATGCATATTTCTTTGTATAAGTCTTGATTTTCATCGTTCTGGAAGTACAAAACGTATCTTCGTTTTGCGCCACCGAATTCTTTCAAGAACTGAATAACTTGTGCTCGAAATGATTCGTTAGTCACATAGAGAATCCATCTTGTTCGGCTTACTGGATTTCCGAACACCTTTTTCGTTTCCATATGTGGATTTCTGTCGACTTTTATTATCATTACTTGACAGAGAAAATAATTCAAAGGTTTATCTGTTATATTAATGGTCAAAATTGGGTCTTCGGCACTAGTATGTACAGTTTCATTGTCATCGTTTTCGTCTGGGTCTGCTTGCACTATGATTGATTGATTATCATGTTCTCTACTTGTGGAAGGTCTGGGATTATCGTCCAGGATAGGATTTTCGTTATATTGTTGCATATATTGCAAGATAGGGAGGTCTTCTGAATCGTTTCCGTCTGTGGTGTATGTGTCATTAGGGTAAATTTCTACTCTCGAGAGAGCATCTACGTTCGTGTTCAATTTGCCCTTTTTGTAAATAATTTGATAATCAAATTCCTCAAGTTTCAATCTCCAACGAACCAAGCGAGAGTTTGGCTCCTTGAGAGACATAAGCCATTGGAGAGGTTTGTGGTCAGTTAAAATTTTGAATTTTCTACCAAACAGGTACGGCCTGAAATATTTCGTAGCCCACACAATGGCTAGCAACTCTTTCTCTATGGTCGAGTAATTTTGTTCCGAATCGTTCAAAGTACGTGATGCGTACGAGATGGGTTTGTCTTGTCCGATGGGGCCTTGCGAAAGAATAGCGCCAACGGCGATGTTACTGGCATCCGTAGTCAGGATGAAGTCTTTTGTCAAATCGGGATATTGAAGGATCGGATCGTTAGTCAGGAGAGATTTACAATCTTCGAATGTTTTAATATAAAGAGGATCATTGATATTAATTTTAGCGCCTTTTTTCAAACATAATGTGAATGGTTTTGTAATTTTAGCAAAATTTGGAATAAATTTTCTATAGTATCCTAGAAGTCCGAGGAATCCTTTGATTTCTCTTGTAGTTTTCGGTATTGGATAATTGAGAATAGATTTGATTTTATCCGGATTTGGTTTGATTCCGTCCGGAGTGATAATGTGTCCTAAAAATGCGACTTCAGTCCTCAGAAATTCTGATTTGTCAAGCTGCACTTTCAGATTACTTTCTCTCAATTTTTGGAAAACGAGTTTTAAGTTAGTCAAATGCTCTTGAAGAGAGGTAGAAAACACAATGATGTCGTCCATGTAAACGAAGCAAACTTTATTCTGTAAATCTTTCAAGACGTTGTCCATGACTCTCTGGAACGTGGATGGTGCATTTTTTAGGCCAAAAGGCATACGCAAATATTCGTAATGCCCGTGCTCAACATTGAACGCCGTTTTTTGGATATCATCAGGGTGCATTTCAATCTGATGAAAGCCACTAGCCAAGTCCAAGGTTGAGAAATACTGGCATCTGCCTAGTTTGTCAAGGATGTCGGATATATTGGGGATAGGATATCTGTCGTCGATAGTCTTTTCGTTTATTTTTCTATAGTCTACGACAATACGCCACTTTTTCTTTCCCGATGCGTCAGACTTTTTTGGAACTATCCAAATCGGGGAGGACCAAGGAGATTCGCTAGGTCTGATGATTTCCTGTCTGAGCATTTCATTAATCTGTCGTTCAACTTCTGGTTTATGGATGAAAGGATAGCGGTATGATTTGGAATAGATTGGTGATTCGTCTGTAGTTCGAATTCTATGTTTGACTTGGTTTGTGAAGGTTAGTTTAGAATTTTCGCGGTGAAAAATATCTGAAAAAGATCGGCATAGTTTCTCAATGTGATGTCTCTCTTCAGGGTTCATATGGGCAGTACGTATGAGCTTTGTTATGTCAGGAATTTGTGTTCGTTCATAGTGTGTGTCTTGTATAGTTACATGAAAAAGTTCGAAGTCACTATTGTTGAAATATTTTACAGGTATAGGTTTGTATAGAAAAATTTCTTGTACGCCACTGGTATTATTCTGAATATCAACAGCTGCATACCCTTGATGAGCTATCGTGAGACATTCGGGAATTAAACATGCTGACATACGAGTTTCGGGGATTGTAATGGTACCATCAGATACGGTGACTGGAATTTTGACAGATTCGATAGAAAATGGTTCGATTCGTGCAAAAAATAAAAGCTTACCTTTGGTTTCGTAATGAGCCATAGATATTTTGGCACTAGGTGTTCTTATAATGGAATTTTGGATGTCTATTTGAACGTTCAAGTCTTTAAGCGTTTCGTAACCAATCAGACCATCGAAATAATGATGAAATTTGAATAAGTAAAATTTTATTTTCTTATCTGAATTGAATTCGCTGAAGGCTGGAATTTCGGCACATTGATCTCTACAAGTAGTCTGAAAAATTGATGAAATTGTGAATGGTTCCTTTTTTATGAAATCGTTATAATAATTTTCTGCTACTTCAGGATTTAGGAATGATTTCGTAGCGCCTGTGTCTATTAATAATTTCAAAGGTGGATTCGAAATTTGGATATATGGAAGGTCTTTTCGATCATAGATTGAATGAATTTCTATGTGTTGGTCTCTGGAATCTCGGTTTCTTGAAAATTTTGGGTACTATCAGAGATTTGTTCTGGTGCTAATGTATCTTGATTTGGATCTTGGAAATAAATCTGATTCTGAGAAGTACTAGGTTCATTTTGATATTCGTAATATTGACCATCGTAATTATATTGATATTGGTAATTAAAATATTCTTCGTCATAATTTGGTTCTAGATTATATACTTCTTCGGGGGTAGAATTCAATTGTTGGTGGAATGTGTTTGGTCTTGCGTCATTTCTAGGCCGGGACAATGTTCCGTGAGAAATTCCGCTCATAGGGGTAGGTTTGGTTCTGGGTTGAAATTGCGGGTTTGGTTTCCAAATATTACTCGGGTTTCGGAAATTTCTGTGGCTTCCGAAAACTTGGCTGTTCGTGAAATATCTCTGTGGAGGGGCAGGTCTGTGTTGAATGTTTACGGGGCCGCGTGGAAAGTTTGAATTTTGGAAAGAGGGACGAGGAACATTCTGATTTGGATTTTGGAAGTTATTTTGGTAATTATTGAATTGGTGATTTTGGAACTGGTTCTGATAACCTTGATTAAACCTTGGATTTTGTTTTGGTTTGAACTGATCATTGGTTGGTTTTTGTAGGTGACGAATATTATTTTCAGAAATTATATACTGCCTAGCTTCGGCCAGATCTTTTGGTTTCATTGCTCTGATTGTTGAGCCTAAGGGTTCTTTCAACCCTGCGAGAAATATTTTCAACGCGTGTATATTATAAAATGATTTCTTCACTGTCTTATTATTGTTGTCAATTTCATGTGTGTCGAGATAGTTGTGAAGAGCACTTAAATTTGACATGATTCTAGTGTAGAACTGTAATGCAGGTTCGTTATGACTCTGACGTAATTGGTCCAAATCGAAAAGTAAACCGTTCTCATCTCTCTGGTCACCAAAATGTGCGACTAGAGCATTTTTTACTGATTGCCAGTCTTTCGAAATGCAAATACTGTAGACTTCGCGTGCTTTTCCAACTAATTTCGCATAAATGCCATAAATTAAAGTTGTATTTTGCACACCTTGGAGGTTTGCGGGATTTGGATCCCAATAAGCACTAATCAATGTATTAGCGGTATCTAAAAATGAAGATAACTCTAACGGGTTTCCATCAAATTTTGGGATAATCTCTAAAAGTTTCGTTTCGAATTTTGGGACTGCCATAATATTTGTTGTTATTTGGTTTGATGAATTATCTTCTGAAATATTCAAAGTTGAGAGTAAATCAGTGATTTCCGATTCTAGGTTCAAGCTTGAAATTTGATTATTTATGATTTCTAAATCTAACTCGCGATCGCTATTTTCACTCGAAACACTTGAGGGCGAGGAGAATGACATATAATCTCGGAAGGGAGGAAAATAAATGATTTGAGCAACTTACAGTGAAACGAAGATTTTCATTCTTGTTTCCACTGGTTTGGCTGCTTCTGGTCCGCTTCTGGGTCCGCTTCTGTTTCTACCAATAGGTCCTCGATGGAGCACTGGTTCTTCCGATTAAACAGTTGAAACTGACGGGAATTTACGATAAATGTCCCTATCAGAATCCTACCGACTGCGCCACTTTACGTTTCTGCTTTGCAGGAAAGGCTTTTTAAAAAAAGCTATTCAAATTTATTTATGACAAAAATTATATTCTGTATAATTATTACAATATAAAATACGTCCTCACGCGACCGAGATTATGTCTATTCTGAATTGAATAATAAAACTGCAATTCTCTCGGCGTCTCATGATTTCCGTGAACGTGGATTCTTGCTGATGCCTGCGTCAGCGTTTCTCACGGGAACCCGGGTAGCTGCTTACATAACTTGTTACTGCAATACAGTGTGATGAAAAAATTGAGTTATTTCATTTGTTTGTAAAAGTGAATGAAAGTTGAATATTTCAAATGGAACATACTTTATACTATTGAAAATTCTAATGTGCCATCCACCGTGAATCAGCCTGTACATATATATCCCATCACGTTTCTCATTCGATTTTGGTGTATTTTGTTATTCACTTTTCAAGACGGCATTAAATAGAACCGAATTGAATTTATGACATTTTGATGGTATATTTACCTCAAATGAGATGCTTACCATGATAAACTTTTCAGATCAATAATGGTTCATGAATTCGAAAGTGCATTCTGAACCTACATCACGAATAACATAATCCTGATTGTTTGAATACTTCATGAAACATTTCATTCGTTCATGAAAAAAAAAACAATCAGATATTCTCTGTTGTCGGCTGATTGGAAAATAATGTATAAAGGGTGAAAACGCAATCAACAGTTGAAAAATTTTTATTAACGTTGTGAAAACGTGTATCAATAGAAATCAATGATATATTATCAATTCTCTAGCTCTTGTGGTATTTTCTCTCCACGTTTCTGGAGAATGGAAAAAAAAATTAATATTCACCTCAATTTATTTGTGTTGATTCATGATCTGCCCCAAAATGGGAAAAAAGAGAAATTCTTTATTTGTCAATGACAACTTGTTTGGAATACAGGAATATTGAATCAACACAAGTATTGCTGGATCCTACATGTACAAATTCTTCAATGGTATTCCATCGTCCAGGATTCTGCTCTAGAGTATCAAAGTAACACCAATGAATTATGGACTGAATCACCTCGAAGGTCACAATTTTTTACATCTGCCGCTCTGCCACTTCGACAGAATACATGATGATGATCCTTGGAGTTGGTTTCCCTTGTATACAGTCTGCTAATAACCATGAATGGAGGTGAGAATTGAAAAAGTTCATTCTTCCTCGTGCTCCCCTGAATATTCCCGAAGAATTTCTGATTGAATAATATAAGAATTTTCTGTCGAGCACAAAAATACTGATTATTTTTCCTCTTTCATATACGTGGCGCGTAACGAGACGCTTCGTTATGAAAATTCAATAAAGGCTTGTTATCGGAGGTTTTTGTTATATTGTGTGACGATTCTGAGCCCCTTCTGCTTGCAGAATTTTCCCAGTATTGCAAGTTTATGTAAATTTTCTAAATGAAATCAGCGGGATCGTGGTCTACTGTGTACACTATGAAAAGGAATAGAGAAATATTGTTTAATTCATTCAATTGGAAGATCTACATGCCAACTGAAAACGAAGAAAATATTCTCGATTCATTAGAAATCTCCTGAATCAACGAAAGTGGGTGACTGTATACTTCACACCAATACCTCTACCAATACTATATTGATGAGAGTGTATTGATTTGCAAATGAAAAATACGAAAATCGGAGCTCAGAACTTTTGTTAGCCTCCTGATGTATAATTTTTCTCCATGTGGTGATAACATACTAGTTTCCCAAGTTGTTCTTCTTCCGTGGATTCCGCAAGACTATTCAACGTTATAGAAAGTGGCAAATTAGTGGTTCAAAGTTCAATATCTTCCCTCTCAGGTTCAGAAGCGAATTACATCTATTGTGCTCCATCTTCTTCTGCTTACTCCAATGTTTGCTCGGTTATAGCAGCTCAAGATCACCTCAGAAATTCCATGATTCTGATGAGGTCTATCCGTGGTATTTTACTCCCACAGTCAGCTGATTTTATCCCAGTATGTACCATCTTTTGTGATGTACAACAGCATCAGGATATGATGGGGTGTTTCTAGATTTTCATCATCAGAATCTACAGGTGCGGTCCTCCTCTGAATCTACCTTTCTAAGATGTTTTCTGAGACTAGAGTGTCCCGTTAGGCATCTCCTCATTGCTCTGAGACTTCTCTCACTGAGGTAAGTCAGTGTCTTTGATCTCGATCGGTTGGAATTGCCGAGGAGATATCTCCAGCTTGACAGTCCTGAAAGTCTTTGCCTGGTGTTTTGTCATTGCTCCTTCCGCTTTGTTGAGTTCTTCTTGGAACTAGTAGTTTCCAGTGACGTTGCTGTTCTTTTTCGTGTCGGAGTGTCTGCTCGTTCATTCCGAAATATACAGAGTGTTCGCGAAACGTAGGACGAACCAAGCATATGTTTTTTTCTCAGGGGAACACCCTTCATTCTACAACATGATTGAGTTCTTTCCTCTCTCTTCGTTCTGAACATGTAATATATGGTTATATAAGGTCTACACTGACTGTTCAGGAAGATGTCACCAATTCCATCTGAAACTCTTGCTAAATTCAACAATTTGTTATTCATACAGGAAGATTAGGTGAATAGTATTGTTGCAGGACTGCAATATACTTGATATACTGATTACATTAATTCATTCAAATAGGTGTCCTAATTTACAAACGACATTTTGAATTAGGTAGTCACAGACATCGATTCATGGTAGAAACTTTGCAGACGACATAATAAGGTTAGCAACTGAATACAGATGTGAAAAGTAATCTCCAAATGACATCAACATTGCTTCGCATTGCTAGTGACCAACACGTGATTTCTGAAATACTCTAATTGATTCACTTTGATTCATTTCGAGTGGGAGGTTAAGTAATCATCGAATACGGAAATGAATTGTATACTCAGCATCAATTACATTCCTTCTATATTATTTATGATTAGGGTGAGCTTGAATTTGAACTCGCTGTTTTTCGATTTTTCAAATCGGAATACCCTAGAATCAAAAAATCCCGATATATGGATGAATATTTTCATGTGCTCCTAGACCAATGAGTGATATCTCTCGAGAAATTGATATTGTAGAGCTGGAAATGGAAACAACATACTTATTCATTTCGTCGTTTCTTCGTTTATACTGAGAACTACCAGGAAAAAATCAAGATCAGCAGGAAGAGTCCAATGACCGAATCATCAATCGATTCAATATCTTTGATTGAACAATAGAAATTGAAATAGAAATACTCATATTTCGAGACAACACGAATGGACATAACAAAGGGCAAGACACAAGAAGAAGTGTGCTGGAGATTATCTCAAAACTATGGCACACAAATGAAGAAAATTATATTCAACAAAATACAAGCGGTACGAATCGAAACAATAAAGTTTCTACGAGGCATCAAGGATGTATCATTATACTACTTACTACTATCAATAGCATTTATTCAACCAAAATTTGATCGGTGATCGAAACTTTTGAAATTACTGAGATAATCCAATTACACACCGAGTCTTGAAGATTCAGTGAATTGAAGTGTTAGTTATCAGAGTGGAGGTATTAACAGTATATGTAATTGTCTACTCAAGAAAGATAGTAGATATGGTTTCGACTTTTTATTGGGACAGGGAGATTTGGATTCTCATTCAATATGAACCCGTCACTGAATTGGGGAAAGAAAAATCAAAGGTACCACAATGTAATGAGCAATATCTCGAGAAATAACTTCATACTTCATGCTTCATACAATTTCAACTATGAACGATGAGCGATGTGTTCAGCACCAAATATACCGGGTATTTCATTCGAGAGAAATAAAAAAAAGGGATGAGTATTTGGAGTGGAATGAGGAGTATATTGAATTGCTGTCATGCAATGATCCTGTTCGTCTCATCTCTTTCGTATGAACAACAGGGCGATGAAATTAGCCAAACTCGAAACACTCGCAACACTCAGTGTTGATCTATGAAATCATACGTGAATAAAGCTGGAAAAGCAGGAGACTTCCATAATGTGAAGGAAATCAAGTTTCATCTGTGAAAAACATGTCTTGGATCGGTCGTGCATTTTCGAATAATTTCCTCCTGATTTCAATGAAGATATTAGACTCAACGCCATCACTAATTCACCCTGTACTAGGCAAAATAGCTATCGAAACGAATGTTCCAAAACCAGATTGGAAATTTTCAATTACAAAATAAAATAAATGGCTTCAACTTCTGCCATGTGCTTATTCAAAACAGTCACTTATCTATTTGGAAAATTACATCACCTACAGAATTCATGAGATTGCAATTTAGTCAGCCTCACAAATAATCACGAAACGAGGGTGGAAGTTAATCAAATTCGATGTTGAAAAAGCTCTCGACAAAATTGAGTTCAATGCATTGGGTTTCACCTTTGAAAATCCTACGTTCAATTAGTGTTTGTTTTCATGCATCGATTCATACTTCTCATTCCATGTCATTGGAAAGCATCGATATTGGAAAATTGGATCATGCTACACGCGAATAATTTATATAACATACAAGGACATGCATCAACTGAAGAGGAACCTGGCTTCTTGATCCGTTCCAAAAACACCTGAATTTGCCCAATGCGTATAGACTCACACAGCCTCTAGTTTTATTCAATATTATTAGAAACTGAAACTCAAGCTTTTATGTTCACCAAGAAGGCAGATCACACGATGCCCAATTTGATGATGTCGGGTCAATATCCATGCTGGGTGTCACCACCAACAGTGCTCTCTCATGGGACGATCATGTTGGGTACATTGCGAAAACTGCTTCACAAAAACTCGGTTTTCTTTTCCGTGCGAAGAGATACTTCACATCCCAGCAACTGCTTATGATCTACAAAGCACAAATTCGACCTGTCCTGGAGT
Organism: Gastrophysa polygoni; assembly: GCA_963576655.1. Classification (NCBI taxonomy): domain Eukaryota; kingdom Metazoa; phylum Arthropoda; class Insecta; order Coleoptera; family Chrysomelidae; genus Gastrophysa; species Gastrophysa polygoni. The sequence goes on along the minus strand of OY755083.1, from coordinate 3,961,213 downwards.
ACTGTTCACATGTTTGGAGCTCAGCCCCCAAACATACGCTTAAGCTCTTAGATTCAATACAGAAGAGAGCTATTCGCCTAGTCGATGTTACAACACACACCAAATCATTGACCTTTCTAGATCATCGTAGAACGGTCGGCGATCTCTGCCTTTTTTATAGATACTTCCACGGTCGGTGATCAGCGGAAATATCATCTATCATGCCACCACGCGCGATTCCTAGTAGACAAATCAGACGAGCTCAGGCTGGTCACCCCTACACTGTCAGGCTCAAGACCTATCGAACATCGCTATATCAAGCTTCATTCATCAATAGAACGGCAAAGTTGTGGAATTCTCTGCCTTTTGATGCTTGCAACCTCCAAACTTTCAAGAAGAATTCCAACACCTTCCTACTCTCCTAAAATTCCACCGCTGGCTAACACGATGTTCCTCGAACATTATAGGTTTCCCTTTCGTGTTGTCCACAGATGAAAAAAAAATATATAGTTGCATATTTTTGTAACAGTTATTGCTATTTGATAATGTTATGGAATTACACCTTCCTTCTCTCCAACACGATGTTCCTCGAACATTATAGGTTTCTCCTCCGCACAACAAACCCACTAGAAGGATCACAAAACAAATATTCTGATGCTAACATGAATTCCTAGAATTATCATAATATTAGTACCCAATCGTCGCCAGTGTTGTCATATCCAATCATCAAAAAGTGATAAATAGTCCATAATATTTAAAGTCCTTTATGAATTCATGTAGTTCAATGCACAAATATAATAATAAATTTTGGTCATGACGATTATGAATCAGTTCTGATTATTAGAAGATTGCTACATTATTCTGAGACTTAGCAATTTTACTTTCTTGGGGGCTCGAGGACCAGCATGGGTATCATGAATACTTTTTGCTCAACGTTGCAACACCGCAATTTGATATTGACAGTCAACGGCGATTATTGCTTCGTTTGGTATCTGTCATTATTTACGTTTTGATTTATCGATATTATTCAACTTGTGTTCAGTTTTGTGTACTCAGAATTCATCAGAAACTCAGTTTATTTCTTGTTTTGGTGATTTGATATAATGGTGAGACGTTGTGAGGTGTGTTGAAGACAATTTGAACCGGCGAACAAAACACGTCATTTCATAGGTGAGTTACCATTGTCGTATCATTCGAGATTGTGAAGCATTTCCCCAAATGGAATGGATAAAAATGAATTTAAATTGAATTGATCAGATTATATTGATTATACCCATAGGTCAGCTGCGACAGTGTCTTGTGGTAAAAAATGTAGCACTGATAGATGCTTCCTTATTTGTAGTCAAAATATGCGAAGCTGCTGAAAAATCACTGAGAATAATGATGAACTTAATTAATATTTTCGATAAAAAATATTAGGATATTTCTATACTTCTTGTACACACAACAATGAGAAATTTACCATTGACTGTTTTTGGAACTAGTCAAACTAATTTGGAGAAATATTCCGCTGTAAGACTCCATCATGAGGCGAATAAATTGAAAGATTCGAAAATCAATAAATTATTTTTGTGATTATCCATGGTTGTTTTCCATTTCAATCCTGTTTTAAATAAGAAACACTGCTATTTGCTACATCTTCACATGATTCATGATTTCATTGTTGATATAACATTTCGTCATAATTTTCATTTGAAGATATTTTTTCAATGAATGTGAAGATACCTCACCTACTACTGTTCTCGTACGCGGAGATCGATCCAGAGCTACTGTCATGAAAAAGATCTGTGAGGATTTTCGAAATGACGCTCGATGTTCCAGGAGAAATTATTGAATCAATTTATTAATCAATCAGTCAATGTCCATCGGTTCGTTGGTTTATGCAACAATCGGATAACTAGCCATCTTCTCGATACCGCAGCTGTGGAGAGTGTCACGGGCCAATCGAATGTAACCATCCTCTCCCCAAGAGGTTCCCCATGAGTTCTTGACCAGCCAGTACTTGTGTCCATCAGAGGATCCGTATCCTACAGCGGTTACACCGTGATCGAGACTGAATCCGAAGCACAAAATGTTGCTGAAGATTCCACCAGAGTATGATTTCCACAGATCGGCATAGACAGCGACAGCAATTGGACCGACGGTACCTTGAAGAAAGAAATAAGAATCATCATATTGATAGTCGTATCGAACATTGAATAGTTTTGGATTGACCAATCGACCAGAGAAGTCTTCGATCTGGATATGAGTACATGGAATGAAGAACTCATCTCAATTCCCATGGGTAGATTATTATTATCAACTTAGTCCTGGTGAAATGATGATGCTGATGAATTCATCGTTTTCTTCATTCTAGTACGGTTAATATGAGAATCATATCTGCCTCTAGTTTCATAATTATCAATCTGATAAATTGTTTGATTGATTGTTTTTCACTGTTATTCATTCGAAAATTCATTCAGTGACAATGACACCCAGATATTCGATTTCCGTTCTTATTTCTATTCCATACCCATTTATCCCTTTATATACAGAGTGTCCCATGAACATGCCGACAAACTTCAAGAGATGTTAGAAGACATCAAAATAAACAATTTTGCTCGATAAACATGAGTCCGGAAACTCTTCGTTTTCGAGATACAGGATGTTGATTTTTTTTTTAAAAAATCGATTTTTTAATTATATCGTAAAAACGATCACGTCGAATTCAATGGAATTTTTACAGATTATTGATACATTTATAAGGTATCTTTTGGAGCTATTAGAATTCGCCCAATAATTTCAGGGGCATGCCCACCGGCTATGTCGGATAGTTTTTGCACAAAAAAATATCGTCCAGTGAATTTTTTGTAATTATGATAATTTTTTCCAATGAACAACTAAAAATGCAACTTTTTCGTCCCTCGAAATTTTTCCGTATCTACGTTTTGAAGGAGAAAAATAAAAACCACATCTCTTACATCTATGAAAAAAAAATTAAATGCTTCAAAATTATACCTTACATTTTACCACTGCGTTTATTGAAATATTGAAAGACTAATAAAACTTCCGATAACTTTTTTTTACTAATCATTAATTATTAGTAATGACTTTTAATCATTTTTTGGTTTGTATTTAATTGGAAAATATTCGTGATTTTTAATATCTTGGAAAGAGTATCCAAAACTTACCGACAAATAAAGGGTGCAAAAGCAATAAAATGTTTTAAATAAAATAAAAATACCTTAATTAACTCTCAGTTAATTGAACACCACTGACTTTTGTTTTACATCCTCTGATTTGACTACGTTTGATGTTGAAAACAAACATTGTTTTCACAATAAAATTCCACAGATACCAGTTTTGATTTTTTTTTTTAAAATCAAACACCCTGTATCGCGAAAACGAAGAGTTTCCGGACTTATGTTCATCGAGCAAAAATGTTTATTTTGATGTCTACCATTCCTTAGAGTTTGTCGTTATGTTTATGGGACACCCTGTATATCCTCAACATTTATTTGATGTTTTTTGTATTTCGAAATGATACTCATAGCTTTACTTTTTTGATGCTGAGCTTCAACTCATTTTCATTCAAGAACACTGATATTTCCTACCGCAATATCCAAATATAAGGCTGCAACAAGAGCATCATCAGCGAAAAGTCCAATTAATTCGAATATCATTCGAGAACGAATAAAATGGTCCTGAAACACTGCTTGTGGAACACCCGTGTTTATCATTTTTGAACCTATAATGATTCGGAAACGGTCGATAATTCCTATAAGGATATATCGAAGAATTTTTCTCAAAACAGTGCGTAAATTTCGAAAATGTGTTTAAATACAAAGTGTTCTATTGGAAATGATAACGTCCGTGTCCACTTCCTGTTCGACGCCCCTGGCGATATTTCACATCGATTGTTCATGTTGACTCAAGGGATGCACCAAATTTTCGAAATTTTATTCGAATGAGAACATCGTAATCTCTCAATGGGTTACGTGATGAACCCTGGATAAATCCATTCCATCCATCAAGACTCATTAATTTTCGTGGTACATAGATGATTTTATTTCTGACCTATTTCAATGAACTTTTGTTCATTTTCGAAACGGAAGAAATGTGCCAATTCATTACTTTCCCGCTATATTCGAATCAGATACCGTTAATCATAGGAGTTTTGTTGTTGCTATTTTTTTTATGAACAGAATCACCTTGTAGAACTGTGTTCGCGTTGAAAAGCAGTTTTCTTTCCAAAATACGATGGAGGATATTTTTAAAATTGCTGGAAAAGCAAGAAAATCAATAATTCTATCGAATATCAAAATGGAAACAAGACACAGGGAATGCAAGGTAGAGCATAACTAAGGTGACATAATCTCAGAATATCTCAGTCAAAAATAGCTTCCAATACTCACCAACAGCCTCTTTCAATTGGCTTTCAGAAGAAGAGATTGATTTGTATGTGGACAGTTGAACCTTGCTGCTGCCACTGCTAGCCCTGCATGATCCATCCTCGGCTGTGTAGGGATATTCGGATTCACTTTCCAAACCATTGGCCTTGATGTATTCGTATCCGTTGACCATGAGACCACCATTGCAGCCATTATTGCCGTATGAGGTAGAGCAATCTACCAGCTGTTGAGGACTCAAAGGCGTCTTGGCTCCCTTATTGAGTGCTTCTTGACCTTCGACGGAGGCCACCTGCAAGAAAATAATGGAGAGGGAGGATCAGTTTATTATATTCACCTACGGTCAGAAGTGAGCTATTGGATAGCAAGCACTTTTATATATGTTTATATATATATATATATATAATGGGTGTCCCAATGAAAACGAAACGAGCCCGATTTGACATAGGAATCATTCCCAGAAAAAAAAAAAGCGATCGATTTTTATTTCGAAGGGGAAATATTTTGCACATATTTTCAACTTTTTCACTTCAAACCCCTCGAAGGGGTGAGCTCCAACCCTTGAATCCAAATGGGATGAGGGGTCAAGTGATGCATCATTTTGAAGGTAATCAAATTTTCTTACCAACTCTTCCTTGTTCTTGGAATTCAATGCAGTAGTTCTCGAGAAAACACGTTAATGAAAATAATCGGCTAGTGATGGACAGTACACTTTCTTTCCTTTCATCACTATTTCACATTACGTAGTTAGAACGATGTTCATCTAAGATGTGCCTCATGTGTTTTTTTTTCCAAATCCTGTCTTATCCAACATCACATAAAGAATAATTCACTTCAATGTCAGTTGCTTGATCTCTCACCCTGTGTATAGGATATTAGGTGCGAGCTATATAATTCGTTTTAATAATCAGCGAATAATCGATAATGGCTCTCCAGGAATTCTCAAAGTGCTATCATCATTGGAGCCCAGGAAACTTCCAATATCTGATCTAGATGAAACAGACTGTATAGTTTGTTGTGTTTTCATGGTTTTGACACCAACAATCGATTCGATTGTGAGATTTCACGAATGTTTCTGAATGAAAGATTGCTCTGACTGGAACTAGTGAATTGATGAACGAATTATACATGGCGATATGAATTTTTTGATCTCCCGGCATCTACTATTACAAGATGGCTTCAGTATCTTCATCATGAATGATACTCCACCTCATCCTACAAATCTGTTACTATTGATTGATTTTTTTTTGCTAATTGATCATGCGAATTGGTCGTATATCTTTGATAGAAATAGGACTGGGAAAATCCATTTTCCATCAGAACTTCGAGAAAGTTCAAAAGAAAAATCCGTGTTTCTCGAGAAATTTTGTCAGTTTCAGTTTCTACATTATGAAATCATTAGCAGAGAGAGAGATGTGATATGATTTAGGGATGCATCCAAGGTCAACACCCCATTGTATGCCAACACGTGAAGATTCGGGACACCTGCCAAATTCAATCATACAATGGAGTTTGATGAAGGAAATCGAAACTCACAGTAGCGAATGCCCAGCAACTCCCACAGTTTCCTTGGTCCCTGATGGGGAGGACAGCTCCCTCTGTTCTCCAGTCCATGGTATCTGGGGCAGAACCGATCGTGAAGTTTGCAACTTCCACTCCCTCCAAGCTGGGTCTCGTTTCCACGTTCTTCATCAGCATGGTCCTGAACTCCTCATCAGTGATGTCGGAGAACTGGTTGATGCCCAAAAAGTAGGTGGACTCGCCGCTTTCGTATTTGGCATTGTGGGATTCGATCTGACGGAGGGTGTCTTGGAAGATGTTGAAGCGGAGTTTTTCTTCTCTCAAGTTCTTGTAGGTTTTTCCATGATTTTGCTGTCGATGAATTCAAATAGATTCAATAATCGCCTCCGAAATCGGACTGAAAATGTGGAAATTTTCTTCATTTTTCATGATAAAGAAGTGATTTTTCATGATTATGAAGTGAGTATTTTCACTAGAAATACCACTAGTAACACCCTCGTCTTCAACTCGGGATAATCTTCAAAATATTCATGAGCGAGAAAAAATTCACCAGATTCAATTTAACCTCGTGTGGTAGTCGGTAAGAAAATTCCACACCAAATGTGTTTCCAACAACATCAATTTTCATCTTTATCGAGTTCTTGCAAAACAGAATTGGAGAACAGCAATTGATTGAAATAACAGGGCATGGTAGCAGTCACTCCATGAAACCATATCTGCAAATTGACTCGGGCCATCATCAGGATATAATTGACGCAATGAGGTCTGCTTCAACTTCTGCGAAGACAGTCCAAGAATCTCTGAATCAAGAGCAAGCAACTTTGAATCAACCTGCCATAGTATACAATAATTGCGTTTTCAATATAAACATCATAATGGTCCATCAATTTAGAAAATATTCAAGCTTCTTGTTGAAATTGATCAGAATTATCATGAGTGGAAACAAATAAAAATTAGTTTGTCAAAAAAAAAAAATTATTATATTATTATTATAATTCACTCTTTCGTATGAATAGATGAAGATTATTTCTTTGATAACGAATTCACAAAACGATGAAAGTTTCTCTCAATGGTGATGAGCAGGAGTGTGGATTTCCTTGACTTTCTGTGCAGGGCGATTTCGAAAATGTTATCGCCAACGTTGCCACATTTCCAGTTCTTCCGAAATTTATGTTCACTTCATCATTCGAAATGACACCCTGTATACTTTTATTAAATTCGATAAATAATCTTCCAGCGAATTTATTAATATGTGAAATCAAATTGTTCGAGATCGCTCAGATCGGACGTTTCATGATGGATGAATTGCAAAAAGAGATACGTTTGAATGGCCTGCACCATATCCCGATCTGAGTCCACTGGAATGTTTTCTATGGGATTATTTGAAGTTCAGAGTTCATACTACCGACTCGTCGAGAAGAACGGTGCTCAGTTTGATGATCAGTCTGATGCCTTCTCCTGTTTTATTTTACTGTTTAGATTTCGGTTTGAGTTACTCAGTTGGTTTCTCTTTTCATAAAGACATGAAGGATGTGTCATTCGAAATATTGAAGTTGACAATAATTCCAGAAGGACTGGAAACGTGGCAATATTGGCATTTATCGATTCCCGAACCTGCCATGTTTTGCCCATCACTGTGTATTGAACCTGCATTGGAATGGTATAAGCAAATTAGTCATATTTGCAGAAAGCTAACCGATAATTTATCATTCAATTCGAAAATGTCGCTCTATTGAATGTATATAATGCATAGGTACATAACAAACCGATGTATGTATTCGATTCTATGAGGTAGTGGTAGTGATATTACGAAAGCATTCATTGACCGGAAACAGAAAACCATGCGAGATATAAAATTTCCCAGCATTCATTTCTACAGCCTGATTATGAAGTATAAAAAAAAATTGGAATTCAGGAACTAATACTCAGTCACAGAGACATCCAACGAGGGAAGGAAATTCACTCCGAAAGATAACTCATTGAAGTGAACTTCACGAAAGTTCTCTAATCCATATGGGAGCTGAGATTTTCAATTGCCTACTAGTTGAGATCATTAGATAACATGATTGCATTTGGAAATTCAATGAAAAACCTATCATTCAGTAGGGGATCTCATATAGGGAATGAATTCTTCAATGTCGTTGAAGAATTACCCTCCAATATATACTACGAATAATACATGGAAGATACATGTAACTGATTCAATAAAACATTCATTCATTTCATCGAAGTATTCCTCTATGCTTCAATATGCTTTGTACAGCACGATAATGCTTATGTAAGGATGTGATATTTCCGAATCTTCTTCTCCCAATCCAGAATACATTTTCCGTAGTAAAAATCTCACTAATATGAACATGAGATTGGCTTACCTTGAATTCAGCCCAGAGATCTTCATCAGAGGCAGCATTGACTGCAACGACGAGAGCAGCAAGAGCGAAGATTAGTTTCATTCTGATTTTTCTGTGAAAATGATATCGCATATGTGGAAAAATATATCGCATTCATCTCCCAACGAGAGAAATCCAGAACAAATTTCCATGATGAAATGAAATTCAGACTCACCTTATCACTCAAGAACAACAGATTGCACTAAACTGACGCCCAATTCAGTGAAATATTGAGCTTTTATACGTGCCAAGATCAGAGCAGTCGACGAACTTCGAGGGCCCACTCATCTTTTTCACTGATTTTATCACTGGATTCCGAACAAGATACGTCGAGTGAACATTCTTATCGATATGCCATTCTAATTCATACAAATACGCCCGTTGAATGTTGTTTGAAAATCGATCTCGAAACAGTTTAGGTCTGATGAAACTTTCAATTTTTGTCTCCGAGACGTCTCGGCTCATCTCATCTTGTCTCCAATTTTTGGAACGACAGTGAGAGACTAGACGTGACGAATAAAGATTCGATGCTTTGAGGGTCGGTTGCATAAAGACTCAATTTATAACAAATTGAATATTCAATCATCTGTCAAATGTTTTTTTTGCGACCGTTAATATCAGTTGGTGATCACAGACAAAAAAACATCGCACACAGTTTGCTCGAGAAGTAATTCATGTAAAATGAGCAAGACCACAGTTCCCAAAGATATACTAACATATTGTTCTAATATCTGCTTGCAACCTTCACGCTTCCGTAAAATGTCTTCGTGTATGGATACCTGTATAATTTGACAACTCTTAAGTGGTTTGATGAAATGGACTGTATATACAAGAAAATGAGTAGCTCGAATTGCAAAAAGAATCGATGGCACTAAACGGACTTACCACTGGTTGATGGCCGCCATAGTGGATAATTCTTCACTGCCGGTTAAAGGGCCCTTTCTGAGGAGGTTTCGTGTGGGTAGGATGATAAGTACCTTCAAACTCTTCCAAAGCACAGCGTAATCCAGAATTGGCACTTTCCGGAATAAGCAAGCGGGTAATCGGCACAATCGTAATATGGTTCGCGCCGGTAACTAATAATTGCGGTAGTACCTAGCATGAATACTCGTATATTGGTTTTTCGACGATTGGTTCGTCTCGGATCGTCTTCCGATTTTCCAATTTGCTGAGGCGTGCGCCGTTTAGTGTCTTTGAGCGCGAATTCTACTTTCAAAGAATGATTGAAGCAATTACTAATATTGAGGCATAAATTGAGTACCAACTTAAGCTTGTTGTCGTAACAGCTTGTTTGTAACATTATACTGACTCGAGAGTGGAATCCCTGTATCTACATAGCTATGATAGTTTAAATTACAGTTCATTCCAACTGTGATATATAAGATGGTTTGTGAGTCAATAGTTGTACAAATTCACAAAATCGTTCACGAAATTCAATCATCGCGAGTGAAAATCGCGTGGAACAGATTACCCTGAATTTTACTAATTTTATTTCATTTCCACCACTGCTCCTGAAATAATAGAATTGTTATTTACCTAACAAGTGCGGAAAGTAGTACTTTTCCGCTCGCGGCGGCAGTTGCACGAACGACGCAGAGCAGAGTTGGGGCAAGCTGTCAAGGGCGGAAAAGACATTTTCTGCAAGAGTTAGGTACAATGTTTCTCCTACAAGTGTTTTTGTTCATCTCTTTCATGGAAAAGAAGGTTTTTATCAAACGAGATTTCATAATAATGCTACAAAATGACACATGAGTCAGAATGGTTACATAGATCATTTAGTTAGTCCTAAATATCCTCATTTCCAAAAATATAAAAATAGTGCGGAAAAGTAACTTTTCAGCACGTATTAAAATTATTTTATTCACCCACTCGTGGGAAATGTATGTCATTTCATGCTCATGTACAATATACTCATCTTGAATTGGAATACTGTGCTTTGAAGAGAAACTTGCGTGAAAGTAAAAGTCGTGCGGAAAAGTAGAACTTTCGAAACAAAAAATGTCCCCGAAGGGACACCCTGTATAGGATCGTCTATCAGCCTGTACGAATATTCAAATGCACACTGGTCTAACTCTCTACTGGTTCACAAGATCCGAATTCTCATCTCCTCCATGATATCGGATATATCACCCTCTATTGGGCGAAATGCAATCATCAAATCTATTCTGAATGATCGTTTGAAAAACTATATCTCGTTCCATTTCCCTACACAAGTTTTATATTATATAAGGATGAAATCGAGCAATGTCATTGAGAAGACTCACTCACCTTATCGCCTTGGTATAACAATTTAGAGGACTCTTTATGCCAAAACTTTTATATCATCATTGGAACATTCAATTGAATTCAAGTTTGCTGATACAAAATTCCGATCGATCGAATTCCAAGAGCGCACATGTAGTGATAACATCATCATCTGAGTGTTTTTCTGTATCTGTTCCAGATTTCATCACGATTAATTTTGATTATTGATCGAAATACACATTATAATCAATCATTCCGCTATAAAATCGTTTCAAAATAAACCACATGTGTTCATTATTGGAGATGATATCAAGAATTCTTCGAATGTTACGTTTTCATATCTCCACGAAAACTGGTTTACTTGAAAAAAGTATTGGAACAAACGAATCCGTGATTTTATCTAATTCACTTCCTTATTTCATTGAATGAAATCGTTTGTTTATCGAGGTTATAATGTATGACGATTGGAAATGTTACTTTCTCATTTCTGTACAATAATGATTTTCACACATGAGATTTCGCAAGAATTGATGTAGGTATGGTACTAGTTTTGACAGTTTGGCTATTTTGAATTGAAAAACTCTCCATCAAAAATGAGAGTCATGTTATCAAGGACGAGAGTGTATTATCAGTATAAAATCGAATGACTGGCTATTATCAAACATCACTATTGATTTATAGAACCAAAATATCATGTTTTGATATGTTGTATGTAAAAATAGAACGTGAGCTTTTCCTTCGAAAGTTTCGGATGAAATCATTGTTATTTTTGTTGAGATATGAGGAGATCTGGAAAATGTTATGTACATTTCATAACATTTTTGAATTCTACATGATATATTGACTGAATTCGAATGTATAACTTTTTGATGACTTCAAATCGATATATAGTTCTTGGGATTATCAAATGTTCACTTCCATACTAGGAGTTTGAATATCGCATCTTCGAGAGTTTCGATATAGAAGATTTCAAATTTCCACCAGAACTAGTACACGTGATGATTTCTGTAGTTAAATCAGGAATGTTATCCATGCCAATTGTTTCCAATAATTTCATAACATTATCAAATAGCAAGAACCTTCACAAAAATATGCAACTATATACACAGGGTGTTCCGGTGATCATGTTACAAACTTCTAGGGTAGATAAAACACACGAAAATAAGAAAAAAAGTTTATGTGAACATGGGTCCGGAAACGCTTCTTCAGGGAGCTAGGGCCCTTCGAAGATGAAATATTTTGTATACGTTCCCTTTTACTTTTTATACCTCCAATTTCGAAAAGGCAATAAATTTCTCTAATCTAATTCATTTTCATCGAAGAAGAAAATTTGACGAACTAATAATGCTCACTATCTGTACTGAACCTCATTTTCATATTTCAACGTAATAATTGGTATGAGACCAATAATTTATTATTGATTGTATTTAGCCATTTTCAGAGGAAACGGTGACAGATAGCGATTTCTACAAGAGTACCTTTTATATGTGAAAGGCATTGGAGAATCATAATCAGATATAAAAATGGTGAGAAATTAAAGCCTAAGAGGAGTAGGGTCAAATTTACCCAAATACCCCCATGGTTTGTACGCCCCTGGTTGAAGGTGACAAAATCCGGAAGGCTCAAATTGATGAACCTACGAACTAGATTTCATGTCCCAAAATTGGTTGCGATAGCTGCAGTAGTACCGAAGCTATAAAACGAAAAGTAGTTTTTGAAGGTCATCTTCGAAGGGCCCTAGCTCCCTGAAGAAGCGTTTCCGGACCCATGTTCACATGAACTTTTTTTCTTATTTTCGTGTGTTTCATCTACCCTGGAAGTTTGTAACATGATCACCGGAACACCCTGTATATATTTTTGTCGAGGAACGGAATGGCAAGTATTTCCAATCTCAGTTCGGAATCTGATGAGAGGGATCATCTCTTCAAATCACAATGCAAATTCTCATTCTGGTCTCATATTCATTGAAAAATAGTCAAACTTCAAGGCCCTTTGAAAATTTTGTCCAGCTTGCCTTATCTTCAGTCGAAAATTATGTATTTCAAATCGCAGACACCGATGTCTCATCATAAGTCGAAAGTTATGAATTTCGAATTTGCAGACAGTGATGTACTGTTTCGGAATTTTCAATTGGAACACCATTTCTTCCTCGACATACTACAATTGAACCCAGCGAGATGATGAGATCATTCACGATAATCTTCAGAAACCATCTAGAATATACTCGGGATAATTTTTTATAGCACAATTTCTTTATGAATTAAAAATGCCAGATGTTTGGATGTCCAGTTTGCGAGTGATATCATATGTTATAGAGAAAGTGGAAAGGACTATGAATGAATTTTTCTTTCGACCTTTTTTTTGTATCTTTGTCGATCATCTAGATGAGAAGATGGCCCATGTTATGCGAAAACCCTGAGTACGTCACTGTGAGTGCATGAAACATATCATGATTCCATCATCCACGTGAGTTTGTTATTCATTTTCAGCGATGGTTGACATGCATTCCCTTCGGAATAGAATACCCACGTGATAAATAATGATATGTCGGAATCATGGAGATACACATTCGAACAATTTTGTCACTGCGAATATTACTGTTGTCAACCACAAAATTCGATGTGTCGTATCATATGAATTATGAGTATTCGCTCGACGTATAATCACAATTTTCGAGGAGTGAATTAAATTCCTAACAATGGAATACCATTGTCCATCTGTATCAAATTTGATCTTGATTGAACATATTTCTTCGGACATTCTGATTTGAATGATGGTATTTATAGTAATAATCATATTCGATCACGTTGGAGGAATACATGCATAAGAAAGTTAGGCAACAACATAAACATACAAAAATATATATTCCAATAGAGATTTCAATCCAATTCGAAAACATACACCTATTTGTGGATGAAGATCGCCGGGTTATCCGAGAGTTCTTGTTACATCAACCAACCAATATGACAATGTATAATCCTAGTCATTCATTCGATTCGATTTCATTATATATAAAGGCAAAAACATTCATTATCGTTTGCCAGAGCAGTTCAGAGCAATTGTTAATAATGGAAAATTCAGACATGAGACATGAGGTTGAGAAATTCCTTATTCCAAAAGCGTACTACGATCTGCAGGAATATTATAATATCAGGAGTGATTCTAAGCCATATATGATAAATTCCTACTTATCTCAGCTCATTTGTTAGGTATCTAGTTGATGTTGAATGTGATATGAATATTATAATTTTTTTGTGACTCATTTTTGTATTCGTTTCATATTGTGTATTATCTATGTCTCATATTTTATATTCATATCTTTTATATTTTCGACTTCATAATTGGACCAAGTGGATCTTTCCACCGGTTACTTTCTCACACTTTGCCAATAGGAGAAGTATTCTTAGACAATTGAGCCCAGTTTCGATTTGAGATGATTTGATATGATGAAACGGTCGAAATGTTAAAGCTGTATTGACTTACATTGATCCTGAACCTATCTCATGTGTGTACTGAATGAATCAATTAATAGTTAATAGACAATAACACAAACGTTTCATCTCAATGAGTATTGCGTATTGCACACCTTTGGTGCCACTAAGAATACAGACCAACACAAGCACACACTCTTTTGCATTAAAATCCAGTTCCTTGGTGAAGGATCAATTCAGGAATAACCAGCCTCAGTTCTTATAGCTCATGAAATCGCTCGTGGTTGAGTAGACGTGAAATCCAATGAGCACCGACCATGAAAATTCATCATGGGATGTACATACTGAAGAAGTCAAAGAATCTGTGAGTGTAGTTTCACAGACCAGGCAGATATCTTCTCATCCGAGTGCTTCAGCATACTTGAAGAGGTCGAATTTGCAATTTGTAGGTCAAGAAGAGCAGCTGGGATTTGAAGCACCTCTTCGCACGCAAAGCCGAGTTTTGTTGCATTGAACTCTACTAGATTTTCAGATCTCTCCTTCAAAAATTTTCTCTAGATCTTCATTGAAAGTATCGACCTATCTCCGTCTTGCACATCTGTCCACATTGGATGATAAATGCTGTAGAGTCCAAGGCGGTATGGAAAGTACTATTATCTGCAAAGCTATGGACTGGGCTGAGGGACATATTCAACAGATCGTTGATGGCGAGCCAAAACAAGGTCGATGCATACACAGATCCTTTCGGAACACCAACATTGATAGTAATTGGATCATATGGGACTCCCCATACCACCACATAATGACGGAAAATATGTCAGGAGACCTTGGTGCCACACTCGATCGAATGCTTCATATAGAGCCAGAGACTCTCGATGTTGCTTGATCAATGCCTGCCTGTGTAACGTCTCATGTCGATACTGTCTGTAAGTTCTGTCTGCTTGCATCCTCCTGAACGGAGACAATAATATTGCTTCTTGTTCAGTTCATATAGATAGAACTTGGCATCCACTTCTGAAACTTGAATATGAAAATGGAAAATTCGATATCAATCAATGAAAACACCTTGTAACCAGAATTCCTCGGTCTGCCAAATTGTCACTTTTCAGTGTCAAATTCGGAAACATCGAAAAAAGTTTACGAAGAAAAATATTTCAATTGTGTTGAGAACGGGAGCATATTCGTTCCCGAAACGTCCACCAAGATAAGTAGAGGTTTTATCATTATTAAATATATTTGTATTTCCAAACTTTTTCAAAAACAAGGTGTCACTGACCAATAGAGAATTTCTCTTTTAGGTATCTAAAGGTTTAATTTCAAGCGCAGTGACATTTTGGGACAGATCCTAAATCTGTCCTTACTACAAATATATTGCAATAATTTTTAATAACTTCTACTCTATTTTTTAGAAACGAGGAGAGAAAATCCCATCAAAAGCTAAAAAATCTCATGTCGATCTCTGGTGACGAAACACATATTACCAGTCGTTCACGATTTTTGATCACTCAAGAAATCAGATGAGCTCGATGTCATTACTCAAATTCCTTCAGAATAATATGCGGAATTTCATGTGATAAACCTGAGGGAAAGCCTAGTTGTGCATTGACGGAAGACAATCCCAGACATCGATGGTAGCAATATTGCGATATAGCGAATAATTTATTGTTATTTTGTAGTTAACTCTGAACTCTCAGTATGTACGAATCAGATCAGTTCAATACGAATGGATGATACCAATGTTCTGAATGATGTTTTGGTTGGAAAATATCTCTCTTCATTTCTTCTCCTTCCTCAAATGATCTTGAGTGATATCTCTTGGAGAATATTTCTGTCAATAAATCCTCGAGTTACCTTTATGGACAGTCAATCGGCGATCTTATCAGAACAAGTGGGAGAATTATAAATAATCTCGATGGTTCATTGTTCAGTTGTTCATTTCATTAGAACACAATACTTTCTTTGTGGTGATAAGCTCATTCATTTTGTTATCATTAGATGAAAATGAAGTGTAGTATGTGTGAAGTTTCATCAAGTTATATGCGTCGTATGATCTTATCAATCCATAACGAAGGGTATCAAAATAGATTATGCGAATTTCTTTCTCTTTCACTACGAAACAGATATACAGGGTAACCCAGGAGGAAAGTAGTTCTCTGTACCTTTCTCATTGGAATCAATTGAATAATCGAATTCTCATGAACTAATTCTCAAGGAAACTTCCCTTTTTGACATCTTCGAATGAAAAATTGTACTTCCGGTCCCACCAGGAGTGATATCCTTTCTTGATTTTCAGAAAAGTCTATATCACTTACGGAAACGGTCAAGAAGATTTCAGTCGATTCATTGTAAGTGCCAGAATTCAATGATTTCGAAGGGACAAGAAACATATCTCTTGATGATTCATGCACCAGGTATGTATTCCATATAGAGTGGTTTTTGAAGTGGCACAATCGTTCATTTTTGTTCTTCGAGAGACTGAAGAAAAATGGTCCCCAAAGAGTTGCCTCACGAAATTCTGACCAAGACACCCTATGTAGAGATAGCGGTTGCAGAAATAGGAATTGTTCGGAGTATTTGAGGTACCTGAGAATCCCAACAATTCATTTCACTGGGTGATATATCATGGTCGAATGAATCAACTTGAATAATATCATCGATTGCGTTAGTTGTATCGAGTGATACAGATCATCGTTGAACCATAGTTGAAACGAAGCGAATAGCATACCGTCGTTTTATTTTTATCTGTTGACAACATGAAAGCGGAACCTAAAATGTTCGAGGAACATCGTGTTAGGAGAAATCCGACTCCTCTAGCTCATTTCCTTCCATCGAGAATGATAACACATTGGCTGAAACACCACAAAACGTTTGCAGAACATCCCACTCTGGGTTTCCTTCAACTAACGATATCATCGATAACCACATGCCTGAAATTGTCCTTCGTCAACGTACAATGCTCGACCTGAATACCATTAGGCTATGGGGCCAAATGGAATACCGTCTATTGATCTCAAGGAATTCAACCAAGAAATGACACCAGTTCTTTGCAGATTGTCCACTCTTTCCATACGAACTTGGTGTATTTAAAATTTTACTGGAAAATAGTAAGAGCTCAACTGATCCCAAAAGGGGGAGGAAACTCTCCCTAACAACTATAGATCGATATACTACTCTTTCATTCTTGAAGTAACACGAAAATCAATCAACATCGAGTTCATCCGATATCGAGAGAACTCAAAAATTGTGAACAACCCGCAATATGGCTGTCTTCAAAAAGACCTTCTCGTGTGAGTGGCATCTGGCAGGTGTCAAACGAAAAACATATGAAGTGTCTGTCTCTATCATCAGATATCTCTGAAATTTTTACCTGAGTTTCGCTCCAAAACCTCCGTGCAAAACACTGATCCCAGAATGATATTATTCATTTTTTTGAATAAACAACTTGGAGATGACCATCGCGCACTGGACGCGAAGGTGATTTCTGAAATATCTCCTTCCTGATACAATATGAAACAACAAAGTCAGAGAGCGTTTGAAGAAGACTATCTCTATAGGACATCCGGTATTTTGTGTATCACTGTAAACTCAGTGGTTGCATATTGTGTAGATAATGATTTTTTTCGAAACGCGCTGCTGGAAGAACCAGCAAAAGTTTATAAGAATAAATAAATAATGAGAAACCAATGAAATTCAGGTCATTCTTGGATTGACATAGAAGAAGGATAGGAGAGAGGAAGTGTTCTTTCCAGCATCAATTTTTCATTGCGAATTCTGGTAGCCAGAACGGTATTTTGAGCCCTCAGATAAAGTTTACACCCTCATACTCTCACATATACTCACTCTGCGTTATCGCGGCGAACACGATTTTACTTCGGTCATAAAACGGATTTTTCCAAAGGCCAAATGCACAATATATTGCCCGATAGTGGTATATCAGATATTGAAAGTATACTTCTACCTTTCATGGCTGACCGATCTTTTGGCCCGTTTTTATATACCTCTACCTCGCTTTTACATCCTCATATACATGAAAAGTATTCGATGTGATGGTTGAGTGTTTTCCAAAAGCACTGCATTCTTTCTGGAATCTGCGTGACCAAGAATCTGGAATAGTCGATGACAATATTAATTCGAAATCCAATTGGGGAACGATCAGCTCGAGATTACCAATGGAACTATGCGTCATTCGCCTCAAGCAGTCAGCCGTCGACACAGTGATTGAGATCGAAATAGTGAGGCCTCTTTTCGTTCGGAAGTTTTTACATTCGAGCAGAGTGTTTATTTTTCAAAATATGCGCAATGGACGAGGATGATTATAGGGGGATTCATCGAATTTCACTCTGAAAATCTCAATGAATTTTCTCGGAATGCTTTGAAATTCTGCATATAATTTTTCCAGTGCCATACTACTACACTATTTCTGTTTCACAATCTCAACTGACTTGCCCTCTGAATTTCAAACAGTACAAAATCATTCCATCAAAAATATTTCTCACAGAGAACTCTTTGTAGCATCAATATCGGACTATACCTCGTTCACTTCATAAAAATCAATGATATATGGATATTATATGGAGTGAGCATTCCTTCGACATGTCTGGTGAAACTACGAATGGACAGTTAATCACGATATAACCTCTTGATTCAGAAATTTCGGTTCCAATATGTGATACTGAAGGAAGATAAATTTTCAGCAATTAGTTTATTCGCAGTTGCATTCGAAGTTAACTTGGGATGATCGGATTGAGAGGTGAAAATTCAGTATATCGTTTCGGATATTTCCAGTTCAATGAGTATCACTTTTGAAACCCCTATCAAAAAGATAGTCTCTCCAGAGTTTGCTCACAGTATCATGTAAAGTGAGTGAACGCACAGTTCTCAAAGACATGTTGATATACATGTCGGATATACATGTTATATTCCTATCACAATATCGATAGAAGCTGAGCATGGATCAGTTCACATGGAAGTTTCTTTCAGGCATTTCAAAGTATCGTATCATTGATGAGAATATACGTGAGTCAGAAGATTTCTGAAGTTCATTCGCATACATTTGGCTGATGGAGACACAATATCAATTATCCGCATGACTTGATGTATTCACGCCAACTCAAAGTTACACACAAATTATACAAGTACAGGTTTCTGACCATCCTCCTCTTTCCGCAAAACAAAAGATTCTCTTCCACAAAGCATTCGAAGTGTATATGAAAAATGAATAAATTCGCCATATGTTACGTAGACAGTTATCTGCTAGCTGGAAAATATTCGCAATCTGGCCTAGAGTAGCGTAGGACTGTATATAAATTTCCTATTAGGATGAAGGAAGTTTTCTCTTGTTCGGAAGTTCCATTTTCAATTTCGACTACCGGCAGAGTTCTCGTAGAGCTTTCTTGATGTGACAGCTTCAAGAAAATATGTTGGTGAATATAAGTCGATCGAAACGATAGAAACTCCTTGGATATCTGAATACCTAACCATTCATCTCACTTTCGCGAATGCGTTCACTTGTGGATGAATGATTGATGATGATCAGATATTCATCCACATAATTTTTTGGTTCCGAGATGATTTTGTTTTTCCGATAGATGTGTTCAAAAATTAGTTGAAGTTTGCGAAATTATCTATCATCATTATTATTCTCGATAATAACTCACCATTCAGCGCTTGGGATTCTTTCAATCAACCAGATCTCTGATTCCTTTATAATGACCAGGTAGAATTTGGTCAATCTTCTTCAATGATCTTATTATTAAAATAATGATTGAACACGATGACAATCATTTATATCTTTGTGAATATGTTTGCTTCATTCAAAAGCAAGTATTTTCGGAAAGTAGAAGGTTAGTCCTATAGTAGGTTGTACAACATAGTCATGCTTCCTTGTTGACACGATGAAAACTCTTATTCATAGTTCTTGCGGAATCCAGTGCGAGTTGTTCGAACATGCTGTCCGTAACAGTTACATAATTCACTAGGGACTGGATGAGCAAGTTTTGAAAACGTTCGTCATACACGTATTTTCGATAATCGATGAATTATTCTTCGGAAGGAATATCACAATGCTGAATGATCCAGTATTCAGTACGCATTCAAACGTATTGATCAATCAAGATTCGAGTTCCTTGTGAACATATCCAACCTATTTTGGAATGAAGCATGGAACTCTATTTGGAAACATCAACAACAACCCTTTCATTACTTCAGGTTGATGATATGGAACCTCAGATTGAATATTTGTTGCAATCTGAAATCAATTCAGAAATAACCAAATTATGGTGAAAAACCCTGTACATTATGATATGATTATTTCACGTGTCTAATGAAGTTGATCTTGACAGTTTGCCTCATCGATTGAAAGTTCTGAAAATGGTCATGGAACGAGTGTCCCTTCCTTCTAGATTATATAGGGTGATTCATGAGTCCAATAGTCAAGTGATGAATAGAAGTTCGGTGAAGAGGTTCGGTTTTTGCCATTTATAAAGGTGATAATGGCCATTATAATTCAGTTTGTCGTATAAATTTTCAGAAGGTATCTCGGAAGTTAATCTGAAATGGCTCAATATGAAGAGAGGAGTTCTGGAGTCTCACACTATTGACTCAATTCGAATTTTAATTAGTGAATATATCGTATTTCTCAAAACAATGGCACGACACATCAAAATGTTTCGACAACGCCAACAGTCAGCTGGTTTTCAATCGTTGCGTTTTTTTCTTATGCTCGTTTCAATTCCACTCTCTTTAAACTCGATGTGGTAGAAAATATTTTCGGATTTCACACATAAGTCATAGTTTGCCTTGTCAAAAATGAATGATTGTCATGTTCCGATAAACAATGAGAAATATTCCAACATTTATTTCAGAGCGCAATACTATTTAGTTGAGAGCAAATTTCATCGAGATTCATCTGATTGGAAGTTCATATTTCTCAACCTTTTTCCATGATTTCCTGAGATTCTTCATGGATAATCCTGTTCTCGACTCATTTCCAGAATGGAAAGTAATGTTTTCCAGGATTACTTCCTGAATATCGAACGTGACAAGGCCTGCTATTTTACAATTAACTCAATCTGCTTATCTGGTATAGATTGCTGCTTCATATTGAGATTGAGCACATCCGATCTTCACTGGAATTGTAGGTCATGGAGGATGCCTTTCCGTTATCCTATTCATCACTTGTATTTTCACGTGATATTTGTGTGACCAGGATGAACCATTTCTGAGTATCCATGATATGTCACAAAGGATATAAGAAAAGACATGGTGATGAATTACAGGTAACAGAAAGTTTATTCGAATATTTCCATTTACAAATTCGTGAGGATATGCAGATATCATTCATAAAATCATCATTCTTCAAGAAATGAATCACTATACCTAATAAATATTATCACAAAGTTCTCTACTCTATAACATTCAACAAATAGGAATCATATAACAATTATATGGCTACTCATTAGTTCTGAATATTGAGTGAGTATGTACAATGATAATAATAATTATTGTTTTAGATTATTCCATATGTACATTCTTCTCACGAGTAGGATTATTTGCAAAAATATGAATTGGAAGTTTGACCTTTCGAATTCATCAATAATGATTCTCGAAAGGTTAGTAAGGATGATTGATAAGATGATGACGATGAATTTTTTGAACACTCTGAGTTAGACAATCACTGTTAACTTCATCAAGCGCCAGGATGAATCTGGATGATTCTCTCTTCATAACAGAAAAACTTTCGTTCACTGAATGAATTCTCAACGGTCAACATTTTTGTGAATAATCCTCCATTTGGATCGAGGTGACATAAATAGATTAATCGATCAAGAATACTGTGTCACAACTCGATCTGTGAAGGCTATCTACTTCGAATTTCACTTATTTTGATGTCATGTTTTGCATGGAATTCACCATAAATTGACCTGTTCATGTTTGAGTTCGAGTAGATGAACACATCCCACATTCATATTACACTGATAAGCACTCATTTATTATCGAATATATTCGGAGACAACTTCTTCGATATCAAGTATTTAGTCAATTCACTTTCGAAGTTTCTAAAATCTACAGAATCTTCCAATGAGTGATTGGAATTCGGAGAAGCAGCCTGAGCAGGGTTACTCAGAACAGAAGATGATGGAGTCGTGGCAGAACTGTCTGGAAGCTGATCTGTTTCCTGGAATTGAAAAGGAATGGGAATTATATTAGAAAATTCGAAATAACTCGGAGAACTGGTTCTGATTCTTGGAGTAGCAGTAACATCTAATTATCGTCTGAATCTCGTGATATAATCAATTTCTTTCTAGTATGTTTAGATTATATTCCATAATACACCCTTATCCAATTTGAATCGTATAAGGGATCTTTGTGGATTAGGAATCTGGATGTTTTCTTCCCATTCATTTTATTTACAGAGATTTTCCACATCACAATACTTCAAAATGTGTGACCAGGGGAGTTTTCTGGGTTTTTTGAGTCTTCATGATTATTAAATCTACAGTTTTGTTGAGTATTGGTATATTTGAAATATAATATGTTTTGATATATTGATTGATTCCCAATGGAGTGGAAAAGATTTCATTTGTACCAAAATGATTTCAGATAAGAAATGTACATTCCTATACCAATGTTATGCATGTACTACTTTACTGAATGAATAAAGTTACTACTACTATGTTCACGTTCATCAAATCATCCTAATCAATCATAATGGTATGATTTAGTGTTTTTTAGCATTTCTGAGAATCAAATCTAGAAAGTGTCATGCATCATTCTGGAGGAGAAGAAATAACGAACCAATGAAATAATAAAATACAGGGTTCCTATTGAAAACAATTCGAGTTTCTGTCGTATCTCCAAAACCATACACCTGAAAAAAATTGTTGAGTACGCCACTGGATTCTGCGCAAAATCCTCTAGTAGACGTAGTTCTTATCTCGACAGTATTTTTCATGACTCCATGGATATAGAAGGGGTCCAAAAATTAATAATTTTCAAAATCGCTCTGTATCTTTCAGAAGGAAACAGATATGCAAAATCTGATTGACCATCTTCAGTTTCAAGGAGAAGTAGGAGGGAAACGTGAAAACCGGAAGGCTCCATCTTCAATAACATGACAGTCCCAACCAAAATGGGATGCACTATACAATTTTTCCACAATGGCTCTATATCTGTTGTCGCACGAGGTCATCCTCAATCATGTAGAGATATCGAGATACTCGTTTTCAGCTTGAGGTAGAAACCACAATCTATGATACACACGCTGTTAGCTACAATTTATGTATGGAGTCGACAGAGTCGCGTAATTTCATTCTTTGGTAATCAGCATCCTTTGTTCCTGTCGGATATTTTAATTATGCATGCGCAAATACACTCTGCTTAGAGTTGTTACATGAGGAGTTTGGAAGACCGTTCCATAATTGATGATGGATTATTCTGAATAGGGAACACCGAGCAACAATAATGAATGAAGCGCCCGGTCAAAGGAGGAAGGACGAGGGAGCATGACCGATGACCTCTACCAGAGGTCAATAGTAATACGAAAGACATTTCCCGGGTGTAGCATGATCAAGGAAACTACAAGATTTGGTTGAATTAGTACAATTCACAAGTTCACAAAAACTGATTTTTTCAACAGGCTAATTGAGTGAAGTAGTGAAATGATTTCTATTTCAATTCTTCAGAAACCAAGAGAGATGATTTCGAACAAGGTGTCACTAAAAAATTGGGAATTCCTCTTTCAGGTATCTAAAGATTCAATTTCAAGCGCAGTGACAATTCGGGGCAGATCACAAATCTGCCCTTACTACAAATATATTGAAATGATTTTCATTAGCTTCTACTTCATTTTTCAGAAAAGATGAGAAAAAATCCCACAAAAAGCTGAAAAATGAATGTACCACCTCCTCGAAAGACTCACAGACAGTATTTAAAGAAATTATAGACCGTGCAGAAGGAAATTTCAATCCAAAATTCGAATTTCAACACGAATGTCTTGCAAGAGACTGTCTTGGCCATCTGCAGTATTGTCAGAAAAATAGCCAGGCCGCTTGGAAAAAACCAATTCAAATAGTGCATTCTATGACCAATCAATTCCCTTCTGCTCAACAGGAATGAGCTGTTATTGTTGTATGAACGAAAATATATTCAATTTAGTTGACGGTTCTTTGAGAACTATAATATTATATTATTGCACGAAGTGTTCATTTCCAGGATTCAGTGAACTAATCACAAAAGTAAGTACTACTCATCCACTATTTTAGTTGTTATCTTTTAATCGATGAAAATTTGGAAGCGAAATTTCAGGGTCGCATAGCACTCTACAACATCTTCAAGATGAGTTATCGCAAAACCCCTCGTTCCTATTCAAGATCAGGGAGTTGTGGTCACCCCCGTCAGGAGATGGAAAAAGCGGGAATTCGTTCCCCTTCGAATCAGAAATCGACGGGTCCGAGCGATCTCCCTTGATTTTCATTTCAAAGCCGGACAATCGAGATGTCAAGTTTTCGTTGTACCACCGTATATAATCTGCATCAGACAATAGTCAGCGAGTGACACTCACCCTTCCCGAGCACAAATTGTCGCACGTCTCCTTCATCTTCGTCAATTGCTTCTGCAAACTCCTATACTCATCGAGGAACCTCTCGAGCTGCGCCGCATGGTAGTCGTAAGAGTTGGCGTTGGGAGTGGTGTTCGTCAGCAGCGTGGAAGGTGACGGAGCCGCTTCCCTCCTGTTGTTGAAGAAGCAGCGGCTCTCCAGAGCGGTTACGTCGAGAAGCGGGGTGGCGTTCAGCTCATTGGGGGGCTGAAACAATTATACGAGTGGAATCTCTAGCTGCGTGCATGTTTTGATCGTGCAGGGTGGCTCAATGAGAACGAAACAAGGTATGCATTCCACTGAGAGATCGAGGAACTGACATTCAAATGAATGATTCTTTATGTAATGTTGGACAGGACAAGATTCAAGAAAAACTCGTGGGGCACTTCTTAGATGAACCACAAAATGAGAAATAGTGATGAGAGGGGAAAAAGCGTTACTAGTCATTTATTTTCATAAACGTGTTTTCTCGAGAACTATTGCATTGAATTCCAAAAACAAGGAATCGTTGGTAAGAGATTTCGATTACCTTCGAAATGATGCATCACTTGACCCCTCATCCCATTTGAGATCGGAGGGTTGGAGCTCATTCCTCCGAGGGGTTTGAAGTGAAAAAGTTGAAAACATGCGCAAAATATTTCCCCCTCGAAATAAAAATCGACCGGTTTTCTGAGATCGATAACTATGTCAAATCGGCCTTGTTTCGTTTTCATTGGGCCACCCAGTGTACAGGCTCTTTCGTCTGAAGCGCACATTTGAAGTTCTCCGGGGTCCAATGATGACAGCATTCTGAAAATTCCTGGAGATCCATGATTGATGACTTGCTGAATAATGAAAATGTTCTCAAGATGTTCCGGTTATATTTTTTCCGTAATATGTGAAATGAAGGAGTTACGGGAGCGGGGAGAAAGCATTACGAAATGTTCGCTAATACATGGTTTAAAAAAATATGTGGTTACTCGAAATTCGGATTGAAATACGAATGACTCCCTGAGAAGGCTTCCTTCTAGTCGGCCACAGAGTATGAATAGTGGATGGAAGAGATACTTTTCCATATTTTTTTCAGATCAACGGCAACTCAGTTCCTTGACATGGAAGTTTGTTGGAGAGTCCAAGGTCTAGTGAATTGTTTGCAGTGACATGCCAGTGTGACTTTCAGATCCTTACACAATCCACCATTCCGAGTGAAAGAGTGAATTTCAAGTGGATAGTTCAAAATATACAAACATGGTAGTGGCATTATTTGGAAAAGTTTGAAACAAGACATTTAGTGATCCTTGTACCATATGTTGGCCAGAGTTCTGATCGCCTCTTCATGGATAGTGAAAGTGTCACTGATTGAGGAAATAATTTTTCGCGTTTCATTCGAATTCAGTTCTAGATCATCTGGTATGAACCATTTTTCGGCACTATTTAGAAGATTTCCATTCGTACGTCATTGAAGTTCTTGTTTTCACAATACATCTTTTTGGTCTTACATGGATGGGTGGATCGTTCATGTACACGATGAACGATGAACAAGAGTGGTCCCAGTACTGAGCCCTGTGGCACACCATGCTCGTGGTACATGAAGTTAGATGTTTCAATGATACAGAGACGAAAACGTTAGAGTTCACTTCGGAGGTAAATCCATCTTGTCCATCGATATACTATTTCTATTTTGCGTTTCTCATGATGGTAAGAATCAAGAAGTCAAGTAAGGAGAACAGAGGCGTATAGTGAATTCAGTCTGATCCATAATGTTAATGTGATCACAACCGATATATCGATAACTCCACAGTTCAATCTTCCAGATGGAAATATTTCAGGATAGTTCGATACCTAACTGACCTGACCAGCTTCAGTAATCCTCTTTTTTTCAGTGTTCCTACAAATGACGGTCTCACTAACGATCATATCTTCCAAATAGTGTATGGGATTGTTTTCGTTTGCCTGCCAGATGGTGAAAACTCACTATCGTTCGTTGGCGCATTCTCTTCAGAACATGTTCATTAGTTTCGAAATTTCTGGGAACCTCCATCAAATACTTCAGGCAGTTTGATAATGGCGCGTGGATGCCAGCTGCCTCGAACGATAGTATTCCAGTACCTTTTCCGTTGGCAAAAAGAGCTTTCCATTTTTTCATTGGGCTCATCCACCCTAAACAGAACCGAAGTGAATTCGGCGCCCCTACAGTTTGGTTTTTTTATACTAACTACACACATTTCTCCAATTCCTTCTATTTCTCACGGCCTTATCGACCGTCTATTAACGGATCCCAAACATGTTCACTCGCCTCACAGAATTTATGTGAATACTTCACACGACAGATGGATCAGTAAAGATGATGTGTAGTTTTCGAGCCTAGGTTTGGAGAATTTCCATCATTGGAAAAGTGAATTCTTTCGAATCCAGGAGGTAGCACGATATTATTCGCCTGACCTTTCCATTTCTTTGGGAAGTACAGGAAAACTATCTCAATTATTCCTCTATGAAATAATGAATGTTCATTAATTGATTCGAATTCTTTCCATACACAATGATAAGGCAAAGAAATATTGCTATAAGTCATCTTAGAAAGGAGAACTACGAAGAAACATCGAGAAAATTGAACTGAGAATTGAACTGAAAATTGAACAACTCAACTGAGTTGTAATCATCAGTAGAAAAATATTGGAACAGAGGAGGAGGATAGATATTAGGATTGGGCGTGCAGAAATGAAGTAGTCATGATGATGTGTTGGATGTGTTCCTGAATTGGAATTTCTGTCAGTGGAGCCTTCCATGATTCAGCAAAAACTATACACATTCAATCGATCATCAAATTTTGAGTTCGTGGAAAAAATGATTCCTACCATTCATGAAACATCTACTCAGGATGATTTATATCTTCTGTAGTGTGATTGCCATATATGATGTTGGCAACAGTGTGAGTGTTTCATGTGCTCATGCTCGTGACATGACAACCAGACAAGTGACGCAAGCGAGACGAGGTTCCCGCGTTATCTTCGGGGAAGAGAGACTCATGATACTATAACTGAGAAGGTAAACCCACGCGCATGTTTTATTTCTATCTCTCTTGCGCAGTATACGTCACTCCGTGACAAATTTCTGTTGGCGCTTCGAGGTTAAGCGAACATTTCAGTGCGTTTATCGTTTTAAATTGTGTTTTTCAGTAGTGTCAGTTCGAATAATTTTGCTTACTTCATTTATATTCCATACTAGGAAACTATGGTTCATTGTGCTATGGTGGGTTGTTCCAGTAACAATAATAGAAGAAGTAAAAACTGCATCGACATGTCGTTACTTCACTTTTCCTTCGTCGAAGGAAACTTGCAGTTTGTGGGTGAAGAATTGCTTTCAGAAGAACAAGTTCAATGTAAAAACAGCTTGAATATGTTCGAAGCATTTCTCAGACGACGACTATAGATTGCAAGAAAAACTGTTAGAATTACCTATTCAGAAATGGAAATTGAAAGATGATGCCATACCCTCCTCAAACATTCCAATACCATCAATGAAATGTTGAATTCATTACCTTAGATTTTTTGGGATTTTCTCTCTCATTTCAATGACTATTAGCAAAGAAATTCTCTTATAGGTATCGTAAGTGATCCAAAATTGTTTTATTTTAAATGCATTGACATCTTGGAGCAGATCACTGATCTGTCCTTACTACAAATAGGTATATTGAAATATTCATCATATTTCCTATTTTTATTTTTAGACACGAAAAAAATCTAGAGAAATGAACATATCACACCTCGATCAACCTACACAAAGTATTTTTCTTCAATTCATTCAATTCGATTTATCCAATTAGATTCAATTTCTTTTATGGTACCTATCTGAAATGTAATTTGTTGAAAAATTTCAAACCCATCATTCCTTATTAGATGCGTTATGTCTATTCGTACAAATTTATTTACCTTCATGGTTTGATGATTGTTTTGTGAATTATCTAGATACTTGAAAATAATTGCACTGATTATGATGGTGTAACAACAGTGTTTCAGTGTTTTAATTTCCAATAAAAATATTTATATTAAATACAACTTTATCAACTTGTGTTTTATTAGACTCATGTCCCAAATGTTCATAATTGTGGCCAATATAATTACCACTATTGTAAATGAACTTTATAG
Organism: Gastrophysa polygoni; assembly: GCA_963576655.1. Taxonomy (NCBI): domain Eukaryota; kingdom Metazoa; phylum Arthropoda; class Insecta; order Coleoptera; family Chrysomelidae; genus Gastrophysa; species Gastrophysa polygoni. Next base: position 3,932,539 of record OY755083.1, on the reverse strand, counting down.
TATTCACTTCACTTGAAATGATTCATGAGAGTCAGTTGCGAAATATACATTTATCAACTGGTGGATATTTCATTATTATTATTATTCATTTCTGAATGAATGCTCACGAATAAAACAATCATTCACATACAAAAATAGTTCTCAATAATATTTCTGTTATGAATGTTACTCCTACAATACCTATGAATGAATTATTTGAAATTCAGAAGATATCCAGGGAATAACTCATTTTGTTGTGTTCATTTTTATCATTTCATATATTTCGATGATTGGAATTATAATTCCACTAAAATTAAAACTCCAAAAGATAATTCGTCTGATCAAATATATGAAAACCCGTGTTATTCCGATTGCCGCCAATCGTATTTGTCACGTAGTGACGTCATGCGCAAAGCGGTTCAAAACTAGAACCTCGAGTGATCATTTATCTTTCCTCGTTATAGTATCATGAGAGAGACTCAACAGTCGTAGCTGACCAATAAAGACGGAGCGTGAAGAGGACAATAAGGTATACTGTGTAAATGAAACTACAGACTCAACGTTGTAAAATAATAGTTATAGTGTATAAAGTGTGAATATACTTGTCGATAGCAGTGTTGAGTTTATGTATGGAAGAGTTACAAATACATGCAGAAAACATCACATCTACCATATAGTTGGTGATATCTGCTCTTCTTTCGATGTCTTATTTTTGGAAATGAGTTACTCATCGACTTCACGGATAGATATAGCCTGGCAAGATCAGATCCCAGGAGGATACCTGAACTAATACAAGTTGTAGCTGATGAAATGTCAGTTGAAACTCCATCGATCGACTACTAGGTGATTGAGTATTTCATGTGTGATGAATACCATAGAAAATTTTTCCAACGTCGCGTGAAGGTATATAAGTGTAGGAAGGAAGATTGCTATATAGGTGATATAACAGATGAACAGAGGACCAGGGTATACACAAAATATGTGAAAAGCCCACAATCGACAAGACGAGACTCTTATATATTCAAACAGTTACTCATTAGATACTGAATGTCAAGCATGTGTGACTTACGATAAACTGATCAACTCAATATCAGCTATCTTTGAATTGATTTCATGGAAAATGTCAAGATATCAAGAGACGATCAAATTCCCAGTGCCCATATTTTTTGTGATGGAGAACTATGGAATGATATACGGTCTCCTCACAAAGTGTTGTATGATCAATCGACAAATATGAGCAAAACTGAATTGTCTCATTATGTGGAAAAATGAACTGAGAAAAGATAAACTAATGAAAGATAAACATGAAGGAGCTAGGATCGAGCATTCGAGGTGGTGAGTAACGGACTAGAAGATTAACATAGAGTGATTTTCAGGGTGTACATATCTTCGAAGTGTCCTATAACTTACGATATGTCTACTGAAGACATTATCACTCCACTCACCTCTCTGGAAGCGACGTTATCCTCCCTCGTCAGATTCAAGTAACTATTCGATATCTTATTTACCCTGTTTCGGTTCAAATTGGCGGTTGTCGCAAAATGATGCTTTTGGGAGTCAAACAGCTTGGGGGGGCAGCTGGTGCCGTCCTGGCTGCCAAGGTAGCTCTCGCCGCCACTGCTGCCTGAAATATTAATAATAATAATGATATCAATAATGGGTAGTAACAAGAAAGTAGGTAATGATGGGGGGTCTTTATTGGGAATGATGCAAGAATGAAGGAAGGAAATGCGTCAGATCAACAACAACGTGTGGTTGAACAGATATTATACAAATAGATAATTATCAGACAGGGTTGGTCGAATGCCAAACAAGATCGATAGTATCCTCTAAGAGATTGGAAACATTTCTTATGGGGCTTCTGAAAACAATTCCCAGGTGATTGATGAAATTACGGAAGCGCGAAAGGGCGAATATTTTCTCAATTTCATTTCTCTCAAGATTCCCAATCACAACTCGGGAACTCCAATAATTCCGAGTTACAATTCGAAATATCACTAAATTAAACTGCAACTCGGAATTTTGTGATTCCAAGTTTGGATTTTGAACTCATGACCTACCTCAGATCATTTTTGATACTTCATATATCTCCAAAGTTCGTGGATGTAATCTCGATATATAATTCACACCATCATATATCCTCTGCTATCAAACGATGTGAAACAAATTATCAATCTTTCGCAGTATAAAGGAGAACTTATCATCGTCCACCCCGATGCAATCGGTCCATTCATTGAACTTATTCATGATACAAAATGTTGTGACAGAATGCTGATAGAGTATGCTTCATTCGCTACAATATGAAACCCGCCAACTCACTATCGATCGACTCATATTGTTGATTTCGCGATGAACTCATATGAGTGTAACTTCTCAAGGTGTACTCCGAGATGATAATAGGATATTCCAATAGAATTCTTCATGATAATAGGTGATCTGATTCCATTGTCCATAAAAGTATATTCCAACAGTATTGTGGAGAGCTTTCTCAATGCAGAATGATAAACGAATTATCTTTATATGCATTCAATTTGTCTGCAGCGACATCACCGTTGTATAGAATCATTCAATTAGTTATATTGAAATTGAAACATTGAAGTGCTGAGGTTGAGTACCAACCTTTGTATGTAAAGATAGATACATTTGCTTCAACAAACTAGCGGACCTTCATTTGATTGATGATGTGCGTTTTGTGTTGTCAATTTTGAATCATGAAGTGACTTGGAATTGATTCTTCTCCATCCAAACTCTTGAGAGATTTCGATTGACTGGGGAAAGAGAGGAAAATGTAAGGGAGCACTGGAGTCACTTTGACGAATAGTAGGAAATTCCACTAGTATTCGCAAAATAGAAAAGCTACACATCTAGCCGATGACAGAGGTTTCGAACCAAACGAACCACTGATGGAATCCGATAAACATGCAGAAGTGGAAAAAATAGCAGGAGAAGAGTGACCTCAATCAGCAGCTCCTGGTGAAGGTGATGAGAAGGAATTGAGGTGACAGTCAGTACGACCCCTCTACGAACTACAAGCTCTCGACTAGTGTAGGCAGGAGTTCTTCAAATAATATAACATACAAGAAATCACTCAGGCACTCACCATATCTACTGTCCTGCAACAAAGGTGACTGACTATCGGAATTCCTGTACCTCGACACCCCAGCCGGATCTTTTTTTCTTGGCAGTGTGCAGAAAATCTCGCTGAAGTCCGACACGCTTCCGTTCTCGCTGACTGCTCGAGACACGTTGCTGTAGTACCTGTCGAAGAGTTTGCCGTTCGGCGAACTCTCGACCAGGTCGGGAAATCGCTTTTCCAGCCGCTTTTCCACTACTCCCACTATCTCGCAAACCCTCGGCAGTTCTTTGACAGCGCAATTGGATGAAAGAGTTCTTCTGGAGGTGGGAGTGAGGGTGGCTGATGATGCTGCAGCTGACGTTGGAGGAGATGACGATGAGGGCGAGAAGTGGTTATATGTACCACACTTCGAACTGCTGGGATTCTTGATATTGTCTCTAGGAGAAAAATGGAATCAGGCTAATCGAACTGAGAATATTCATTCTTGGAAAAGATTGACGAATCATCATTATTTCGAACTGACGGTATGGTTCACGGATCGAAAGATTCCAGACGGATGATGAATTATGAAGGAAATCTGTTCAGATAATTCGAACTAACAATGAAAATCGGTTGGAAATTCGGGAATTTATTGGATATATACGAGCGAACTTGACCCAGGAAAATATGAATAACGGATGAAATGAATGTCATCATGAATCAAGAGCTTGGATGAAGAAGACCGATATGGAGGTGAGGACGTTTCATTCAATTTGAAATCGAGAAGATCCTCAATTACTATGGATAGATTATCTACCAAAGCAGAGTACAGGGTTCTTCTCTATTTTTAGTTTTGTCCCATTCATTCTTCACAATATTTCGATGAATATGATACGTGAGAGCTCTCACCCAATATTGTCGTGGTTGCATGATTTGAGCGATTCTATCTTAGTAAGCCAGACGTTAGAGCTTGTCCACTCTATCATGAATGTATAAATGGATATCAGCAGTCATGGATAAGATTTTCAGATAACGGATTTTAGGAGAATGTAATAACTGAGATAATGCGCCTCTCATGCCAATCCTATCGGAAAGCATGAACTTGAACATCAATTTCCATACTCATAATGAATAATATCCTATTTTCATTATGATCATAGTCATAACTATCAGCATGACATACCAACCTGATGATAAAATTATCACTCCGTTGATTCGCCCATAGTTCACTCTGAATTGATATTTCTCATTCGCAGTCAGGATTCGTATTCAACCTAACATCAATTTACTACAGGAAAGTGACCTGAATTGATTATTCATTTGAGGTTCCTCTCATCCGTTCTGAATTCATCTTATATCAGCTCTTTATGGATAATGGAATACCACTCATCAGAATGGAGTCGAATTATGTTTTCAAGTCAATCTATATGAGATACATAGGGATCAGGATGTGATATCTACGCACCAATTCATCCTATCTGGAGCATACTTCGAAATTCATCATCGTAATGCATATACTTCTGATGATCAGTCGAAGAATGGAAGTCGTGTTGTGGAAGTGAAATCCACATTCTAGTAACACATTCTGATGATATTGTAGCAAATATAATATTCATCATGTTATCGGAGAATCACCAAGATTCGTTAATGACACGATCAGCATTCATCGACTCACCTGATTTCATATTTAGTCCTTCTGGGGATATGCAAATCATCCGGATCCAACGTACGCTCTTGCAGCATCCAGTTCTTGCCCCTATCTGTACCTCCCCACTTCTTACTGGAAGAAGAACCATTAACGTCTTCATCTTCAACCTCCTGATCCGTATCGCCACCCGGAACCACCCTATAATCTCCATTCCTCTTCTCGATCATTGCAGGGTTTTCTTGTCCACCACTAGTATTACCGTTCGTTTTCACAGTCTTGTTGTTCATTTCGATCTTCTCGTAATTATCTTCACGTCCACACTCGCGATTTCGCCACTTTAGTACTCGTTTTTTGCGCACAGAGCAAACACACAAGGACACAAAACACGACACGATCGCGAATGCTATACCAGTCACCACGCTGGCCACAAGGATCTTGTTGGAGAGAGTACCCTCAGGAGGTTTTTTAGATACGGCCAGAGTAACGCTGGCCTCGGCACGACCTGCTTTATTTTCTGCTGCGCAAACGTAGGTTCCCGCGTCTTGGAGATCTGTACTGAAAATCGTCAGATCACTAGAGCTGTTGCTCAAGCGCACGGTATAAAGCTTCTTACTGGTCGCATGTGAAGAACCAGTGAGGTTAGCTATAACTTTGTTCCTCGACATCCATCTGACATTGGGTTCTGGTATCCCAGCGATCCTGCAAGTCATGGTGACGTTTCTTCCCTCGATACCTTGAGTCTGACTTTCGTAGGCGAAAATTTCCGGTACACAAGCGAATTCATCCAGGTCCAGTTTGTCCCAAGACTTTGCGTACAATCTCTGAGGGTAGTGGCATACTGGTGGTATACCATAGGGGACGTTATGTTGCACCATCCATTCTCTCAGAGGTTTCAGAGCACACGAACAGTTCCAAGGATTACCTGCGAGTTCTATGCCATGCAAGCCTCGCAATGAGGTGAACGAGGTGGCTGTCACATCAGAAAGCTTATTGTTGTCCAGCTTCAGCCATTCCAAGGAGGTTTCTAATCCTGCGAATGCTTTCTGTTCTATCAAGGTTATCTTGCAATCTGACATTTCCAGCCTCATTAGATGAGGTAAGTAGAGGAATGCATCGTCAAATACTTTTTGTACGGGATTTCCATTCAGTTTGACTTCACGTAGTTCAGGGATAGAATCGAAGGTGTGTGAGGGGACATTTGTTAGATGATTGAAGCTCAAGTCCAACTCGACCAAATTGATGATGTACTTGAACGCGTATCGCTCCAAAGTCTTCAGTCGACATTTCGCGAGGTGAATTTTCTGGAGGTTCACTAAGCCCGCTTTGCTGAATTCTTCGTGTTTGATGGTAACTAAATTGCTGCCTGTGAGATCCAACACCTGAGTGAGCGAATCCAGATTGACTGGCACCGCTGATAGGTTCGAGTTCTGGCATATTACAGACTCTTTACCGCTTTTCCATTTGCACTCGCAAAGTCTCGGGCACACAGCTTGAGATATCTGAGCACAGCATAGCAGGACAATGGTAGCGTAGATCTTGGGAGTTGACATCATGATTTGAATGTCGTGAAATTTAGCTGTCTTTGTTCTCCTCATTTTCTTCTTCTTCTGTCTCCATCGTATCACTGTGGGTGACTGAGTGTAGATGATTGACCTGAAACAAAACCAATCAATTTTAATGGATTCGACTTCCGATGGTACGAAAAATGTACTTTCGTTATCAATATCACATCGAGTATTTATTGATATATTCAAGTTAATATCGAGATCATTCTATAAGTGATATTCTGTTCGGTTCCTTGATGTTTCATACAACAGTTTTCCATCGAGCTACCGGAAACTGAAAAATTTATACTGCGTCCAATAGATGTATGATCTCAGTCGTCGAATTGCTATATTGAGTCATACAACAGGAGATGAATAGGTAATTTTAGTTTGGAAATTGGATAATAGCTTCTTCATCTCATCGAAGGAGTCAACTGAAGTCAACAACTCATATTGAAGAGGAAAGCAAATTATTCGATTCAAGTCCACATGTTTGATAATGATGTATTGAGCTAGATGTGTTTGATGATGTTGGAGGAGATTAACAGATGAAAGCTATCAATCAGATCATTGGGAAATTATGGATACAATTTTCTATTCTCCTGATCTCAATGAAGAATATGGAATAGATTGACATTTGATTCATTCAGCAGTGGTCACAACATGTAGAAAGTCTATTCTCATGGATACTTCGAAGATTATTCATCCAGAAATATTACGTTATTATCATTCCATAGATATAGATGTTCACTCTCTTAGAGAATGCTAGGAGGGTGAAACGATTTTTATGGAAGTATATAGAACAATTCTTTTTCTCGAGAGTATTAAGTTGAACCAACTGCTGTTCTCATCGTATTCCGAGTGAGGTCGTGGATGTTTTTCGAGAAACCTCTAGAGTGTTCCTTGTTCGTATCGTGTTTCTAGCAGATATAGAGAAGTTTGGAGGCGAACTATAATCTGGCCCTGTTTCTATTTACAGAACTAAATACATCTGGAGGGGCTTCACGAATCCTGCTAACAACTTTGCTTTCTGAAAAAAATATATTATTTTCACTCGGGTCAATGTTTTGTTGGCGTTTATAGGATCAAGGAGCTTATGTCTGCGTATACTGATAGGATTACAAATAGAAATGAATTTAGATAGAGCATAACACTATGAGGAAATCAAGTGGTTTAGTGAGCTCAATATCGCTTCTGATTTCTGTCAATAGTCACATCTTGACAATAAAATATTATTATGTTGGGTGTACTATATTGATAGATAAGGAGGTTACATCACCAACAGTGCTCTCTCATGGCACGATCATGTGAGGTTCATTGCAAGAACTGCTCCACAAGAACTTGGCTTCCAAAGAAGGCTATTCGCCTAGTCGATGATCTACATTCACGAATCCATCGTCCTTTCTAGAACATCGTAGAAAGGTGGGCGATATCTTCCTCTTTTATAGATCTGGCCTGACTGTGTTACAAGCTATCATATTTTCTGGTTAACTTGTCCAAGAATCTCATGTATAAGTCCGCATATGCGATCTCGAGTAGTATTGTGATCAATCCAAGTACCGTCAATGTTTCTCATGAATCACGATTATTTATTCATCTCCAAACAATGTGATATCCTGATCTAACCTGATTCTCATTCGTATCATTTTTCCAACTCGAAATGGAAACCACTATCGACCGACGCAGAGTAGAACAAGATCTATATTTATACGGAGAACTCTCTATGTCTCATTTGCTTTGGTTTATGATTATCACTTATTCCTTGATTGCGTGCACGTGACTCAGTTAATAATTACCCTCGAAATGAGACAACACTTCCAGTTCCCTAATTCTAATCAACGGAACACGTTTCGTGCAATGAACTCAATGAATTGTATCTATTTCCCCATTTCTCGAATGGTGAAATAAACTGCAAAGAAGGCTCGATAGGTCATAATACTAAGGATATACTGAGGTGAATTTCGTTACGGTTCTCAGAGGAGATTCCGCAGCAGGATTATCCGAAATGGATGAGTTTCAATTGGGTGACAATGAGTATTTGATTATACGATTTTTTCTTGCAATTGCACTTGTTCTTTAGTGGAACTATCGCTATTTGAATTGGAACTCATGAGAGGTTGGGAAGGCAAACATCCAAAAATATCCATTTTTCGAAGGGATGTCGAACTCATCGGAGTTTAATGAAAGTCCGAACCCACAATGATGACGGCGGTTTATCATTGACAAAACATGCAATCAATTGGTGCTTTCAACAATATATCTTCATGAAATGTTCCACTCGGAAACGGTTTTATATGTCTAGTAGTGACCATTGGACAGTCAACTCTGGGATTTCATGGCTCATGAAAGAACAACATTGGATTTTTAGTTATTAGTTGTTAGAGGAGGTGGTAGTAGTAGTAGTAGTGTGTTTATTTGTAACAGACTGATACATACAATATATATAAAGAAACCTATGAAATAAACATGGGACTAAGGCCAGAAGTACAGTGTACTTGAATTGATGATGGTGGTAATAATCATTTCCTCTAAAAGAACAGTGTTATTGATAACGAGGTTGTGATCATCATTCAATATCTACCAACTAAGTACGTTTATATTTCGAACATATTGTCTCTATATTATCAACAAACAGAGAACTAGAAAACAAATAGAAAGTCGAAAATTTTCAAATTGGGAATGAATATAAATAGAACTATAATATTTGAATCAACATAATTCGTATCAGTATGACAACATACATGAATATACACAAAACACGCAACATGCATACATATATTATGTGGATAGAATTCTAGACTTGACTCATTCTTTAACAGATCATATACCTTGTGAAAAGGTAAGCATTATTTTCATTATTTTCATTTTGGGATAAGTATTTGTTATGATTTCAGATCAATGATTTCATGTATAATCATTCTAGGTGTTTCATGTGACCATTTCTTTATTCTTTTTTTGAATTTGAACGTCCTCTTGATGTCTTCTATTTCATTTGGAAGGAGATCGTAGATTCTCAGAGCTATATAAGAATGGTTTCTCAACCCAATAGATTTTTTGGCAATTTCCTCTTCGGTGATAGAGTTTCTGTTTCTGGTATCATAAACGTGTTCTTTATATCGAATATTGATTTTGTTTTTATGGAGATATATCAGGAGTATTTGGCTGTAGATCTGTCTCAAGTCCAACACTGCCGACTCTTCATATGATCTTTCCGTAGAATAGGAGTGGTTTTTATTGAACATAATCTTAGGAATCCATTTTTGAATAACCTCAATATGCTTTGCGTATGTACTACTATCGCTGCCCCACCCAATTATGCCATACGAAAGTTGAGATTGGACTAGTGAGTAGTAAACTGATTTCAATTGTGGAATCGTCAGAAATTGTTTGATGATTTCGAATTTGGTACATTCATTTTTCAGTTCTTGTGATTCCTGGAGACTTTCAGGCTCGGTAATGAAATGAACAGGGTGGTCATTTCTCCAGCTTCCATGTGGGAATAGAGGGAATTATGATTATTGCAATATATTTGTAGTGAGGACAGATGTGTGATCTGTGAATGTCACTTGAAATCAAACCCTCAGATACCTCAGAGAGAATTCTTTATTTGTCAGTGACACATTGTTTCTCAATAAAGAAAGAGCTTTCACTTATCTCAATTATTGGTCGACTGAACGTCTACTAATGTCTGTTTTCATTCTCCCATACTTTCTCAATATATTCCAGCAACCATGTACAAGCAGCTATCTGAAAGATCTAAAACGGACACGACCAATAAGTGAGCCCTAATTCCCTCAATAGATTCGAATCCTCGGATCCAATTCTGGTCCATGAATCTTTCGCGGCGATAACCCCGCCTATATCGTGTCCCGATTTTCTACAGGACATTACGGAAAACTCGATGCAGATTCCTGCCTTAGTGCAGTTATTTATGCCTTCTGGGCTGATTTGTTTATTTCTAGGAGAAATGGGAGAGTGGAGATTAATTTCTCTGGCTAATTGCGCGAGACGCGATTTGCTGCTAATAAATAAAGGGAAGGAAGCGATGTCTTGTGACAGAGTCTTCGTCTGGGAGCTATTAGGAGGGATCACTTTTGTGATGAGGATCCTAGTTTTCGAGGTCCCTCTTCTCATTTGTGCATACTGAATGGATCGTCCATATTGGAATGTCACACTTTGGAACAATTCATGCTTCAAGGCTCATGAGCAGTTTGTGATTCGATCTCACAAGTCGAGAACACAGATCACAAGTTATGTTCCAGGCTCCGGTCAAACCAGACCGACCGACAGAAGAAGTGGATGCAGTGGTGGAAGACGTCTGGTTACCCCATTATCCATTATACATTGACAAAGTGAATAGATCACTCTACGTGGTGGTAGACAGGGTCTCGTCTGATACAATGACGATCAATGCTGGTGTTCCACAAGGCTCTGTCTTGGCACCAACTTTGTTTTTGCTCCACATCAATGATTTTTTGAATGTGACCTCCAGCCCAGTTCATAGCTTTGCGGATGATAGTACACTTCATTCCGCCTTTTCCTCTAGAGCCCCTATATCATCCAACGAGGCCAGAGGTGCAAGGCGAAGACAGGTTGATGCTTTAAATGAGGATCTGACAAGAATTCTGAAATGGGGATCTGAGAATCTAGTACAGTTCAATGCAACTAAAACTCAAGCTTTTATGTTCACCAAGAAGGCTGATCACACAATGCCCAATTCGATGATGTCGGGTACCACTGTTTCTATGAGGTCGTCAATATCCATGCTGGGTGTCACCACCAACAGTGCTCTCTCATGGGACCATGTGAGGTCCATTGCGAAAACTGCTTCACAAAAACTCGGTTTCCTTTTCCGTGCGAAGAGATACTTCACATCCTAGCAACTGCTTATGATCTACAAAGCACAAATTCGACCTGTCCTGGAGTACTGTTCACATGTTTGGAGCTCAGCCCCCAAACATACGCTAAAGCTCTTAGACTCAATTCAGAAGTAAGCTATTCGCCTAGTCGATGATACAACACTCACCAAATCATTGACCTCTCTAGATCATCGTAGAAAGGTCGGCGATCTCTGCCTTTTTTAAAGGTACTTTCACGGTCGGTGCTCAACGGAAATATCATCTATTATACCACCACGCGCGATCCCTAGTAGACAAACCAGACGAGCTCAAGCTGGTCACCCCTACACTGTCAGGCTCGAGACCTGTCGAACATCGCTACACCAAGCATCATTCATCAATAGAATGGCAAAGTTGTGGAATTTTTTGCCTAGTGAAGTCTTTCCTGATGCTTACAACCTCCAAACATTCAAGAAAAATTCCAACACCTTCCTTCTTTCCCAAAATTCCACCGCTGGCTAACACGATGTTCATCGAACATCATAGGTTTCCCTTTCGTGTTGTCTACAGATAAAAAAAAATAGTACATGTATATTGTATTTTATTGTGTTGCTCATCGGAATATCACAAGTCTGCATATTTTATTACAGCTGCATGACCAAGACCTTCACTTCACTCTGTCATGTATAGTTTTCTGCACCTTGTAAGGTTCACTAATGAAAAAGCACAATACAAATGAAAATTTATCATCTCATTATGATGAGCCAAATAATAGTCCTTGCATTCGATCAAAGAATCATGTCTCTCCTCTTCATCTTTGATACTCCTCTTCACAACACGTTTTCGCTTCTCATCTTCTTCTAAACTGCATCAAACTGTCAGCTACCATTCCTATCAACATCTCATCTTTCTTTGTTGCATCTTTCGATATCACGGAGATCCTTGTGAAATCTTGCACCTTGCTCATCACTGAAGGCTCAGAAGGTTTCGGAAAAACAATCGCTATGGAAGCTTGAGAATTCCAACAATCATATCGAGAAGATCTTCATTCGCAGCCGACATGCGTTTTATAATAGTTCCATAATCCTAATCACCTAAAAACTTGTGAACAACGTATTTGGAAGAGTCCCACTCTTATTTTTCTCGACAACAACAATCGTTTCAGTTGGTTTTGAGAACTTAGAACACGGATATAAGATACCCCCTCGTTTGGCAGTGATTTATTGTGAACAGGTGGAAGTGAAATCTTCTCAAGTCCATTTTTGGCCAATGTAAATCTCTGGCTTGACTGTCTCACAAGCGAAGGAATCAGAGATGTTTTGTATAACCAGCCTGCATAAATGAATCATCCAAATGTTTCCTCTCAGGAATGATTTTCGAATCGTTATAGTTTTCCTCCAAATGCACCAAATATCCATAGAAACAGTTGCGAATTCATTCATGCGAATGTATAGAAGTGCTTTGAATCTTCTTTTTGACGAATCAATGAATAGGTGACACTCATATAATTCATATTCTTTTCCTCAAAACAGTTCATTAGCCCTTGAGCATCACCAGAAGGAAAATATTTCGTCAAGTGAAGTCACCTCGAGCGTGTTGCATAGAAATAAAATACGTGATCTGCCGTTCTTTCGACTAGACTCGGATAGACGAACCTTTCGGTTTCGATCCAAATTAGATCAATCGTCGAGCTTATGATGTTTATTAGCTCTCACAGAATTGAAGTAATTAGCCAACAAGCATTTTCAAAAAATTTGACGTTTTCTTGCAGTTCCGTGAGTCGTTGAAAGTTATGAGTGATATTAGTATGTTATAGTTTGTAATTCTTGGTATTCATACCAGTACTTTCACCATCACTAAAACTGCATGAAAACACGGAAGATTAGTTCAGACCAATATATAACTTGAGAAAAAGCATACTGAAACATCATCCAAACAAATGGAACTATGATATTATTTTCAAAATATCAGTCTCCTTCAATCAATTCCATGTTGCGATTTTGAATTTTTCTTCGGCAAACAGGACAGAAATGCTAGGGTATCGAACAAAACCTTATATTCAGGTGATGATGACAATCTCAGTTGGTTCGATACAAGATGATTCAATAATACATTCATTCGAAAAATAACTCCAACACTTTCTCTCCGTTCCAATTGTTGTGTCATGTTTGGTGGCTCTGTATTGATTCGAATTTTCAAGAACATGACGGTTTGAGTTGGCAGTTGTAGTTTTCTTGTTTTTCTCATCAAACGTATGTTTTTCGTTCAACTGTAGCTGTACACATTGAAACCGTTCACTATTATATAGTTCAGACAGTTCAATATTTCCGGATCAACGACTGTGGTACATAAACTTGCACTTGAGGGACACGAAACCCTTGAAAATTGTCTCTGAAGTTCGTACATGTTTTCAGGGATACTTTTATCATGGGGTGTTGATATCAATGCTGGTAGCATTAAATTTCACTTAGGGAACTTATTCTCAACTAGCTATATTTCGATCATACATTCAGGTACATATTTCGTTTAGTAGTTGTAGAACAGCCGCTGGCAAATGGGAATTTAATATCACTATGCGGTTCAAATTTCACCGCTTCGTTCATGAACATTCTCCAGTCTCAAGCGATTCATCTCATTTCCGCTCTAGTTGCCTCATAATTTCTGGATGTCCTCGAAGAATCGATGGAGGAATGTGATCAAACTAATGAACTCAACTAAAGCATCAACCAACATCGTTTCCAACTATCCCTTCTTCACTAACTGGTTAACATTATAAGAAATGCAATTGCGGAATAAAAAGAAACATGGGAGAACGGTTAGAGCTAGAGAAAAATATGACGAAATGAACTTTGCTGCGAGATAAATCAACATTCACTCATCTGAAAATTGGATGAAAATGAACAAACTGATAGTGAAACCGAATAAATCAACTCATATGATGATAGGAAAAAATAGATTTTTGGTAGAACAGCATAAATCTACTGTAAAATTTGAAGGTGTGATTTGAAATAAAACTAGAACATACTGAATACTTGAGAAAAATTCTTCATCAGGAATTGTCATTTTCACTACACATTGATTATGTTCGTGAAAAGATATCAAGAAAGTTTGAATTTGCATATCGCGTTGGTACGGACTTAACCTTATAAGCTAGGCAAGTTATATATAACTCGATCATAAAACCGCATTTTGATCATTGTGCCACAATTTTATACACGTGCAATAATACAGACGTAAAGAAAATTCTAATATTGCGAAATCGCTGTACGAGATTCATTCTAAGGAGTTCTAAATACACTAGCATTTTATTGATGCAAATGACATTGAACTGGCTTCCAGTCAAGGAATACATTCGATTTCCTGCGTTAGTTTTTATATTTTGTAAGATTTTGAATAATTCGACTTATTCGAGTGAGAATGTTCGATTCAGGATTCCACCATTACAATACCAGACAAAGGAATCACGTCCAAATATTTCTTATCTCATTGATGAAAACCAAACGGAATATACAGGGTGAGTCAAAAATGTGTACCGAGCTTTCTGGGGGTGATAGAACATTGAAAAATAAGTGTAAATTGATGATTAAACTCATGGCCCAAAATGCATATTAAGGGAGATATATCCTTCCAAAGTTGATAAAATTAAAATAATTTCTCCGCATAACTTCTGAACGATGAAATCCACCCGATTGGAATTTTGTGCATGAATGTATGTTGTCAAAATACATTTTTTCGTCACACTTCCACATTTCTGATATTGTTATAAAGGGTGTTTTCAGAGGGTGAGTCATGATTTTTTGTAGAAAACTTTTTTCCCTGTATTATTTTCGGTGAAAAAACAGGAGCATTCGATGGAGTAAGAAAATTACATGAAAAAGGTAATCCTATTCAAATACAAAAAATTGAGCCGTTCGTGAGATATTTGAGTTTTTGTAGTTACATGATATCAGCAGATTGATTTTATTCATCGCGAGATTCATCGGTAACAATATTTTAGCAGGCCATGATGAATAATTTTGTTCTCAATTTTGATGTTCTTGTCATCAACATTCGAGTCAACATTGTTGTAGTCGATTTGTTCGTGTGGTTCTTCTGTGTCATTTATCACTGCGATTATCAACTGAGATTTTAAGAAATATGGCAGGTTATTCGTTCTCTGAACAAACTGATATGCTTCTAATGCTTGGCGAGTGCTTCGGAAATGCAAATGCTGCTGAAATATCGTTATACCGATGAATCTCGCGATGAATAAAATCAATCTGCTGATATCATGTAACTACAAAAACTCAAATATCTCACTAACGGCTCAATTTTTTGTAATCGAATAAGAGTACCTTTTTCATGTAATTTTCTTCGCTCCATCAAATGCTCCTGTTTTTTCACCGAAAATAATACAGGGAAAAAAGTTTTCTACAAAAAATCATGACTCACCCTCTGAAAACACCCTTTATAACAATATCAGAAATGTGGAAGTGTGACGAAAAAATGTATTTTGACAACATACATTCATGCACAAAATTTCAATCGGGTGGCTTTCATCGTTCAAAAGTTATGCGGAGAAATTATTTTAATTTTATCAACTTTGGAAGGATATATCTCCCTTAATATGCATTTTGGGCCATGAGTTTGATCATCAAACTACACTTATTTTTCAATGTTCTATCACCCCCAGAAAGCACGGTACACATTTTTGACTCACCCTGTATATGATGAAAGCATGACTGAATAAAATAACTAACCTGAATCGATTGAAACGTCTGGAAACATTGGCATATTTATTAAGCGATCGAAAGAGCATTTTTTATCACTCCTATTTCTATATACAGGGATGGGATGAACTATGGAACTAAGTAAATATCTTTCAAACGAAAAGAACGATATTTATGAAAATTTGCAGGTAAGTGCAATGGAACAAAATGCATCTGATGTACATTTTTTTGTAGATAATATACTTCCGGTTACACCGGAAATGCCATCATCTTCTTCAATTTAAATGGGACACCCTATATATTTTTACAGATTTTGAAAGATCTTGTCATTTTGAATTCATACATATTGGGTTTAGTGTAAGAAAGACGAATATAACACTTCAACCAACCTCCTTCGAGTTTTTTGCATCAGAGCAAAAAACTATTGAGAAAAACTACTAGAACTACTCGTTCATTCATTATTATGCTTACAAACAACAAAGGAGCTCGATTAAAGTGCTTCATTCCTCGTTTCCACAATGTTTTTACACCGAATGCAGTATGTATGAATTCAAGATAACAAGCTCTTTCAAAATCTGTGAAAATATATAGGGTGTCCCATTTGAATTAGAGAAGTTGATGGCATTCCCGGTTAAACCGGAAGTATATTTTTAACTTACCTGCAAATTTTTTGTATGCATGTTTTTGTAGTGGGCGTTGTTTGTAAATTTGTAAGCTTGTGAAGGTTGAAATTTTTATGTTAGCTCTCAGCTAGATAAATGATTTCTCTCTCATAGTTTGAGAAATATCGCATGTCAAAAAGAATTGACTCAATTCGAGTAAGTCATTTTTCAAACGGCTGTCGAAATTCGAATCTTCAATTTACAGGAGAAATTCAAACCAACGAAGACTTCTCATAGTGTCCAGGTGGACTGTGATTCTTTCCCAGAATTCTCAAGTGGCAAATACAAATCAATATTTCAATTCGAATAAAATTATGATTTTTACATATATCTTTCCTGATGCTTACAACCTCCAAACTTTCAAGAAAAATTCCAACACCTTCCTACTCTCCCAAAATTCCACCGCTGGCTAACACGATGTTCCTCGAACATTATAGGTTTCCCTTTCGTGTTGTCCACAGATAAAAAAAAAATCTTCAGTATAACGTAAGCTGAAGATCCGACGCCTCCCACTTTGAACCTATCAACTGTGGATATATGCTGTCGATGACTTTTTTGTAGGAAATTCAATCGCCTGTAAATGGATATCTACATTTGACTCTATATTATGAAAGGGTTTGAGCATGGTAAAACTGCGTTTGCGCTGTTTATTCTTGTTTCATTTAAGACTCATATTGTGGAAAGTTCGCGACGCCCAAACTCAGCTAACTAGAGCTTGTCTACTATTTCACAAAGTTCCCATGTTCACAACGTTATTTGTCTGAAACAATACATTTTTTCGATCCACTTATTCATGCAGCTCTCGCACATCCATTCAGAGGTGAATGTTGAATTCTTATAGGCACATATTATGTTCTGAGACGTCTCTCAGCACCATAGAGTTTCCACAATATGATCTGTTCTTCGCAACTACTTTCTATGACAAACACTCTCTACATACTCCTGAGAATTGGCGCTCTTTGCTATCCTCCAGCAGATAGTTGGAATATCGATATCATTCGGCGAACTTTAGAGACTGTTTGTTTGTATGTTTCACGTTGGAATGGCACTATGCAGACAGATGATGTTTTTTTGTAATGGTAAGTCGGCACGATATAAAACGAATCATCACGTCAACTCAAATCAATTGCAGATATCTTCTGAGATATATTTGCCAACTGCTATATCAACAGTTAAAAAACAAATATCATACTCTTCTTCTCAAGAAAATGGAGTGCGTGACGTGATACTTCATTCGGATTGTATTTCTATCCTGATGTCATCTGGCTCATGGAGTAAACACATCATGATTCAATATAGATAAATAAAATCGATGCATTGCCTCTATGCAACAAGAGTTGACGTGCTGCAGTATCATTGTTTGTTCCAGTTTGATTGAAAAATATCCGAAAGGAGGCATTTCATATAGAATTTGTATTCAAAAAGAGTAGCGGAGTGCTTTGGAGTATAAGGTCATTTTCATTGCGAACCTTCGAGTGAGTAACAGAGTTCGAGAATTATATTTTGAGTTAATATCGAGAAGATTTTTGAACAATGAGGTGACTCAGTCGTAACCTCTACAATGTTAGATGAAACAAAGATGTTTCTGTGGTTTTCTCGGAAGTACACCTGACGAGTAAGTAACCTCACTTTTCACTATTACACATTTACTCAAGATACAATTTTCGAATCTTGTTACATACTCATTGGTACGCATAAGGAATGACTCAACGATCGAGAGTGATCTGATACGAAAGTAGACTTTCGCCTACTTGATTATGTTGAATTTCAATACCTAACTAAGGCTTCCCATGATCGAGACTAGATGGCGCTACCTCGATCTCGAATGCAACATCTGAACCATTAGCTATGCATTACTGTCAGATATCTGTAATTATCAGTTGAAGCGGATTTGACTTCACAGGATCGGAGATCGTATCGCCATCTATATTCAAGCAGCGCGGCCCTAGTAAGGTTGTTCGACAGGTCTACATGTTTTGGAAGAAAGAGTTGGTTCACCATCCTTGGGTGAGGGGAATGAATGACAGATGACAAATACCTCTCTGACGATGTTTCTCTTTGAAATTGTAGTTCAGTCAATATCATTTTTGGTTTCAGATTCATTGGCTCTACTAGGGCCACCTGGTATATCTGCAACCTCGCACAAGTTACAACTTCTGTGGTGTTGGTAACAACTTTGCAGTCGATTCAACTAATTAATTATTACTATAATAATACTATATTGAATTTTTCGTCCCACATGATGGTTGGAGTTTCTCAGCTCCATATTTTCTGAAACGGTAGATCGATTTTGAAAATCTAAGCAGCACTGTAGAGGGAATGACCAGCCCCTTCTGAAGAGGTATCACTTGACCCCCCTTCCCATTTGAAGAAAATGTTGGGGTGACACTCCTACTTAGGGGGTTGATGTCTTAACTATGCTTGTTACGTCAAAATGTGTTCCCCTGACAAACAAACTTGACATTTTTTCGGATTTTATCGAAAAGTTCTCTCCCAGCCTGTAATGCCTTGCTGTACGTTTCCGATGGGGCACCCTGTATAAAAATTATATATGAATGATTTGCGGATACTCGAGTCGTAATTGAAATTTTTCTATATGGAGGTAGGTTGAGAAAAAAAAAACAGAGCGCGCTTCTGACTCCTCCCAACAGTTTTTCTTTCCTGCGAAATCATATTTCACAGCGACTGAAGAATTTCCATTTTAATCTTTGGCCCTTAATTCCCAGCTTGTTTGTGAACGCGAGAGAGCCTTTCAATTGCGCTCGCTCTTAATTCAGATGGAGCGTTCAATTCTAGACGATTCATCGACTTTTCGATATCTTAATTGTTGTTTTATTCTCGACGCCCGATCGCTCCCTCCTCCAGTACTTTCGCAAGTCACAACTGGCTCGTGTTCGGAAAAATTGATTCGGAACGTGGGGAGGTTCGCGTGAATCGGAGAAGTCAACCGAGCGATTGAGAGTTCAATGTTACTTCGCCATTGAACTAGATGACACATCATGCGGACGTAAGACATGTATGCTTTGACCCAGGGAACCAGACGATGAGTGATCCTTTTGGTATCACGCCTTTTCCTCTAGAGCCCCTATATCATCCAACGTGGCCGGAGGTGCAAGGCGAAGACAGGTCGATGCTTCAAATGAGGATCTGACAAGAATTCTGACATGGGGATCTGAGAATCTAGTACAGTTCAATGCAACTGAAACTCAAGCTTGTATGTTCACCAAGAAGGCTGATCACACAATGCCCAATTTGATGATGTCGGGTACCACTGTTCCTATGAGGTCGTCAATATCCTTGCTGGGTGTCACCACCAACAGTGCTCTCTCCATTGCTTCACAAAAACTCGGTTTTCTTTTCCGTGCGAAGAGATACTTCACATCCCAGCAACTGCTTATGATCTACAAAGCACAAATTCGACCTGTCCTGGAGTACTGTTCACATGTTTGGAGCTCAGCCCCCAAACATACGCTTAAGCTCTCAGATTCAATTCAGAAGAGAGCTATTCGTCTAGTCGATGACACAACACTCAACAAATCATTGACCTCTCTAGATCATCGTAGAAAGGTCGGCGATCTTTGCCTTTTTTATAGGTACTTTCACGGGCGGTGCTCAACGGAAATATCTATTATGCCACCACGCGCGATTCCTAGTAGACAAACCAGACGAGCTCAAGCTGGTCACCCCTACACTGTCAGGCTCGAGACCTGTCGAACATCGCTATACCAAGCATCATTCATCAATAGAACGGCAAAGTTGTGAAATTCTTTGCCTAGTAAAATCTTTCCTGATGCTAACTACCTTCAAACTTTCAATAAAAATTCCAACACCTTCCTTCTCTCCCAAAATTCCACCGCTGGCTAACACGATATTCCTCGAACATTATAGGTTTCCCTTTCGTGTTGTCCACAGGAAAAAAAGAGCTGTTCAATCTAATGGATTGGTACATCTCTGGAAAATAAGTTCTGACCTCATAGGATACCTACCATTTTTCATTCGTTTCTGGTCCATCATCCAACGTGATCAGTTGAATACCTGAGAGTAATGATTGACCAATACCTAAGATAGAATGAACATAAAAAAAAAAACACGGCAAGGAGACTTTATGAGATTGATTTTCAAGTTTCATCAGTTGAGGAATATTATCAGAAATAAAAACCTGCTCATGATCCACAACGCCTTGACTGATCTCATAATTCGATACTGTATTATCATCTGGGGTGGTACATTCAAATCATGAATCTATCAGGTAGATGTGATCCGGAAAACTCTCATCGAGATTCTCCTTGAAAAAGATGAACACCACTTCTGGTTTTCTGGAAATGGGTTTCTCGTACGTACGTACGTATCACCTGCTTATAACACACGGACGAACAAAAAGCTTACTCTGAAGATCCAAAGATGTTGACTTAGACACGAACAAAAATTGGCTACTTTCTGGATATTCAAACAATGTTGGAAGGGTTGTATTTATGGATGGTCGAAGGAACAGTAACTCTCTCCTAATTCCTAATAATCCGATAATAAAATTAATTCATAGTTGATTCATGACATGAGGAATTTTCACAGCGAAAGTAATAATGAAAACGTTAATTCAACAACATTCATACCAGGAATAATACAAAATATGCTAGAGGTAAATCGTAAACAAATATCAAGTTCTGTAGATTCGTGGTGTTCCCAACTAACAAGCTATTCCACATTATACCTATCATTTTCATTTCCATTCGAAATTGATTTTTCCAAATGATGGTAGATATCTCAGGTTTGATGTCGTCGAACAAAAGTGCATTTTTATCAGAAATCGTTGCTCCTTCGATTTTCTTCACAAGTACTTCTTTCATTCAGGAAATAGTCCAGGTAACCTTGTTCTGTTGGAAAATAACGGGAGATATCTGTCATTACAAAGTTTTTGGATGTGACCATCAAGGGTAGTCTATATCTGACCTTGTAGCAAAACAACTGACTCCTGCATGGAAGCTCATCGAAGGAATTCATTTGTTTAGTCAAACACCAAAATTAGGCTGATTTTGAATATTCACTTCGAAAGTCATCGCAGGAAAACATTTTTCGTTCTGTGATATTTCGACTCCACATCTATACATTCTATCAATACCAAATTCTACAGTCTATCGATACCAAAAATAGATTCAACGTCTAGTGTTTTTCGCCAAACTCACTGAAAATACCAAATTCTACAGTCTACCAATACCAAAATAGATTCAACTTCTAGTGTTTTTCGCCAAACTCACTGAAAATATCAGATTCTACAGTCCATCAATACCAAAATAGATTCAACTTCTAGTGTTTTTCGCCAAACTCACTGAAAATATCAGATTCTACAGTCCATCAATACCAAAATAGATTCAACTTCTAGTGTTTTTCGCCAAACTCACTGAAAATATCAGATTCTACAGTCCATCAATACCAAAATAGATTCAACTTCTAGTGTTTTTCGACAAACTCACTGAAAATACCAAATTGTACAGTCTTTCAATACCAAAATAGATTCAACTTCTAGTGTTTTTCGACAAACTCACTGAAAATACCAAATTGTACAGTCTTTCAATACCAAAATAGATTCAACTTCTAGTGTTTTTCGACAAACTCACTGAAAATACCAAATTGTACAGTCTTTCAATACCAAAATAGATTCAACTTCTAGTGTTTTTCGCCAAACTCACTGAAAATACCAAATTGTACAGTCTTTCAATACCAAAATAGATTCAACTTCTAGTGTTTTTCGACAAACTCACTGAAAATACCAAATTGTACAGTCTTTCAATACCAAAATAGATTCAACTTCTAGTGTTTTTCGCCAAACTCACTGAAAATATCAGATTCTACAGTCCATCAATACCAAAATAGATTCAACTTCTAGTGTTTTTCGACAAACTCACTGAAAATACCAAATTGTACAGTCTTTCAATACCAAAATAGATTCAACTTCTAGTGTTTTTCGACAAACTCAATGAAAATACCAAATTGTACAGTCTTTCAATACCAAAATAGATTCAACTTCTAGTGTTTTTCGACAAACTCACTGAAAATACCAAATTGTACAGTCTTTCAATACCAAAATAGATTCAACTTCTAGTGTTTTTCGACAAACTCACTGAAAATACCAAATTGTACAGTCTTTCAATACCAAAATAGATTCAACTTCTAGTGTTTTTCGCCAAACTCACTGAAAATACCAGATTCTACAGTCTATCAATACCAAAATAGATTCAACTTCTAGTGTTTTTCGCCAAACTCACTGAAAATACCAAATTGTACAGTCTTTCAATACCAAAATAGATTCAACTTCTAGTGTTTTTCGACAAACTCACTGAAAATACCAAATTGTACAGTCTTTCAATACCAAAATAGATTCAACTTCTAGTGTTTTTCGCCAAACTCACTGAAAATACCAGATTCTACAGTCTATCAATACCAAAATAGATTCAACTTCTAGTGTTTTTTGCCAAACTCACTGAAAATACCAAATTGTACAGTCTTTCAATACCAAAATAGATTCAACTTCTAGTGTTTTTCGACAAACTCACTGAGAATACCAAATTGTACAGTCTTTCAATACCAAAATAGATTCAACTTCTAGTGTTTTTCGACAAACTCACTGAAAATACCAAATTGTACAGTCTTTCAATACCAAAATAGATTCAACTTCTAGTGTTTTTCGCCAAACTCACTGAAAATACCAGATTCTACAGTCTATCAATACCAAAATAGATTCAACTTCTAGTGTTTTTCGCCAAACTCACTGAAAATACCAAATTGTACAGTCTTTCAATACCAAAATAGATTCAACTTCTAGTGTTTTTCGACAAACTCACTGAAAATACCAAATTGTACAGTCTTTCAATACCAAAATAGATTCAACTTCTAGTGTTTTTCGCCAAACTCACTGAAAATACCAGATTCTACAGTCTATCAATACCAAAATAGATTCAACTTCTAGTGTTTTTCGCCAAACTCACTGAAAATACCAAATTGTACAGTCTTTCAATACCAAAATAGATTCAACTTCTAGTGTTTTTCGACAAACTCACTGAAAATACCAAATTGTACAGTCTTTCAATACCAAAATAGATTCAACTTCTAGTGTTTTTCGCCAAACTCACTGAAAATACCAGATTCTACAGTCTATCAATACCAAAATAGATTCAACTTCTAGTGTTTTTCGCCAAACTCACTGAAAATACCAGATTCTACAGTCTATCAATACCAAAATAGATTCAACTTCTAGTGTTTTTCGCCAAACTCACTGAAAATACCAAATTGTACAGTCTTTCAATACCAAAATAGATTCAACTTCTAGTGTTTTTCGACAAACTCACTGAGAATACCAAATTGTACAGTCTTTCAATACCAAAATAGATTCAACTTCTAGTGTTTTTCGACAAACTCACTGAAAATACCAAATTGTACAGTCTTTCAATACCAAAATAGATTCAACTTCTAGTGTTTTTCGCCAAACTCACTGAAAATACCAGATTCTACAGTCTATCAATACCAAAATAGATTCAACTTCTAGTGTTTTTCGCCAAACTCACTGAAAATACCAAATTGTACAGTCTTTCAATACCAAAATAGATTCAACTTCTAGTGTTTTTCGACAAACTCACTGAAAATACCAAATAGTACAGTCTTTCAATACCAAAATATATTCAACTTCTAGTGTTTTTCGAAAAACTCACTGAAAATACCAAATTCTACAGTCTACCAATACCAAAATAGATTCAACTTCTAGTGTTTTTCGCCAAACTCACTGAAAATACCAGATTCTACAGTCTATCAATACCAAAATAGATTCAACTTCTAGTGTTTTTCGCCAAACTCACTGAAAATACCAGATTCTACAGTCTATCAATACCAAAACAGATTCAACTTCTAGTGTTTTTCGACAAACTCACTGAAAATACCAGATTCTACAGTCTATCAATACCAAAATAGATTCAACTTCTAGTGTTTTTCGACAAACTCACTGAAAATACCAAATTCTACAGTCTATCAATACCAAAATAGATTCAACTTCTAGTGTTTTTCGACAAACTCACTGAAAATACCAAATTGTACAGTCTTTCAATACCAAAATAGATTCAACTTCTAGTGTTTTTCGACAAACTCACTGAAAATACCAAATTGTACAGTCTTTCAATACCAAAATAGATTCAACTTCTAGTGTTTTTCGCCAAACTCACTGAAAATACCAGATTCTACAGTCTATCAATACCAAAATAGATTCAACTTCTAGTGTTTTTCGCCAAACTCACTGAAAATACCAAATTGTACAGTCTTTCAATACCAAAATAGATTCAACTTCTAGTGTTTTTCGACAAACTCACTGAAAATACCAAATTCTACAGTCTATCAATACCAAAATAGATTCAACTTCTAGTGTTTTTCGACAAACTCACTGGCTGCGATCCCCTCAGGACTTGTTCGTCCTCTCTGGAGAGAAGATTGATAGACTGATGAGCATTATATTTGATGAGAGTCAGAGCATTCGGGATAGAGCCAGCCTATAACTCTTCCAATTCTGCCAGCGAAATCCAGTGCGTTTCACCTACGCTCGGCAACAGTCGTAAGTCATGAAATCTCGAACATCGTTCACATCCCCATAACGATTGTTTAACGAGCGTTTGATGGTCAACGGCCCGGGAAGTGCGCTCTAACGTGTAATAAATGCAAATCGAACAACAAAAACTGTCGGAGTGTGTGATATGTAAACATCAGCGGATGCGTCGATACTGGAAAACAACATATCATACATGAACAATGGCTTTCCAGGTCTTGTTATGTCGGTGACTAGCAGCGGGATCAATCGGCCATTTCATTCGAATGTAATCGATTCGGATGCCATAACTTTGAGATTCCGTTGATGGTTATGAGGATGATGATCTTTTTTTACGACTAGTGTGAGTTGTTGCTTAAGATCAGAAAACATTCGCAGAAAACTTTGAGCGGAGGCACGGTTTCCAAACATATGAGGTTTGTTCGTGTTCAACATTTTCGGAACAGTCCTAGACAGTCCTAGGATTGCGCAAAACCAGATGCGTGTCGAATTCAATCCAAGATTGTTCTATGACAGTCCGAAAAACACGAAAACAAAAACGCGTTTCATGTCCTCTTCGATCATGATCTAATCTTCTTCTCAGTAGGTTCGAGTTATTTTAGGTTATGTATGAAACTTTGTCTTTTTTCTGAATTCCCAGACGATATTTCACAATCATCCTTTTCATTCATTAGCCTATGAAAAATAATTCCATCTGATATTCGGTAGTTTGGTCACCGATTGAAGTAATAAATATTGAGAAATATTATCGTTACTACACTGTTTCAAGACTCAATAATGATTTTACAAAATGACAAATTGATGTTTGAGGTTAGCAAAATCGATCAACACACGAATCAAGAAGAATAACGTTCGCATGCGCATTCGAAATAGTACACAGACGTCAGAAACAGTTCTTGCTTATAGGCTCGTACTCATTTGAAGCGATTTCAAACTGTCCCGAACCATCACGAACTAAATCCACTAGAACGAAAACACGAAAACGTGTGGAATACGAAACAGTCCTGAGAAAACGCGAACACTTCTGTGAAACTGCGCATGCTTGTGACGGTTTCGGACCCTTTATTTAGTGAACGCGAACGAACCTATGGTGATTCATTTCGACTTTCAGATGATCATCCAATATAGGCACCCATAATGATGATAATAATAATATATGTTCCTCTTGTTGAACAGTAGGAAAGCGTTACAATAAACATATACGTAAAGTAACAAGGAATACGTCTGTGTATAAATTAGAAACTAAAAGATAAAAATCATTCATTTTTCAGCTTTCAATGGGATTTTCTCTCCTCGTTTCTAAAAAATAGAGTAGAAGTTATTAAAAATTATTGCAATATATTTGTAGTAAGGACAGATTTAGGATCTGTCCCAAAATGTCACTGGGCTTGAAATTAAACCTTTAGATACCTAAAAGAGAAATTCTCTATTGGTCAGTGACACCTTGTTTTCGAAAAAATTTGGAAATACAAATATATTTAATAAGAATAAAACCTCTACTTATCTTGGTGGACGTTTCGGGAACGGATCTGCTCCCGTTCTCAACACAATTGAATTATTTTTCTCTTCGTAAACTTTTTTCAATGTTTCCGATTTTGACACTGAAAAGTGACAATTTGGCAGACGGAGGAATTCTGGTTACAAGGTGTTTTCATTAATTGATATCGAATTTTCCATTTTCATATTCAAGTTTCAGAAGTGGATGCCAAGTTCTATCTATATCAACTGAACAAGAAGCAATATTATTGTCTCCGTTCAGGAGAATGCAAGCAGACTCTTTGATTTTCCGTTTTTGGTTGTTGTCTTCTTTTCCTATGATCTTAATATTACCCCAATCGGCCATATGTTGTCCATTTTCAGTAAGGATATGCTCAGCTAATTTTGATTTGTCAGTATATCTTCTCTTTATATTGTTCTTATGCTCTTTCATCCTTACTGATAGAGGCCTGCTGGTTTCACCGGTATAATATTTTCCACAAACACATGGTATAGTGTAAATACAATTTTTTGATGATTGTTCTTCATTTTTCGGTTTTGTATGAGTCAAAATCGATCTCATTGTATTTTCAAAATTGTATTTACAGTATACCATGTGTTTGTGGAAAATATTATACCGGTGAAACCAGCAGGCCTCTATCAGTAAGGATGAAAGAGCATAAGAACAATATAAAGAGAAGATATACTGACAAATCAAAATTAGCTGAGCATATCCTTACTGAAAATGGACAACATATGGCCGATTGGGGTCATATTAAGATCATAGGAAATGAAGACAACAACCAAAAACGGAAAATCAAAGAGTCTGCTTGCATTCTCCTGAACGGAGACAATAATATTGCTTCTTGTTCAGTTGATATAGATAGAACTTGGCATCCACTTCTGAAACTTGAATATGAAAATGGAAAATTCGATATCAATTAATGAAAACACCTTGTAACCAGAATTCCTCCGTCTGCCAAATTGTCACTTTTCAGTGTCAAAATCGGAAACATTGAAAAAAGTTTACGAAGAGAAAAATAATTCAATTGTGTTGAGAACGGGAGCAGATCCGTTCCCGAAACGTCCACCAAGATAAGTAGAGGTTTTATTCTTATTAAATATATTTGTATTTCCAAATTTTTTCGAAAACAAGGTGTCACTGACCAATAGAGAATTTCTCTTTTAGGTATCTAAAGGTTTAATTTCAAGCGCAGTGACATTTTGGGACAGATCCTAAATCTGTCCTTACTACAAATATATTGCAATAATTCTTAATAACTTCTACTCTATTTTTTAGAAACGAGGAGAGAAAATCCCATTAAAAGCTGAAAAATGAATATACCACCTCCTCGAAGAACTTACAGACAGTATTTAAAAAAATCATATAAAGAAAAAAAGTTATTAAAACTCGTCAACGGTGTAATAGTTTCTTTCTATGAGATATTTTTTTAATTGTCTTTTCGATATGGAGATATTCTTTGATTCCTTGATAGAAACATGTAGCTTGATAAATATGTTGGGTCCGAGGTAGAGGTGACTCCACTGATAGAGAAAGGTTCGGTAAGGGTTTGCTATCAGCAAACCTCTAGCTCTCGTTGGATAATGGTGGTCTTGTTGATTTGCCCTGAATTTTCCTCTATTCTCATGAACGTAGAGACACATTTCATATATATAAATACAGACCAGCAACTGTGAGTATTTCCATCTCTTTGAAAGAGTCTGTGCATGATTGTCGCCATCCTAAATTAGCAATTATTCTGACCGTACGTTTTTGTAGAATCCATACTCTTTCAACAGAAGAGGTCATACCCCAATTTGAGATTCCATAGCGCAAGTGACAGCCAATAGTTGCATAATACAGATTAAGCAGGACCTCTATTCCACAATGATTCGACATGAATCTCAGTGCATAACAGTTTTTCCGTAGTTCATCACATAATGGATATATATGAGGACTCCAATTGAGCTTATGATGTATAATCAGACCTAGCATTTTTGTTTGTGGGTTGGATGTAACCTCTGGTTGGTTATCTTATATATGGGGACCTCGACGAAATCCTCCTCTTGTGTCGACACTTGCGCGATTGGTATGTCGTGAATTGTGACTTGCTGGATTATTCAGTAGTATATTCAGATTTCCGGAACAATAATGTCAGCACTGAGTTGGGACAACCTCATGGATCATGAACATGACATTCATCATTTTCATTTCATTTCGAAATCCATCCACCAGCAATCTCGCATTTTGTTTCCCTGATCACGGAGATTATTTCATCTGTTAATAGGTTTCAGCTTATTGGCAGATGACATAGCAGCTAACAGAAGAAGGAAGGACAGAATAACTTCGGTTTTACGAGGGTCGTTTCGGAGATCGAGACACGAAGTACTTTGTTTTTGATCGAAGTGTAAAGTCAAGTGAGCTGGAAGTGAGCGAGGGCGGATAACAGTGGAATATTAGGCCGGGCGAAATACCCTTGAATTGATTAATAGATCATCAGATCAACGATGATACAATATTTGGCTTAGAGTTCTTTCAATGCCGCTGAAAATATCGAATATCGAAGATTCACGGGCATGCTCTGAATGCTTGGAAGTACAGATTTTTCTATAGGATATGAGTGCAGATTCATGATCAATACCATAATTTCTTCCACTCAATTACCGAATGCTTCACAAAAACTCGGTTTCCTTTTCCGTGCGAAGAGATACTTCACATCCCAGCAACTGCTTATGATCTACAAAGCACAAATTCGACCTGTCCTGGAGTACTGTTCACATGTTTGGAGCTCAGCCCCCAAACATACGCTTAAGCTCTCAGATTCAATTTAGAAGAGAGCTATTCGCCTAGTCGATGACACAATACTCACCAAATCATTGACCTCTCTAGATCATCGTAGAAAGGTCGGCGATCTTTGCCTTTTTTATAGGTACTTTCACGGTCGGTGCTCAACGGAAATATCATCTATTATGCCACCACGCGCGATTCCTAGTAGACAAACCAGACGAGCTCAAGCTGGTCACCCCTACACTGTCAGGCTCGAGACCTGTCGAACATCGCTATACCAAGCATCATTCCTCAATAGAACGGCAAAGTTGTGGAATTCTTCGCCTAGTGAAGTCTATCCTGATGCTTACAACCTACAAACTTTCAAGAAAAATTCCAACACCTCCCTTCTTTCCCAAAATTCCACCGCTGGCTAACACGATGTTCCTCGAACATCATAGGTTTCCCTTGTTGTCCACAGATAAAAAAAAAAAGTTGGAGATCATTGGTATAGGTACGGGTTTGACGTCATGTCAATGATGCAATGCAGTACGGAAGATTTGGCGAATAGTTGATCCATCGTGTTATCCACTGACCACTAAATAAGACGATAATCCTTCTGCATCGAACAACAACAAAACCCGCTCCATCGGAATGATCTTAGTGGATACATTGATTGCTGATGCTGTTGATTTCACTGAAACCTAGCTGATTTCGGTAACCAGTCTGATAAGAGGCTACTAATTCCTCTACGGATCTAATTCGCAGATAAAGCAATTCAAATGAGTAACACTTCAAGACTATACAAACAGGGTTGGGATAGAGTATAGAATCAAGTAATTATCTTTTAAACGGAAAGAACGATATTTATGAGAATTTGCAGGTAAGTGCAATGGAAGAAAATGCATCTGATGTACATTTTCTTGTTGATGATATACTTCCGTTTCAATCGGAATTCTCAATGGGACACCCTATATATTTTACAGATTTTGAATGAAACCGTTATTTTGAATCCATACAGACTGAGTTCAGTGTGAAGAAATTCGTGAAAACGAGGAATATAGCACTTCAATCAACCTCCTTCAATTTTTTTGCATTAGAGCAAAAAACCATTCAGATGAACTAATTGATGTTGTTTGTATGCATAGTAATGAATGAACAAGTACTGTTCAGTACGTCTTCTATTCTCCAAGTGTCAAATTCTGATTTTCCTACTATCGCCGATCGACAATAAATTCACGGAAATACTTTCTTTGATATTTTCTGGTGAATCCGTACTATTCCTCACACGTAGCTGTAACACGGTTATTTATGTCAGCTAGTTTATTATCGAAGCACACAGCTACCGAAGCCTAATGTGGATGAATAGGTCAAATAGATCCTCAAAGAGGTATCTGTTATTGCTGCGATCACAACAATGATGATAATAATAATCATGAGAGCTCTCATTGATCAATAGATAGATAGGAGTGAGACAGAAAATGACAATGATTCTTTATAAAAAAGTCAGTATCTATAGAATGACAGAGTTAGCAAATGAGGGAAAGACAGAGAATTTACTGAAGGGAAGTTTTTGTATGAGGCCCATGGAGAAAAAACATATTCCATTCACAAACTCATCAATTCTTCAGTTAAGGATTTGGGTATAATATGTGTAGAAATGACTATCGCAATGTGTTAAGGATCATGTGAAAGATGATTTGACATGTATGAATGAATGGCGATTATTTTCCTTTCATCACATCATTAGAGACTCTTCTGCATAGTGAAATGCTTGCACTAGCGATTGTTCTATCCATGAGACGATGGAGGAACGTGATAATTAGTGCCTTCAGGGCCATGAATATTCGCGCCGACCATGTTTCAACGAAAAGCCCAAACTCAGACTGTTTGCGATGTAAATAGCCCCTGCCATGGCTGCGCTCAATACGAAATGTTCAATGCGAAACTGTTCAGCAGGATATTCTTTCACCCTAGTCGTCTATCGATATGTTGTCTTCAAATTCCATACTAATTGACATTTCACTGATTACGCTCTTGGAAAAACAATACAGCTCTGCATATCAGGAAGATTTCCTTTATTATTTCTTCATTTCAGAAGATTCTCGTGCGATTGCGACATTTGGAGACTTTGCTACCAACAGCAAAATCTGAGGGAATAGTAATGAATGTTCTTCCATCAATATCTACAACGAATAACTTCAGATATCGATCTTTCGATCATCATTGTAGAAATAATATATTGAATGAATACGTCTATGATAGTAATCATGAGGTCGTGGGTTCGATTCCTGGCGGGCCGTTGGATTTGTTTTTTTTTTTTATGCGCTGTACATTGTATATCATGAAGTTCTACATAGAACTATTCCAAATGCCACAGTGGTTTGGATTCCACTTGTATGAACTGTAGATCCCCCTCTCGCACAAGCCCTTCGGGGCTTCTGAGGGTTGTTTCGGCAACTAAGGAGACGAGTAACAATTGAGTGTTCACGAAAATGTACGGTTGATTGAGAAACCAAAGTTATCGATTCCTCATTGGTTTTGGCAGAAATGGTGGCGACAAATATGCCACGACCACCTTTTCAGCTTCCTCAAGTTGCCCTCGTTCATGGAAGTCTCATTCGTTCATGATCTCTTTTTCGAATTCAAGGGCTCAGAGGATGATGACAGTTCCTGGAATGTGTTGGAATACGACTAGGTTTTCCTTCTCGATCGATATGCATTCGAAGATAGGAAGGATTTGATGTCAATAACCTCGGAAGGGAAAGTATATCGGAGGTAGTTTGCTACCTTGAGTGGTTATGACTTCCACTAATGTTACGTGTTGTGCCAATGAAAGGAATTGAATAACTCCTGACATAGCTCACTTTTTGTCGAATGCATCGTTTCCTTCGAGCAGAGCAGTTGGAACCTGTGAATATGCCCATCATTCATTGCCACCAAGATTTATGCCGATGTGGATGAGTCATTTCTGTAGAATGGCATTTGTTTCTCCACAAATGGGACCATTCAGAGTTGGATGAATGCTAGTCCATTACATCTTGTACAGGATACTGTCCTCCAAATCGCGACTACTTGAAATCTGACATATGAGCTTGACATATCTTAATGAGAAGGTTTCAGGATTCAGTATACATCATGGTATTTCTGTCAACTGTTGAGCAATATCATCGCTCCGTAATGTTATTGATAATCTCAATTCATCAGATTATCAAATATCATTCGATTCATTCGTCTATCTACTATAATTCCTCCTGTTGTTTTTGCATACTCGAATTTTGGTGATCGTCCTTCAGCCTGGCTGAGCTCCAATAACTTCACCCACCATTGATAAGATTTTTATTGTTCAGTTCTGATCCAGTCAACACTAGAATGTCGATGGGAGAAAGTCCCACAATATTCCATATTGGAAAGCTAGTTGTTAGCTGATTTCATACCAATTGTTCTCAAATTTCGATGAGTTGTCATAATAATAATAATAATAATGATAATAATAATGATGTTCATTTGCCAATCCATACAAAAGATATACAATAGTGAGTTTTTACAAATAAACAATTCAATAACTGACGCAGTAATTAATTTACCGCTTGTTAGTGATGATGTGATATCATTAAATCTAGAAATCCGATCTTGTTATTGAGTAAATAACAAGGTTCTGATAAAACATTGAACAGAAAAAAAAATATATAAAAAAAATATTCATAATTTATATTTCTCAAATAATACTCATTAACCATTTGAACATTTGCAAAAAATGTAGTAACATTTTCTATTTCTCAAAATTAATTATTATGAAAGCTTATGTCATGGAAAGTAATATCAAATGGAAGTATAAATCAGTTAGATATGTTGAATTCTCGAAGATAATATCACAAGACTATTACAAATATTTGCTCAAGAAGACTTGCATTCCAATATACTCGAAAGAGAGCTTACCGATCAACACAGTTCATGTCGATTGATAATGATAAGTTCAATATCGATTACAAAAGAAGCATTTTCCATTGTTCATAGGTGCATTATTGAAAAGAAAATCCCCGCTCGAGCAACAACAATAACAATAGACGCTGTGATACTTCATCAGATGATACTTCAGATAACAACGAAAAGGCGCCTGATGTGAATAATCGAGATTATTTTCATCCTTATCTATATTTCATATTATTGTTATATTCACATTGTGCATTTTGTAGTGTCTGATGTAGATAGCATTACCTAGGGAGTATGTGATGAAGTGTCTATCAGCCTTCACTATAATTCGCTGTTCAGTGGCTCTTCTTTGCATTCGTCTGAATATATATACGAATATATTCGTAGCGAAAACAGATAATGTTCCTGCCCTTTGATATTCGATTTTGAACGCAGAGTAGATCATTGGGATCATTGTCCTCACTGGGAATATCCTGGAATTCTACTTATATTCTCTATTTTCATTCTCAGAGAAGAGAAGAGGAAATCCCAAAGAATCTAGACGAATAAATTCTCAAGTGAATTAGGAATAATTGAAGGAACAACAATGTAGGGACCCTCATGAATATTTTCGCCATCTGGCAAGGAAAATTTGCCTCATTCAATGATATATGTTCCAAGGATGAGGAAGGCATAGGCCAAGTGGTCGAAGGATCTAGAAACGTGGTTAGAAATTATGAAAATCATCTCCCTTTCGACCACTTGCTTCGTCATTGGATTTGGGTTTGTTCATGCTCAGTACAATATTCATTATAAGTTTGTGAATAGAACTAGCCCAAATGCCACAGTACCCTTCGAGGGATTGTGGGGGTTGTTGTGGCAACTGAATTAGTAATGAGTATTTTGGAGTCCACTAGACATAACTTAGTACATAAGCCATAGGCCAGCAGATATTCCAGTCATTTGCAGAGAAGAAAATAGGAAAATAGGAAAAAATACGACCATGAGCTTGTTCATGCAGCATAGCGAAATCCACCTCCTGGCAACCAACCCCCGAGAAACCACCCCTTACTTTCGTTCCTCAAATTGCACCCCCATGTTTGTTTACTTACAGCACATTTCATTTCCCATTCAATGATGCTTCATGGAAGCTAGAATGGCATGCAGAATCATGGCAAATGAAAATACAAATGAAATACTTATTTATAAGCTCATCTGTCTTTTGAATAATACTTTATACTACAGACATGCATCAAGTCGCCGAATCATCGCGCGAGTATTGAACGCCAGAGAAATTTTATGGGTTGAATTGTCATAATTTATATATATATATATATATATATATATATATACAGGGTGAGTCAGAAATGTGTACCGAGCTTTCTGGGGGTGATAGACCATTGAAAAATAAGTGTAGTTTGATGATTGAACTCATGGCCCAAAATGCATATTAAGGGAGATATATCCTTCCAAAGTTGATGAAATTAAAATAATTTCTCCGCATAACTTCTGAACGATGAAGGCCACCTGATTGAAATTTTGTGCATGAATGTATGTTGTCAAAATACATTTTTTCGTCACACTTCCACATTTCTGATATTGTTATAAAGGGTGTTTTCAGAGGGTGAGTCATGATTTTTTGTAGAAAACTTTTTTCCCTGTATTATTTTCGGTGAAAAAACAGGAGCATTCGATGGAGCGAAGAAAATTACATGGGGAAGGTACTCTTATTCAAATACAAAAAATTGAGCCGTTCGTGAGATATTCGAGTTTTTGTAGTTACATGATATCAGTAGATTGATTTTATTCATCGCGAGATTCATCGGTAACAATATTTTAGCAGGCCATGATGAATAATTTTGTTGTCAATTTTGACGATCATGTCATCAACATTCGAGTCAACATTGTTGTAGTCGATTTGTTCGTGTGGTTTTTCTGTGTCATTTATCACTGCGATTATCAACTGAGATTTTAAGAAATATGGCAGGTTATTCGTTCTCTGAACAAACTGATATGCTTCTAATGCTTGGCGACTGCTTTGGAAATGCAAATGCTGCTGAAATATCGTTATACCGATGAATCTCGCGATGAATAAAATCAATCTGCTGATATCATGTAACTACAAAAACTCAAATATCTCACGAACGGCTCAATTTTTTGTATTTGAATAAGAGTACCTTTTTCATGTAATTTTCTTCGCTCCATCCAATGCTCCTGTTTTTTCACCGAAAATAATACAGGGAAAAAAGTTTTCTACAAAAAATCATGACTCACCCTCTGAAAACACCCTTTATAACAATATCAGAAATGTGGAAGTGTGACGAAAAAATGTATTTTGACAACATACATTCGTGCACAAAATTTCAATGGGGTGGCTTTCATCGTTCAGAAGTTATGCGGAGAAATTATTTTAATTTTATCAACTTTGGAAGGATATATCTCCCTTAATATGCATTTTGGGCCATGAGTTCAATCATCAAACTACACTTATTTTTCAATGGTCTATCACCCCCAGAAAGCTCGGTACACATTTTTGACTCACCCTGTATATATATATATAACAAATATCCTCATAGGAAAAAGTCCAGTGGCGTGAGATCTGGAGAACGTGCAGGCCATCGAACAGGTCCACTATTTCCAATCTACCCACTAACGAATTCAATTTTTTCGATTAGCCATCTTCAGAACCACATATTATGATGTATCCTTGAATGAAGAATGAAATGGACTGTAAATCGAACCAAAATTTATATGCGGGTGCAACTTGAAGAACAAAATTAAGGGGTAGTTTCTCGGGGGTTGTTTGCCAGGAGGTGGTTTTTGCTATGTTTTACGCTATATCCTACGACACCTATTTCTTCCGATTTCCTGTTCTGCAAATAACTGCAATATCTGCTGGTCAAAAAACTTCGAGACACCCGGTATACTAAACAGCTGTCAAGTTATCGCTGGATATCAGTAATGAAGATTCGTAGAGCTTCGTTTGCGGAAGACTATAGTTCTGTTTTGCAAACTCAGAAATGAACTCAGCCAAACTGCGGACTCCTAATCTTTATTAAGATATGTCTCGCGGCCATAAAAGGAAGCCAAGCGAGCGATGGAGTTGTTAATACCCCTCTTGATCGTTGAACTTCCGCGTATTCCGAAGCATTGCCAACGTTTCGAAATTAAAATATCATGACACTAAACACCGCCACTAATTTCTCTTCTGCGTGTAATGTAGCATGACGTAATTCTAATTTTATTGTCAAGCAGCGAGTTTTAATACAGCCAGGCGAATTAAATTATTCCACTGCATAGGACGTTGATTACACCGTTGTGGTTTTCGGAAAACGTCCGGCCATTTCCACCGCCAGACGGCCGAATGAAGTCCGCGGAAAATTGACCTGGTCACGTGTCATGGTTTGCGTTCATAGCGGGAAATCCTTTGTGAACGTGTTTGTATTTTTATCCTCTATGGTTGCGAGTCTCTGGATGGCTCGATAGCAGAGATGGAATCCTGTATAAAAGGGTGAAAATGGGTGTCTGCATTCATAAATGATTAGCTTGTTTGGTGTAATTTTCGACTATTTTTCGTGCAGTCTATCAGGCGTAGCCTGTGATTTCGATTCTCCATTTGCTCCGTTTGTTTATCTACTCGAAGTCGATGAGTTGTGGAAACTATCCACGTGATATTCAGTTTAATTGAACACACATTTATCAACCCAACTTTCGTCGCGTTGAAAATTGCTGAAAATGTCGTATTTCTCGATACAATTTTGGATCGCTGCGTCTCTCTCTTGTGGTCGTTTCGATTCCTATCTCTCTTGGCTCGATCCAGTGGAGAATATACAGTGTGGAACAGCCAAATAGAATGAATTCGACAACAAATATATGAGGGTGTGTTGGGAAAAACGCTTGGACACGTCGATATGTATTCTTGAATATGCGTTTCTTTCAAAAAAATTAAATTATATATATATAGAGAGTGTGTCATGTGACAGTGGCCAATACCAACTTTCTCATTTCGAATGGACAGGGCATGTGAGCCGTTTCGACCAATAATGAATAGTTTCGACACAAAATATTCATAACGTTGAAAAATCTCGACTTTTCACACCCTATATCTCTGTTATCATTTCCGCTAGACCCCAAGTGTGGTATATCGATGAAATCAGCTCTTCAGTGAGAATTCAATAATGGAATGCAATACAGGGTGTTCCATTTGGAATAGGAAAGTTGCTATTGGCCACTGTCACATGACACACTCTATATAATTTGATTTTTTTGAGATAAATGCGTATGCAAAAATACAAATCGACGTGTCCAGACCTTTTTCCCCAACACACCATCATTTATTTGTTGTCGAATTCATTCAATTAGGCTGTTCCACACCTTATAATATCATATATTCGTGGGATAGTAAAACCGAAACAAATGACCTTCAGTTTCCATTTAGTTGTTATCCATAAAGCTATCATTAGACACATACCATAATGTGACTCAATATGTTATATTGATGATTGTCGATTTCAAATTATTGAGAACTGCACAAATGAGGCATTGAGAATAACTCAGTCGAAGAGAAAATGGAATGTACAACTCGAGTACATTGCTCATATCACACTCGAACTATTGAGCTTTCTTCCTAGGTCGAGGTCGTGCTGAAACTCTTTTCCCCTGATGTACTTCGACTTGGCTTCAGTGAATTTCATATTCATTCACAGAACCAATGGGTTATCATACACTCGTTCAATAATACACTGTGATGACCCTCAGTGACATCAAATATAATCTATGAGTTAGCGATCCAATCGCCATGTATGTTTGTACTATAATGTATGTATGGCATTTGACAGTACAAGCTGTGAGGTTTAGCTTTCGATTACAAAATGAATTCATGTCCAAAAAGCCACAACAATATTTAGAAGAGTCTGAATACGTATTTCGGCAAATGAGTTGCCATCCTCAGTAGACCTGGAGAGTGAAAATGCATGTTTCTTTCAAGATATTCTCCAGAAATCACCATCGAGAATCGAAGGTCTCTTGAAGAGACTCTTGAAGGATACTTAGGAGTCGCTTATCATTCTCAGTTTCCAGGTCTACTGAGGATGGCAACTCAGTATTCAGACTTTTTTCAAATATTGTTGTGGTGTTCTGGGTCTAAGTATATCTTGTATTTGAGTATTGAACCACAGTCTTAGTCTCGAGGATTAGCTTTCTTGTTTCCATCTCAATCCCCACGAAATGGAACACCACATTCCATTTCCGATGTCGGGAGTAATCAAAAAGAAATTCAATCTCCATGTGCTGCATAGCCTAGATCGATGTCTCGCGTATAAAACTTCGAAATCTCCATGTCCTCGCCATCGTCTTGTTTTCATTGCGGATTACAGCTTCAAGAACACCGTTGTCTCGAGGGATAGCCGAACACAAATCACAAAGAAAATCTCCTATATTTTCAGTGTTAACAACTCCCTCACTTTTCCACGCCACCTCCGTATTTATCCCTAGCAAATATTTGATTTGGCAGTGTGAGAAAGAAACATTGCGAGCAGCGTCTATTCGGAGGAGATTGAACAAACATCCCCAGGAATGAGCAGTGGCGCACCCGGTTGGATCGGCACCTCAGCAGGTCGACAGTCGAGCGGCAATTTCCTGGAATGCTGGAAAGGTAGAGTGCCTCTACTTCCGGTGCGATCAAAAAGGAACTATACGCGGCGAAGAGTTTTATGGCCCTCGCAGGGTGATCCAATGAGTGAGTTGGGATTTGAAGAGAAGTATGAGCAACTTCCAGGAACACCCCACCCATTGTTATGTTGCAAATTCAGTGGACTGTCAGTATAGTGGGTTTTGCAGCTTGTTATCATTAAATGCGAATCAGGAAAATATCATCTATCATGAAAGAGTGAGTAAATCGAGACTGTGGTTTCCTACCTTGAAAATCTTCGTTGGTGTGGCGATTTATGGGGTTGAGAGTTGGCTAGCCAGCGTGAACCAAAACGATCAAAATCACGAACCGAATTGTGTGAGAATTGATGGAGTGCCATGCTGTCCATCTCAAAATATTGAATATACTGGAATCACACCAGCTGACAGTGGAGGAAGAAATACCACGAATGGATCCTCTCGAAATCCTCAAATTCCTGAAGGAGTTGAGGGTTGAGGAGCTGCTGTGAACAAGAACACCTTGAGACAGCAGAAGGAGATGGGGCACAATAGATCTAATAAGGTCGCAGCGCATCTGTCACCATCCTATTTACATTACATTACATTACATGAGCAACTTCAACCATACTCTAATTGACAGTTCAACCAACTTGTCAAATTGCCTAACTCGGACTGGCAAGATGATAACTTCGTTTTCTTTTTGTGAAAGACAAAATTGAACATACTTACATCTGTATGTTGTCTTTGTTTCTGTATTATTATTTTTGTATCAATTATGGAATTATTGCATGGGGTGGAGTAACCAACAATGATCTGAAGATTCTCGAAACACTACAGAAATGGCTCATAAAAATCATACTCGGTAAAAAACGTGACTATTCGAGTGATGATCTTTATAAGGAATGAGGATTTCTTGATATACGCCGAACTTTTTCACTCACTCTCTTAGTATACCAACGAAAATATATTCCATGAAGCAAACACGTGTGTCATATATACACCCGAAGCTTTGGATGTACCTAAGATGACCAAAACTATTGGACAGAGATGTTATGTTTTTCTTGCTCCTGAGCTTTTCGATAAAATTCCAACTGGAATCAAGAATCTCAATTCATTATCTCTATTCAAGCAAGAAGCCAAGAAATGGATTGATATGAAACCAAAAAATGAGATACACTGTTCGATAGACCTCAAAAACACACATTGAAATGTATCCATATTCTAAAGTCGTATCTACTTGTGAATCATTCAGTATTCAGTTTTCCGCATTCAGTATTTCAATATGTTGATAATATGATTGTGTTTATTTACTAGACGAACTTTCCATATACTTCATTCATTTCACTGCTTCCCAATTCCTCATCAATTTTTTATCATTATTTTATGAATTCAGTAGCTCATTATCCATTTTGGAATTGCAAAATAACCTCAATGATCCACGCACGGGTTATCCTTTGTGGATCTTCTGTGTTTCTTCACCTGCACTTCATCCAATTGGAAGTATATGTGACGTTCTTATGGTGAATAAATATTATTATCATTATCATTATTATTATCATTTGGACTTGATGTGCTCTCAGCAATTAGGAAGGTGGCGATGCGAATTTGATATCTGGTGGGCATTTTTCAACTAACTTCTAGACTGCATGTAATCAGCTGATGTTCAATGTGGATAATTCAATTCAAGTTTCATTGGTACATTTTTTTGATGGAATTCCAAGGATTCATTGTGATATATGGATCGAAAAGGATCCATGTTTCAGGATTTCAGGAAACAGCGCATTCGCTCTCGAAAATTAGGTCAACATATTTTTTATAGGTGAACATATTTTGTAGAAATTCACACAAAGAACAGGATGGATGATAATTAACATTAAAAAGATGACATCGATAGTGGGCATTTGTAGATCAAAGAAGAGTGAGCAGACTTTCTTGCTTCCACTAATAGCGAAAAACTGGAATGAATGCACCGTACGTGGAAATCAACTTTCTCGTCAGACTGACAGATCTGGAATCGCTCTCGTCTTTACACTGGACTATCATGGAAAGTCGAAGTAATAGAAGACCTGAATCAGATGTAACAAGGGAGTGCCAATTTTTAGAGTCTGGGAGGATTGGGAGAGGAACTGTGTCACAAACTTCACAACAGAAGTCATTGGTGAAGAAAAAGAAAATTTTCGTTTCATGGTTGACGAGATAACAATTTACCTGAAACTGAACTTTTTTGAGTCTAGGAAGATTGAAAGTTAGACTACGAATGAAAAACTGTACCACAAAAACCAATTGATTGGTGAAGGAAAACAATATTTTTCGTTTCAGGTGGAGAAAATAACAACTCAGTTGCAGGTAGACAGTCGGGCTTCAAAACCTTAGAATCGAAGAATGAATTAGGTAGATATGAGGTTCTTCCGTACATTTTGAATCTCACCTACAGGGAATATTTCTGAAGTGTCAAAAAATTATGACTACAGATGATTCAAACTTTTTCTTGCATCATCAGTATTCTATATCAAGAATCCGATCATGTCGGCAAATGTTATGTTCATTATCTCATATCTACAAATACATATTTCTTCTGAGATTTTCTGTGATGATCTCAGGGTCATGGACCATACTCAATTAGCAACATTCTATGTGTTTCATTGACATTCATTCATTGAAAAACACAGAAATGGAATCGATGATTCTATGTTCACAATAGTCACATCATGTTTGACTCTGAATTGGTGTGAAAAGTCGATCGAATTTGGTGGAAACGACAGTAGATCATTCTTGATAAGGACATCTCCGACAGACAACGAAGTTGTATATTTATCATTCTATAATTATCGATATCTGCTTCAATAGATGTTCGTAGGGAACCATTCAAGGAAAATCTACTCAATGATTCCTGCAGTTTGAACTGTAACAATGAAGCTCCTTGAAATTTCCTGATAAGAGAAGAGATAAGAATCAACTGCGTGTGACATCAGAACAATATCCTATCATCCAGCTCTAGATGGAAATGATGTGATGTAATGATGCTCAGATTCCTTCGAAAATAGAGAATCAGGACAGTGATTCGGGCAAAGGCTTTCCTATTCGAACTACAACCGGAATTTTATAGCTGAAGAACTCGTGAGAGTGAATGTTCTGGTGAAGAGTTTTGATGATACGACTGAGTTCGGAGTTGATACCTAAATTGAAAAGTTTCTTCCTGAGAAGTTGGCGATTTATTGACTTGGATAATCTCCTACCTTCATGATTCGGGAGGATTTGTATCCCACTATTCAGTTCAGACAAGTCATCAATATAGCATGTATCATCCATCCAACCCGAATAATTAATCAGCCATTTTGGAGGAGAGATCTTCGCGGAGTTATTTAACTTCTCGGGCATAATCGGCAGACATGACTCGTTAAAACAACTCAAAACTACTATTCTCCTGTATCAGGAAGCATCTCTATTCCGTTACAACTGAATCAATTCATTAACTTATATAGTGAGAGTGTAGTTTCTTCACTTGTGAGAGAATCAATCAAGGATAATAAAATTCCACTACTTGAGATGGATAATGTCGAGAACAAAGAAATCATCAGGTATCAGTAATAACTACTGGATGATTTTGAATCATTAAGCACATCTTCCAGACATAGACTTGTCTGAGAATGCTCGAACATTCAACCATCAATCGTTTCGATTAACAGAAAAAATAGATATAGACAGACAGCCAAAAGTTACGAATGAAAATTAGGTGGAAACATGAAAATCCAGCGACGTAAAGACCGCTGCTGTTCGAGAAAAAAATCTGATTCGTTGTGATTTTCGGCTACATATATGGTAGAATCAGAGGAACAAAGGTGGACAACTCATAACAAGATATTCGAATTCCTATACCTACATTCATGTCTGTCATGTATGAATGAATAAGTTGGTTAGATGTATGATTCGCGGTATCATATTTCAATCCCTACATGAATAGCTTTGCTAGGAACAGTGACAACATGAAATATACCGGCTGTTCTATATGAAATTCCATAGTTGTCACTTATAAATTTTGTTTTCATAACCTTCACCGTTCTCGAAATTCTTGGTGGTCCATTCTTCCTCGATTACCCTGAAAT
Organism: Gastrophysa polygoni; assembly: GCA_963576655.1. Classification (NCBI taxonomy): domain Eukaryota; kingdom Metazoa; phylum Arthropoda; class Insecta; order Coleoptera; family Chrysomelidae; genus Gastrophysa; species Gastrophysa polygoni. Next base: position 3,889,619 of record OY755083.1, on the reverse strand, counting down.
TCGAGAAGCTCGAATCGCAGGTGAGGAATCACAGATTTTGGAAATTCCTGAGTGAATGGAATATTTCACTTTCTTGTGCGAAATGGAAGGCTCAGAAGGAGAAGACAATGATTTGAAACGAAGCTCCCAAAGTATCATTCTGCAGGTCTGGTTATCTTGATGATGGTCCAGAAACATGAAAATCAATTGGAAAGGAGGAATGTGAAGGATCGGATTTCGAAATCCTCGAAAAGTATTGAAATGAAGTATGCAGGGTCCTCCATTGGCGTCGATTGCAGGAATGCAGCTTCCCAGCTGGACCAAATCCAATTATGTCAGTAATCCATTACTGATAATCTAATTTCAGATGCTGTAGAATGGACAAAGAGAATGTGATATTCTTATTATTTGGTAGATCCTAATCTCTATTTTGCAGATACTATCCTTGCGCTGAGAAGAACTTGATGATATGTTCAATTCTTGGTCATGTTCTTCGACCGATTCCTCACCAGATCAGTCTGCTGCTAGCAACTTTGCTCTGAGGTCTTCAAACAAATGCATGACCTTCTGTTGTAGGCTGTTATAGAGTCGTTATGAGGAATATCTGATTATGTTAGTAATTCATTACTGAGCTGCTGTGAAATGGATGATGATATTCTTGTAATTCGGTAGATCCTAGTTGGCTGTTATAGAGTCGTTATGAGGAATAGAAATTTGAAATCCATGCTCGAGATGAATTGTTGGGACTCCCTCACTTTCTGACTTGGAACTTGGTCATGCTGAGTTAAGAAATTCCATAGCTGATCCTCCAATTATAAAAGTGATCAGTGAATTCGTGTTAATCAACGATGATGTCTCGATGGATATGGACATCTTATCGTACATTGTATACCTGTTGGTATATCGGTTAATATTTCCATGGCACACATTATGTGATGCAAACAATTCCATTTTATTTCCCAACGGATATCGCATACACAACAAAAACTAGAGATTGTTATTGGATCCGTATTGGGAATTGTATTTAACCGTTACATTGGAATTGCCAGTTGCGCTGTCGATACGGATGCAATTCGAGCGCAAATTCGATGGAAACTATAGTCACAAGTGGACAGCTGTGGACAGCTGTGAACCTATGTATGACTCTTCATCGACACATAATTTGCTCTTCACAAACAGAATGTACAGAAAAAAATTGATTGTGTCATTAAATGGCAAACATTCAAATACTATTAGTAGTGAAAGTTCATGATAGTCCCAGACTTAAAACTACTGCAACAGATCAAAAACTACTCACTCACACTTCGGAGATATCAAGATATCACTTTTCAGTGTCAAAACCGAAAACATTGGAAAATTTTACAAAGAGAAAAATATTTTATTTGTGTTGAGAACGGGAGCAGATTCGTTCCCGAAACGTCCACCAAGATGAGTAGAGGTTTTATTCTTATTAAATATATTTGTATTCCCGAATTTTCCAAAAACAAGGTGTCAGTGACCAATAGAGAATTTCTTTTTTAGGTATCTAAAGGTTTAATTTCAAGCGCAGTGACATTTTGGGGCAGATCATAAAATCTGTCCTTACTACAAATATATTGCAATAATTTTTAATAACTTCTACTCAATTTTTTAGAAACGAGGAGAGGAAATCCCATGAAGAGCTGAAAAATATAAAAATTGGTTGAATACATAGTCTCTGCATTTTGTTTTTGAATAGGCTCTTGTTCTTGGTTTCCCCTCATTGAATATTGTTCTACATGTAATATCATATGTTCTCATATGGAAGTCATCAACAGTTCACGTTATGATGTTCTGAGTGTGTACATTATCTATGTAGGTGAGCTCATCACTGAGGTAGGTCGGCAACATATCATTTCTCAGCTTGAAAACAAAGACCAACATGGTGTTTATAGAAGTACGTTTGTAACACATAAATATAGCTCTCATTGATCGATTTTGTGTTTCTTGAATCATTGATTTTTCTCAAGAAAATCAGGAGTGTTCCACAATGATCAAAATGAGGTGCGATTATGAATTTGTAAATAGTCAACTTGGAAAAAAATGAAACTCTACCGTTGAGCCTGTAGAAGTAATTGACTTATTTCGCAACATTTTTTTCATATAATCACAGTGTGCATTCATATTCAATTCCTCATCTATCCTTACTCCCGAGTATTTGAAGGTTTTCACAGTTCCAATGTTCTTTTTATCGATCAGCAATGTCATTTGAAAATCATCATCTTCCATTTGTTTCAGGTCGATGCTCTGAAAGTGGATCTGATAAGAATTCTTAAATGGGGATCTGAGAGACTAGTACGGTTCAATGCAACTAAAACTCAAGCTTGTATGTTCACACAATGCCCAATTTGATGATGTCAGGTACCACTGTTCCTATTAGGTCGTCAATATCCATGCTGGGTGTCACCACCAACAATGCTCTCTCATGGGACGATCATGTGAGGTCCATTTCGAAAACTGCTTCACATAAACTTGGTTTTCTATTCCGTGCGAAGAGATACTTCACATCCCAGCAACTGCTTATGATCTACAAAGCACAAATTCGACCTGTCCTGGAGTACTGTTCACATGTTTGGAGCTCAGCCCCCAAACATACGCTTAAGCTCTTAGATTCAATTCAGAAGAGAGCTATTCGCCTAGTCGATGACACAACACTCACCAAATCATTGACCTCTCTAGATCATCGTAGAAAGGTCGGCGATCTTTGCCTTTTTTATAGGTACTTTCACGGTCGGTGCTCAACGGAAATAGCATCCATTATGCCACCACGCGCGATTCATAGTAAACAAACCAGACGAGCTCAGGCTGGTCACCCCTACACTGTCAGGCTCGAGACCTGTCGAACATCGCTATACCAAGCATCATTCATCAATAGAACGGCAAAGTTGTGGAATTCTTTGCTTTGTGAAATCTTTTCTGATGCTAACAACCTCCAAACATTCAATAAAAATTTCAACACCTTCCTTCTGGCCAACATAATGTTCCTCGAACATTATAGGTTTCCCTTTCGTGTTGTCCACAGATGAAGAAAAAAGTCTTCAGATTTGTGTCTTCAATCCTCGACATTTCCAACAAAATCTACTTTCATATTCGGTTCCAATGAAGTTCAAGTACTTGATGCTATAGAGAAATCAAATAATTTGAATGATATGAGGTGTAGTTATTGCTTTGAAGAACCTTGACCATAACCATAATCATTTTTCACTATTCGAATAATTAGATATGGAAGATTTTCTTCTCGTGAAACCTGAAGATTCCCAGTTCAAGGAACCCACGATCATGAGGATGAAGGCTTGATTGGGATGATTCATGCTCAACAGATTGGAGTTTGGGGGAGATGAAGTGAGATGGAAAGTGGAAGGAGAAGAGGGAAAAAGAGGGAGATGAGGAGGATGCGAACGAGCTGGAGGTGTGTTAATTGGCTATTGAGGTAGACTGATTGAAATAGTTGGTATATTCTCTCGAATGAATCTCGAATCAGAATATGCAGTAATATGGCGGGAAGCGAAAAACAAGGATGAAATCAAAACTAACTTTATAAACGAATAATCCAATTTCAATTTCTAACAGTTTCCTCGCCTTCTTCCCATCTGAACTCATTGAAATTCCCGCAAAGCCATTGCATTTCAACCATTCCTAACTAATTTATCTCGGGTGCGGGAAAGAAAAATTCGGCAAATACGGCGAATTTATTGGATCCAGAGCTCGGGACTCTTCCCGCCCGCATCCACTTACATCGTTTTGCTCATTTCTGGCGATCTTTCAACGTCAACTCACAACGCCATCAATCCGTCTCTGCCAGAGTATTGATTATCCTATAATTTATATGGCTACAGACGTAATATACAGCTCAAATACTAGAGAGTGGAGTGTATATGCTGTTGGGGAAATAGAAGATATCGTATCGTGCATGACTATGAATATTTCACAGGGTGATTCTCAACTTGTATGAAGTTGAGGCAACACATATATGTGATGATACTCACATGGATAACTCTTATTTTGCTATCAACGTGCGGAAGTGATGCCGAAACAAATAAATGTAACCGCGATCGCAACTGAGATATGCGCATGCGCGGATTTGATTCATGTCAGATGTCGCTCACGGTCTATGTCTATACAAAGACGGTTGTCTGCTAACTCATTCAGAATTTAAGAATGCTAGACACGTGTTTCCTTTTGAATCATCATTCTGTGATGATCTGAGGGTCATCAATGAGCATTCTATGAAAAACACAGAAATAGAATCGATGATTCTATGTTCACAACAGTCACATCATGTTTGACTCTCTGAATCGGTGTGAAAAGTCGATCGAATTTGGTGAAAAGGACAGTAGATCATTCTTTTGATAAGGACATCTCCGACAGACAACGAAGTTGTATATTTATCATTCTATAATTATCGATTCAAATTAGTAAACAATCTAGTAGACTGTCCTGAATCACTCTCTTATTTTAATTTTCATGTGCCGAGACTACACTCTAGAAATGAACTAACTTTCTACTTACCCAATTCAAGAACTAACATACTTCTCAAATCTCCAATCGTAGCAATGAGCAAATTATTCAATCAATTCTGTGCAGATCTCGACATATATCATCAGTCAATTGGTCAAGTGAAGAACGATATTAAAATTCTTTTGCACAATAACCAAAATATCTGAGCCCAATATATGTACCTTACTACAGAAAATTATGTTTCTCCACTTTTCTCCATGTTCAGGTGTTTCCTGACAATTAAAGTCAACTTTGGTATACATGAACATATATGTGTACATGAGTCTGTATGTATATGCAGGTATGTGTATGTATGTATATATATAAAACTTTTTGCTTATGTATATGAATGTATGTCTTGTCATTGGGATTCACTCCTGTTTAGACATCACACAATTTTTTTTTTGATATCTGCCTTAATAGATGTTCATAGGGAACCATTCAAGAAAAATTCACTCAATGAATTTTGCAGTTTGAACTATAACGATGAAGCTCCTTGAAATTTTCTGATGAGACTAGAGATAAGAATCAACTGCGTGTGACATCAGGACAATATCCTCTTATCCAGCTCTAGATGGAAATGATGTAATGTGATGATGCTCAGATTCCTTCGAAAATAGAGAATCAGGACAGTGATTCGGGCAAAGGCTCTTCTAGTCAAACTCCAACTGGAATTTTATCACTGGAGAACTTGTGGAGGTGAATGTTCTGGTGAGGATTTTTGATGATACGACTGAGTTCGGTTGTCTGGTAACTCATTCAGAATTCAAGAATGCTGGACACGTGTTCTCTTTCGAATCATCACTGAAATGTTCAGATTATCGAGTGATCATTTCGTATTTTCAGAAAGATTCTCTTCATTGACTAATTCCTCCATCAGGTAGATACTATTATAAGTAGTTCTGATTCATTTGATCTGCTGAACAAGGAGATTAGCTTATTGAAAATATTCATTCCTTCCATCAATATTTCTTTCAAGATGACTGGAACAAATCGGGGCATTGCGACTTACAAAAGCTTCCGCAAGAAATCATCAGAAAATGAAAAAACTAGTATTGTTTGTCATAGAAAGGTCAAACTTGATCTATAGGGTACAAACAAATTTGTAGCAAGCATTCCGAATTGGACCATCACGATACGTGATACACAGCAGAATGACAAATTCGATGCCAGATATACTCGAAGAAACAGGTGAGTTAATTATGTAAATATATGAGATCCCAGAGATGTCCTCTCATTTCAGGTGTTCTAGTTTCACTTATGGAACCTGGTCAGTAGAATATTCTCGAATTCTGCCAGCTTTTCGGAGAATGAGAGGATGTAGAGAAGATGAACCACAATGGTCAACGAAATCATCGCCATGTTCAGAAAAAGAGCAGGAAGTGAAGTATATCTCGAAACGATCAACCAATTCTAATTTGATTCACACGAATAATTAGTCCGAAGCGATAGGTGACTCTATACAGATCCCAGATAGAAATTCTACAGACCGCTGAATCCATTATCCTCACTCTCTTCAGAATCTTCATCGGAACGCTGATTGCGACAAAAAAGTTCCTACCGCAGAGAATTTCAATAAATCATGTTGATTAGGATACTGGAATCTTATCTGATGAGTCACTTTTTGTGTATAATTTACTTTTGACATCTCGCTTCCAAAGGAAATTGCTGTAATTGACACAAAAGGCTTTTGAATAACTCATCCTCCTCATTATCATTGTACACGAAGCGCTCTGCGATAATCACTGTAACTTTTGCTTGGAAAAAGGAAGCCAGATATAATTTTTTTTGCTAGGGAGAATAGACGGCGCCTACCAGTTTCAGCATCAGATGAAAGATAACGAGGAGTTCTTTTTCGTTTCTTCTGACTGAAATGTAGATACAGGATGTGCAGACATGGGACATGCAACATGGGACAGATATGAATCGATGGAATCGCATCAAAGTGCAGAAACTCAATACTCGAAAAGCCGGACGGTTCAGAATTGAAAATAGAAGTGAACATATATTTTTTGCCGGAAGAACTCGTTCAGTATATAGTTCCCCCTTTGTTGATGCACATTCAAGAAATGATGATGAAAAATATGAATATTGTCGGTAATCGAGTTGACTGTAGTTAGATTTCCAAAAAGTCTAGTGAACAATAAGAGGATGTGATTTGCTCTTCATTGCACAGTTTTCATAACATGGGTCAATTCCTATGGAAGGACCACGACCAGTTCTCGAAATGACTGCCCAAGTTCTTAAATGCCTTTTGATCAGATAGATTCGCTTATCGCAGAGGGAAAAAGTGAGGACACGAATCATCAAGACGACAAGATGACGGAGGAATCAATATTGTTCGAATTTCTACACAGAATCAGGAGAATATCGAAGATTGAAGATTTGATGTGTATAACTCAACAAAATCACAATAACTGGAACTGAAACTCATGAAACTCTTCGACAATATTGAAAGTTGACGTTTACAAGCGCTGAGGCTTTTGTTACTGAGGTGTTCGATCAAATGGATCCAGATTCATCTCATCTTCATCCGTTCCCAGTTTTTTGCAATACCTCCCGAACAACCTGTACAATCATTATTATTATTGATCATCAATAACCTAACATACCTAATGGATGATTATACATGTATTCGAATGAAGCTTAACTCTTCTCATATAATAATACGTTGAAATTACTCGGGTGATGAATCATTCAGGCTTCGTTGATATTTTGACTATTCATGGATGATTATTTGATTCATTTCATCCCCAAGATACCTCTACTTTTGGCCCGTCCGTAGTTTTCTGTTCTGAAAAATTCCAAATGCCAGAATTTGACATGATGACATTCACCAAAATTCTTGCCACTTCACATTTTAGTTGTTCTATATAAATCAATACTCCCCTATACATTTGGAGGAGGTAGATGATATTTCCCACTTCGAATACCCCAATTCTTGAACTTCACCTTCTATTTTTATCATGTCCAGTCTCAAGTACATCGAAACGTATGAGCAACATTTTTTTTTATACATCACGTAACAACAAATTCCTCAGAAAACCATCCAAATTATGAAAATAGTGGGTATTTCATCTGTAATACTGATAATGATACTCTTGTCGTCGAATCTCTGAAAATGAAAGGTTTGGTTGTGATGAATACGTTAATATACTTGATATATATCAACCCCCAATCGAACTTCTGGTTGTTGAATCGAGATGTATATTCCATGATAGGGCAAATACAATTTGATTGCATTGATTTCCTGAGAACTGGTGAAAGAATATTTTGATTAGTCCTGAAAATCTGAAAATATTGAAAATTCATGACTGATTATTCTATTCATTTTACCCCCAAGATACATCTACTTTTTGCCCGTTCGTATTTTTTTGTTCCATATGCCAGAGACTTCACATTGTAGTTGCTCTATATAAATCAATACGTCCTTATACATTCGAAGGAGGTAGATGATATTTCTCACTTCGAATTCCCCAATTTCTGAACTCCACCATCTATTTTCATCATGTCCAGTCTCGAGTACATCGAAACGTATAAGCAACAGAACTTTTTCATACATCACGTAACAACACATTCCTCAGAAAACCATCCAAATTATGAAAATAGAAGGTATTTCATCTGTAATACTGATACTGACACTCTTGACGTCGAAACTCTGGAGATGAAAGGTTTGGTTGTGATGAAGACGTTAATATACTTGGTATATCAACTTCCAATTGAACTTCTGGTTGTTGATTCGAGATCTCGCAATGAATTGTGAAGGTGATTTTCCATTCTTCAAAGATCAGTCACCAAATTAACAATTATATCCTCATCAGTCATCGCCCAAATTTTGATAGATTCCCAGATTGTTTTCAGAAGAACCTCTCATTAGTCATCCTTGGATATTCTGTCGGAATATAAGGTTTTGCTCTGGATGAGAATCCGTCAACGCACAGACTGGATTCGTTTTTGCCCGTGTAGACTGGGTGCGCCAGATGTACAAAGATGCCACAGCACGTCAAAACTGCGCGTTTTTACTATGGTGATAATATTAGAAGTCCCAGAGCTCCATTGGCGCAGATATGAGATGAAAATATAATGTTGAAACATATAGGGGACATTTTTGCATAACTTCTGAATTTACTACTCCACTATGTGAGATAAGGGCAAATTCAACCTGTCGTTGAATCAACTTTGGTAAACGGTTGGATGAAATTTGCTCATCATTGGATTCACAAAATGTGTCATTCGATCGGAGCATTAATCCGATTCAGTGTAATTACCTCTCTTGGTCTACTGAACATAAGAATCTATTGAACTAACTGAAACTGTTATTGAAGTAAGATATCATTTCGTTTGTTTATGGTGATTCCATCCCAATATTCAATATCTTGGCACCGTCCTCCAATCGGTATTTGTAAACAGAGCCATCTATTGACTAGTATCATGATGGTGATATAAGTATTCCAATCCAATGTACCAAATTTAGGTATTCCATAGGGTATTGGGTCATCCACCCTAATGATTGACCCAAATGCCATTAATTTTCATGGTGATGAAGTAATATTCTTTTAGGTATACTCAATATATTCACTATCCAAAAAAATTATTGTGCCGAAATATGATTGTCAATTGAATAAGTACCTAAATGAATGAAATAATTCACTCGATACACTCAGGATATGGAAGTTGTTGAATTTTAAAGAACAAATAAATTTCTGCATATCTTCGACCTCCATATCAAGTAGAATCTAGTAGTTATTCACGAATGTAGCTATGAATCGGTTTTCAAACTCATCCGAAATTCTCAGGTCAGTAATTTCTAATACTGATCGAACACAATCTACATATTTTATTCCATTCGCGTATTATAATTCAATTCATCATGATTTTCAGCTGGAAGTGAGAGAGAACGACTTTGATTTGATAACTATATATTCTTGAATTGAGCAAAGTCAGTTATTTGAATCGATCCTGTATTGGAGTTGAATCGATATTACCATTTGTTCGAAGTGAATCGATAAATGATTCGTTCGATACTTATAGTCTTGGAAAGATAGATTTGAATCACTCAGTTCGAAGAGATATGTTATTGATTCGACATTATCATTTATTCAATTTGAATTGGAGATGATTCCGTTCGATCAACATACTCTCGAATCGAGCATATATGAGAATGAGAATTGTATCAAGAATTCCATTTCGTCCATGCAATATTATGGTGCATTCGATGAATATAACTGATGATTGAAATTAATAATATTCAATCCGTTGAAACGAATAATTCCAACCAAATATACCTGGTTGAATTAACAGATCCTTTTTTTCAGGGGCCTGTTGCGAAAAGATTGAAATTCACACAAATTGAATGTTTGCCAAGAATAGCTAGATATATGTGAAGGTGACGTTCATTCTCTATTCATTTGTATTGAGTTCGTTATGTCTGATGAGTAGTCCAAAGACCAAGCTTAAGTTGGAATTCGGAAGATTTACTATGGCATGAATTTTTGATATACCCAATCCCACCATTATCTTTAACTCATAGTTGAATCCATCTGGAAAGTCATTATCGATTTCTGTTTTCTATAAGCAGCTCAATTCGGAACGAAATATTCTCGTACCCTCCATTAGTTACCTCTCATGAATAAACTGAGGGAATAATGAATGGCCCAGCCAAATCATATATACGCACGCACGTTCCTTTTTCCTGTTGGAACCACAGTCACTCGAACTTCCGAATTTCACCGATGAATTATTCTCTTTTCGACCAGGTTGGTATCGAATATACCATTTCTAACGATTCAAAGCGGAATCGATAAGGAAGAATCTCTCATTTCAACTATTTCTTGCATCAAGATTGGAAACGATCTTGAACAATGTATTCATTTTCCAGATTTTTGTGGGATTTCCTCTCCTCGTTCCTGAAAAATAGAATAGAAGTTATTGGAAATTATTTCAATATATTTGTAGAAAAACAGATTTTGTGATCTGCCCCAAAATGTCACTGCGCTTGAAATAAATCCTTTAGATACCTGAAAGAGAAATTCTCTATTTGTCAGTGACACCTTGTTTCTGGAAAATTTGGAAATACAAATATATTCGATAAGAATAAAACCTCTTCTTATCTTGGTGGAAGTTTCGGGAACGAATCTGCTCTCGTTCTCAACACAATTGAAATATTATAGTATCGAACAATGTGTGTTCGGAACCACAGTAGAAATTCGTTTCGCATTGTAAATCATGACAGAAAATTCATCCCAATGAACAATTCGAATCCGTATTTGAGAACATCAACCTGATGATGGCAGCCCGTAGCTGAGAATTCAGCTCTTCAATTTGATATTGTCATCGTGTAGATTCCGAAAAGTGATTTCTATTTGTCCCCAAATGGAGTCAGTAGAAAATAAAAACAGAATTAGACTTTTTCGTTTTTTCTCTTGGGTATATCTCTTTTTGAGGAGACTCTCCACGCTGCTGTACATCTGACAGTTCTCATGATCCAGATCCAGAGTAGCATATTTCCAAGGCCAATTGAAGGGGGAAATGGAGAATTTCTGGAGTTATACGAGAAACATCGGAAATTTCAACATTCTCGGAGAAATGCCCTATGTCAGTGTCGAAAATTTTCGGAATACAGAGAAAATCTCCTCAAATTCTAATCGACCTGAAGTAGCGAAACATCGTACACTTGATGAATACTTACATGTTTCGCAAAATATTTTTCGCACAGAAATATCTCACTTTCAACTCCGTATCTTATTCATCATCAACGTGCATTCATTTCGATCACTCGTTCCTTCAGTCGCGCTAAATGGTCCATGAGTTATGGGATACCCAGTTCGATAAATTCCAGTCGAGCAGCAATTTCTCCCAGCATCAGTATCTAGGCGAGCGGCTCCATCGAAAAATCGACGGAAACACTCCGGAAAATGCGGAAACCTCTCGAGAAGTACTCGTAGATGGGCGACCGGTGCTTTGTCACGTGATGTCAGGCGCATTGTGGCCACAGGCTCCATCACAAAAGCAGGAACTTATCATAAAATCGAGTCAAGTGACGCTCTTTTCTGTTATCTGCCAGACGAAATGAGGAGAATAATGTGTTGACGTCGGGCGACGGCCCTCGAGAATGTTCGAGTCTGAAAAAACGATCCTGATGAATCCAATAACGATTTTTCAGGTAGCAGGAGGAAACGGCCTGATTTTTTTCGCAGCGAAAGAAATGACAATATGTGAATGCGATTTATTTTTTTTATTGTACACCACCCAACAGAAATCCATTTACAGGGTGGGAAAATTATAGGTACAAACATATTCTAAGAGTAATCGAATGAATATTAATCAAAGGTGAATAATATTAAAAAATGATTTTTTTCAATGAAGCAATGCTGCAAGAGAATATGTCGCATCTTTCATTGATATCATCGTAATTGTTGCAAATGCTGTATAAAGGTGAGTTTTTCTGTACATTCGATCGAGGTACTTCGAGATAAAATAGATTGGCATTCAGCAGTTGATTGAATTCTTTGAATCTATCTCAAATCTTGGAAACCATTTCCAGTGTGTTGATGATAATTGAAACATCATTGATCAATCAAGCAATCAATCAAACAATCGATCGGAAGTCATTCGGCACTCTCATGCTACTTTTCCGAGAATATCATGAAGATATTGAGGAGTCGTTGATATCTTTCACTTTTCAAGACTACTGAAGATGACAACCCTGTTGCCGAAATACGTGTTCAGGCTCTTCTAAATATTATTGTGGTTTCTGGGATCACATTTATTTTGTATCGAAGTATTCAAACAGACATTCATTGTTATTGTTACTCATCTCCTTAGTTGCCGAAACAACCCTCAGAAGCCCCGAAGGGCTTGTGCGAGTGGAGGACACGGGAATCTACAGCTTATACACGTGGAATCCAAACCACTGTGGCATTTGGGATAGTTCTATGTAGAACTTCATGATATACAATGTACAGCGCATAAAAAAAAACCAAATTTAACGGGCAGGCAGGAATCGAAGCCACGACGTCATGATTACTTTGATGTCGCTGGACCATCTCGACCACCTGACCAGTCTCCGAATAGTCACTTCAGATATGGTATTGGGAAGCTGGAGTTTGAATTTCGAATCTGGATCTGATCCTCTTATATACGTCCGGTTTTGGACACATCATTGACATCATATATCGAAAGTTTGTTTAGATGCTTTTCACCCAACCGAGTTATTGGAAATGTTCCAATAAAACGAGTATATGGAAGATGAAGACTGGTACAAGGTTTGCGTCCATAATTCACGATCTTCTGTCCAGAAAATGCTTGATCCCTTACTTTACGGTCACGATGGCCCTTTATATTCTACATTCAACCGTTTTCTGGCTGAATATTTCTTCCTTGGATAACCAGGAGGTTCACTGAGCCTTTCCTAGAATCATATCGTCACAAAAATGAATACTAGAATCTTCCTAGTGATGGAATCGAGACAAAAATAATCGAGAGAGAAGAATGTGGCAATGAATCAGATATTCCTCTCCATTCACGAAAAAGTAAGTGCCTTCGAATGCAAATATTCCATTCACAGTTCGTAGTCCGATCCAAGAAACCATAATTCTCTTTCACCAGTTGAAAAACGCTTATTCTTTTGTCCTACTTCTCTTTGTTTGCAAATTGCTATAAACATGTCAAAACGTTTTTGTTCTCTACGATTACCAGGCGGCGTTTTGTCGATTTCCAGAAATATATGACCAATACTATCGCCGTGCCACCAGAATAGAAATTTCTTGGCGACAGTTACATGCTTTATTGGAATAAAAACCATTGTCGTGTCTGCGAGGAGAATTTCCGACGAATAATGGTTATTGATTTTCGGAATGTGTGAACGAGTTTTCGATAAAAGATGAGTTCTGGTGATTTATCGTGCGGAATTACAAGAATACATCCTACCAGGATACAGAGACATGACTGGTTCCGACGAATATAGTAACTTCAGTGACACCCTAGCGAATATAGTGATGATCCATTTTCTGTGGCTATACTGCCATACACCATATGACACTCGAATCTAATTCATCTCATACGATTCAAATAAGTGTCATCAGTTTTGACTGAATAGAACCAATAGAAGTCATAGTATTCCAAATCAGGAAATGATATACTGGGTGGCCCAATGAAAACGAAACAAGGCTGACATAGTTATCGTTCTCAGAAAAAAAAACGCTCGAACTGGTCGATTTTCATTTCGTGAGGGAAAATTTTGCGCATTTTCGCAAATTTTTCACTTCGAACCCCTCGGAGGGGTGAGCTCCAACCCTTGAATCTCGAACGGGATGAGGGGTCAAGTGAAACATCATTTTGAAGATAATCGAAATCTCTTACCAACGCTTCCTTGTTTTTGGAATTCGATGCAGTAGTTCTCGAGAAAACACGTTTATGAAAATAATCGGCTAGTGATGGAAAGTAAAGCTTTTTTCCCATCCATCACTATTTCTCATTATGTAGTTAGAACGATGTTCATCTAAGAAGTGCCTCATGTGTCTTTTTCAAATCCTGTCCTATCCAACATTACATAAAGAATCATTCATTTCAATGTCAGTTCCTTGATCTCTCAGTAAGATGCATACCTTGTTTCGTCTTCATTGGGCCACCCTGCATGGAAATATGAATAATGTCTGGTCTGAAGACCAGTGAAAAAAATATATTTTCCGCATCGAACATGTTCATTGCCGAGATGGATATAATCGGTCAACAGTAATTTCTATAATGATCAATTTATCAGTTTTCGTTATCAATTTATATCAGATCCGCAAAATCACTTTTCGTGTATTTGTATTATCATAAAAAGCACTCAGCTGGGTTCATTCTTCGAAGAAGTTGTTGACATGAATTCATGTGGAAACGTGGGCATCAAAACAAATCTGGGATCGCGAATGTATCATCTTTCAGCTTTTCATGGGATTTTCTCTCCTCGTTTCTAAAGAATAGAGTAGAAGTTATGAAAAATTATTGCAATATATTTGTAGTAAGGACAGATTTAGGATCTGCCCCAAAATGTCACTGCGCTTGAAATTAAACCTTTAGATACCTAAAAGAGAAATTCTCTATTGGTCAGTGACACCTTGTTTTTGAAAAGAATTTGGAAATACAAATATATTTAATAAGAATGAAACCTCTACTTATCTTGGTGGACGTTTCGGGAACGAATCTGCTCCCGTTCTCAACACAATTGAAATATTTTTCTCTTCGTAAAATTTTCCAATGTTTTTGATTTTGACACTGAGAAGTGACAATTTGGTAGACGGAGGAATTCTGGTTATGAGGTCTTTTTATCAATTGATATCGAATTCTCCATTTTCATATTCGAGTTTCAGAAGTGTATGCCAAGTTCTAAAAAAAAAAAAAAAATTACGAAGAAAAAAATTCAATTTCAATTGTGTTGAGAACGGGAGCAGATTCGTTCTCGAAACGTCTACAAAGATAAGTAGAGTTTCCATTCTAATTGAATATATTTGTATTTCCAAATTTTTTTCAAAAACAAGGTGTCACTGACCAATAGAGAATTTCTCTTTTAGGTATCTAAAGGTTTAATTTCAAGCGCAGTGACATTTTGGGACAGATCCTAAATATTGCAATAATTTTTAATAACTTCTACTCTATTTTTCAGAAACGAGGAGAGAAAATCCCATGAAAAGCTGAAAAATGAATGTATCACCTCCTCGAAGAACTTACAGACAGTATTTAATGTATCATCATTCAAACATCGTTACAGGGGGAAAACGATTCCCACTATGTTCTCACGATGAAATTTGTAATTGTTCAGTGGTCATCATTGTTGTCCAATATAGATAGATCATGATATTCTTCTATCATCACTACATATTTTTCCTCTCGTTCATTCTCCCAATACGGAACAATTTGAATTGATTGTAGTAAAAGTAGTTGAAGATAAGCAATCCATTAAAGATTCACGAGTTACTCATCGTGATACTATTAGGTTTCACATAATGGCTTCCATGTAAGATAAATATCGAACTGTCGACTCGTGCATACGCATAACTTCAAAAATTCAAGGCACCCGCAAACTTTGTAGGGAGTATCTAGAGACTCTCAGTTTGGGTGGAGGTTATGGCTTTCCTGATCCCTCCTGAGACAAACAGGTGAATTATATAGAGATTCTCATGGATAGTTCCGAGGAAACAAGGCAGAATTGCAGTACTGAGAGGTTGCCAAAGTTTCATTTCTGTTCGAACCGAGTTGTTCAGATGAGATGGAGATTCTCTAGAAGCCTTGCACATCAAAAAATCAGAGAATATTGATTAATCAGAATATTGTTAGGAAGATATTCAGCTCTTCGCAAGAGTACAGTTGATTCCGGTTGAGTGGAATCCAATCCAATATACTTTGATCAACAATAAGTTATCGGAACCATTACAATGATATGCATAACAAATTGCCGAGAGCGTCAGTAAATGGAAGTATACACAGGAACATACAAGACAAGTAATATAAAATAGACTATCAGTAAAACACGAATAAAGACGAACCACAAATATATAAATGTATACAACTAGACCCACATTGTTCCTAACATCATCTAAGAAAAGAATTCGTCAAGTGTGTAGAAGTTCTTTTGGGTCAAGAAGCCTTTGAGTCTATTTTTGGAAATGAAAATATTTGGCGCACTTTGTACATCTTCAGGTAAGTTATTATAGATTCTGCAGCCATTATAATACAAGTTTCTTTGGTAAAACTTGGTCAAGTGCTTTGCCGGAAGTGAATTGTTCTTAAATCTTGTAGAGTAATTATGCTTGGATCTTTTGCAGCTGAACAATGAAAGATTCTCATGAACATAGCACGATATTCCATATATGTAGGTATCAACTACGGTTGAAATTTTATTATTTTTTTACGACTCCCTGCATGAGTGTCCCCAGGGAAGATTGCAGAGAATTCTTACCGCGGATTTTTGTAAAGTTAATATTCTTGAACAATCAGTACCAGCTCCCCAATTCATTATGCCATATCGAATTTGAGAGTGAAAATTCGCGTAATACAGAGTAAGGAGTATTTTTTGACTGCAGTGCTCCTTTAATGACCTCAAGGCATAGTCTTGCTGATCTCAATTCACCACAGAGATTATGTATGTGAGTTTCCCAGTTCAAATTTTGATCAAAGATAACTCCCAGGATCTTAACATCGTTTTGAAAATTATATGCGTTATTGTTACATAGGGTTTGATTGTGCCCTCGATGGAATATAATAGATACTGTTTTTTCTTTATTCAAATCAATTAAATTTTGACCATAATAAACACAGAGTGTATACCTCTTCGGCAGTAGCCATTGTCCGATCGATGCTAGTTTCGGTAATTAAGAAATTAGTATCATCGGCATAACAAACCATATTAACATTTGGAATATCTTCAAGGAGAGTTATGAGATCATCAGCATGAATTATATATAGAAGAGGTCCTAAAATAGACCCCTAAGGCACCCCTTGACTAACGCTAATGGTTTGACTGAAACAATTATTGATTTGCACTACTTGCTTACGATTGGTTAGATACGATTTAATGAAGTCTAGTGGTATGCCTCGAACTCCATATCGGGTTCAGGCAGAGAAAATATCGTGGAAGTATTGAAATTGAAAGGAAAATGACGTATCGTGCGACACCAAAAAATTGGAAAGTAGAGACCATGGATAAATTGATAGAGGCCATGTTCATACTTTCCACCAACTGTCAAGTGGGAATTTCTAAAATCATCACGACAATTGATGTAAGGTGATTTCGAAGATTACAGAAACAATCCTCTTCACAAATAATTGGAGCTTTCAATTATGATCTCATATGTTGTTCGAATAATCTATCACTGATTTCGCAGAAACTCTTCATTGCTCTCTCCGAAGTGAAAATACTGATTGGAAAATGATATCATTGCGTATCTCTACCACATAAAGAAATACCATAGCGTAAAATATTTGAATAGGGTGGGGGAGGATTCACAGAAATGTGAAGGTATCTTGATTGTGGACTTGATATATAACAAACAGATTCCTATTTTTGAGTGTCCTAATGTGCTTTACAAATTCATTTTCTTCATTATGCAGAAGCACATTCGATATAACGAATTTGAAATATATGATGAAGATATCGTTAGTCTTAGGTTGATTTGAAGCGAATCAGATGATTTCATTCCTTGACTCTACAAATATCGACACACATGATCTCGTGTACCTTTTTTCGTGAGAATTCTGTCTGAATATGGTAATTACCGTTGACTTTTCCAGGAAAGATGAAAAACTTCGTTTCTTCAAGTGTACGTACTAGTCATAACTAAATAGGATCACATATTCTAAGAACCTCTGGATTCGCTATATTATCTGAGCTCTTGCATAAGGATCAATATGTAGTCGAATGTGCCATCCTGAACTGAAGCGTATTTCTTGAGGGATTCCCTAGGGGTCTAACTTGGGCCCTCTCTCGTTCAACGTTTTCCTATAGATGTATAGAAATGGGTTTCCAATCTGATCTCTGATCATTCTGGCAGGTATTGTGTGCTGAATATGCTAAACTTGAATCTGAATAAATGATTCAAAATCTTCTCAAATAGGAATAGAATGGAATAGCGAACGGTTCGGTTATCAATGTAAATCTCATGAAAGGCTGCTGATATGTATATTGAAAGAAATGTTGAACTGCCTATGATGATTCATGTTATGTCTCCACCTTCACTATCCACCACTTGACACAGTGATAAAATAGGAGAAGTTGAAGACCAATCAATTATCACCATGAATTCAAAATTTCAAATGAGAAGACATCATTTCTCTCATGAAAATAATCTGAAATTCAATAATATAGTATGTCTAGTCCCGGAGAGAGATTCAAACCAGGAAGAATGAGTAATACCAAGATAGATATAGGTATATACAGGGTGAGTCGAAAATGTGTACCGAGCTTTCTTAGGGTGATAGACCATTGAAAAATAAGTGTAGTTTGATAATTAAACTCATGGCCCAAAATGCATATTAAGGGAGATATATCCTTCCAAAGTTGATGAAATTAAAATAATTTCTCCTCATAACTTCTGAATGATGGAAGCCACCTGATTGAAATTTTGTGCATGAATGTATGTTGTCGAAATACATTTTTTCGTCACACTTCCACATTTCTGATATTGTTATGAAGGGTGTTTCCAGAGGGTGAGTCATGATTTTTTAAAGAAAACTTTTTTCCCTGTATTATTTCCGGTGAAAAAACAGGAGCATTCGATAGAGCGAAGAAAATTACATGAAAAAGGTACCCTTACTCAAATACAAAAAATTGAGCCGTTCGTGAGATATTTGAGTTTTTGTAGTTACATGACATCAGCAAAATAATTTTATTAATCGCGAGATTCATCGGTATAACGATATTTCAGCAGCATTTGCATTTCCGAAGCTCTCGCCAAGCATTAGAAGCATATCAGTTTGTTCAGAGAACGAATAACCTGCCATATTTCTTAAAATCTCAGTTGATAATCGC
The DNA here is from genome assembly GCA_963576655.1 of Gastrophysa polygoni. Lineage (NCBI taxonomy): Eukaryota > Metazoa > Arthropoda > Insecta > Coleoptera > Chrysomelidae > Gastrophysa > Gastrophysa polygoni. The sequence goes on along the minus strand of OY755083.1, from coordinate 3,870,619 downwards.
AGTGATAAATGACACAGAAAAACCACACGAACAAATCGACTACAACAATGTTGACTCGAATGTTGATGACATGAACGTCAAAATTGAGAACAAAATTATTCATCATGTCCTGCTTAAATATTGTTACCGATGAATCTCGCGATGAATAAAATCAATCTGCTGATATCATGTAACTACAAAAACTCTAATATCTCACCAACGGCTCAATTTTTTGTATTTGAATAAGAGTACCTTTTTCATGTTATTTTCTTCGCTCCATCGAATGCTCCTGTTTTTTCACCAAAAATAATACAGGGAAAAAAGTTTTCCACAAAAAATCATGACTCACCCTGTGAAAACACCCTTTATAACAATATCAGAAATGTGGAAGTGTAACGAAAAAATGTATTTTGACAACATACATTCATGCACAAAATTTCAATCAGGTGGCTTCCATCGTTCAAAAGTTATGCGGAGAAATTATTTAAATTTTATCAACTTTGGAAGGATATATCTCCCTCAATATACATTTTGGGCCATGAGTTTAATCATCAAACTACACTTATTTTTCAATGTTCTATCACCCCCAGAAAGCTCGGTATACATTTTTGACTCACCCTGTATATGGAGAGATTATTTTTTTGTGAACCCTTGGTGATTCTTACGACTGAGCGTTTCTGGTAGGTGAGTATGTAATCACCGAGGTGATCATTCATTCACTTTTTATCAGACAATTTTTGAATCCCTCAGTATAATTTCTGTTCTCATAATACATTACTGAGGTTTATATAATCATTTGGAATAGTGAACACTCTATACAAGCATATGTTTCGATTCGTTATGAGTTCTACTCTACTCTATACAAAATGAAAAATTTAACAGAATGAATCTTGGGGTCCTTAGATAAGCAAACCTTCCGTTATCGTGAGCAGCCGAGATCTCCCGAGGAAAAATCGGGGCAAAACTGAAAACTTAATTGTTCGTTAGTTTCATATCCAGAATGTGTTTCCATTCCATTTGTTGTGTGACGCCAATGGAATATCAGAGACCGTCTGACTGAAAAACCCAATCTAACTTTCGTGACACCACATGCAGCAATTTCGAGTTTTCTCGACTGTCGAAATAATATGAATTTGCTAGCAAATTCCTTTTTTATAACTTCCGATATATGAAACGAGTGGTACGGTGTGGGGATAAGATTTCTACGAATGAAAGATCGGGATTGCCGGTTTTCGGAGTAGGATTATTATTCAACTTTCGTTTCGGAAGTTGATCGTGAAGCTTGCTTGTTCTGAGGAGGAAATTGAAATTATCGCGATGTGATTCTCCTGCACGAACTTTATATGAAACCGTAAGCCGCGATACGAACTTGATGTGAAATCTACATCATTTCCTTGAAGCACAAATTCATCAATTGGATAAGATGTATTCGAATCAGAGCATTGTGGAAATGCAAAATGAAATAAATTGGTGAGACTACTACGATATATCGTTCCCCGTACTTCGAAAATCACCTATATAGAAAGTCAATTAGGGTCATCAGTTGCCTCTAATCTATAAAAGTCAGCATCGGTCCATTTACTTCGATGTGCTGCTGCTGAATCATTTTTCAATTCTTGGTTCATCAATCTTCATTGTCCTGCTGCTCTAATTGATTTCATCGAATTTTTATTTCCATTTCGATGAATGAATGAATCGCCCAAATAGGTGTTTGTCACGATCTAATACAGTGTGAATGGATGATGACCGATGCTCGATAATAGTTTCAGCAGAAATGAGTTGAATATCGCGAATAGTTTTTCTCAATTTCTAAAGTAGCTCATTTCACTATGGCAACTGGAAGTCGAAAACTGAAGGCACTAGTCTGGAAATATCTGAAAATCTTTCGCTTGCAGCGAGTGATAGATTTAATAATCCACCTGGAGATTTTACTAATGGTATGATTTGTTACAGACTTCACTACTGGTATTATCTGAATGCTTTGTAATGGAACCAGACTTTTTTCAAGGAGGATATACAGAGTGTCCCATCAACATACCGACAAACTTCAAGGGATGGTAGAGGACATCAAAATAAACATTTTTGCTCGATAAACATAAGTCCGGAAAATCTTTGTTTTCGAGATACAGGGTGTTAATTTTTCTTTGAAAAATCGATTTTTTATTAATATCGTAAAAACGATCTGGTATGTTTTGGATACTCTTTCCAAGATATTAAAAATCACGAATATTTTCTAATTGAATACAAAAAAAAATGATTAAAAGTCATTAATAATAATTAATGATTAGAAAAAAAAAGTTATTGGAAGTTTTATCAGATTTTCAATATTTCAATAAACGCATTGGTAAAATGTAAGGTATAATTTTGAAGCATTCAGTTTTTTTTTCATAGATTCAAGAGATATCGTTTCTATTTTTTTTCTTCAAAACGTAGATACGGAAAAATTTCGAGGGAAAAAAAAGTTGCATTTTAAGTTGTTCATTCGAAAAAAATTATCCTAATTACAGAAAATCTACTGGGCGATATTATTTTTGTGCAAAAACTATCCGACATAGCTCGTGGGTACGCCCCTGAAATTATTGGGCGAATTCTAATAGCTCCAAAAGATACCTCATAAATGTATCAATGATCTGTGAAAATTTCATTGAATTCGATCAAATCGTTTTTACGATATCAATAAAAAACCGATTTCTTAAAAAAAAATTAAACACCCTGTATCTCGAAAACGAAGAGTTTCCGAACTTATGTTTATCGAGCAAAAATGTTCATTTGATGTCCTCTACCATCCCTAAGAGTTTGTCGGTATGTTTATGGGACACCCTGTACATAAGTTCCATGAGCAAAGCATGAACAAATTATTCATACATACATCCAACAGGTTCACTGTGGAATTATATATTTTGGACATGAATCAACGGTAATATAATATTTTTTCTGAGCCATTGGTACTCTAAGAGGAATCCAAAACTGGATATTGCGAAAGCTTTCATACTCTACGGAAAAGATTTCAGAAGTGTAGTGAATTATGAATATTTGACAATTCCATATGAAAAATCATTGTCGTCGATGACAAAAATGTCTATTTATATCTCTGACCGGAGTTTGTTGTCCGGCGGAGACAATCTCATAAGCATATAATAGTTCTTGTACTTTTGTTACAATTTTCGTATTCATTAGGTGACCTGTGGGTATATTCGGAAGAACTCAACCAACGTTTCAATTCAGTTGGCAACTCGATTAGTATATTCCTTTAGATCTGCTGGGATCCCGTTTTTTTGATTCAGCAGGGTAACAAAAACCAAGGTAGGAGTCCGTACGAACTGGAGGATAGAAATGCAAAAAAGCAGTGATTGTTCGTGAAAAATAATTCGCCATTCTGAACTGAAGAAGAGAGATACGCCAATGGTGTCACTTACAACCGTCGTCCCTGTTATTTCAATATGAGATCTGGATCTGGCAGATCCCCGAATATTGATAGGGAATGCGGAGAGCAGTTATTCCCACGATTGTGACATTCTTTTTCACGTAGACTGACCTTCGACGAAATGAAACGTCTCCAGACCGTGAATTTTCTCGTTCTCTTAGTTTCCGTCGACTTAATATTCCTGACACCCTCTGAAAAAGTGGGTTGGCTCGTTTTAGCGTTTCTTTTTTTCAATTTCACGATGAAGATGACGAATAACGCTTGGAGAGAAGGCATCCTAGTTTTGGACTGAGGAGTTTTGTGTTTTGAAAATTTGATTGAATTGACGAAGTAGTTAGGTATGCATATGAAATAACGATATGGAATGAGAAAATGATAGAAATTTCATTCATATAGTTGAATACGATTTCTGGAGCTACTTTTCCATTCTTTACTTGAAACATATAGATTTCATTGACGATATTGAATTCCTCTGCCTAGTGAACGAATGCCGTCCTTGATGCTCATGACCTCGAAGCTTTCTAGGAGATTTCGGAACCTTTCTCCTCTCCCAATATTCCAACGCTGGATCACACAATATTTCACGATTATTATAGGTTGTCATTTTTCAGATATTTGTGGGATTTTCTCTCCTCCTTACTAGAGAATTGAGTAGAAGTTATGAAATTATTTCAATACAATTGTAGTAAGGACAGATTTTGAGATCTGCCCCAAAATGTCACTGTGCTTGAAATTAAACTTTCAGATACCTTAGAGAGAAATTTTCTATTTGTCAGTGAAACCTTGTTCTTTGAAAATTTGGAAACATAAATATAATTTTTGAAAATAAAACTTCTACTTACCTCGGTGGACGTTCCGAAAACGAATCTGCTCCCGTTCTCAACACAATTAGAAGACTTCTCTCCGCAAGATTCTTGATTGATTGATTGGTTGGTTGATTTTGACACTGAAAAGTGTCAATTCGGCAGACGGAGGAATTCTGGTTACGAGGTGTTTTTTCAACGATTGATATTGAATTTTCCATTTTCATATTCAATTTCCAGAAGTGAGTGCCAAGTTCTATCTATATCAACTGATCAAGAACCAATATTATTGTCTCCGTTCAGGAGAATGCAAGCAGACTCTTTGATTTTTCGTTTTCAATTGATGTCTTCTCTTTCTATGATGAAACTACAATCGGCCTTGTGTTGTCCATTTTCAATAAGGAGATGTTCATCCGATTTTGGGGCAGATCACAAAATCTGTCCTCACTACAAATTTATCGAAATAATTCTATAACTTCTTCATTCTCCAGGAAATCCCACAAAAAGCTGAAAAATTAATGTATCACCTCCTCGAAAAATTACAGACATCAGTCTTATAGGTTCTCCTTCAGTGTTGTCGGATAATGGACAAGAAGTAGTCCTCAATCGGAAGTGGGGAGACAACATTTAGTGATCAATTGAGTAAAAGTGAGAGATCTCCAGTGATATACACTGCTCGCCAGCAGCCGTGTAACTACCAAAATTTTTGTGAAATGGAATTCGGAGGCAAGATAGATCAGAAATCTCTGCGGATTCGGAATCAGGACATCGAATTCCGTGAAGATACCATGTTTTTCTGAAAATTCTCAGTTCTATAAACTTTGTTAACTCTGTTAACTCATCAGGAATGGAACATAGTACAACCGCAGAGTCTACAACTCAAAATGAGGAGAGTGAATGGAATATGATCAGATAAAAATGTAACTCGTTCTAGGAATATCGGGTGTTCAAGGTAATTGAATTGAGAAATATTAGTGACTACGTTTTTTCAACACTTTATATGATATTATCAATCCCACTGGAGTGAGAAATTCATGACTGCTATTCAGCTGTTGAGAATTGAATTGAAAAATACATGTTCATCTACCTATGAGTGCGAATACTCTTGAAACCAATCACTACGCAAGTATCCAAAAGGTATACACATACTCTCACTTGGAGAATGTTCAAAACAATGAAATTATAGTCGGAAATAGTATTCCGTCAGTGACATTCAGACAGGGTAAATAAAATTTCACTAACCCATACTGTATGACACTGGCAAAGCTCACTGATTTTCTCACCGTTAGGATCTTATGATATGAAAACCAGTTGATACAACATATCAAATAACGTTGAAGTGTTGCAGGATTAGCAACATATTCAAATATATCTCACTGTTCCAGTTCCACTGTTTATGTAATCGAAATGGAACGTATATTTTGTTGAAATAGTGGAATTCTCTGGATTCAAAATCGAATCAACTGAATCCATAGAGTTAGGAAATCAACTTCAGCATATTTCTGTTCGTTACACTCTTGGATGATTTCCTTTTCTTGAATATTTCGGTCCACTGTGTTGGGCATAAAAAGTTCAACCTGTGAACCAAACCCATTCAAGTAACCGTATCTCCCTCAGGAGCCATATATCGACACGAGTTCGCTGATGTTATTTGCTGGCCAAACAGCTGGAAAAATCTTCCAGAGGGGACATGCAGATAGAGGAACTCGCAGAATACTCTATTTCATGGCTGAAATCACTCGAAATGAAAATGCCTAGTAAGCCAAAATTGTAACGTTCAAATGCGTTCTCCTCGGGAGCTTCACTTTTATAAAATATTGTTTCATCGATGTTTGAATACGATGATTAGGCCCTTTCAGCTCCGACGTGCTCGTTTATATTTATTCTCCTTTCAAGATACCCGTAGCGCTCAATCCACCGAATCATATTCGAGGACAAAGAGGAGCATTTCTCACTCAATCCCCTTTCAAAGAAACCGTATCGATGTTGAATCTCTCTGGAATCCCTTCCAGAAAATTCGAATGAAAATACTCATTTTCGATGCTGTATGATGTTTTGAAATGCAGCTAGCTCTCCGGAGCCAAACAAACGAATCGAAGTGGATTCCCTGTGGCTCTATTGTTCGATTCCAGTTGAAAATCAAATCTAGGCTGATAACGCAAATGGAATTTGGGTGGTAATTGTTGTTCGACGAATTCGATTTGATGGGCTTCGATCCGTGGGGAGCCAAGGACATGATATTTTGAATTGCTCATCTATACAGTACATACATCCAGTGTGTGATTCTTCAAATTATAGGATAGTTCCTCTGACATTGTGAAAACCTGACAAGAGTGTGACAACAAGAGCGGTCATCAATTTGAGAAGGTATGATTTGTATTGTGTTCTAGGGATTGATTATTGTAGATTTTTGAGGAATACGTCTTTCACCGTACAGTCCAGAGTTGATCAAACAATTTTTGTACTCACTATTCCATTGTTGTATCTCTCAACAAATTAGGAAAGACGATAAGCCACAATAATTATAAACAACCAGAAACAAGGGGAATATCAAGGTTTATGGATACTGCTTTCCATCGATGACGAACTGATATTCAATTCTATTGATTGAGACCAATTTGGTCGAAGCAATGAGGAACTTGAAGAGATCGAAAAACTGAGAACGTTAGTGGAAATGATGATATGGTGAACTGAGATTGCGTCAGAGTAGATGGAAGAGCATGAGATGAATACAGCAATAGAAAGGAATCAAGAAAAGACTTGCTCTCTCAGAAGACTTTTTAGAGAAAGTGATGAGCAAACTGAAAGCTTGATACATAGTCCTTGTCTCCAATACATTATCGGAATGGGAGGAATAGTGAGAAACATGATTTTTCATGGGAAAATGAGGCAGAAACTTTGGAGGCTGAAAAATTGTGCAAAGCAGCTGAAGTGAGAATATATCAGAAGGTAGTGATATCCTACATAGTTTCACCTATACCTTTGGAACAGATGAACTGAAGTAGAAACGGGAAAGTAGACAAACCATGAAAGACACGGGAAGTGCTGGGAAAAGTTTTCGAAGGGATCGAAGGAAAGTATTGAAATCTTTTCGTAACTCGTGATTCTTTTCTTGTTTGTCATTCTTTCACACTCATAAGTCAATATTATCGACAGTTTTGATTTACCAACAGTTAGTTTTTCACCAGTGCTTGATGAGTGAATGAAATGAAGTCTAAATTCCGATTGAATAGCAGATTGAAGAACGGCAAAAGTTAGGTTACTTGTCAAGTGTACCAGACATCAAGAGTGCGAACAAACTCATTGAATAATTGCATGATCTTCATATTAAAATATCTCAGTTCATACGAAATCCAACCCAGTCAAGTATTATTATAGATAACATCTCCAGTTCTCAGTCTGAATGAGTGATATTATTCCTCATTGAAAAGGACAAATTATGTCTTCACAAATGATTGAACTAGGACTCCAGGTCTTCATGTCCTAATGTATTCACGACTTCAAGTCTCCATGTCTACATTTAATAATTTATCAAGGCACATCCTCTCCAACGTTGGATGATTTCAGTGATTCAGACTAGACTGAGTTGGATTTTCTACGAGTTGAAATATTTCAATATGTTGACCACGTTATGTTCATTTACTCACTTGAAGGTACAAACTGATGATGACCTCACGGTTGAAAGCGCTTTGCTATGATTATGAATTAAAATTGCATACACGCACACAGCTAGACTTTTCACTTGAATAATTTCGTGTTCGAAATCCAGTTATTATTGGGTCCAACACTACTAAAATACATCTCATTACCAGAACTCTCTGGTCTGCCATGCAACATTCAAATGAGGCTCCAACAAAGTTCGCCAACTTGCTTTTCAGGACGTGCACACTATATGGACTATTTTCCAGGATTGCACGACAGCCTGTCAAGTGTCGATGGATGAATACAGCCGTATATTCATTCAAATTGTTGATGTTCCATCTAGAGCATTTTTCTTCTCGAAATAGGATGTCGCATCCTTTGACGTATGCATCGGCAAATTACACTTGCATATTCAGTTGCAGCATAAACGGCATATACAGAGTGTATCTGAATGTCACCCAAAAACTGTAAGGGGTTATTCTGTGATGCAACTACACATGGGTATTCAGTATTGAATTTTTCGAAAAACGTCCCCACGAAAATAAAAAATATATTGATTGATTGACTGTTTACCTTTCTAATCATACTTCAGAATTGAAAATTTTCGAATACATGAACGAATAATATTCACAAAATTGCGTGTCTTCAGCTCGATGTTCAAGGAGAGTTGAGAATAAACACATTTCTTTTTTCATTTTTCAGCTCCTCATGGGATTTTCTCTCCTCGTTTCTGAAAAATAGAGTAGAAGTTATCAAAAATTATTTCGATATATTTATAGTGAGGACAGATTTTGTGATCTGCCCCAAAATGTCACTGCGCTTGAAATTAAACCTTCAGATACCTAAGAGAGAAATTCTCTATTGGTCAGAGACACCTTGTTTTTGGAAAAATTTGGGAATACAAATATATTCAATGAGAATAATACCTCTGCTTATCTTGGTGTACGTTTCGGGAACGAATCTGCTCCCGTTTTCAAGACAATTAAAATATTTTTCTTTTCGTAAAATGTTTCAATGTTTTCGTTTTTGAAAAATAGTTCAATTGTGTTGAAATCGGGAGCAGATTCGTTCCCGAGACGTCTACCAAGATAAGTAAAGGTTTTATTCTTATTAAATATATTTGTATTCCCAAATTTTTCCAAGAACAAGGTGTCACTGACCAATAGAGAATTTCTCTTTCAGGTATCTAAAGGTTTAATTTCAAGCGCAGTGACATTTTGGGGCAGATCCCAAATCTGTCCTTACTACAAATATATTACAATAATTTTCAATACTTTCTACTCTATTTTTTAGAAACGAGGAGAGAAAATCCCATGGAAAGCTGAAAAATAAATGTACCACCTCCTCGAAGAACTTACAGACAGTACATTTCTTTTTGTTTATCCTAATCATAGTCATTAGTCATAATAACGTCAATCATTTGTGTAATATACGTTAATCCTATCATGAATCCACCAGGAGAAGGACTGTTGAAGATTTTGATCGCTCGCTTGTCTAATTGGAAGAGTGAAATTGTCAGGAAGAAATACAAGTGACACTGCCTTCTCTATTTCCTTCCTCATTCTCGGATTCTGTGGAATTTGTTTCGACTGCTCCGATAACAATATATCATTGTTCTCAATGCCGAAACTTCATCATACATAAAAATCATACAACTTGAAATACAGCAAGATAAATCAGACGCCAGCCTCCGGAAGAGTCCCAATGGAGACATTCCCTTTGAGTCACATGAATTTATATGAATTTCTGAGATGTTCCTGGGTCACAATATGCATGCATATGATGCAATTCTTTCTTTGTTCCACGATATCGCACTCTCACTTGTACTGGGTGGCCCAATTGAAACGAAACAAGGCCGATTTGACATAGTTATCGTTCTCAGAAGAAAAAAAAACGCTCGAACCGGTCGATTTTTATTCTGAGGGGAAAATATTCTGAGGGGTGACCTCCAACCCTCGAATCTCAAATGAGATGAGAGGTCAAGTGATACATCATTTGAGGAATGGAAATTTTCTGCAAATCTTCATTCCAGAAGCTTCTCCATATTTGCTGAGCAACTTTTAGTGATCATTTTGAATCATATCGAAATATCACCTACAACTCCAAAGATAGATGGAGTGCATTTTCGATTATATGTTATTTTCGTTTCACATACTGATATGATTGTTGGTGATTATAATTGGGAGCTGGCAACTTGCGGCTGTCTTGAGAAATATGTTCAATACTACGATAATTGACGATAATGTTGGAATTTGATTCGATGATGAATGTTTCGTTGAAATCCCTCAAAGAATGATTTCTATAATAAAAGAATGGAGGATACTCAACAGTACTCCAACTTTGGCCTAATTGACCTGCTACCTAGTCCTCTCTCCATAGAGCTGTCGGGTACCTTTCGGTACCCAGACACATTACAGGTATAAAAACGCTCGAGTTGAAATGTATATTATTTTGCCACAAGAAGACGTATTCACGGTTAGCTCCTAGACTCAGAATCTCGAATTTTTGCATTCGAAATTCTATCTCTACCAATGGAAATTCAGCTGTCAGATGGATTTGAGAGTGACATCGAGAAAAAATATCGAGGTCATTTTATATTTTTTTCTCAGAATTTGAGTTTGATGTTCAGTATCGATTATTCTACTCTCAGAAACAAAATAGTGATCTTTGTTTCGCTTATTCTTATGATTTGTAGAAACAACAGATTTTAGAAATGTTTTTTGTAATATAAAATTTCTGTCAATTTTGACTTCATCTGTTCAATTCATCAATTATTAGCAGTTTTATTGGTTTTCCTGTTTCTCTAGACATACGAATAATTATCTCATGACATTCTGATATCCTGATTTGTTCACATTCTGACTAAAAATGTCTCAATGCGGATAGGAAATTACTTTCACACTATGAAATTAGTCCATTTCATGAACCATGTTATGTGTCAAGCAAAAAAAAAGCACCTCATTCCACCTGATTCCATCATTATACTGATAACCATATTTTGAAGAAGACATACTGTTCTTTTCTAACCATTTGCATCAGTGCTCTTGTCTCTCGATGATTTCATCTCGTATGAACAACATTTCAGTTTATTTTCCCCTAATTGGAAATTTCTCCCAAACAGTAGTTTCTCATTCATACAAACTGCCGAACTATCAAATACCGTATAGATAGACGAAGGTGGCTTCGAAGAGTACATCGGTCTATATACGCTGCAGTTGGCTCTCGATACCGATTTGGACGAACAATGGTCGTCCACAAATGAGGAATTTCTCTTTACCTTTCCGTTCCAGTCGGAGAAACTTCCAATAACAACGGCCCAGAAACTGCTGCAAACGATTCGAACGTGAAGTGTTCTCAACGCTCGCATCGTCGGGCAACAATCTTAAGTCAGGAATTATTCAGGACATGCAACTTTAATTGCATAGATATGCGACGAAAAATAAAGGAATTCCATACTGAAACCCTGCGAATGTCTTCATTAAGTCATTCCGTTCACGAAATGAGGTCGAGTGGAATATTCATATCATTCCTATGCTGTCTACGAGAGTTGTTGTATATGTGGTAGGTCCGTGAAATATGTAGCACTGACATCACATGACAGCCTGAACTCGAGCCTATTGGGAATATATTCTACAGGGTGTTCCGGTGATCATGTTACAAACTTCTAGGGTAGATGAAACACACGAAAATAAGAGAAAAAGTTCATGTGAACATGGGTCCGGAAACGCTTCTTCAGGGAGCTAGGGCACTTCGAAGATGACCTCCAAAAACTACTTTTCGTTTTATAGCTTCGGTACTACTGCAGCTATCGCAACCAATTCTGGGACATGTAATCTAGTTCGTAGGTTCATCAATTTGAGCCTTCCGGATTTTGTCACCTTCAACAAGGGACGTACAAACCAGGGGGTATTTGGGCAAATTTGACCCTACTCCTCTTAGGCTTCAATTTCTTACCATTTTTATATCTGATTATGATTCTCCAATGCCTTTCACATATAAAAAGTACTCTTGTAAAAATCGCTATCTGTCACCGTTTCCTCCGAAAATTGCTAAATCCAATCAATAATAAATTATTGGTCTTAAACCAATTATTACGTTGAAATATGAAAATGAGGTTCAGTACAGATAGTGAGCATTATTAGTTAGTCAAATCTTCTTCTTTGATGAAAATAAATTAGATTAGAGGAATTCATTGCTTTTTCGAAATTGGGGGTATGAAAAGTAAAAGGGAACGTATACAAAATATTTCAAAAAAAACATTCAAACCTACACCAGCAGAACTGATAATAAATTTGCAATAAATTTCATGTCCCAAAATTAGTTTTTGGAGGTCATCTTCGAAGGGCCCTAGCTCCCTGAAGAAGCGTTTCCGGACCCATGTTCACATGAACTTTTTTTCTTTTTTTCGTGTGTTTTATATACCCTAAAAATTTGTAACATGATCACCGGAACACCCTGTATATGGATCACATCTATTGTTTCCTTCACGCGATAGTGATACAGAAACAAATGAATGTTACCACGATCGCAACAAGGATATGCCCTTGCGCGAATTTGACGCTTGTCGGATGTCGCATCTTGCAAGGATTACTTCTCATTTCAGACTGGCGCATGCGCATATATAAGGAGAGAACCGCAGTCATTTTTTTCCTGGCTTTGGTTTCCATGTCTTTTTATCCATATAGTTATTATTAGATACATGATTGGGAAGGTGACATCTGACTCAAATTCCACTATGAAAATGTGCACAAACCTATGATTTCCCAAATATTCCATTAGAAAGTGTTGAAAATCACCTTCTCTTCTGGCCCCTCCTGAGTAGACATCATAGCCAATCAGAGGTTGATTATTCCTCACACAGGATACTTTTTATACCTTCATTATATATTCAGAGAAAAAGAAAGGAGTGAAAAGATCCTCGGAGAAGTTAAACTCATCGACTTCAGGCATCCTTGCAGATTCCAAATGAAAGCTGGATCGAAATTCATCCGAAATGCTGAAGAACGTCGATTCAACTTCTTCGAAGATGTTTCTCCTTCTTTCTCACTATGATCTCTGGAGATCATTGAAGCTTATCAGATTTCTCATGAACCATATACTTTATGTATAACTTCATTGTACATAAGATAAGTCAAGAAAGAACACCCTCAAAAAAGTTCGATCAACATTCCTTACCATCTCGAAAGAATTCGGATTGAATGTGTGAATTCCCATAATTTTTCCTGGATTATTTCGAAAAAAATAGATTTGCACACGTTCTTATCGTGAAATTCGGGCTCCTGTCGAAATCATAGAGTCGTCAAACGTAAGTCAAAATACGTGAGTACCAATAAAACTTTCGAAAAGCTAGCATGATGAGTGAAAAATTACCCTTATAGCCGTGTGACTTCCATAAAAATGTTCACAATGTTCAGAAATTCTTTCAGTTCAGTTGAAATCATAATAGCCTATTATACAATATCGATATCGTGGTCTATGGAGAGATAAAGGAATCAATTCCGTCAAACATAACAAAAATAAATCCATGGAACACAATCAAAGCAACTATCACCCTATACTATACCCTAGTCACTGGGAATACATGAATTTATTTTGTCTCGATCTTAGCACAATTAACTGCTGGTTTCAGATAGGTTTGTTCCATCGGTCAGAATTGATCGAAAACCATCATTCAGTTAACTCTCATCTCATCATCATAACCGTCATCTCACTCGTTCGAGAAGTATATCCATAATACGTAATGAATGATAAGGATAAGGTTTCCTCTTTATGATTGACATCGGAAGCATTGCTGTCACTGAAGTGTCTCTTTATTTCGTTCAAACCACAAAAGATACCTACAGTAGGAGAATTAACAATCCATGCGATGTTTCAACCTTTTTCATGTTTGACATCATTCATTAGGTGAATCGATATTCTGTGATTCATTGTAATGAATTATATGAATAATAATGTGCAATATGAATAATCAGTCATATTAATTTTTCATTGTGTATGAACAACCTCGAAATCATTCAGAATCTTTCCAATTACCTATACTACCATTATATACATAATTGATGATGTGCTGAAAACGACTATAGTATTCCAACAAATGTTTTGGCTCTCCGAATTTTTGCCATCATGAGCAGCAAAATGAATCAATCAATCAAAAAAATCGCACTGCACTCGTTCAAATGAAAGTCGTCCAACAATAGGATTGTGTTTCACTAGAGGAAAAGTGATATTACATAGTCAAGTCTCTATATATGGAATGGGATCGAAAAAAATCTGCACGGGAAGATGGCCACTTGGTTGCCAAAAACTTATCAAGACTTCCGTGAATATCTTCATGGTTTCTGGGTATACACTGGGTGGCCCAATGAAAACGTAACAAGGCCGATTTGAAATAGTTATCGTTCTCAGAAAACGAAGAACGCTCTAACCGGTCGATTTTTATTTCGTGGGGGGAATATTTTGCGCATGATTTCAACTTTTTCACGTCAAACCCCTCGGAGGGGTGAGCTCCAACCCTTGAATCTCAAATGGGATGAGGGGTCAAGTGATACATCATTTTCAAGGTAATCGAAATCTCTTACCGACGCTTCTTTGTTTTTGTAATTCAATGCAGTAGTTCTCGAGAAAACACGTTCATGAATAGTATTTTTCGATTCAATAAATATTTTCCATATTCTTTGTGCGGAACATATAGCACTAATTTGACGTTTATTACTGGGGTATGTTGAGTCGTAGAAGCTAGACGTTTTCGGTGGAGCACACCAAGGTCTTGTGTATTTATCTTATGTGGAGAAGTTTCTTCGAAATTGAAGGGGGTTTCTTGAAATTTGTAATTCTACAGCTACACTTCGGATTTTCATTCCATGATATGAACATCAACCGAGAAATTATCGACAACGCATTGTCGTTATCTGAATTTTGATGAATTGGTAAATATGATGATTATTATAGATTGATACGAAGTGAACAGCATCTATTTACTTCTACCAATAAACTAACTATTCATGACCCAAGTGGAATTATTCGTTGTCGAACGAAAATGATCAAAATACTCCGAAAATGATGCGTCCGTGATAATTTTTATCAAACCACACTTGTACGCGTCTTTCTGTTCGCCGTGCCAATTATTATGGAAATGACTTTTTGACACTGTTCATCACAGGGACAATGCATGCGGAATCGAAAATGAATTGGAATATGAAATTCCACATGACAGAATACCAATTATTGATGGTCAAAAATATGAATTGATTCGATTGCTGTAACATATGTTCTGCACATGAATAGAAGATATAATTATATCAATCCACGTCATTT
This sequence comes from Gastrophysa polygoni, assembly GCA_963576655.1. Taxonomy (NCBI): domain Eukaryota; kingdom Metazoa; phylum Arthropoda; class Insecta; order Coleoptera; family Chrysomelidae; genus Gastrophysa; species Gastrophysa polygoni. The sequence goes on along the minus strand of OY755083.1, from coordinate 3,855,457 downwards.
TTATTCGATACACGGGGTGATTCGAAATTTATTGACACATTTGTATCGATGAATGTCTGATGATGAAAAAAAAAGTGTTGCATTTTATTATACACGGCGATTCATTGATGATGTATAAATTTTGATTATACATCAAGAAAATTCAAATACTCAGTGGAATAATATTATTGTTCGTATGAAGCATATTTTCTCATTATTTCATATAAAGGTATAAGGCGATTCCGGGTGAGGCTTCAGGAAGAAGCTTCCGTGTTTTTTGGTAGCAATTATGAGAAATTTACAATTACAACATAAGAGAGGTGATCACTCGTTCAGCAAGTTGTTTTCCGAAGAATTCGTCAAGTATGTCTTGAGAATTTTTCGAGGCACCCTCGAAATGTCAGATTCTCGAGGGTCCCTTTCATTCCATTCAATGATTAAGAAATAAGACCTAGTCCTTGAAGTTCCCTCGAGGCACGATTGCCTTAGTCGAATTCAGCAATGGTGACATTATGCAACATTTCCATTCGAGTTCGACGTTATACGACGTCCATCACATTTTCAACCCCTAAGAGCATATCGGATCCTGCCAAAGTTATAAGTTGCTGGAACGAAGATTTCCACTCAGATTCCTTCAACGCCCTCAACAACTCTGCCTTAGAAAGAACACATGTGAACAAGCACAGGAACAAAATACTCCATGGCAGATGAGTCAGTCATATTAGGTTGGGGTGTATTCCTCAAATACGTTCTCCTGAAGAGGAGAACTCCTTTGTCTCTTCTAGTTCCATTATGCAACATTTCCATTATCGAGTTCGAAATCATATTACGTTCGTCACATAGTTAACACATATTGGATTCTGCGAGCGTTATTTGTCCTCAGTGTCTGTCAAATCGCTGGATCTTCACTTCATTGCCTCCATTTCGAACTACCAACCTGCTCAATTTCAATTACAATAGGCATCGAACTTTCGCGATGTATTCTGTTCGATATGTCTCCGAAATCAGACGCAATTTGCCCGACACCAGAGCACGGAGTTCTTGCATATTTCTATGAATTGACGCAGTTATTGGTGATTCATTCGAAAACTGGAAGTCGCACAAACATCTACGTATAAAGAAATGGATCGTCACTCACGGTGGCATCAATTGAATATCGATCAAATCAGACACAATATCGAAACTGGCTGATGAAATCACAAATTAACCTATTTGATACACTAGGCAATGAGAACTGCTCATCTGTGTACCAATGAAGTGAGGAAAATCAGATGATAGCCTTAACCAATCAATTTTTATCGAATCGGATGGAATCTTGACTCTCAGAAGAATTTCATGAACTTTTTCGAATCTAGAGATACAGGAAAATCTAGTTCTATTCGAAGAAAATTGGACAATGAAAATGTCCCTAGTATTCCATTGAAACGTTTGATACTGACACAAGAAAAAATGTGTGGATTTATGAAACCACGATGCAGGTGAAACTTTTTTTCAGATCGTGGGTATGACAGCACTTGGGGGATCTTAGCGATTTCATCAAACCTATGCTCGATTCAGAGATATAGACGCAATGTTCCACAATCAATCCTAACCTAACCTCACGTCTTATGTGAGCCCACATATTACAATTAAGCCACAACTTAAGGAGCAGGCTTGCTAATCATTATAGGCTATCTAGCATATATTAACAGGAAACACTGCGTTCATTCATATCACTGTAATAAAAAAATCTGAATGAACAAACGTTCTGAGAATAGTTCTATAATGTCGAAAGAAAACCATGTTACGAAGGAGTGTATAGGTACCTGTGGTACAGGTATAGTAGATACATATCAACATATCGCACACTATACAGAAAATCGGCAAAATAGTATATTATGCAATGAGCACAAAATGACCATTTTGTTGCGAGTTGCATACCATACGTTTTCTATGACAACATATCGTTTACGTTTGATACATGCATACATTGCAAAAACTCTGGAAGAAATAAACTGATTATATTTCATTACTTCGAATTTGCCGCTTATAGGCGTTCTATCAGATTCAATGAAATTATCGATGTCATTTGCTGTGAAGATCTTTGACTTCTTGGGTTTGTAGCCATCAGACTGCCGCTTGAAGAATGCTCCCAGTTTCGAATATTTGGCAATATCTTCATCATTAAAGATCCTAAGAGTCGTTCTCAGCATCGAGAAGTGTGACCACAGTGGAAATTTTAAATTTTTTGGCGAAGTCGCCAAAATAAGTTTTCGGAAAACGATTTTTTCTTTTGATCTCCCTTCCATCCAGAGAAAAGGTTATAGGCGCGTTGGTACATACTCTATGAATGAATTCAGTGTTATAACTTTCGCTGCTCCTATTATGTTCGAAGGTGTCGAATCTAAGTCAATATCACTATCAGTTTCCATTTTAATCGATAGTTTTCATAGAAAACTGCTATGAAATTATTCGTTACCTACTAAAACTCTGACAGAAACGATTTGCTTACATTACATGAATTTGTCGCTGGATATCATGATTCGACAAGCTGTATTCTTCGTGATTGCAGATTGAAACTGGACCCAACACGAAATATTCCATTTCACATTTGTTGCTTAGCAACTTGCCTAGCAACCGATGCAAAAATGAAATTTCTAATAGTTGAAATTACGGTTATGAAATGAACATTCATCGAGGTTGTCGTAGAAGAACACATGGGTATTGGGAATCCTCACATATTTCAGGTCTCCTAATACTTCTTTCCGATTCAGTCGCAGAAATGGAATTAAAAAATTTTCGTTTTGTTGAATCATGGTTGATACGACATATCCATAGACTTGATAAGTCTATGGACATATCCTATCGCAATCCTGCTCTCCTGATACGAATATCAGAATGGTAATGATCTTGAAAGGGCTGTGACGCCATAGATGGACGAAAAAAATTAAAAAAAAGTATGTATTGTATATAGTGATGAAATATCACTATCACCTTGTACAAAACAGAGGATTACTTATTCACGTTCACTAGTTGACATGTTCGAATGGCATATTGGGCAGTCTGTAACAAAGAGGGAACATTGACTGAACCGAACGAATTTTGTCAGATCCGTCATACCACGTATGCTTCTGATGGTTTCATCTGTTCATTCCATGAACGCAAAGTGACCTTTTGTGTTTTTGATTCAGTCCGGGCAATGGAGGAGATGCTGGAATAATCAACAATGATAATTAACAAATACAAATAACACTCGTAACTAATGATTATCAGAATCACTGTGAATTATGGAATCTGAGTGGCCTGATTGTGACCAAATAAGCTGGGTGGTTTTCTCAGCTGAGACTGACTTGCAACCACCAAAAGTGAGTGAGAGAATCAAGTAAACTGTTGCAACAGTCAGCTGTCACTCGGCTGTCCCCTTTTGAATCAATTTATTCCGGTGAAGCAACTATTTCTAAAGGGGTGGAAGGAAATTTCACTCGTGATGTGATCTGAAAATGGAAAGAACTGTGTATTTCCATTTCGACATTCTACTCAACCAAATCTATGAGCAATTGAACTACTATTTTGTCGTTTCCGTTGTGGACGCTAGTGAGTTTATTCATGATGTAAAATTCGATACAGAATCAGAGATTTTGATTATGTGAATCATAATGCAATCCTCGCGGTCATCACCATATCGATGTGTGAATTTCATTCCATTCGATATGTCATGTACGTGTCATATGAGTTCAAATTGAAGCTATATCCAGGGGAATTCAGTTAATTCCGATTCGAAGAGAGATTGTGGGAAAAAATAGAGCGATGATTGAACCAAGCAACAATCAGATAACCCTTCATTATTCCACGTGCAACATTATCAATCGACCATTATTGTAGATGCCCAGAGTTGTGTTGTGTTGTCCACAGATAAAAAAAAGTTTCACATCTCATATAGTCGAATTGAACTCTATAAATATCATCGGACACAGAGCGCATCAAAATTGAACTTTCCTTCAACTATTCCGTTTTGGAGATATGAAAAAAAAATGGTAAACATAAAAGTTGGATGAAATAATCCAATTCCATCATAATTCATATTTCAAAGATATCCTATTCATTCTTCAGAAATGATAGTCAACTTTTGTTCTCAAAAGGAACAGTAGTATATAACAGACCCTCGATAGACCCTCTGATTCTTCATTCCATCGATACCTACCATTATATTGTATTCTCAGATGGAAAATAGTTGATCTATTGACGGAGCTTCGATCTTGGAGATTGATCGAAGCTGACCAAGATACCGGTTTCACGGATGTCCACTCCATATCATATCATGTGATTCAAATATAGTGGGCTTTGAGAAAATGTCGATTCTTGTATTATTCATGCTCTATGGATATATTCAAGATATTGCTCATCGTGGTCAACTCTGATCTTCAATAACTGCATTATTCTCTATCGATACATTTTTTTCGGTACGAAAAGAATGAGAAGAAAGGTCTATCCACCTGTCAAAAGATATAGATCCCTATATTGTGTTCCGTTTTGAAAAAAAAAAATATCCTTGAATAAAAATCCAACTTTTGAATTTACCTTCCTGTCATATCTTCAGAATCAAAAAAGAAGAAGTCAAGAGACGCACCTCTAACACTTTCGAAAATGTGCGAAAGGATTGCGATAGGATTGTGATTGCATGTTCGGAATCTCATTTATTTCGAAGCTTAGATAGATCCACCTCCTTTTTACTTTTGATCGAGTTTACAACACCAGGGAATTCAGCGAATGCCATATTTGATTTCACTGACATGAAACTGACATTGGGTTCATGAAAAAATCATCTGAATTCGTCATTTTCAAATTGCTGAAAGTCATTTGCTTCAAATAGATCATCCAATCATTCTACTTCACAGGTGAATATTCATTGGAAAAAATGAGTTTCAGCAATTTCCAAATGAAATCCGATGATTTTTCCCGAACATTATGTATATTTCAAAAGAACCATAATAACGTATACGTTCCAAAATACACTTCGGGTACTTGCACACTCAGTTTTTTCGTCAATCTCTGGAAGTATACTTTTCATGAGAATTTTTCCAAGTCAATGTTATTTCATCGAATTTGTTCCATATCTGAATAACTTGACAACGTTGCATCTGGAGAATTATAAAGCCAACATGAGAAATGTGAGAATGAATTCAGAGAAATGACCTTATGTGAGCAAATCAGATGCCTAATATCCCCGGAACAGATTTTCTTCTTGATCAGCTGTAGATTTTGAAAAAGGTGCAATTTAAGACAGTACACCAGGTTTATATCATATTCATTATCCTGATCAAATGGGGATCCACATAAACGACAACTGAAAGAAAGGCGTTGATCGTCTATTATCATGCGGAGAAATCCAAAGAGTACTGATGAATGATACATTCTCTCATTTCTCAGGACCGAGAGAGCATTTTTGATGCCATAAATTTTCAGAAAGAACCACTGAACTGGCGAAGAAAACAAAATATCTCCCGAGTGAAGGTATAATCCGAGTAAGCCGCACTGTGTCAGTGAACAATAAGTCTCAATAACGATGGAAGAAGCCTGCAAAAGACATTAATGGCAGATATTACAGTTGGGGCCGCCTGTTATATGAAAAAAAACTCGTGCGAAAAATTAGAAGGGTGATAAATACGGTCCGCAGGTCTGCGGCTTCTGTGAGTTCTCATCATGATTCGGGGTCGTCTAATGAAATAATTGATGATTATCGGTGATTCAATATGATGGCATAGCAGACAAGAAAGATGATTGAATCGTTTCCGTTTCGAGAGGAATATTTTTCCCGAGGGTATCAGTATGCCTTCTGTGAGGCTCGACCTGATATAAAGCTGCACAAAGCAGAATGAATATATACGAGAATAATTCATTGTCAGTATTGAAGAGGAAGAGACTTTGAGTTGTAGTAGACCATTCTGTCAATGCTCGATGAGGATACTGTATCTAGTATGTAGGTGGAAGTAAAGAGGGGGTTGTTGATGAGCTCTTGTGAGCGCTGTTTGTTGATTGTCAGAAGGGTGACAGGATTTGTCAACTGAAAGAAAAATCCATGAGAAGTTCTTCAGTGATTGTAGTGAAATTATCAAGTGAATCGTTACACTGAATTCAGAGATCTGATCGATCTTCTCTAGAAAACCAAGCAGTGGCAGGTGTCAATCAAGAAACTTGGAAAGTCTCTGGCTGTAGTCATGGATATCTTTAAAGCATTTGACCGAGTTTGACACCAAGGCCTCCTAGCGAAACTTGCGTCATATGGTTTGCCGCCCCAACTGTGTCTTTTACTATCGAGTTTTCTTGCAGATAGATCACTCTACGTGGTGGTAGACGGGGTCTCGTCTGATACATTAACGACCAATGCTGGTGTTCCACAAGGCTCTGTCTTGGCACCAACTTGGTTCTTGCTCCACATCAAAGATTTGTTGAATGTGACCTCCAGCCCGGTTCATAGCTCCGCGGATGATAGTACACTTCATACTGCCTTTTTCTCCAGATCCCCGATATCATCCAACGAGGCCAGAGGTGCAAGGCGACGAAGACAGGTTGATGCTTCAAATGAGGATCTGACAAGAATTCTGAAATGGGGATCTGAAAATTTAGTACAGTTCAATACAACTGGAACTCGAGCTTGTATGTTCACCAAGAAGGCTGATCACACAATGCCCAATTTGATGATGTCGGGTACCACTGTTCCTATGAGGTCGTCGATATCCATGCTGGGTGTCACCACCAACAGCGCTCTCTCATGAGACGATCATGTGAGGTCCATCGCGAAAACTGCTTCACAATAACTTGGTTTTCTATTCCGTGCGAAGAGATACTTCACATCCCAGCAACTGCTCATGATATACAAAATTCGACCAGTCCTGGAGTACTGTTCACATGTTTGGAGCTCAGCCCTCAAACATACGCTTAAGCTCTTAGATTTGATTCAGAATAGAGCTATTCGCCTAGTCGACGATACAACACTCACGAAATCATCGGCAATCTCTGTTTTTTTATAGGTACTCGCACGGTCGCTGCTCAACAGAAATATCATATATTATGCCACCACGTGCGATTCCTAGTAGACAAACCAGACGAGCTAAGGCTGGTCACCCCTACACTGTCAGGCTCGAGACCTGTCGAACATCGCTATACTAAGCACCATTCATCAATAGAACGGCAAAGTTGTGAAATTCTCTGCCTAGTGAAGTCTTTCCTGATGCTTAAAACCTCCAAACTTTCAAGAAAAATTCCAACACCTTCCTCTCCCAAAATTCTAGCGCTGGCTAACACGAAGTTCCTCGGACATTATAGGTTTCCGTTTCGTGTTGTCCACAGATAAAAAAAGTAACATCTCCAACGTGCTTTAAGAATACGCACATCATTCTACTATGTGGATTTTGTTGATGCTGTCAGCAGAGATATCGGCTGAGCTGTAGTTGAGGCTGGATCGACCGATCAGGTATTGCGATATTGGAGCAGATAGTTTTAGAGAGTTTTGTTGACTGATAGGTATAATCAAATCAGGTGATTGGGTGTACTTTCATCGATTTGTCTGTTGAACCTAGTAATCCCTCAGCCAGGACATTAAAAAATCTGCTATGTCATATTCTTGCGTCAGGTTTGCATGATATATAGAGTGACCCATGAAATAGAATCGAAAACCTTCGGATACCAATATATTTTTGGAATCTGCATATTTCAAAAGGTCAAATGCAAACTTATATTGATTTTTCTCAGTTCACATGCATAGTTATTGCATATGTAAGTCTCACCAATTTATGACGTTTTTTTTTTCTCGTACTATTTCAATCATTGTATTGTAATTTGTGCTCACTGTATTCACCCTACCCTGCTTAAGGCCTCAGCTGTAAGAGTGGCGTAAACATAAATAAATAAATGAATTATTAAATGAATTACTTTTCCTTGGACCGGACGTGTTGCCATCATATCCTGTGGATATTTTTCTCCACTTCTTCATTCTGGATCGACTCACCTTCCCAACGATACATATCAAGTTGACAGAATGAAAAACTACAATATCCTTGGAATGACTAGAATGCTGTGAAATGAAATAGCACTGATCATAAAATTGTCATCATTGTTGAACTTTTCTCTTTGGAATATTTGCTCTAACCATGACGACATTCACTTGTGCTATTAGCCATCAATATCAATATACAGTCGTTGCTTCATGAACTGATAATGATCATACTTTCCGAACAATGGAAGATCGACTAAATAGGTTCCTATAGCCAGTCCAGAAACATTCAATTACTGAATGAGAAATGATATCAGTATGAAATCAGATACATATTTCATCATTAGTGGAGGATTTAGGGATAGCCTAGATCTAGATGCGAGACCAACATCCATCATAGTCGATGGAAGAGGTATACAGGGTGATTGACGTCAGTTGCGGATAATCATTCAGTGAGTTGTCTCCAACGAAATCAGTTGGAATAATATCGGCTCGAAGATGATGATAACGATGATACGAAAATGAAAAATACTCGTGAATTCAAGCCCCTTGATCTATAAACATCATGACCCACTTCCAACACACGAAACACCACAGGTTCTGATCGAAAGATTTCGGTATTCGGGCCAATGAATGAAAAAAGTGATGTAATATTGAATTTGGATCACGTCACGTAAATATTTACTGAACATGAATATCAATTAGAGCAGTCATTGGAACTGTTCGACTTGTTCACCGGAAATATATAGGTGATAATACGAAAGTCAATCTGTATTACTCCTAACAGGAAATAACATGTTCGTGAAAGTCTCAATCACACATTTGATAAATGAGATATGCAACGAGTATTCAGTATCCTCTTCATCTTATAAATTTTTTCATGCATGAAAATGGCGAATACTCTGAACAGTTTTCAAGACAATGTTGTCATTTATGTTCCAGTGGATAATTATGTGAATTCTACACTCCAAATTATTTGAATAGAGATTTCACCGCAACCAAGTAATCGAGTTGAATCGATTCCGTTTCTCTTGTAGAAAATGAGTTATGTAATCCGAATATTCATGCTCAAAGCAAGTTTGTTCTATTACGTAGAAGTCTTAGATATCGATTTATCGAAAAACCGAAATGTACCAATCACCCTGTTCAGGTTAATATACTATGTGAGTGTTTATGTGAGTTTTTTTGATACTTCAACGATAACATGAACGACAAATGAGGTCTCGGTGGGTCGGAACTGATCTGACTACATTTTTCTGGTTTCTCTATTACTTTCTGGATATACATTTTCACACTTTAAGAAGTGAAAAAACGATGTTTTGATAGAACAATAAAACAAAATATGGACTGAGACACCTCACTTCAATTAACGAACGAATAATTTCAGTTCCACCTCGTGGACTCATCCCCTCGGTATTTCACAATAGCGAATTTTCAGTCGACCATAATTCCAGTACCGCCATTTCATAGGAGACAATTAGAGTGACCTAATTGGGAAGTATAAACCGAAAAATGTAGTTAATCCACTGTTCCTACCCTAATCATCGCTTCACCCTACAGACTACTTAAAATGCAATCTACCCTGCTCCTCTCTTCCTCCCATTATTGGCTTAGCTTGCGCCTCTCACGTTTATTCGTGATGCCCTTCTCATCGGTTTAATTGCAGGACCCACGCTGGGCCTCGACTTGTCGACCCAACTTACAATTGCCACATTCTGTGGTCGAAACTAAGGGAGCGGAATCGTCCAGAAAGTACGGTCCGTTCATAGGTCTGCAGCAGGTAATTTTGGAATTCTCAGTCGAGCCCAAGGAAATATGAACATATTCGTTGGAACACCATATTCTGGTGGAGATGCTACCAACAGTTGTCTACAGTCCATACTTTCTTCACTTCTCTGAACTTGAAGATTGTGAGAGGGTCAACTTTGTTGTCAAACGACCACCAGAACGACAGACGCCATAGGATATGTGCATAATGAAATGAGAATAGTGAATGCACTGATGCGCTTTTGTTTGAACCAATCCGCTTCACCTCCAAGTGATGTAGGAGTCACGGGATTTCCTGAAGATGGCACCATTATTCTACAAAAAATTGCGTTTCAAATTCCATTGTGTCTTACAAATGTTTTGATTCTACTCATTCGAATTTTTTCATTATGATTTCAATACAACAATTAGATACACAAAAGTCTATTTATGTTTGAATTTTGTTTTATTGCAAGATTGGTAGAACTGCAGTTCTCACTGTTCCCAGTTCTGCCACCCTGAATTTAGTCGAATAATAGTGCCCTCTTCAGGAAAACTGATGACTCCTACATTATCCAGGTAAAGCGATTTGGCTTAATTTTCTAACCTTGCATTGGATACGAATGGGCGCACCTGTATCATTTTATAATTGATATGTGTTATACCTGCACTGTCCATGAAATATTCCCACCTTCAGATTTACCCTCAGAACAATCGGAATTTCTTCATTTCCTATTACTCGGAGGTACTTTTGGAGCTACATTTTCACAACGCTGGAAAATATGGAACTTTCAAAATATGGTGTCTAGGCGTCTTAAATCGAAAATTGCTTTCAACTGCCATTTCGACGCAAAAAGAGAACTTCCTAAGATTCCAAAAAAATAGTTGAAGCGATCAGTAGAACTTGGTAATAGCCATCCATTCGAAGGAATTCTATGCTAACATTCCCAACCGCCATTTTATTTTGGACGAATATTTCTGTCTGAAATTTTGATATCGTGTAGAGAACCGAAACACGTTTCGGATGAGCTACTACACAACCCCCCGTCCTATTCGAAAAAATATCCGCACTAAATTGCCGTTTCGATAGATTTATTTCCTTCGGCGGAACCGAAATGTAGCTTCTGAAGGACAATTAGCACAAAAAAATCAAAGATAGAAATTTCGAATCATTCCAAAATTAACCGTGTTCATTCGTTCATTATCGTGTTCATTCTATTGAAAGTGAAGTGAGAGGTAGAAGGTAGATATGATCGAAGGAAAAATTCATTCCGTCTGGAATGATATCTAGAGAGTTCAGAGAATGATTTTATTCTCGACCACGAACATCAGCTAATGTTGGGTGTTTCAAGAAATATACCAGCCGAAAATATTCCACTCTCGGTGTGCTAATGTCTGTTGTAAACTTTTCCCGATATATTAGACAAGGGAGGATTCTCATTTTGGATGAAATTCGCAATAATTCACTGATGAATTGCTATATGCGTTCTAAAAAGGGATACCGATTAGTAGTCGGTAAATGAACATAAAAATTGAAGTGAACACATAAAACATGGACAGAACACATGAAAATGAACATCCATCAGCTGATCGCAAGAAAATGTTCCTAACCGAATCTTCCATCGTCGAGCAGTGTGTCACCAACTTAAACCAAAACCTCAGAATTTTGGTACGAATTGATGAATTGATGTCGATCATAAAAAGCTGGAACATTATCATCACTGATAAAATCGAGATATAAACACATCAACCACTCAGTGAATGAATAAATGTGTCGAACACCTACATGAATGAGAAAAATCTATCATTTCAACCAACCCATGAATGAGAAACCAGCATCACCTGTGAGGTGACAGACAAAAGAATACTTGGATTCAGACATCGTATTATGTTTTTGGCGGAACACTCCGGATTCACTTGATTAGACTAACATAAATGCATCTATTGAGATTGTTTTTGTGTGAAGCAATACGAGGAAACAAATTGGTATATTTGTCTCCACACGTTCGTTCAACAAACCTCACTCGTTCATCAAATAGGATCTCTCTGAAATTTCAGATGACATTGAGAATTCTGAGGAAGCAGGGAGTTATTTTGAGATCATGATGAATCTGCACGGGTCCCATCCATCCCCTTTAAATGCTATACCTGCTATTTGAAAAGAATATATATCCTCGAGCGATACTCATAAGTATTCCGGTGAGACAGCTCTTCCGCCTCATATGAATCTTTTGATAGATTTCCAACAAGGATCGGTGCTCGAATGGGCACGTGGATGGAACTACTTCTGGAGTTCTGACGTAATAGAGAATAGTATCAGATTACCTACTTGAGGGTCCAGAACGCTCCATCTTTTATTTTTTCTCTTATCTGTGGACAACACGAAAGGGAAAGAAGGGAGGTGTTGGAATTTTTCTTGAATGTTTGGAGGTTGTAAGCATCAGGAAAGACTTCACTAGGCTAAGAATTCCACAACTTTGCCGTTCTATTGAGGAATGATGCTTGGTTTAGCGATGTTCGACAGGTCTCGAGCCTGACAGTGAAGGAGTGACCAGCTTGAGTTCGTCTGGTTTGTCTACTAGGAATCGCACGTGGTGGCATAATAGATGATATTTTCGCTGATCACCGACCGTGGAAGTATCTATAAAAAAGGAAGAGATCGCCGACCTTTCTACGATGATCTAGAGAGGTCAATGATTTGATGAGTATTGTCTCTTCTAAATTGAATCTAAGAGCTTAAGCGTATGTTTGGGGGCTGAGCTCCAAACATGTGAACAGTACTCCAGGACAGGTCGAATTTGTGCTTTGTAGATCATGACATCATCAAATTGGGCATTGTGTGATCAGCCTTCTTGGTGAACATACAAGCTTGAGTTTCAGTTGCATTGAACTGTACTAGATTCTCAGATCCCATCGTTTCATGAACAGTGAAATGGATCGATGAAATTTGCGGGAACTAGGAATTAGTTCATGAAACCCCGGAAAAACTAATGAATTAGTGAAAGTATACATGAAAATATGATATCCGGAGAGGAAAAATGCATTGCATGCTTTTTTTTCCACTATATTCCATTGCAAAAACTGCTTCACGAAAACTTGGTTTTCTATTCCGTGCGAACAGAAACTTCACATCTCAGCAACTGCTTATGATCTACAAAGCACAAATTCGACCAGTCCTGGAGTACTGTTCACATGTTCGGAACTCAGCCCCCAAACATACGCTGAAGCTCTGAGATTCAATTCAGAAGAGAGCTATTCGCCTAGTAGATGATACAACACTGACCAAATCATTGATCTCTCTACATCATCGTAGAAAGGTCGGCGATCTCTGCCTTCTCTATAGATATTTCGACGGTCGGTGATCAGCGGAAATATCATATATTATTCCACCACGCGCGATTCCTAGTAGACAAACCAGACGAGCTCAAGCTGGTCACCCCTACACTGTCAGGCTCGAGACCTGTCGAACATCGCTATACCAAGCATCATTCATCATTAGAATGGCAAAGTTGTGGAATTCTTTGCCCAGTGGAGTCTTTCCTGAGGCTTACAACCTCCAAACTTTCAAGAAAAATTCCAACACCTTCTTTCTCTCCCGAAATTCCACCGCTGGCTAACACGATGTTCCTCGAAGATTATAGGTTTCCCTTTGTTGTCCACAGATAAAAAAAAAATATGCTGATGAACTATCGAACGACGTATTATTCGGTGAGAATATATGCCAAATTTCAGATGAACAAACAAAAACCATTTGTTTGAGATTTTCAATTGATTGGTGCAGATTTGGGTAACTCTGGAAATTCTGTACAAAATGATACCACAGACTACGTCACAAGATATCGCCCTGAAATTTTGTAGGTGCATTGAGAGAATTTATATGCATAAGAAACATGTCATAAAGGGTGTCACATATTTCGAGAACTGTCAGTTGGAAAATCGACAGAACTCTTTGTGCGGGCGCTACTGACCAGATCTCGAATGCTTTATTTTATTCTCTTATTCATTACGTATTTGAGAATTAGTGATATTTCTCTTGGTTTGCCAGTTAATTGACAAAATTCAATTCAATCAATGAAAACTGAAATTGATTAAAAAAAGTGACACTGAAAATGATATCAAATCACAAAAAAAATCGGTCAATGGACACGCAAATGCTATATCAGTATTTTATATCTGTTAACTGTAGCAGTACATCATCGATAATGATTTGTTTTTTTTTTCAAATAATTGATCAATAAAGAGATCTTCTTCTTTCATTTCGAAATCTGTGAAGGATTTCTGTGTTAGATAATGATCAGTATCGGAATGAATTTCTCATGGAAATGAAGTCAGTACTAACCCCCGATAATTGGATGAATCTGAGACTGAAATCTTCCATTTCCACAGGTTGACTTTCATCAATTAATTCGAAAATCAGAAGTGATATCACGAACCACTTCGAAAACAGAAAGTTATGAATATATGAAAGCGTTGAGATCTGGTCAGTGGCGTGCTGAGAAAGAGTTCCATCAATTTTTTTTTCATCGACAGTACCCAAAATATGTGACCACCCCAATATCAATCGGAATGATATGAAATATTGACGGACTTTTGGTCCTCCCTGTATAATCCTTCCAGTGTACTCACTCAGTAGTCTGTGGTATGATTTTGTACAGGCATTGTAGGGACACTCTGTATATTATATCGCTCAACTAGATGTAGACAGTGAGATATCCGAAATTGATTTTTATCATTTACCTATTCGTGTTCTCTGGATTCGTCTATATATATGCTGTTATATCCTCGTATTCCATACATAGCTTCATGTATGTACCCTACCACAAATATACTTGAAGTGCTGATTACTCAATGGAATACGTGCCAAACGTTTCACTTTGATTGTGAATTATGTATATGATACATGCATCAAAAATTCACAACACGAATAGTGCAGTCGAAGTTTGTGTAGGCGTTTCTCAAACTAACAGCAGAGCAAACATTTCTAGTTTGCTCACATCATTTTCTAAGTGTAATTTATTCAACAGTAAAAACACAAGAGCTTTATTCATCGGATGAATTTCTTTTTGTAACGAAATAATTTTGCCAATCAGTAATTTTACGGGAAAAACTGACATCGAGTGATTTTGTCAAATGTCAGTTTTTCGAGCAAAATTACTGATGGAAAAATTTTGAGTTAAAAAGAAATTCATCCTTGAAAGAAAAGCTCGACTGTTTTTTGGCAAGATAAATTAACGAATCATGTTGTAATGGTTTAGTATCAATTATCAACAATGCTCAAATAACTGACAGGGCAGACATTGAAGTGACGTAAGCATACTAGATGTGGACGCTTAAGAGGAACAGGCGTTTTTATCAGTGATAAAAAACGATGCACCTTTTTTATCGCTGTCAAAATGACAAAACAGTCGTCTTTGAATGACACATTTTATACAGGAGTTAATTTATCTGTGGAAAACTGTGGTAGCTCTGTGGAATAATGCTTTTCCGTAATTACACTACTCGCTCTAGTACTCATCACCTTTTACACTCTGATTCTGAACTGAATGATAATTTTTGTCGTCAAACTCGCTGATACCGAAGGGAATAATATGAACACTGGATTGAATTCTGTCAGTTACTCATCAAGAGATGTGAAGTATCAGTATTATCCACGGGGCCAATAAAGAGTTAGCTTTGCATGAGAGAAATGAAGGGGTATTGTAGTCCAGTCTACTAACACCATATACTGAGTGTCGTTGATATGGAGTAACAAATTCATGGAGATGGTCACGAATATTTTTCCAAGAGTTCATAATCAGGAGAAGAGTCACGAGTTTTTCAAATGCCTCCCAATGATCTGATGACATGAGAATATCATTATTAGAGTTGTATAGATGATTTGTACAACAACTTTTTCGGGATTGATTTTTTTCAACATTCATTGAATTCGTGATGACATATATATTTTCGTGATCGGGAAAAATTACAGAACAAAATAAATCACGAATGATGACAGACAGGAATTTCTCATTGAGAGAATAATTTGGAGTCTTTCACGCTTTCAGAGGTCGTCCTTTATAATCCAATGATGATATAATAACAATGAGGCCACATCAAGGCATTCAACTTCGGTATATTGTTCGTTCTTTCTAGCAAAGATCATGAATATATGAGGATGTTTCTTTCAGCCTTTTCGAGCTGTACTGAAGCTGACAACTGTGTCACAAATGCACATATTTCAGATCGGCAGAATATTCTTGACGTGTGATAGAAATCACCGTTTCGAAACAATCGCAGATGGAGTTGGTACCTATGAAAACGAGTGGAAGTTGTTATCCATCTCGAACTCCCGAGTGAAATGTGAAATGAATCCTCTCTAATGATGTGAAATTCAAATTATTATTGGAAGCTTGAAATGGCTTCAATGATATACTGAAACTCTCAGAGTTTTGATTGATAAGTTGAATCAAGTTCAGATTGGATGAAAACTTTTGTAATAGGAACTGGAATGGAACATGGGTGATCAAATTTCTGTCGTTTCCAAGAATTTGATTCCACCTCTCTCCAGTTCATGTTATTTTCTTGGATCGCAGATAAGTCATGGATTTGATCCCTGTACCAGGCACACCTTGTATGGGGTTATTGGAGTGAGGAGCTTCGAGAGTCGCTCAGCGAAAATGTGATGTAAGAGTGAAAAAAAAAATAATATATATCCTGTACGTAACAGATGACACGTTTTTTGTTCTGCTCGAGAAGTATCGGTTATCGTATAACGGAGAACGCTGCCGGAAACCATTTGTATCATATAACTATTCTGAATAATGCGATATCTGCGCAGAAGGAATCACCATTCTTATTAACTACCGACGATGAAGTGACAGGTGAATTGTATCTATCTGTCAGTTCAAAGCATGACCCCTTTAAAATAGTATATTACACAAGAAGTGTGGAAAGTGTTGATATTTAGCACAAGCCGCATAGTAACGAGTGCTCGAAATACACTATCCAACGAGTTTTGTACACTGAATGTGTACTGTTTGAAAGTTTTTTTCAAGGTTTTGCTAATCGTCGATATCTACCACGCAATCCAAGATACAGGAACGAGATAACTCGACCGAAGCATTTCAATAGCTGTCGATATCGATTTCATGAGAATAAATGTGTACGCCTATGAATTCCGCATATTCTAGCTACAAATCTTCGATTACCAACTTCACTCAACTGAGTCATCGTTGTTTCGTTATTTATCATTGCCAAAACTATGCTTCAAATGAGGTTCCTGAGTATTGTTCATTTCGGTCTTGAATTATATAGTGGATTCATGACATCCACAGATATCTAAGTCTGACATCACCAGACATCACCAGGCGTATCTCCAAGAAAGAACGAAGGTACTAGATTGAATCATTTCCCGGAAGGTTAGGATGCGAAATCAATCTGAAATGTAAGTAGGGTAATTTTGCACTTACCCAAATTTGTTTTCGTTTTTTTTTTTGGTACTCACGTATTTCGACCTGAGGAACTCGCATTTCACAATGAAAACATGCGCAAACTTATATGTTCCGAGATATTCCAGGAAAAAGTATAAAAATTACCCTTTTCGTTTCGGCCTGTTTTGGGTAGACACCATAGCCATTAGAAGTTTCATTTCTCACATAAGATACTCTTTATATCTTCCTTATACATTCTAGAAGCTGAAAAAAAGAAGAAACATCCTCTGAGAAGTTTAATTCATCGTCTTTAGCATCTTTGATGAATCCTTCTTTCATATGGACGGCGCTGTCAAATGTGCATCTGTGATATTTTGACTCACAGAACTAGTGATTCTGACGTAGATTCTCATTTGACAGCGCCGTCCATATGAAAAATTCTAGATCCACCTTCCCTCAAGATGATGAAGAACGTTGATTTAACTAATTCGAGGATGTTTCACCTTCTTTTTGTCTTCTTGAATGTTCAAGGAAGGTAAAAGAAGTATCCTGTGTGAGAAAATGAACTCCATGCCTACCCAAAACAAGCTGAAGAAAGAAGTTTGATTTTCATAATTTTTTTCTGAAATATCTCGGAAAATATAAGTTTGCGAACGCTTTCATCGTGAAATTCAAGTTCCTATGGTCGAAATACATGAGTACCAAGAAACAAATGAAAAAAACCATCGCATGATAAGTGCAAAATTACCGTGAGTAGGATACCAGGTGGAATTTACCATTCATCAATCGTGCTTCTCAATATTTCCACACAAGTGAGTTCCTCCAATATTTCCATACTATCGACTTGTTGCCATAGTGAAATAGGCTACTTTCTAATAGTATCATTTTTCTTCCTCAATTGAAGCCTGATATTCATGTTACTTATACATAGTTTGAGATTTCATCAACTTTCATGAACTGTTCTGATAATGTATCAATGCATCAATGTATTTTGTCATGACTATTTTGTGTTATTGAATAACTAACTGTATGCAAAAAGACTCATGTTCAATTGCTGGAGTCAATGTATTGTAATGTGTATTTTTTTTATCAGAGTGAATAAACATCATTTTTATCATTATTATTGTCATTCCATACAGAAATTTCATTAAAGAATGTCTGCAGAACTCCCAGAAGAAAGAAACTCGCTTCCGGAACCTAATTTCCAGATTGTATCAAGACGCTCGATTGGTTTTGACATTATGTTGCATGCAGACTACATTTTTCCGGAACAACTAGCTTTGCATGTCATAACAACGCCGTCAGTACTGTTTCACATCCATTGTCTCTCTTGCCTGAGAGACTAATAACTCACTTAGAAGCGGGAACCTCGACGGAACGGCCTGTCCATCAGATTACATCTGAAATTAAAAATGTTGCACACTCGCCCAAATTGGTTTCTCTCGGCGAAACCGGAATAGCCAACGTTTGCGTAGCTACGACTACAACAATGCGCTACATGGAAAGAGCTTTCATTTAAAGTTCGAAATACATGTGGCAGAACATTATGTTGATACTCCATTTAAAGCTAATGTAGTGTAGCGAGCTTATCACTTTAGCGTGAAAAAGGTATTTCGAAACATTGGCCATAATGGAAAAGGAACGACCGACGCCCTGTTCCGGTGTTGCTGGGAGTTGAGAGAATCCTTTTGATGTCGAGATCGCGGTTCGAGTTCATTGAATCATTCGAGACAAAGGCGTCTTCACAGGGTGATACATGAGGTATTCATGGTTCCAAAATTACGAATGGATATCGGCAAGTCGTCGAGGAAATATTCATGAAATGGAGAAATAAGATGACAATTGCTTCAGAAAGGAGATTCTGGAAATGTCATTTCATATACCTGAAGCAATGAACAGTTTTGCATTTCGAGGGATATCCACATGTATATTGGTGATTTTTTCCACACTTGACGCGAATATCTTCGAAGTCAGGGCTGGATTCAAAAAATTACTTGTTGATGGTCGAAATAGACTCGAAACGCATCGAAATCATGATGCGTAGCATACCGTCGAAATCAGAACGTTAAATCATCGAGATGCCCATATTGATTCTCTTTATCTTGAACACTCAATAATTTTTTCCTGCGAACTGGTTTATTTTGGGCGGAAAATTCGAGGGACATTTCTTGTTCAGAATGAAACAGGCTATCGGAAATACATTTTTAAATGGTAAACAAATAATGAGACGAACAGTTACATTAGAAATGAATTTTAGAAGTTGCGTTTTCCACCTCTAACAACCATGGGGTAAACCAAATAAATTACTGGCTGGGTGTCTTTTTGGTAGTAGAAAATGTCAGGTTAATGTCAATACTGGTACAATTTCAATGCTGGTTGGTGAACAAATTTTATGTACTCTCAGATGTTTCACACTCATTTAGTTACACTCTGTATAAAATACTATAAAACACATCGTGAAGAAGTATTTGGATCAAGGAGCATATATATTATATAATATGCCTATATATGCCTACATATTCCTACATATTCCTATATATATATATATATATATATATATATCTATATATTGTCTCAGAAAGATATCATTCTTCATGGGTGATCGAGGGTTTGCTGAACGCATCGTAAAACAAATACAAATTCTTGACTGACATTGTTTTTTACTCGAATGGATCGCCATATCTATTCATATCCATTAGAAGTTTTTTCTAAATCATCTGCATTTGGAGCGGCCAAAAACATAAGGCATTGTGAGTTTCATTCAAGTATTTTTTCATCACTCATCGTACAGAGGAAATAGCCTTTCATACGTGAATTTATTGTTAAAAGGGGACAAAGGGGTTGTGATAGATCACATCACCTGGACTTTGATTGTCATTCCTTCAATTTTCATTTCGATACTCATATATTTGAAGCACTAGCTTTGTTCCATCGTATTCAATAGCATTACTAGCAACTCATGGAAGTATATTTGATATCATGATGATAACTCTCGAGTATGTACCTGATACATAAGGAAGAGTTTACGAGAGACATTAGCACACCAAGAGTGGAATGCTTCGGGTTAGAATATCTGTAAACCCACAACGTCGGCTTCGGCTGAAACTCGTGGTCGAATGTCTACAAGTTTCTTAGTTGCTTTGTCTTGGAAATAATGTCCGTTAATACGACAAACTCGGAACGAATTTCCATTAGAGAGTTCCATCCTTGAAATAATAGCTCTACAACAGTAGAGAAGTTTTGTTTGTGTTTGGCGGAAATGATGTATGGGAGCTTCTGTCCTTTGATGTAGAGTTCAATGATTGTCACGCCAGAATTGCAATTGTGGAAGACTTCAATCTCAGAAACGGGTCCAATAAGAGAGAATCGAAAACTATAAATGGACTTCAGGCTATAAAAACGATAAGAAAAAGGTTAGAAACACCTGGTGACAAGGATTCCTCTGTTTGATAACTTGTCACTTTTTAGTGTCACAAACGACAAATGGTTGGAAATATTACAGAGGAAAAATATTGGAATTTTGCTGAGAACGAGAGCGAATTTGTCCCAGGAACGTCCACTGAGATGAGTAGAAGTTATGATTCCATCAAAAACTTATTAGCACATCCAAATTTTCTCGAAAACAAGGTGTACCTAACGAATAAATAATTTCCATTCTAGGCATCTGAAGGTTGAATTGAGATCACAATGACATTTTGGGGCAGATCACAAATCTGTCCTTGCTACAAATATATTGAAATGATTATTATAACTTCTCATTTTCAGAATCGAGGAGAGACAATCCTAGAAAATCGAGAAAAGAAGGGAGATCAGAGTATGTATGCCAACATTCTATTCATAGTTGAATCAAACATCAAAATTCGTAATCCTCTCCATTCAGAACATGATCAACATGTTTTCTGAAATGATTATCAATGATTCAAAAACGGTTAATTCCAGGTGTGGGGTATCAGAGATGGATTCGAATATAACATTTAGGGTGTCCTGATGATAGGCTGCTTTTCCGGACTCCAAGGTTATTCACCATCCTCTTTCATTTCAAAATATTTTCACGGTTATGCCGGGTGTCGCTATCGACTACATTAGTTTGAACGAAACACGTGATATTTCATACTATTTTTAGATTCCTGAGAATATTTCATGTTGAACTCCGAATGAATCAGGTTTTCCTATTCCTATTTTCAACTGTTCATTAGATATCTTGATTCGTCCAAGAATTTTGTAAGATGTAGCCTCATTTCCAAGACTGCGCCTTTTATTCATACATCGCATACAGGGTGTCCTGAATTTGTTGAACAGTTACATCATTCTCTTAGTTGAAATAGTTCGTTCTTTGAAATGTACCACCCTGTATTCATTATATGGTCGGATGCAAAATTTGATCCTGCATCGATTTGCTATAACTTTCCTCAAACCTATTCTCTACGCTTTTCTCGTTAATCTATACTTTTTATATTGATGTGATTTTTGGCATTTCTTGTGTTTTGAAACAAACTGAAAGATCGTTGAGAATAGATATAGGAAAAGTTGAAGCAAATCAATGCAGAATCAAATCCACATTCGATCATCTGAAGAATACAAGGGGTCATATTTGAATGAAAGAACTTCTTCAACTTTGGAAATGATGTACCTAATTGGTCGCCTAGTTTTTGATATCCTGTATGCGATGAATCAATTGATAATGTGTTTTTATGAAGAATAATTGCTGTGTTTCCGTCTACCCCAGAAGTATAATACCAGTCGGAAATGGGTAAAAACCGCAGTGTTCAAAATGAGTCTAGATATTTCGAAATTTGCAAAATATCTAAGGAACAGTTGAAAATATGTATGGGGAAACTCAATGAAATTCTGAAAACTTCTGACGAACGGATATGGGGATGAACCTTGTATATATGTTGTTGTATGGAAGTGCCGAATTTGGTGAGTGGTCAAAATTCATACCCAGAAGTCGTCATGGAATTTGCTATTTCCTCAGAACCTTCGTCGGTAATTTTTTTGATATCCATTATTTGGCCAGTGGAAGATTAATATCACATTTTCGTACACACAATGTGATCATAAAGTATAGAAACAGGTGTGTGGTTGCCAAGGGATTTCAAATTTTTTCATAGCCTACTTGAGATTTAAAATAATCACTACTGGGTGAATCTCAGATGTTCACTGCCGTAAATCAATCTGTTCCAGCTTCACCTCTGAGAATGATGGACTCGTGAGATAATAGAGCGTTTCCACACTTTATGAACGCACTTTACAAACTGTGCTCCAGCCAGTTGAAGTTTTTTTCGTTGTCGACTTCAGAGAGACTATATCACAAAAGCTATACACAATGTAACTTTCGGAATCTAAAGAAAGAATGTGAACTGGCATTTTCACTCGTTATTCTTCATTCACGAGGATGGAATTCAGCGAATAATAATCCAACGTTCTTTCTTCTCACTCAACACCGGTATGGCACACGATATTCCACATTATTCCAATCAATAACTTTTCGTTTCATCGAATTGCCGATTTTAACCGGATAAGCAATGGAACGTGATGGAAATCGGGAAACGCAATACATTCCGTTCACAAATCCTGTTATTTCAGAAACAGATTTTCATACCGGAATCATTCATTGTTCCTCAGCCCAGACTAATTCGGTGCGCTGACCAAATTGAATTTTTTCACATTGGAAAGCGATGTGTTGCTATAGGCAACAAGAACGGCGGGTTGCTGCAACACGCTGTTATCAATTATTTTCCAGAGTGAAATTGTCTCGGAGCTTCCTTAATTGGAAATCAAGGGTGACCAGCGATCCTCGATCCTGAACAGCTTTATCATTGTATGAAAGCTCCCTAATTTAAACACTTTTTGTTTGTATTCATCACGCCTCGGCACCTCAGAATTCGAACTGAGGAAATTATATGTTATTTTCATCGAATTTCTGATTATATTGAAGAATATAATAATAATAATAATAATAAAAATAATAATAATAAAATTTATTCAGTAAGATTATCAAAGATGAAGATGAACAAGTCAATGATTTACAGTTAAGCAATACAATAAATACACAGAACAATAAAAAAATGCAATAAATAGAGCATATAGAATAAAAGTACAAGAAAAAATATCATTAAAAGAACAATGAGAGGAAATGGAAATAAAATTGCTATAAATAAAGCATTGTCATTGAAAAATGGTTCAAAACATATTCATATTTGTATAAATGAAAAAATATAATAATAACTGATGAAGTATCATAGATTATCATTTAAATATTCATTCAGTGTATAATATGATTCATCCAAGAGCAACTCTTTGGTTCTATGCTCAAAGAGTTGTACAGGCAGATTCTTAATATCATTTGGTGATTTGTTGTATACTCTTATGGCCATATATATATATGATAAATGGCCATAGATATATGATGATTCCTCGAACAGTTGCAATACATTGTCATCTCGTGGGAAAAACAGTCACTATTTGTAAAAAAAAAACTATTCAAAGGCCTGCATGAACTTGATATGGAACATGATATGGAGAAGACAACAATTCCGATGAATTACACTCGAATTACTGATGAGAAAATATTCAGATTATATATATTCACCCTGTACCCTATGCCGAGACAGGACACAGTTACCTAGGATGTTGGAGGTCAGGACAACGAGGCAAAATTTTAGGAGAATCAATTGTTATTGAAAAACGAAGATTGTGAAAATAAAATCTGTTCACGAAATCATTCATTTCAATTCTGATGATCGATATCCTGAGTTATCTTCAACATTACACTGATTTTCATACTGATATTGTGCGATTCTGAAACTGCAGGATTATATGAGGAATTCCAGAGGAACTGCAGTGAGAAATATGTGAACTCTAAATGATTGTCAGGATATCTTCATGAGAAACTCAATTTTTCAGAACGGTCAGGATTTCAATCATAATGTTCATGTGATGAGTTCATACTATTATCTTTGTGAAAACATTTCCATGAAAGAGATGACTGTGGTATTTCTAACAAGAAAACAGAATTTATCACGATCCGAAAAGAGTGAATAATTGAGATGAATGCATCAGGAGTAACCTCAGTATGCTTTTATCAGATCCCTGTGGTCAGTGAAGCTTTTAGAACACACACTGAATAATATGTATTTACGAATATGTGTTGATAACTGGAAGGTATTTGCGGTTCTGTGAAAAACATACACCTGAAGTTTGCATGTGATAGCTTTTGACATTCCGTCCTCATTGATCGTGAACAAATTCCACTGCAATCATTGATAGTTATGTCATCTTGTTTCGATAATTGATAATTATGTTACTTGAAATTCCGTCCTCATTAATCGTGGAGGAATTCTAGTGCAATCATTGATTGTTATATCATCTCCAATTATTGTGTTACCAAACCTTATTTACGACCATAAATTATCATTTACTACAGAATCTGTCTCTTCTTGATAGATACCCACAGTACAGTATGTCTTGCACTAGTCACTAGTCAAACTTCAAATGTTGGATGAACGATAACTGAAATGGGCCACCCAGTAGAGTGATTCGAGCTCAATTACACGAACAGCAATTACTTGCGCTTCCAAATACTAACACATAACCACACACCTGTAAATCGTCCCTGCACAAACGATGAATTATAGAGGTTATAATCGATGTGTCAACCAGCGGCATCTCCTAAATGTTCTTCAAAGGGGTTTCGAATTGAAAATCAGCAGATTCTTTCATGTTTTCGCCTGAATGAGTATCTGAGTAATCATATATTCCCCAAGGAAGTTCACAGTTCAGAAATGAGACCGATAACACATTAGCAAACGTATCATGATTGTAATTTTTTTTTTATCTGTGGACAACTCGAAAGGGAAACCTATGATGTTCGAGGAACATCGTGTTAGCCAGCGGTGGAATTATGGGAAAGAAGGAAGGTGTTGGAATTTTTCTTGAATGTTTGGAGGTTGTAAGCATCAGGAAATACTTCACTAGGCAAAGAATTCCACAACTTTGCCGTTCTATTGATGAATGATGCTTGGTATAGCGATGTTCGACAGGTCTCGAGCCTGACAGTGTAGGAGTGACCAATGACAAGGCGATAAAACTATCATGAAGATTTTCGGAATCATCTATATATAATTACTATATACTATATACCGGATACTGTCATGAAAATAGTATACTACACACCCAGATGGGAAGAGTTTCATTCCTGTCGTGAGATTAGTTAGTTATGATCTCAAGACAGGAATGAAACTTCTCACCGAGGTTTGTATACTATTTATAACCATCATATTTCAAGTGGAATTTATAAATTTCTGTTCCGTTGTGAACATAACTAAAATATTACATTCAACGACAAATTACCAAGAACGCGATTCACTCTCTAGTAATAACACTAGAGGTCAAATCATTTCCGGATTCCATTTGAACTCGTTTGGTATTGGTATTTGGTATTTGGTAAGAAAAATCCACACCAAATGTGTTTCCAACAACATCAATTTTTGTCTTCATCAATTTGACAAAACTTGTCATTATGAACGTCAAAAAAATCTCCAGTATAATTCGCTGTTGGGTACCCACCAGGAAAAAATTTCCGATAAAATTCATCCGTTGCTATGGTGATCTGAGAGAAATACACGTTCTGATTGGTTAAAAATCACATGTGTGGAGTTTCCAGAATGATCAAGTAGAGATATATTGTTACCATGACAACGGGCTATACAATTGTCACCAATATAAATAAATGTCAGATAAATTCAAGAAATGTCAGATGAAGTCGGATATTAAATTCGCGGGAAATGAGAGTAAGAAGTGAGGTTGGGAAGTGTGTAATGTGACACTTCCCAACCTTCAATGACGTTAATGATGACAGCATTACACATATGGTTGTTGATAAAAATCTCTGATCGGTCTCTCATTCAGATCATCTTCTTGAGCAAAATCTCATGAAGTACAGCGGAATATGAAGGAAAAATACCATTAGAGCAAGGTTTCACAGTGTTTAAGCAGCTGAGATAATAGCCTGCCCAATTCAATCCACCAATTCTTCCAGAAGCACAAATCGGGATCTTTCATTCACGTATTTCAGTCTTGGTTCATGTAACATGGTCAGTAGTAATCTGAGAGAAGGATCACTATTTCATTCCGAGGAGGAATGTAATGAATGTGAACACATTCGATGAACCCGATAATTTGTTTCAATACTCGGATTGAATCGCTTTTTTCATCTTGAAGTGTCATCTAAGAACCTACTCGGGACAAGTATTATACATTATTATTTATATTCATCCGCATTCAGTATCATTTTCGATAGAGATAGAGGCTATAATGAAATTGTAACAATTCCTGCCTACACAGTGAAAGCAATCGTTTTTCATTCCAGTAAATGTCTTCAGATCTTCCATTCACATGCAACGTGCCGGAAATGATGCCACACAATTCGAGAAATCCATAATGAGATTACCAATCGAATCGAATTCAAGTCCATCAATTATTGATATACACTTTCCATATTGCTTGGAGAGAAAGATTCCAAACAGTACTCACAATAAAAAAGAGGAAACTTGAGGTGGTCGAATGCAACCAGCAACCATCCCATCACGGGATCAAAGATTGAAAGTATCTTGTTATGTAAATTTCATCTTCCAAATTCATATATGATTGAAGTTTTCCATTGACCGGAAGATCCTCACTTCTGGTATGTCGTACTTGAGAAGTTCATGAACATGAACAAATATACTTGCACTTATAAATTTGGGAATGACTCGCCTCTGCGAGTGGGAAATGAGGAAAAAATGCCATTCACATATATCTCCACGTTTCAAATGTCTTATAAATTGTTTTGAATAAGTTTTTATATTCCGCACTCGGAAAATCACAACAAGCGATGATCTTCACTCAAGAATTTGTAACACTGTCAAATTGCCACTGAAATGATCTCTATTCAAACCTAGACCACAGGGACATTTTTCATGGAATCAAACTGTCCATTGAGCATATCACCTAACTATTTTCGGAGAGGAGTTGAGAGGGAAGTCATTTGTTTCATTTCGAGTACCCTAATTGATGGAATGATTCAGAATAGGGTCGCATCTCCAAAGGCTGAGATTCTTTGTGATAGGGAACACTTTGTTCCACTGGAATAATGATCGATATTTCGAGTTTCCTTGTACTGATTTGAATGTTTCTTGAAATATCTCTCTTCATATACAAATTGTCACAAATAGAGTGCAAGGACACTCTACTCATTAACACGAATCAGTTCACTACCTTGAAGTTCTCCATGAAAAAAATTGGTTCGATGAAATTGATGATGAAGTTAACGATGTACAGAACACTGGTGTAGCTTTTCTGCCTATTTGCTTGTCTATTTTTTTCAACCAGAACTCTAACGTACAGCTAACTTGATGACAGCATTTTATTCGTCATAGCGGAAAATCCTTCATATGTTAGTTGCTAGATGGCGTTACTAAAAATGACAACAAGATCAGTATTATCGATAACTGCACCATCAGTGTTGTCAAAATGTTGATTCAGAAGTAGTAATTCAGGTAAGCTCTCAATTTCAGATTGAACTACATAATTACAATCTCAAAACGTCAACTATTTGTACAGAAATCTGTAAAAATGTTCTGGAGAGTTTCATAACTATGTGGCCATTATAGCGGAAAATGACATTAGCGTTTTTGACGAAACAAAACACCATCAGTGGCTGCACCAGTGTTTTGTGAATCGTTAAAAAGTTATGATATATTTTGATTGCATCATAATCTCGTGGACGCCCCAAGTGAATTTCTCACTTTCGGAACCCAAGAGACATTCATGGAACCGTTGAATTTTCCTCGAGGAATGTAATGCTCAGATAGGTATACCAACCGCCTCTCAATAAGATCTAATAATTCATGGATTGAACACTGCCAAAGACAAAACAATGGCCGTTACGTGATTACCAGCCTGGAAAACGTCGTCCAATTCAGAGTTGCCTATTTATCATCAAAGTTCATTGCGATCAGAATTGAATGGAACTCGAATAGTATCTTCGATATGCATAGTTCTAAAATAGTCTAGATCAATTTATAATCCACCATCAATTCTTGAAAATGATGTATCCGAACAAGAATTCAACCCCTCGATGTCTGAAAATTGGCCAATGTCGATGAATTATTTCGATATTTTCTGCGTTGTATACTGTAAGATAACGAAAGATACTGATACGCCACTGGCATGCACGTTCCACGCTCCTAATGAGAAAAACACCTGCGGCTCCATTTGCTCACATGGAGTTTTTCTCATTGTAGAAACGATACAGGAATCCTTTTTTCATTGAACAAACATTCTGACAGGGAGTTTTTCGTAATTTTCCTTTGCTCATGGACGCTGGCCCAAAAGGAGGTCAACAATGGAACGTTGCCTTCGTGCATTTATATTTCATTCGTTGATATATTTATCTTGTTTGTGTTGTTCCAGAACATCACCAAGGTTTGAAATTTTCGAAATGAGTACACCGTCTCCGTTATGTTGTTTCGAACACATTCGTGATTGGATGATTATTTCCTCCCCAAATTATTTCGCGTATAATCCTTATGCTGTCGTTGTATTGGCTCATCAAAAATTCGTAGCCTGTCAACAAACTCAATGTTTCTTTTTTGTTGAAGATTTACACAGGAAGAAAAAACAATTGACATTATGGAAAGAAAGACAAAATATTGACAAGTTGCGATAATAGTGGACAACCTGTGACTACTGGTCCATTCAGGTCCGTCATTGGACTCGATTGAAATGTTTCAATAACATCTCAATAATTGGAAGATCCCTTGTGAGTAGTGAGAACACTCCTGGAACTTAAGTTTCATTGCGTGTTAGATGTTAGTCTTACTCAACAGAGACAACAGAGTCTACAGTGCCGTAACTGTTAAGGGAAGTATCGAATGATTAGTGGCCACCCTCAAACTCTCCCACCCATAGTGACCCTAAAAAGACCCCTTTAACCATTCATAGGGGGCACAAACCCACTAGAGCCCTCAGGACGCAGGAAACCGAAGCCGTGGCTTCATCCAGGAGCTGGAGGGTAGCATACTGGTTCCTCAAAGGAACCTCTCCATATGTTTCATTGGTGACGTATGGGTATTACAGTTGAGTGATGATTCCAAGGGATGAGGGTTAGAATTTGGGAATCTCTCGTGATCTAACTGTACTAGGTAGTCACAATGACATGAGATTGTATGCAATTTCCAATTACAACAATAAGTTTTGAAAAAGCTCATACAAAAAATCCATTCGAGTCGTGAAAACTTCCACTTACTATAAAAATAATTTCAGTTCAGCCTTGAACTCCTGGAGTTCAATATATTCCATTATGATGACTGACTATTTGTTATATAAGTCTGCAGCCAGAGTGATTTTTCGTGGATGGAGTCAATTTGAACTTTCAGATGAATAACCTGAAACCTCAAACTCAGATCATTCAGAAGAAACCAAATTGGTTGTTATGTCACTACATTCATTCCTCATCACAAGAAATATCTGAGGATACTCAGGAAATCGAATATGTTGACATACCAGTGTACGAGGTATATAAGAAACAGGGCTCTCTGGTGGGAATGCCATGATATGCGAAAACTATTATTGAATATTTCATGGATTGATTTTGAATAACTAGATATCTGGCAAAGTCCACCAAAAGATACTTAACACTCTGAAGCATTTGAATATCATTTTCGGGATTCCAGAAATGGTGCGTGCGTCTGCTAATCGTCATATCGAATTTTTCCAATATGAAATGAGGTACATATAATTCAACGTTCTAACTCCTTTGAATGTTGCATAAATATTTGAGAAAGCTGGCGAAATTTCATCAGTCCATCACGAACCGTTTTGAAAATATCAACCGGCTCCTAAATGATATCATCATCATAATTATTGAATTATAAATATCACCACTCCTTTCTTCTTGTGATCATCGTTTCTCTACTCATTTCAGTGAGGATTTATGAAGCCACATTCAACAATTATCAAGTAACATTCATCAATTGAGAATTAACAATTATCAGTTGAACTTGTTATCAATGGCTGTGTTCATGCAGACAATTAACAATTATCAATTAACAAGTAACAAGTAAAAAGATGGCCAATTCTTGACTCTTCACTTCTATTGAACCAAGTTTTTTTCCAGTACGCAATCAGTACGCAGATGACCGCCAATTGGTTCCAAGACTGGTAGAGAAACGTTTTGATTGGTCAGACCTTGTCTGAAAGATGATGATTCTAACCTCAATATTCATAGGTTGATTATTTCAGGGTAGAAAATCATTTCATAAAACATATCTGGATGATGCTATGCTGAGTCGATCTCGTTCGTGATTTCCAGTGATTTACGTTAAAGTAAATAAGGAATTCGAAGGCTTGGGACTGACTCGTGCGTCTTTACGTATCATTTATTTCCACTCGGTGATTTGATCTGCATAAACGATAATGTTTCCGCTACTTGTTACATGCTTATTCTTGATTGATGAATGTTACTTGATAATCGTTGAATGTGACTGCATAAATCCACACTCAGATGTATAATCGATTCTATTTCAGACCGGGATATAATAAGCTTATATCGTCAAAGTTACTCTGTCAATGAAAAGAGTCCTAACTCATTTCGGACATTACTGATTCTATAATTCCCTCTACCTTTCACAAGTGATATTAAAGTTCTGTTCATGAACAAGTAACAAAGCACAACCTAGCAACAACTAAACTCCTATGATCAACGGTAACTTATTCAAACGGGAGGGTAATGAATTGGTACATTTATAAAAGTTCATTGGAATCGGTCAGAAATAAAATCATCTATGCACCACGGCAATTATTGAGCCTTACATATCCTCACGCAAATGGTGTCCCTCGTGCCCTCAGGACGCAAACTCTGCCATCGGTAATTAAGGCCCCCATAAATCTCTTGATACATGAATAATCATGTTCCACCACTAGCCATAGAACGCCATTATTCACTCCGTTTCAAGGCGTGAAGGGACTTTTCTTTTCCAAGGTATTCGTTCACATTTCATGAACTGGTAGTTCATGAACACGAATCCACTTATTACTATCAACCTGAATCGACATCTCTGTCATGATACGATATCCGCAAGAAGGCGTATCAACACAGAACACAGAACATCAGAAGAACGGCGAACAGCGGGGTTATTGACAAGCACGATGTAGAGTTGAATATGTTGCGCTATAAACGAGTTCATTGACAGCGCGCGATGACCGTGGTGAGTAAAAAGAGATTGCCACTGCTACCGACATATCGAACAGTAGATAATGTTTATATTTGAGTTTTGTGGCACCATAATGAAATTGGAATTCATCGCTGGTGGTGGAAGAATGTAATATACACATCGGTAATAGTGAATAATTTCATTACCTTAACTATCGTTCACTACCTTGATATGCTTATAACTATTGTCTTCTTCTTCTAGCTTTTCGTTGGATTTTCTCTCCTCGTTTCTAAAAATTTGAGTAGAAGTTATTGAAAATTATCTCAATACATTTGTAGTAAGAACAGATTTTGTGATCTAACCCAAAATGTACTCCGCTTGGAATTCAAACGTCAGATACCTAACAGAGGAATTCTCTACTTGTCTGTGTCGCCTTGTTTCTGGAAAATTTGTCAGTGACACCTTGTTTTTGAAAAATCTGGAAATACAGATATATTTAATGAGAATAAAACCTCTACTTATCTTGGTGGACGTTTCGGAAACGAATCTGCTCCCGTTCTCCACACCATCAAAATATTCTTCTCTCCGCGAAATTTTTCGATATGTTGTCGGTTTTGACACTGAGAAGTGTTCCATTCCTATTAAATATATTTTTATTTCCAAATTTTCCAATTTTAGAAACGAGTAGAGAAAATCTCACAAAAAGCTGGAGAATGAATGTACCACCTCCTCGAGAAACTTACAGACAGTATTTTCTTCTGTATGAATGGAATTGCATTCCTCCAATGAGTTCCACTCAAATCATTCAACATCACGAAGCGATCAAACGACTTTAAGTCGCGGATCGTTACCAATATCGCAATCGATCATAACAGCCTAATCCCGCAAATCCAGGACAATAGCGAGGATTTATCCCATTATACCTCAACAGATCCTGGCACACACAAATGGCACGACTAGCGAGACCCTTTATTAATTCATTAGGACCAGTTAAGAATCAAGCGGGCCTTTGCTGGATCCAAAACTAGGAGGCGCTTAAAGGGCTACCAGGGCTAACTTTGTTACACAGTTCTCGTAAATTGAATAGTTGGGGCATCGTTCCAGGAGAGGTGACGGCATTCATAATGAGATTCCATTAATTCATCGATTTATTGCATAGATTCATGAGAAATAGCGACCGTCCACTGTCTAGTTGGAATACAGCAGATGATCATATACCAGGTGTATCCAGGAACTATTATGATAGCACTTGGGAGTGAAAAATTATATGCAGATGGGAGAGAAAGCTTGAAATTATTTTCTAAATTCACTTTCAAGATGAAGTCAGCCTGACACTGATACTGGAGACTATAGAACTTCGAAAACGCTTCCATGAATTATAGAATACCCTTCATCACCATTTCTTTCAGGATGTATCTGTCTGATGAATGAACCTATTCATCCAACCGAAACCATCTTCTGAAAGTTGACTCACATGCTTCGTTTTCGAATCAAAATCACAGTACTTTCCAAGAGCCTATTATAGATAGATAGATAGATTTCATTGGTCCATTCAAAAGAACTTTCACAAGTTATGGAACAAGTCACGAAAATACTCATATAAGTGAAAAGTCACTTTAACAGATTCAAAACATAAAATATACAAACAAATACATATACTTATACTAATATATACACATATACATACGTATACACACATATATTCCAAATTTGAGAACATTCAAAAATTCAAAAACAACAGAACGACTCTATTTGAAATAATTAGTAAACTTGATATTATATTTGAAACGGTCCAACTTGGTAAATCATTTTTAATCATCAGGTAATATATTATACAGTCTAAGGCCCATCATTTGGTATGATTTTTGACACAATGATGTACGATTTCATGGAATATGTAGATCATTTTTTATTCTTGTATTGTAATGATGTACCGATTCATTTTTCATGAACTCATCTAGATTTTTGTGTATATACATCAATAGTTCAACGATAAATAAACCATAAACCGTAAGAATATTATACTCTCTGAATAGTCTTCGATAGGAAATTCTTGAAGATACGTTAGCAATGTTTCTTATTATTCTTTTCTGTGTTATGAAAATATCTTTCATAGAAGACGAGTTACCCCAAATTGAAATACCATATATCAATCTTGACTGAATTTGACCATAATAAAATAATAGTAATGCTTGTTTATCCAGAAGATTTCTTAAAACTCTAATTCGATAACACTTGCTATTCAGATTCTTCATGAGATTTATGCCATGAGTGGTGAATGAGAGATTAGAATCAAAATATATTCCTGAAAATTTAACACAGTTTGATTGTTCTACTGATCTACGATGACGATTTTGGAAAGACATATATTGAGTTTTGCATGGGTTCAGGAATGAATAATGGCTGGATAACCAGTCATGAAGACTCTGGAGAGTGGAGTGAATTGTATCCTGTAGAATACACTCATTCCTCTCACGAAACAAAAGTGTTGTGTCGTCAGCATACAAACAAAAGAAGGCTTTTGGTGTAATTACAGGCAAGTCGTTAATATAAAGCACAAACAAAACCGGACCCAGAACAGAGCCCTGGGGTACTCCAATTTCATTGGGCATAAGAGTCGATACGAACTGATTTTGAATATTATCTATTCTATGATTTATTTTGACACTATCCGAACTGGTGCACAATTATCTTGTGTATGTATTTGGTAGGTCGGAGCTTGAGTGAATTTTCTTCTACTCTTGTTCATCCTAAAGACGCTTCTTGCCAGTTTCATTCATGCAATAGTACTGTTCTCTCTGTTAGAAACTATGAATGAACAATACAGATACAGTCGATACGTATAAAGGGATATATGAGGAATTTTCTCATTACTCTTGATTGCTTTCGACCGAATCAGGAAGATGATGATACTTTCGGCAAAGTCAACATGAGGGAAAATATCGTAGCATCTAAATTTCAGTATTCGTTACGCAAAACACACGAAAACTTTAATGTATTCACTTTGCCACAACTTCTCTGGGCACAATCCGAGGAGTTACCCTACTAGTTGATATTATTCAAAGCTGTTATTCAGTATCGTTGTTCTGAAGTTCCTCATATGCCTCACCTGATGCATAACTTTGAGAGTTCCCTATGAACATTAAGCTAGAATAGTTAAATCCAAATAATATCCGATCTATCAAATGAGACTCATCCAGTCATCTGAGCCGACCATGGAATCCGAACTTTTCAGTTCTGTGGTAATGTACAGATCTGTACTGTCAGAGTCTACTGTATTTTGAAAGATACTTTGCTGCTTCCTGAGAAATCAGTCGAATGATATCGATATCGATGTTGATGTTGGAGTTTTGTTCGAAGGAAGCATCATTTCCATGATTCCGAAAACTGATATATGAATACGATACCTATTGATGAGGTTCACATGAGATCATCAAAACTATTCTGGAATCGATTATAAAATTCATCCTTACAAAAAGTCTACATCATCTCACACGCATTTCCATTATACATGCATTCAGTCTCAGTGAAGTTGAGGAAATAGTCATTCTAAGTAATATACAGGGTGAGTCAAAAATGTGTACCGTGCTTTCTGGGAGTGATAGAACATTGAAAAATAAGTGTAGTTTGATGATTGAACTCATGGCCCAAAATGCATATTAAGGGAGATATATCCTTCCAAAGTTGATAACATTAAAATAATTTCTCCGCATAACTTCTGAACGATGAAAGCCACCCGATTGAAATTTTGTGCATGAATGTATGTTGTCAAAATACATTTTTTCGTCACACTTCCACATCTATGATATTGTTATAAAGGGTGTTTCCAGAGGGTGAGTCATGATTTTTGTAGAAAACTTTTTTCCCTTTATTATTTTCGAGGAAAAAACAGGAGCATTCGATGGAGCAAAGAAAATTACATGAGAAAGGAACTCTTATTCAAATACAAAAAATTGAGCCGTTCGTGAGATATCTGAGTTTTTGTAGTTACATGGTGTCAGCAGATTGATTTTATTCATCGCGAGATTCATCGGTATAACGATATTTCAGCAGCATTTGCATTTCCGAAGCACTCGCCAAGCATTAGAAGCATATCAGTTTGTTCAGAGAACGAATAACCTGCCATATTTCTTAAAATCTCAGTTGATAATCGCAGTGATAAATGACACAGAAAAACCACACGAACAAATCGACTACAACAATGTTGACTCGAATGTTGATGACATGAACGTCAAAATGGAGAACAAAATTATTCATCATGGCCTGCTAAAATATTGTTACCGATGAATCTCACGATGAATAAAATCAATCTGCTGATATCATGTAACTACAAAAACTCAAATATCTCACGAACGGCTCAATTTTTTGTATTTGAATAGGACTACCTTTTTCATGTAATTTTCTTGGCTTCATCGAATGCTCCTGTTTTTTCACCGAAAATAATACTGGGAAAAAATTTTTTTACAAAAAATCATGACTCACCCTCTGAAAACACCCTTTATAACAATATCAGAAATGTGTAAGTGTGACGAAAAAATGTATTTTGACAACATACATTCATGCACAAAATTTCAATCGGGTGGCTTTCATCGTTCAGAAGTTATGCGGAGAAATTATTTCAATTTTATCAACTTTGGAAGGATATATCACCCTTAATATGCATTTTGGCCATGAGTTCAATCATCAATTTACACTTATTTTACAATGTTCTATCACCCCCAGAAAGCTCGGTACACATTTTCGACTCACCTTGTATAATTGTTCTCAGCTTGAAGCTCTTCAATTCATTACTGTTTTTTTCTCATTATCGTTATGCAGTGCTAGTATGAAGACTTTCATTTCGAAGACTTTTCATGTGAATTACGTTAGGTGAACTATGTTCTGGTTTATTTGTGGCAGATGGCTTTCTGCAATTTCAATTCGAATAGATAAAACGTGAATACTTCTTCAATGAGTTTCTATGTCAGTTCTTATGAAGATAAAAAAAAATGGATTCGTGTTCGAATCGTGAACTCATCATAGAGGATCTCAACTGAGAGCAATTGGTTTGATCACGGCCAATGAATGGCAATTCGATCAGATTTTTTCAGAAGAGAAAATCACACAAGAACATGAATGAAGAAATAATCGCGCAATGAAAGTCCACTCACCTACGATGGTCGTGAAGTCTCTACAACTGATCATAGGCATTCAGGAAAACAGGATCTGAAATACAATGAATATATGCGATATTAGTTATCAGTCCGAAAAATTGTCATGAAATTTCTGACCCGAAATATTCCATCTATTTCACATACTTTCTGTGGTGATGAATTCGAAATAGGTGGCCTGGTTCACGGTTTTCATTCCTACCTCCACGAGTTGAACGATGAAAAAAAATCACCTCATGGAAATGTGAAAACGGTCAACTGCCACTTTCAGGGGTGATACATGAAGACCTGAACGTCACATCGATCCTAACTCGATATAGGTAGATGATATACACAAACAACAATATCTATAACTAGTTTCGATTGAAAAATATCCATATCAGATCTATTCGATATTTCAGAATCCATCTATTTTCAACACGAATTCTATGCCCGTGCTCACAGCTCGCTGCAAATGTGAAAAAGGATGGGAAAAAATCATGATGTGATTTCGAGAGGATTCAGACTTTATTGGATTTTCAGAAACAGTGATGTGTTATATCCAGTTTAATTAAAAGTTTGGCCTTTCAGATATCTGTCGATTGTGTTCACATCTGTTTCGAATAGATTCCCATTGTTGTGATTCATATCATGTATAGGTGAGATCTGTCGCAAACCATGAACATGACAAATTGCCAGCAAAATCAGCAGTTCGACGAGTCAAAGTCGAGAGTTTTCATTCACCTCTACGAATATCGAATTGGGCAATTGATGGGGCAATCCCTAGCAGCATGATCGACAGTTGATTATCAGATCAAACTCTCTGAAAAAACATTCGTTCCGAACGAAAACGATTGGTTTGGATAAAAAGTTCAGTTGGAGTGATGGAAAGGAATATGGTAGCTTGGGAGGAATATGTAGACTTTTCAGTTTGACCAAGTCAATTGATGACTACAGTCGAAACTAGAAACCCCAGACGAATTAGGCAGTCTGAAAAACTATAACATGTCCACGTTCCAGAATAGAACTCTCGAATTCCACCCGAAACTAATAATCTCTCCAACGAGTTCCTACCAAGTTGCTACGCACTGGCACATCAAAGTTATTCCAGGCGATTAGCATTATGTCTCGCTATAACAGGGAAGAGCCTTATTCATATTGATCCCGTGTGCCGAAATCTACGCGATGCTGTCTGCCTAAATTAAGTTAGGAAATGCTCGCGTGAAACACCATCATACGAGAAATCGTGAGTTTCCAACAGAAGGCAAGATTAGATATTCATGTCTGAAGTTGTTATTGGACTTTCTTTTCCTTCGTCTGGAACCATGGAGGATATTGAGATTCCCATGGGTGGAAAATATCCCCGTACTCGTACTAGTATTTGCAAATTCGAAATGTAGGCCTTTAGTGCTGGTGTCCTATAATTATCATAGTTTGGACAACCAGGTTGGGTAGGAGGAAGTGAGGTGGTTAGAGAATAAAGTGGAAAAAGGGTCTTGGTTAGGGTGGAAATAGAAAATGACGGTGGTCGTTCATAGTTAGTTCACAGTGATAGTTCCTTGTTTGCTTCTTGGAGTTCTTGGTAACAACCTGGCCCGTCTGCTGGTATAGAATATAAGTCGTGACCGATTATATTCAAATCAGCATTCGCAGCAGTTTTGAACCTGTTCCCAAGAGGTGGAATCAGGGGAGATTTTTGCAGGGTTATACCTAGGAGGCTACCAAGATTTTGTGACTCCATTGGTGGTATAAATCGCTCAGAACACACCAGCTTTCAGCCAGATTTTCCAGTTATGTAAAATGTTTCAGTGAAATGAAGATTTGTCGAAGGGCGAACCGTATTACAAGAATTATGGACCATCTTGTATATGAAGACAACTGGAAATGTCGTTCCTCTCAATATAATGGCATAACTCATCGAAATATTTTGACAATGCCAACAGTCCTGTGATTTTTCATCGCTGCGTCCCTTCCTCATAGTCGTTCCTCTTTGAGCTCTATCTAGTAGTTGATATACTGAGTGGCCCAATGTTAACGAAACAAGGCCGATTCGATATAGTTATCGTAAAAATGCTCGAACCTGTCGTTCATCATTTCGTGGGGAAAATATTTCGCGCATTTCTTCAACTTCTTCACTTCAAACCCCTCGGAGGGGTGAGCTCCAACCCTCGGATCTATATGATAGAAGAGCCTGCTGATATACAGGCCAGATATGATATCACGTCAGATGAAGTGAACCTTTCTATAGCCCAGATGAATTCCCCACATACGGATCAAAATGATTCGCCTCCATGAAGCCAGAGATCGAATACACGATGACTCACCATATGGGTAGACCACCTGGTCAACCAACGATATGACGCAAGCACCTGAAGATATCAATGAACTCAGGGACTATTCGGAGATCACATTATTATCGAGGAGTATCTTCCTAATCAAAAACTTTCCTTCCCAAAAACGAATCCGGAGAATTTACAATCTCGAGGTGAAGAAGTTTTTATTGGGCCTGCAGAAATAACGCCTATGTATATGAGTAACCGAATTGAGATGGAATGTATGAAATGAAAAATTGAGAATCGCGAAATTTTTCAATTCCACGGGAAATGAATGTATAACAAACTCCAGATATTCCTTTCTGTTTCCCTCTATGAATGGAAAACTAATATCACTGCCAGAAATATAATAACAAGGAAATTGAAATATCTCACACAATGATTAATATTTAATTTGGAAAACACTTTGGAATTGAAAAGGAAAAACTGATGCAACCGACAACTGTTCTTTGATAATACAATGAAAAACTGCGAGCAAAAGAGAAGACGACGAGAGAAATAATGGGTAAAAATGTAATTTCAAGAAAACTGTGAGAGACATTCCATTCGTAGATCTTTTTAAAGTTAAATAGACCAAGTCAAATACTAATTTTCACTTCTTTCATAAATGAGAAAACTTGGGCTAAATTAATTTATTTTTTTCATCATTTTCAGAGGAGTGAAGCAGTATTTCTTCATTAAAAACAGGTTTTGAATGTGAATTTCTATCTGGAAGAGATTGCTGCAGCTGTTAAACGGTCCATCATGAAATTATTGAATACTACTGCTCCTTTATATGGTTCCGAATGAGAAATGATGTAATCATCAACACCACTTATTCATTTCCATAATAAAAAATCTATATTGTATTGGGCAAGTCCTTCGATCATTGAACAGATCAGATAAGTAATCCACAGCCCTGGCAATACAGTTTGTTTGGAAGCTACATCTATAGTATAAGATAGATACTAAGCAAGGATAGCAGGAGCTGATTCTCCCAGCACCAGTACCGTGTTGTCAGAGGGGGTCGAATTAATTATCAATCCATGATGTAACCAAATTGAAAATCCGTAACAATTTCAGTAGTACTTTTCAGCATTTCTTGGTGGGAAAATGAACAATGACAAGACACTGTCGCAGCTGACCTATGGGTATAATCAATATAATCTAATCAATTCAATTTAAATTAATTTTTATCCATTCCATTTGGGAAAATGCTTTAAAATCTCGAATGATACGACAATGGTAACTCACCTATGAAATGACGTGTTTTGATCGCCGGTTCAAATCGTCTTTAACACACCTCACAACGTCTCACCATTATATCAAATCACCAAAACAGGAAATAAACTGAGTTTGCTGAGAAATTCTGAGTACACAAAACTGAACGCAAGTTGAATAATATCGATGAATCGAAACGAAAATAATGACAGATATATATAATAATCGCCGTCGACTGTCAATATCAAATGCCGGTGTTGCAACGTTGAGCAAAAAGTATTCATGATACCCATGCTGGTCCTCGAGCCCCCAAGAAAGTAAAATTGCTGAGTCTCAGAATAATGTAGCAATCTTCTATTAATCAGAACTGATTCATAATCGTCATGACCCAAATTTATTATCATATTTGTGCATTGAACTACATGAATTCATAAAGGACTTTAAATATTATGGACTATTTATCACTTTTTAATGATTGGATATGACAACACTGGCGACGATTGGGTACTAATATTATGATAATTCTGGGAATTCATGTTAGCTCCAGAATATTTGTTTTGTGATCCTTCTAGTGGGTTTGTTGTTCGGAGGGCAAGTCTCTCCATGCTACGATATTGACACTTTATGAGCATCACATTATTGATAAATAAGTTCAAATGTGTTTGAGCAAAATGAATATAACAAAAGTATGAATTATTATATCATCTGATTGGAAAACTTCCAAGTTGTGAGGAATAGATATACTCAGAATGAATAAACTAACTCGGATTGACCTTCCATGAATTCGCTTTATCTTTCTTTCCCCACACTATTGTTATTAGTTGACCCCCTGTATATCTTACGGAAGCAGGAACAGAATGATTTATTCAGCATATTCGAAGCCCTTCTTCCTATCTAATTGAGATTCAGTCGACAAGTTGATCCTCGATGCAATATACCTTCAATGAGCAGTTATTGGAAAATCTTTCACAAGCTGCCGAAGTCAGTCACGTTTTCTCATTTTCCTGAAGAAATGTTCCTCTTCGATGGTATATCTAAAGTGATCGATATGGAAATATCTTCCTAGCGATTCGTATTGTTCGCATTTGACTAGCCATATTGAGAATAACGCACAAATGCAGAACCGAAGTACGCTTCATATGACATTTTGATTTCTTCAGTATAATCCTAATTCATCCCATCAGAGTCCACTGGGGGAATTGGATATGAGCCTAATAATTTTCTGATATCTGGAAATTGGTTCTTCCATGACACCTCGAACAATTATCAATCAATTATATGGGTTGATATCATAACTGATGGGATCAGTGATAATCGTTGGGAGTTGAAACAGATAATGAACGAAACTTTATTCAAAGGATGGGATGCTATCGTCAGAGGATCACTTCGAACATATCGAGAGGAAAGGAAATTAGACCCACATCCCGAATGTCCTTTGATCTCGGACGAGCCGCAGATCCACCATCATCATCTTTGATGACTTTCATTGTTTGACCACGAGTGTCCTCTTTGTGACGAGAGAGGTTTGAGAGTAGTGAATATTATCGTACATATGCGATTTATTCATTCATTTATTCATTCTCATTGGACAATCAACATTGTATCGTTACAGTGATTTTCATGAGAAGATATATACAAGTGTAGAAAGAGAAGAAAAAGTTACTGATTTGAAACTCACAAGTTTCACACACTATAATGGAAACAGAATGAACAAATAGTGATACAAACATTCAAGAATGAACAGTGAACAATATTCATTCATATTGTGAGAACAATTTTCAACTTTCAATATACTCTTTTATTTGTTGAGTGCAGTAATCATGGACATGTTCATTCATGATCTTTAGGTATACTTGTTCACCCCCACAAACTATAGAGGGTTGGTATGAAGTATGAAACCAAGTAAATATCTTTTAAACGAATAGAACGATATCTATGAGAATGTGAAGGTGAGTGCAATGAACAAAATGCATCTGATATACATCTTTGTTGAAAATATACTTCCGGTTCAACCAGAGATGCCATCAACTTCTTCAATCCAAATGGGACACCTTATATATTTTTACAGATTTTGAAAGAGCTTATTATTTTGAATTCATACACACTGAGCTCAGTGTGAAGAAATTTGTGAAAACGAGGAATATAGCACTTTAATCAACCTCCTTTGAGTTTTTTGCATCAGAGAAAAAAAACTATTCAGATCAACTGATCGATGTTGTTTGTATGGAAAGTGATAACTAAACGTACAATTCACGAATTGTACAATTCAGAATGGTTGTTGAATTAAGTGAAAAGAGCATATTGAAATTTCAGTGATGATCGGTTATGGTGATTTTTTCAAAATGACAAGCTCTTTCAAAATCTGTGAGAATATATACGATGTCCCTTTTGAATTGAAAAGTTTATGGCCCTCCCGGTTGAGCCGGAAGTATATTATCAACAGAAAAATGTACATCAGATGCATTTTTTTCCATTGCATTTACCTGCAAATTTTCATGAATATCGTTTTTCCGTTCAAAAGACATTTACGTATATCCCAACCCCGTATAGTCCTTCTTCAATATCTCCTTACTGCCTCAAATGGAGAACTTTTTTTTGTTTTGAGACATCTTCACGGCCAAGATGACTTTTTTCTATCATCTCATTACTCATTTATTACTTATCCTCCGAATAATTCTGTTGGCTTTCATTCGTGAACTCTTTTATTTCGTATCAAAATCCTTTTG
Source organism: Gastrophysa polygoni (assembly GCA_963576655.1). Taxonomy (NCBI): domain Eukaryota; kingdom Metazoa; phylum Arthropoda; class Insecta; order Coleoptera; family Chrysomelidae; genus Gastrophysa; species Gastrophysa polygoni. The sequence continues at coordinate 3,812,771 of OY755083.1, read as the reverse complement.
ATAATATCAATCGTTGTCATTATTTTCATCATAATTATTCCGAAAGAGGTTTGGAATCAAATTCAGTTTCATACAGGAGATATTCTCTTGGATATTTTTGATACATTCCATCATTTAAATCACCCAAATTCTCTATCGATTCAGAACCATTCCATTCGATGGCATATTCTGTATAGTAGACTGTACGACGCCTTCCATTAATCTGGCTCACTTTCATTTTCATGTAAATGTCGTATTTCCTGACAACCTTCTTGGGAGCATAAAACACCTTTATAAATGAGGGAAACTCGTTCTTTCTTTCAAGGCACTACTTTGAAGTGTCACGGGCTACAAATGATGAACTGTTCGGATTGCGAATAATATATCAATGTAAAGGAAATCCTATATTTTTATTCATTGCCTAGTGAAAACAAGCAATCCATCATCTGGAACGACCTATCCTCTGACATTCCTCACAATCACACTGTTGATTGTTATCATCATTAAATGCTGTCTTTCTCATCGAGGTGATATGCTATTAGACATGATATAGAGTGGAAACAGGTATTCATGGAATTAATGATCTATGGGTGTATCATATACTTTGATGGAAATGTATTTCATGTAGAAATATCTAATTTTATAAGCTTCATACATTTTTGAAACCAAATATTTTCACACGCTCTTGATTTGATTGATCATCTGATAACACTCTTGGAGCACACAATATTTTATCATTCACTCAAAATATTATTCTTTCCTTCAAGTGAGTAAGCTGACGAATGGTTCGATTGATTTGAATAGAATTTCATTTCATTTGATTGTCTATCACAATCACCTACAGCTGTAAAAATACGTTTTTTTGATTCATTAAATCCAAGTTAGAGAAACATGGGGAGTCTCTGGCTGTAGCCTAGAGAAACATGGGGAGTCTCTGGCTGTAGCCTTGGATATCTCCAAAGCATTTGACCGAGTTTGGCACCAAGGCCTCCTAGCGAAACTTCCGTCATATGGTTTGCCGCCCCAACTGTGTCTTTTACTATCGAGTTTTCTTGCAGATAGATCACCCTACGTGGTGGTAGACGGGGTCTCGTCTGATACAATGACGATCAATGCTGGTGTTCCACAAGGCTCTGTCTTGGCACCAACTTTGTTTTTGCTCCACATCAATGATTTGTTGAATGTGACCTCCAGCCCAGTTCATAGCTTTGCGGATGATAGTACACTTCATTCCGCCTTTTCCTCTAGAGCCCCTATATCATCCAATGAGGCCAGAGGTGCAAGGCGAAGACAGGTTGATGCTTTAAATGAGGATCTGACAAGAATTCTGAAATGGGGATCTGAGAATCTAGTACAGTTCAATGCAACTAAAACTCAAGCTTGTATGTTCACCAAGAAGGCTGATCACACAATGCTCAATTTGATGATGTCGGGTACCACTGTTCCTAGGAGGTCGTCGATATCCATGCTGGGTGTCACCACCAACAGTGCTCTCTCATGGTACGATCATGTGAGGTCCATTGCGAAAACTGCTTCACAAAAACTTGGTTTTTTTTTCCGTGCGAAGAGATACTTCACATCCCAGCAACTGCCTATGATCTACAAAGCACAAATTCGACCTGTCCTAGAGAACTGTTCACATGTTTGGAGCTCAGCCCCCAAACATACGCTCAAGCTCTTAGATTCAATTCAGAAGAGAGCTATTCGCCTAGTCGATGACACAACACTCACCAAATCATTGACCTCTCTAGATCATCGTAGAAAGGTCGGCGATCTTTGCCTTTTTATAGGTACTTTCACGGTCGGTGCTCAACGGAAATATCATCTATTATTATAGACAAACCAGACGAGCTCAAGCTGGTCACCCCTACACTGTCAGGCTCGAGACCTGTCGAACATCGCTATACCAAGCATCATTCATCAATAGAACGGCAAAGTTGTGGAATTCCTCGCCTAGTGAAGTCTTTCCTGATGCTTACAACCTCCAAATATTCAAGAAAAAATCCAACACCTTCCTTCTTTCCCAAAATTCCACCGCTGGCTAACACGATGTTCCTCGAACATCATAGGTTTCCCTTTCGTGTTGTCCACAGATAAAAAAAATAATTCGATTTCTTCTCAGTCAGTACCTAAGACTTGTAGTAGTGGTAGTAGTTGATGGCATTTAGAAATATCGTAGTATACTGCTTCATTTTATCTTCTCCACATCCCATACGATGGTTCATGTCATATTGAAAGAACTATTTATACTCGAAGCTAGTGAAAAGTGGCACACGCTGTATAGATAAGAATTTCCAGAAAGGAACATTAGGCAGTATGTATGATCGAACATTTCCGTTTCTTTCATTGAATTATTTCGATTTCTTCAATCGACATGATCTCATTGTCTCATTAAAAATAAAATATATTTTCATTTTGATGGAAATATTCTACTACCAATATAAATTCCTCATTCGAGTATATATGAACAAACCATTTTCGATTGAAGAAATCTTTTTTTGATATAGAGTATGAACAAAATTGAAGTGATAATGTTGTTTTCGACTCTTGGAAAAGAAACTTTCCTTTTCGGAACAATCAATAACAAAAATAAAATCATATGAATCGTAAAGAATGACGAGAAATCGTATTTTCCGTCTATCCTCGAGAATTCGATGTTCATTAGTATTTCAATTTCAATAGTTTGCTGATTTGAACACTTTCGTTTTTGTATGCAGGGAAATTACAAAGTTATCGATGAAGTATACTCACTTTGGATAAACCCGTATAATGAATATATGCTTTCAATGTATATTAATATAAACGTATATTCAATTCAATCCAATTCAAAAATGCTTTATTGCCATAAGTACGTATACACTTGTTGACAAAGCTAATTATATGATAAACAATATACAGACGAAAATATTTATAAAAACACATATAATAACACATGTAATACCAACGAACAAAATTAAAAACGTCAATGGAAGCTTGTATAAAGCCATAGTTGAGAATGTAAAACTCGTAGTGGAATACCTAATTGTCCAAGAATGAATTCTTAGTGACAGAGTGTCATAAATAATCATCAAACAGATGAAAGTACAAATATAAAAGTGAAGTATGAAAGTGGAAGAATGAAAATAATAAAATATAAAAAAATTAAAAGAATAAAATAGTATGCCTTATCCAACAGTAATTCTTTGACACTTTTCCTGATTTTTCTTACTGTATCTAGATTTTTGATATTATGAGGTAGATGATTGAAATCTTTTTTTGTGTCATGAATCAGAGAATTTTTAACTTGTGTGGTGTTGGGCTTAGGGAGATCCATATTACCCATCTGTCTAGTCGGAAAACGAGAATTGCTTGTGGAGTTTTTGTTCAACTCATGTTTTTTAAACATCAAACACACAGTCTCTAATATATATATGCAGGTGAGGGTCATCATTCTATGAGATCTGAATAGGGGCCGATACTTGTGACAATGTGTTGATCATCATGCAGGGATAAATTGTACCGATGAGATGATGCTTTTGGATGCTGCTACAAAATAATATAGGAGTGTTTCAGTCACATCAGCGAGGGATTTTATTCAGAGCCCCTCTTTCTGGAAACGAGAGAAGAGCTACGATGAATTTTCAAATGTTCAATTAAATATTCAATTTCGGGAAGGAACGCGAACGGAAATTTCGCAAGACCAACAAAGCTACGGCAAGTACCGTCCCTGACTATATATAAACTCAGCTCCGGGATTGTCTCATAACTTCCTGAATTTTGTTGACAAAGAAATTGTGAAGAAACTTGGCGCGTTATAAATCACGAACTTTCCTTAGGAATAATCTGGATCTATAGAACTACCTACCTATATAAGTTCTTTGACAATGAAATTCGAAATTTGATGTCAAATTAACATTTCCAGTATGAAACTGTTATCATAGATAACAAGTCATTACCTGGTTTCATGACAATCCTCCACTCGTAAATAACAGTAAAACTAATTTAGTTCTCTGTCTGACGCGTTCGAATCACACGGATCTTTCCAGGCGACATCAACTTGAATAATACTGCTATATATCATGCCACCTACGAGATTTCTTGGTGATATCATTGATAAACATATGAGATGGGTGAATAATCTAGCACTGCTCTCTGATAAACTCAACAGAGTTCAAGGTAGCACATGATTCACAGTAGTTTGCACAGACAAGTATTTATTATCAAATAAAGATGAATTTGCCTTCCAGACAATCCGAAAACTTCAGGGTCTTGTCGAGATGATTTCGGCACACTCAATATTCTGACGCAGACATGTACATATTTCCTGGAATGTGTTGATTTTGTGTATGAAAACAGAATTCAGTGATTTTTATACTGGAAGAAAAGGAACCTCACTCGAACCATATCGAATAATGCATTGATAACGTGCCATTCGATTAGAGAGTGAATATCTAATCCTTATATAGATAAGACGAGACTCTCGCGTCCTAGATGGCACTGAAAATCATCTATCTGTTTCGAATATTCATTGATTCCATTTGTATGGATATTGGTATTCACAGTATTCATAATTGATTATGAATCTTTCAAGGGTGCTACTCAGGATGTGATCTTCATCAATTCTTATAATGAATCTCGGCTATTAAGGGATCCTTGTTATCGATCATGTAGATTGTAACTAGTTTCATAGAAAGTTTCGTAGTTATAGCAACTTCCACATCGTTCGATCATCTCAAGTTTGCTGGGATAAGTACCTCAGGAGACTTGTATGTGACCATGTTTCCAATTATTCAGCAAATTTCCATGGTCAAAATCATGTCAAAATCATTCAGTTGTCAATCTGATGATGGAGTTTGTGATGACTATGTCTGAATAGTCGAGCTTTCTCGATTTCAATTGAGATGGAATTCATTTACTCATATACCCTGGTCACAGTTTAATAAATACTGTGCCCCGGTGATGGCTTCATCAGAATAATGATGCCACTGACGGCACAGTATAGAGAATACCTGAACTGTGCTGACAGTAACCTCACTCAGAATCAATAGTTCAAATTGAACGTGATTTCCTGCTCGCACACCACAACCACCCGATGGTTCACGTGGATGGTTGTTTGCTGTATATGGACCAGTAGATATCGAGGAAGCAAATCAGTACATAATATCACTGAAAAATATTCGTTCGCTTCCTGAAGTAGAATTGATAATGATTCGACTTTGAATTGGGGAATGAGGAGACAAGTCAAGTCATATCAAAATATAGTATGATCTGTGCCGTAATCGATCAAAGTCAGATGGTTTTGCACCAAAACAGTTATTAGACGTTATATGAAGGGCGTACCCCAACATGCGATCCTGAAATAGCACGCAAATTCTACTGCACGTTCTCCAAATGATACTTCATTCGGAATCTATGAATTCTTGGAGTTTTTGAAGATGACTTGTCCTAAACCTACTGATTTTTGGATATCAGAATCGTTGTTTATCCCAGACGAACTAGCTTCCCTTCGTATATCCCTAGAAGTTTGACAATATTGAATAGCAATCCAAAACTCAAGACCTTCAGGAAGAGAGAGAGGAACAAAAAAAATGGAACAACGAGTAGGTGAACGCTCATATCATACACTGTAAAACGTGAATTATTTATACTTTCGCTTCCAAAATATATTTATTATTGTATTCTGATTTCGACTGATGAAGCTTCTTGCTGAAGATTGTATTTCACTTTCCAAAGAATAGTTTCCAGGTTCAATGGTAGAAGATAATACGAAATATTGTGTATTGTGTCATAACATTCAATCGATTTTGTAGGTTAGCGGACTCGTAAAGATGAAGGTAACATGGGACAGCGTCATTGGAAAGATCACGAACTCGTTAGTGTACATATCATCCATATGACTCTTTCGTATTTCCAGACAAGCTCTTCAAAATAACTACCTACTCAATGGGATAGAACTTAGAGAACAAACTAGTAAATCGTTCTGGACTTTACCGGTTCATCGATGGGTTTTGGAACCTGATCAGGCACTGGACTGAATGGCGGATTCTACCAATACTGAGGGTAACAAAGAGGAGTGAGGAGTGAGAAATATTGCGTCAATCTAACCACAATATGACTCACAACTTACAACTCAGACTCGCAACAGAACGATACAAAGAGCAGCTGCAATATCAGAATAACCTGGTGCTTCAGAAATATCATGGATCCAAATCATTTTATTGGTAACCCAGGGTAGCATATAGGATCAACTCCGTCCATCATAGTTCATGGGTATAATGAGAACCGAAATGGTCCGTTCGGAAAGTGAGAAGCCAAGAATTCAATGTCGAGGAAATTGACTCGCATAAATTGATATTGCGACTGAAGGAATCGCTAACCTGATTCAATAGATGGTTCGTGTAGATCGTAGACTTAAAGTGCTTCTATCTCTAATTCAGAAATTGATGGTTGCATATTCCGCCTCCTTTGAGGCATCATTAGCTATAAAATGTCTTGGAGTCAATAAGTTAGAGCACTATCGGACCCATTTGTATCAATTAATGTTTGCGGCCTGGCCAAGTGAGTCAAAGGCGTAGCTCATATCGAAATACCTCACCATCAGAAAATGAACAGGGAGAATCTCTCTCGAACTATTATTGCTGTTATAGGTGGAAAGGTGGAGGGATTCTTATTGCCATACTCATTTCATTTTTGAAATCGATTCGTGCATGATTGATATTTTCAAACAGAGTCATCATGAATGAAAATTCACATCACAAGAGTATTTTCTGTTAGTTCATAATCTGCAATTTTCCACAGATAAAACAGTCATGTATAGTGTTTTCTCTCGAATTAGTGGTGTATTAATTTCGATACTGCAGGTATGATACTGAATATTTGTATGATGTTTCTATGATTTACATCACATCGCAACGATCTACCGACTCAGTAGGGTGGATTTTCAATTTTTTTCAATTTTAAAAATATGGTTCTATCGATCATGTACCATTGAGAAGACATGTAGCAAGGAATATTGAAGTCATTGGCATCCACAGAATTCATTCAGAAGAAATCGGATGACATGTACATAGTATTGAATACATTCAATCCCAATAAAAGTTCCATGAAGACAAGACTTATGATATGAAACGGATTTGAAGAATCATATTACGAAAAGCTATTCAGTCTTGTTTCAGAAAGATGGAATTGGATGAGAAAGCCAATAAGAATGCTATGAGTATTCTGAATGATTCGAAGTACGAACTACTGTCGATCGATTTTCGAAGGCTTATAAGTCCATCACAAACACTAAGACATAGGATTTCAATTGTTCGCTGGAAAAAGTTATTCATTACTCTAACAACTCTTCTCGAGTTCAGAAACTGTTCGGAGTTCTTTAGATTCGATGTTTTTCTAAAAGTTCGCATCAATTCTTCCACAGCAGATAAGTCGACGTATCACAAAGTTGATATCCTCTTAGATCTCATTATTGAATTCGATTGAACATACATACGGGATCTGGAGTAGAGTACTCATCGGTACTAGTTCGGTTTTGATTTTGAAGAAGTTCAAGAATCTTTTCTATTCTCCATGTAAGAATACTATCAGTTAAACTCCTAACCTAACATTGATTCATAATTGACCCTGTGTTTTGTATATCTTACATAGAAAAAACGATGTACAAAACACTGGTGCAGTCACTGATGGTGTTTTGTTTCGTCAAAAACGCTAACGGCATTTTCCGCTTAATGACCTAATAGTTATGAAACTCCCCAGAAGATGGTGACATTCTTACAGATTTCTGTACAAATAGTTGACGTTTTGAGATTGAAATTATGTAGTTCGATCTAAAATTGAGAAGTAACTTGAATTACTACTTCTGAATCAACATGTTTATAACACTGATTGTGCAATTATCAATATTACTGATTTCATTACAAATTTTGTGTCGCCACGTAACAACTGACACTTGAGTGATTTTCCGCTGTAACGAATGAAATGCTGTTATCAAGTAAGCTGTACGTTAGAGTTCTGGTGGAAGAAATTAGATAGGCAAATAGGCAGAATAGCTCCACCAGTATTCTTTACATCGTTATAGAAACATCTAATTTGACGAATGAAAAAAAAATAGATTGGTTCCGCCTATCGAAGTATTTTTAAAGTTTCCCTGGAGGAAAAACAGCAGGCTATTCGGAAACTTGAAGTCAATGAACATGGAAGCGAACAGTTCCAACCTGTCAGGGCAGTTGATGAGAATCAGATAACCAAATCATAATGATTCGAAATTGAGAACATCCACTCAATATATGATACGGGTGAAATATAAAGAATCAACCAGAAGGGAACAAGCAGCTCCAAGGAGAGTCGCAAGGAGTGATGAGTTTCAGCAATACACAGGGGATGAAAATAAATCCAATCAGAAAAATCTGATGTATCAAAATATTTGAAAAATTTGTAGTGCATGCCTCTTAGAGAGGAACAGGAATTTCAGATAGGTAGTTGAAGGAGAAAAATAGAGGAAATTGGACAAGATAGCTAAATTGGAAACGAGGAGATGGAAAAATGGATATTATAGGAGAATGAAGAGGAATGGAATAGAATGGGTTATATTCAACGGGTTGACATCCTTCTTCGATTCGTCTATTCCATGAGCCAATGCCGCTCCATGATACTACTGAAAATCATGTTACAAGAGCAGACAGAATAATCCATGTATACAGTGAATTTAATATGTATTGCCTGAAAGAAAAAAAATTATAATCTGCCCTAGAAAAATGATAGAATCGAACGTATCAGTGACGAATCAATTCTTGTCCATTTCTAGTCTGACCGTATGGAGAGTGAATGAGCCTCTGATAAAAGTATCACTGTCAGTGCACTCGATGTCGAAAGTAACATGTTCGCGATGTACATATGCTCTACCAGTCTTCAACAGAATATACCTATTAATTAATCGTACATTTCCGGATGGCTGCTACTTAATTGAATTCTGTACTGTATACTTTGGGTAGTTGGACGAAGCATTTCTAGTCTGAACCACATTCCCTTTGGAGTACAGTTCCAACAACAGTAGCTGGAATCTGTTGGAACTAATGATTTGATGAACATACGATGAGATAATACCAAGCCGAATTATCCATATCAGTTTGATATTATCTTACTAAGCTGTGGATTCGATTCATGAATTGAGAAATTTCTACATAGCATAGTGCCACACATTAGAGGACACTAGAATGAGAAAACAAGTTCCCATGAACACGGGTCTGCAAGACCTTCGGGTAAAAGATACGGGGTGTTGAATCTTAATCATTTTTTTATTTTTTTTTCTCAATATCTTCAGCCAGAGACGCAAGAAATTGATGAAATGTGATATTCAGGGGTTTTTTATCATGCTGAATTCAACATACAGGGTTCCATCTCTATTGAATCGGTGGTAACTTTTTTTCTAGTACACTGAATGTCATTTTCGACTGAAAAAAATTTCTTATTCCTTCGTCCATACTTGAGGAAGGTATACTATGTCCAAGTCACTACAAGCAATGGTCCCAGTGGGAATGCATCTGAAAGCCGACAATGCATGCAAACGTATAGAAGTACAAGGTCAACAATTTGAACATCTCCTAAAAACTTGACGTTCCATTTCAATTAATCATATTTCTCATCATACCATCAAAATTGATTGTGGAAGTATTCATCATTGTTTTCGCGAATGAATAAAAAGAAATTGAAATTTTACACCCCGTACCTTTCAACCGGAGGCCTTGGGATTTTTTTCTTATTTTAGTATCCTCTATTGTGTTGCACTATGCAATGTACTTCCTTCTATGGCATCCTGTATGAGTATAGAAATACGATTCATACCGATATATCCGGAACCTTCATTATGAGTTCTATTTCATATCTAACGAGGTCAGATCGTTCCAATGAGATGGTCAGGTTTACAGAAGGAAAATTTGTGTTATCGTAAATCCTACCGTGAACCCACCCATACAGACTCTCTCATTCCACATCAATCTATCGATCGTGATTTCTTTATCAGTGCTTCGAGAATCCCAATGCATTGACTATGACTATGACACTGTGTTCGAATCAGATTAGTTGTGATATTTTCAAACTCAGTCTTCCAACTTCAACCAGCGTCAGGGAGACTTTGCGAGCACCGTTCGTGACAATTCATATATTCCAGTATTTTCGATATGAAAACCACTTTCAGAGTGAAAATTCAACAATGTGTTTCATTTGATTGACATTCAAGTGACAAGTGAACACTGTGTTAGCAGGCGAGAGTCATTCGGTTGTACAACATCTGATTCAGAGGTCTGAAATAACTTTTCGAAATGCTCAAGTCCTTTTTTAAAAAAGATATATTTGTTTAAGCTACAAGTGAACTGATTCATTGATGGACAAAATAGGTTTTACTAGCATGAGAGCAAGAATGCAACTGACGCGAACATTTATAATCTCGTTAACATGATGTTCGAAAGATGATATGCCGTCTTGGCATAGTCAGCATTTCCTTGGAAACGGCAATAGAATCCATGAGATATTTTCTGAGTGTCTATCGGATCTGATGATGATTCAGCATTCAGTATCGTCTGAGCATTCGTAGAAGGCTGTTTCGTTGGTGGATAATTCAGTATAAAGGTGGAAGGCTGTTAGTGGAAGTGCGAGTATTTTTGTTAACCCTGCGCGGTTATTATTCAGCCAACAACTGTTCTCCTTTCGAAAAGGACAGCTGGTACAATCCCCATGAAAGATTCGCAATCATGAAAGTGGGATACATTGCTGTGTACAAGTCGATATGGATTCCTTGATGATCAAATCCTGCATCAAATTGAAACTGAAAATGAGCGATAAAAGTGAACGTCACCAGTACAATTATAGCCAACCTAGCGCGATAATTTCACCGTATAATAGAAATCTGATGAGGCCACTGGGCGAATTCCCTGGAAATAACGGCTTCGGAGTTACATAACTCCGTGTAGAGAACGTCACGCAAACATGGCGAGACTTCGAAGAAGTTTAGACGCAACGTCGTTCACAGAGACGCGTGCTGCTTGTAGCTCACATCGTTGCCAAATGAGGAAGGTAATGAAGTGCATTCATTAAGAATGATGCATAGCCTCATTTTTATTCCGCCATTTTGTGACCGTCGAGCGAAGTCACAAGCGTTCCAGCGGAAGTCATTGGTTTCAACTGTGAAGAAATTTTATTCATATGCTTGGTGTAGAAACTTCTGTTGAAACATTGTTGATATCAGCGGCTACAAGTGGGATATTTTCACTTTTCCAAGTTTATTTTGTTGCAACTGCAACTGCAAATGGTTATGAACGTTACATGAATTGATACTTTTGATGAACCTGATGGGAGATGAAATAATTTTTGATATCAGATAATGAGATACAGAAAACGAAATTATGCGTTCTTAAAACAATGAGTAAAAAAGGTTTCGTAGGATATTTTGTGAAGGATATCATGCTGTGGAGGGTATTTTGGTAGATAAAAATGGAATGAGGTGGATGAAGACGAATGTGGAAATTCACGAATTATTTAAAATCCTGAAAATATATCTCGACAAACCTGAAGAAGAGATGATTTGGACATATTGCAAGAATATCAGACGAGACGATGAGATGCAATTACGCATATATACATATTATATTACGGAGTTGACACTGCGAACAATTCTTCACAAAAGCTGGTACCAAATAATCGGGCGCCAGGTGAGAAGACGGTTGAACACAATTTCCACAAGAACCTTTGTAGTCTCTCGATGAACCATGAATGAAGATATTTTCGATGTTTGGATGATTATTGTGGGGTGAACAGCGAAAACGTTGCCGAAACCGCTGTGAATACTGCAAAAACTGCACTGATTTCTTCGCGAATGCCGAGTGCTTCTCTGCAAGATGTTCTAGTATCTGGAAAGGGTTTCGCTCAACCTTGCAGGGGTCAAGAATTCAGCTCCTGGAAGGAATCAAATCAATGAAAATCACCTGAGCGTTGAAGTCAACGTAAAGTAACGAGTTATCGGAAATAATATATCATGGACGTCGTTGCTAGATAGCGTTAGTGGCGATGAATGATACTCACTTGTTTCAGACAAAATTCATTAGGTACCTATTATAGTGCACATTCTTGTATGCATAAAATCGATAGGAAAACAGTATGTTCAACTTTTGTACTCGATATCAGATATTGAATCTGAAATAGGAGGTAATATCCAGAAATTCAGCTGACCTAATTATCTATCTAACATTTGAGTCACTTCCTTGTCTCCATCTGGATGAAGTTTGAAGATGTTGATATACCACTGAGAGAGATAAATTCACTTCTAAGAAATGATAAATATGGCGGATAACTATGTTTGAATACCTCATGAACATCATCAAGTGCGAAATTGATACCTCACAATCAGAGGTTGAATTCGAAAATCTCGCCTGACGAATAACGGCAACGTCGCGTCCAACTAGCCACTTTGGACATGTTGTTTGGTAATTTCTCAGCACTTCCACTCTTGTGACCTGGTCACGCAATCTTGGACCTCACGAAAACCGTCTCATACAACCGCAAAGCGCTAAACACTCCAATCAGGCCGAAAATAGTTCATGCGATGCTAGAAGTTCATAAGAGAATATAATTTGTCTTGAATTGATAATTGGCTTGTTCAAGAACTCACTGCGTGATGGAACACATTCTCTCCTAATTCCCATCTCTTCCGTGAGGAGTTATATCACCATTTCCAAGGAAATCTTAAAGATATGGGAGAGTTGGTTGAGCCCAGGAGAAGCCGAGTCAGCTCTGCATAATATTCCGGCTTCATTGCAATTTTCCGTTTTCCGTACGTTCACTAGAACAAGTTGAAGAGTCAGCCTCGACTATGAAATCACATTGTGACATGTGATTTGTGATAATTGTTCGAATATGAATATGAGAATATGTTTTCTCTCGTGCGACATATATCACTTTCCACACTAGTGATGCGAAATCCTTTTTCAACATCCATTCCTTAACTCTCATCAAAGAATATTTGAGAGGAGGGTCAAATATAGTGGCACCCTGTAGGCGCCCTCGAAAATTTCTATCACATTATTTCGAAGAACCGGAACGATCATCCAGCTATATGAGTCGCATTTTACGGTTCTAGATTCTCGTTCATTATTGTTGATGCGCAATTTTGTTTTCCACTAGTTTCACTGGTCACCGGAATTGTGTTATTCGGAATGATGATTCGAAATCCCATTAATATCAACAGAAATTCATTATTATATCAATAATGCAACTGTGGTTTCATGAGAATTTGCAGTTGAGAGAGCAAACAACAGTATAATTGTAAAATATGGATCCGATATTCGTGACGACATTTTTGAATGGACATTCGTTTGGCGTACAACATACAGAATGTGCCGTTGTTTCTTGCTCAACCCCCTAGGAGGGCTGATTAATCATGTTCAGTAGGGGTAGTCGATAACAGTTTCGAAATATCGATCATCTATAATCATAATGTATCGATATTATCGATTTATTGATATCATCAATAATATCGATATTATCGATTTTATCGATATCAGAATATCAATAATATAGATGATATCGATAATGATTTGGTGAGAAAAATCGATTTATCAATAGTATCGATATTATCGATAGTATCGATATTATCGATATCATATAGATGAATATCGATATCATATCGATAATATCGATATCAAAATATCGATATTTTGATATCGATAATATCGATATCAAAATATCGATTTTTTGATATCGATAATATCGATAATATCAATACTATAATATTGATATCTTCGACATTGCAATATTGATGTTATCGATGATATCGATGATATCGATAATATCGATAATATCTATAATATCGATACTATCGATGAATCGATATTTTTCTCACCAAATTATTATCGATATTATCAATAATTATCGATAATTATCGTTATTTCGTAAAATTTTCCCACCCCTACTGTTCAGTCTCTTGTTGATCTTGTTAAGAGTCCTACAGTATGATTACCAATGATCATCATGAATTATTTCACCACTGACATGTTTTCTTGTTGAGACACCGGAGCGAAAGAAAAATGATCTGAGGAAAAACTCGAATCCAATTTCCATGCAAGTATGAATACCTGAAGCCTAGTGCCAGATACACAATGTCATTCGACTTGTTACATCTCCGAACTAATGTATGGCATTCTCGTGATATTGCATTTGCACTAATATGTTCAATGAATTGATTGGTATTTCAGTTATGAATTGCATTATTTCTGTCTCTTCCTTATCGAAATTTTACTAAATCGATGCACTGCTCATTTTCTACTACATAAGAACTGAAAAGAGTTATAATTAATAATATTGCTTCATGCAATATAAATAATTCAAGAGAGATGGTGTCTACCCTGCTATGCCTGCCACGACGATGTTCACTTCGATCTACTTCCATCACTTTTTTCATAGGTAGTGGAGGTCAACTCCCAATCTCAACAGATAAAGATGACGAGAATCTTGTCCAAACCAATCGATTGATTCATAAGAAGTGTAAGAATTCAATTACATAGTAGACAAATCCATCACCGCATGACATATTCCGAAGGAGGAATTCTGAAAAGTGATGAACTGGTTCTCATACGTCCCTCGATTATCAGAGTGTCTGGAAATAGAATACTATATCCCAGCAATGACATCTGAAAGCTGCTAAGTCTAGCATAGCAGGATCATCCAGGATAATTCAATTTAAGGTCTAGATATATCGACATGCATTTCCATTCCAGAGTAACACGTGAATCCACTTTGATAAGGTCGAGGAGTCACATGTGAGCTTGTGACGAGTTTAACGAGTCCGTCGGAAAGAGTAATAATGTTTTTTTGTGCTTGTTGAAAAGTGTGATGACACATTCAATACAATAGGAAGTGAAATATCAAGGAATATTGGGTTTGATATACATACATCACAAACAATTATGGAAAAAAATCGTACGATATTTTCCTCATAGAAGTAGATTTTGGCGATAGTATGCTGCTTCCTTTGGTGGCGACATGTTGATACTTCCTGGGATTATTCGGGAGGCAATGGAAATCAATGTCAGTCCTCCATATTTTTTCCACAATCAGGTTCTACCTCAACTTCATCATCGGAGACTCTATGCAATTTTCATATCATTACATTTATTCCACTGATATCTTCCACAATAACAATCTCAGGCAGATATCAATCATGACGTGAAGAGACTGCATGCACAGCTGATCAAGATAATCACAAGAAGGTGATCGATAATCATCAGATTCATTCATTTCGGGAAGAATGATTATGATATCAATTAAAAACCATGAATCGCCACAAGATGTACGCCTATGGAAGCCATTTTAATGAAGCGCTATAGCAATCCCTCTCAAATTGTGGTAGTTCGACCGCATGTGCCTTCCAGACATATTAATTAGTTCGCCTGTCATCTTTTATGCATACCCTATCAGGCAATGGTGACAAAAGATTCCGCAAAGGACTGGAAAATATGAAAGAGGGGAGTTCCTGATATGGAATAAATAATTCGAGAATGAGTTTGAATATCACAGCTAATTAACGAAGCTTGATCATTAGCCGGAGAGATCATAATGAATCTTCTTCCGGTGGAACACGGATTTATTAAGGAAACATCTCAATTCCGTGAATCCAAACAATACTGGAATTTGAACTTAAATGAGCTTACTGCCAACTCAATTATTCAATGTTTGCGTAAACCCCACATTTCGAACAGACTAACTATTTCTGGTGTTTGTGTTGGTTTCCTATACTCGTTCTTGTGTCCTATGTGGTTCGTAAAATTGTGAAGTGTTGCAGGAAGTGTTTGGTGGTTTCACGCTCACATCACCAAGATAGTAGCAGTCAGTTTTGTTTTGGTATATACTGAGCACAGACTATTATCATAATATTGTGACTTGAAATAACAGATTTCGCTCATTCTTTCAGTCTGGGGAATATTTTGCGAGTATTTCTGTAGTTTGGTATCGTGAGGAATCGATATATTTGATCATGATATAACAGTGGTTGCATTTCGTATTTCTAGTGACAATTTCATGAAACTCTTTTTCATTTTGGGATGAATCTCTATAGCAAGTAGTATGCTATAGCAAGTAGTATATTGTTGGTAATGCTCAAAGGAACTATTTCGGTAATAATGGTATTTTCATAATCATGATTATGATGACAAATGATTATGATTGACTAATGATTGATAGAGGATGTCCCTCAGATTCACTATAATTTATAGTCTTGAAAACCATTCACCTATATTGAACCTACTTTTGATCACTATGGAATCTGACTGAATTATCTAAGACATCGTGTGAAAGTGACAAGAAAAACTTCAAAACAGCTGAGTTGTTGTAGCGGAATAGCTTTATCATAGCCTTAGCAATATGAATTCTCTACTGCTCCTGAATATCTCAATCTGAAGTGATAGAGAAATGGAAGCTATGGAGTTCACATTGACAATTCTGATTCGACGAAGTCGTGTCTTCAATAGAAATATAGTGAATACCTAAACAGATCTGCTATTTCATATTATTCATCACTCCCTGTGACTTATTTCTACTTCAGAGAGGATCAATACTTTCGTCTCACGAAGATAACGTTCATTACAGAAATTCCAAAACAGTGGAATGTGAGGAGCTTATGCATCCTAATATGGAGAGCAAGAGTTCGGCAAAAATCGTTGTTGAGCTGATACTCTGATTCGGAGTAGAGTATTTTTCATCATATCTCAACAATATTATATTTATTTACGACTCATATATAATATAAGTATTAAACTTGTGGTTTTTGAAGTATAATGCCATATATTAATCCCTTAGGGAATAATGGCGAGGGATTAATAGTCTTTAATCCCTCTTGTACTCCTATCACAAAATATCTCGAATTGAATAATACCATGAAAACAATATAACCAAACTCAAAAGTGTCACTGTCAAACGCGTAGTGTTTGTGTATTTGTATTAAAATGAATGGAAATGAAGAATATTTCACTTGTACATCACCAGAAATTGTACAATTATATAGCTGCAGCAACAACATCTACCTTGATACCAGAAACATCGAAATACATCTATAATAAAACGTACGCATCGTTCAACGAATGGCGTCTTCGAAACAAGGCAAACTCTCATTCCGAAAATGTTCTGCTGGCCTATTTCGCTGAATTGGGTGCAAAATACAAGCCATCTTCATTATGGTCATTCTATTCAATGATTAAATGTGTGTTGGAGATAAACCATGACGTTGATCTGGAAAAATATAAGAAACTACGAGCGTTTTTAAAAAGAAAATCTGAAGGATTTCAAGCAAAGAAATTAGGAAATTTATTGACAGAGCTCCTGATGAAATTTTTCTTTTGCATAAGGTGAATGTTCATATTCAATCTGATCTATTGAAAAACTCATGTTCTTATTTGATTCTGGTTATATTAGTTATTGGAATTATGGGCGCATGCCGCTCAAACGAGCTTTATGAAATGAAGATAGAAGACGTGAAGGATTTCCAAACAGAGTTATTGATAATTATACCCAAGACTGAAACTAAAATTGTACGAAAATTCACCATAAACAGTACGTTTTACAATATTGTGAAGAAGTACATCGATCTCCGTCCGTCACATGTAGAAACCAATTCATTCTTTCTAAATTATCAAAAATCGAAATGTACAATACAACGTATAGGAAAAAACAAATTTGCAGACATTGGTAAACAAATTGCCAAATATTTAAATTTGCCAAATACTGAAAGTTATACTGGCCATTGTTATCGCAGATCATCTGCCACTCTGTACATTGATGGAGGAGGCGATATAAATGGATTGAAGCGTCATGGGGGCTGGAAATCTACCCAAGTACTTCTTCTTTTACAGCAACCGAAATTCCAAATATTCATGTTGAAAACTCTTCCAGAGTTAATCATAATTTACGACCAATTCAGTTTATTAATTGTACTGTCACTAATTTGAATGTTATTGACAAATAAATTTGTTAATTGAATATCTGAAATAAATGTTATTGACAAATAAAGTTGTTCATTGAAAATCTGAAATAAATAAATTTGTCGTAAATAAAGTAGAGTATACTACTCGCAATAATGGCTATTATTCTCGAGGAATTTTTACGAACCGAACCGCAATAGCAGCGAGGTTCGTAAAAATTCCTCGAGAATAATAGCTATAATTATTGACTCGTGTTATAATCTACTATTATGTATTGATAACATTCTTCATCTTTGCTCTACACACAGGTATATTATTATGATATACGTACTATACCTCGTAGAAAGTTTTATTTATTCACATTCTATTCAATCAAGTTCATACCTGCACTATGTTATTTTATATTGTGAATTAATTGTTTATTATCATTATTATTATCATGGGCGATGAAATATTATCCATTCGCTGAAAAACACAGACGTATATTATGAAAAATCGAAAGCTTTCAAATCTTTCCTCCCCCGATATGTCACCAGGCTCTCACGTCGAATTAATCTGAATTCCGTTGGCCCGAGAAACTCGATTTCGTCTGACGTCTACATTCATTTCATGTAAGCGCGACGTAACCTCTGCTACATAATCAATTACGTGTCAATGTAATAGTAGCGAACAAGTTCTCTGCTTCGAGCTTATCAATGACGGCGAGTGATGAATTATGATAAAAGACATGCCGTAGCAGTTTTCTGAGAGAGGCTTTCCGTGAGCAGCAGGTTTTGTTCGTTTTGCAAGTTTTCAGGCCGGCTATCGAAAAATTTGACACTGCAACTCGTGAGTGGAGTATTATAAGTGGGTTCGAATTTTCAATAGAAGTTGAGATTGATCCTCGACTTTCCATCATGTAACAATTCCTTGATACGATACATCAGAAATGTTTCCGGATGGACGTAGAGTGGAAGACATGAAGGGAATGCAATGGGTAACGATCTTTCACCTTTCGTTGCTAATTCATTCATGAGTATGTTGACGATATTTTTGCCATTCTGGATTCAAAGAATTCCAATTTCGACGAGTTCTTGACTCCGTTCACTTCTCGATTTCAATCTATCAAATCCACCGTAGAAATAGGAAATAACGACAAATTGCCATTCTCGAACATTTTGGTTATCAGAGATTGGTTAGAATTCAATATTCATTGGAAAGGAACTTGTACACAATGGCTCATACCAAGTGACTCCGAAATAAAGAATTCCGCTCTGAACTTCTTGGCTCACAGATTTTGATTTTTTCCTTCAGCCGTAGTACATTGCGCTGTGACATGAAATATATTAGACAAACTCGTCGAGACATAGGATCTAGACCCAAAGAACATATTGCTCATTCCAGGTATAATCGGTTCGACAGATCGAGTGTTGCTCAAAATATTCTTGAGACTATAGTCATCCGATAACAAAGGATGAACAGTTCATTGGCAGTCATTGGGAGGTGCAACAATATACTTCAAAAACTAATATGAAGAATATTTTTCATCCAACATTTCGTTCTGAGAATCCCTATAGAAGGCTCTAGAGAAAATTTCCACTTTCTCACCAACTCTCAGGTCCCCGATAGAAGTTTCATACACAGAAGGAGGAAGAACTGAGTGTGACACTTATATGTGATGTGACATTATTCGAAGTAATATCCAGTGAACAATGTAAATCCCTTCGAGAAAATCACGATAATGCAGACATTTTGGGAGATTTCAAACGCCAAAGGTGAAGTGTGAAACATTCTAATTGAACTGAAGATGCTGACGAAGGAACTGAGACATTTGCACTCAGCTGTGATTCAAATCAACTCAAAGAGAAACCTATCAACACTTCAGACGGGCAACACACCCTGAGCTTCTGCCTCACGACTCATCTACATGATATCTATCGCATTATAACCATCCACATAACCACAAAGACGAATATTCTTAGCCACTGTATGATTGATACTGGAAATGAGAAAATCTGTTTCCTATGGCACCGAGCACTCTTCATCGGAAGTATTGCCAACAAAATATAAATTTGCAGATTCCAGCACTACCAGCGAGAATCGAGGCCTGTTTGTTGAATGTTTCAGCATTGGGAGGTTATTTTTGTACAGTAGCTCGAGCTGTCAGAGAAGACTTTGTAACATCCACACTGCCTCTTCACTGATGCTGATATAATGACCGAATGAATATAATATCATTGCTATCTACTCATCGAACAACACAACTCTAGATTTGTAGAAAAAATGTCCTGCAACAGCACCCAAAGTTTCCGGCTCGATGCTAACAGAAGTAATTTGGGTTACGAATAATAATTCGCATTCTTACACATATTGACACTAGAGAGGTATATGGCCTGGACGATTTTCCATTTTACATTTTTGGCAGCCTTCTGCGATTGGATGCAGCATCTGCAAATATCCTTCACTCTGCAACTGAACATCGAAGAGGAAACCGTTCGGAAGGCATTAGGGATACTGTGGAATGGAACCCAGATGGAAGGACTGACGTCTTCTGAGATAAACCAGGTGGTCGAGGCCTGGCAGCAGGTTATCCTTGACCAACTGCTTCTCACCCTCATTCTACATCTGAAGTGCCTCGAGTTCAAGCGAACTGGTTGCCTAAGATCGTCAAGGCGCTGGTATTTTCCGTCGACCTCGTAACCGATCCCAAGCTAATATTGTGGGAAACCCCTGGAGAGAAGCAGGAGTTGTTCGCTGTGGTGAACCACATTGGTGAAGATGCATCCATGGGTTTCTAAGGAGCAGGTGTTGAGGAGGACGCAAGGCACGTGGGTACTTGCTTTTATACAGGCAGGGAGACACCATCGACATCAAATCGTCATGGATATGGGAAATTATCGAATGTAACATCGATAGTGGAGTGAATCGCATGGTCTATTTATGTTCCACCAATGGTCGAAAACGGAAGCGTTGAAAACTGAGAATCATTTGTCAAGTTAGTTAACCAATCTTGAGTTGTTTCGTTGGATGGTAGTCGACAAGCGACGGAATTATTCGAGGGGCGGCAGAGGGGCGGTGTACCGCGTAATCAAGCCAAAACCACTATAGTAGACGAGCTATGCAAGATTATCCCTCATCCTGTCTTTTCACGACACCACGTTGGTATCTTGCAATTCGTCATTCATGGATTTGAGTTACCTGTTTTGTCGGAGAATTTCGATGGAGAATTAACTGAAATGTGCTTATTTTATCTTGTTTCATGCTGAGTCTGATGAAGCAACGGCTGATATTCTCCCCAATTAATTCACATCCAAAGCCTGCACCAATTCATTGAGGATATTTTTTCCCTCAACATTACTCTTGGAGTGGTCAAGCTAGATTTCCAGTTCATATGGAGGTAAAGATAGTCATATTTTCCAATATGATCGAAATATTCAATGATTATGTGATCGCATGGTTGATCATATCATATCCAAAGAAATAAAGAATTCCTTCGTCTCAAATTTGAAGAACTGCTCTCCTTTATGATCCAGGGTCTAGAGTATAAATCTGAGTTTCATTGATACATAGATGCCGATACAGAAGTTACATGCCACTTTTCTTACAAATTTCAAACAGTTCTTGATTTATGTGTAGTTGAACTATTTCATGGACGTGCCCAATGAGAGATATCATACGGGCATCCAAATGTGGATTGAATAATGTATTGATATCTGATACCTAACAGAATTAACAGTGAATTCAACGGAATGAATTATCGTGGAATCACTTTTATGTTTCCTCAGATAATTCGATCTAATGTTAGTAAATCACATGTCTAGGGTTCGAAGTGAGCTATTATATAGCGAGCACTTCCATATGGTGGATATAAACAACATTTTCACTCGAGGTATATGATTTTTCTCCACAACTAGCTAGCACTGGAATATCAGCTTTTTCATTTCCACTGAAGGAGAAAAGTCATTCAGCATATTTCTGAAACATAAACAAAGAATAGAGATGCGTTCGGACACGAATAAAGGAACGGAATCAGAATATCGATACTGATAAATATCCCAAGTTTATATCAAGAATACAGTTCATGCTGATTTGGAATTACAAACCTCATGAACATCACAAATGCTGCCGCTACCGTCGAACTGATGTACGTAATAAATCCCATCAATTTTCCAACATAGGTATTCTTTCAGTTGATTCCCATCTCTAATAAGCACATGACAGTGACAGCTCAGCTAACGTATGATTCGTGTCATTTTTAGAATTGGAAACTGATCATAATTCGAAACATTTTCCATGATTGCAGAAATCGCTTTGGTCTGTTGTAATTTTGTAGTCATATCTATATTTTACTTTTCGGTTGATAATGAATGTTTCATTGACTACATAGGCATCGGTATCTACGTTTGTATACTGAATATGATTGACGCTATCAATTGACAGTTCATTATTCACCTTGGTGAAATTCCTTCATGATTATCCAACAAGCTCGAAACAGTGTCAGTCCTCATCAGAGGAACTCCTCAAATAATGGGGATTTCTCAGGTTTCTGGAAAAACTCAAGTCAAGATTCCTCTAGTCGCGAGTCTCTACTGGTTCTCAGAATCGATGTACAGAAATCTGGACCTAGCTATTCGACGGAGAGAAATATCAAGTTAATAGTGAAGTTCAATTCATATTGTGAATCCACAAATGCCTTAACTACCAAGGCAACGAAGTCGTCAATTCTCATCCTCGAATGAAACAGCGAAATCACACCATATCTACTCAAAAAACGAGAAGAAAACTGCCCCACAACTTTTGAAACATCGAAATGTGAGTTGAACCCCTTTTTGGTTCTGATCCGAAATTGCCTTCTTTCTATTTAGTCTCAGATCATCATCCCATGACCACTGACAATCATCATTTCTGAAATCACTCCGATTAACATCATGCATCATTCCTCATTCACTATTCATTATTGTCATGCAATCGTTGGACAATACTCGAAAAAGTACAATGGCATGATTATTTACGATATAACAACCTCACCAATTCAGTGAAAAAGGTCTGGATTCTGGATGGAACAGCTGGGAATTGCCACAATCAATTTTGGGAACAGCACTTAGCCGAAACATTCCGTGTCAAAAGGGGATAGGAGAGATAAATATATCATGTTACCCAGTGAAAAGGGAAACGGGAAGTTGAGTAACAATGGAAGTATCAAAAACTTCGTATTTACGAACTACTTTATTATCGCAGTGAGAGAAAATGCTCGTGTTCTGATCTGAAATGTTGGAAATATTGTTAAACAAATCAACAACAAAATGTATTCAACTGTTCTTTCCGCAGCCCTCATCAAGATCATTATTTTTATTACATTGTGTTCCGTTGATTTATTTTCCCTGCGAACATTTATGAAAGTAGCATATATAGCGAACGCATTGTAATATTCCATAGGAAATAGCTGTCAGCATAGTGAAGTGGAAGTGTTTACTTTCACACACAAACACACACATAATGAAATATTCCTCAATCCTCAATCTCTTGATCGCAGGTAGATACAATCTCTATGAATGATTGCAACAATTATTATAATCAATTCTTGCTGTCACCACAGTTTATAAAGCTATGAACTGTACCGTCACTAAATGCGACCTTCCTTATATCTACATTCTCTATTCTATTTATATGTTTTGGTAATTTTGCACTTATCATGCGATGGGTTTTTTTTTCGATTTTTTTCTTGATTCTCACATATTTCGACCTCAGGAACCCGTATCTCACAATAGAAACGTTCGCAAACTTATATGTCAACCTTTTCTTCGGCTCGTTTTGGGTAGGCATGGAGTTTCTTTTCTCACAGGATACTTTGTATTCCTTCCTTGAACATTCAAGAAGTCAAAAAGAAGGGAAAACATGTTAAATCAACGTTCTTCAGCATCTTGGAGGAAAGTGGATCCAGCATTTTTCTTATGGACGGCGCTGTCAAATGAGAATCTACGTCAGAATCACTAGTTCTGTGAGTCAAAATATCACAGATGCACATTTGACAGCGCCGTCCATATGACAGAAGGGTTCATCAAAGATGCTAAAGACGATGAATTGAATTTCTTAGAGGACGTTTCTCCTGCTTTTTAGCTGCTAGAATGTATAAGGGAGATATAAAGAGTATCTTATGTGAGAAATGAAACTTCGAATGGCTATGGTGCCTACCCAAAACAGGCCGAAACGAGAAGGGTAATTTTCATACTTTCTCCTGGAATATCTCAAAAAATATAAGTTTGCGCACGTTTTCATTGTGAAATTCGGGTTCCTCAGGTCGAAATACGTAAGTACTAAGAAAAAAAAATCGAAAAAAACCCATCGCATGATAAGTGCAAAATTACCTATATTTTCGCCTCATTCCGGGTTGATGAGAGTATTCGTAACGAATAACTTATTTGTCTGGGAAAAATCATGGCCTTGGATCAATCAGTCTACATAACTCATTTGGAAATGTTTTTCCTACAGTATAATTCACATTTTCTCACATTCATTGCTCTTCAGTCCTCACCAAGATCTATTGCTGTCACATAGATGTCACCAGAAATTTTGGTAGAAATTGACATATTTTCGGAAATATCTACTGTAACAGCGGAGCCAATCGGAATAGATTCATTATCTCGGTTACTTCACATATTCGTGAAAGATGCCGAAACGCATCAGATTTGAATTCTGAATTCTTCAAGGTCAAAACATGCGATACAACCCCAAATTTTTCAAATGGGATCATGGACTTGTGATATATTGTTTGAACGGTCTCATCATTCTCTATTCAGGAGAATTTTATTGTTGCCAAGTTCATTGCGACAACTGAGATGGAATGGAAAAAAATCATGTGGTCACCGAAATTTGCAACTATTCCATATGGCCATAGTGAAATGGCCTACTTTCCAAATAACAAAACAATGCTGAAAGCAGTGTCCAATTGGGTGGCTCTAGGGAAAAAATAATACCTCATCCACTGTGGACAGGTGAATGCCGTCGATCACCCTCACGATGGAATTTCCCAGCTTCAGTCTGCCGCTTCCAGGGGGCTCTGCCCGGAATCGTATCCCGCCACCTACTACGGCCCTGAGGTTAACCGCAACGGCATACCGGCTGGCAGAAAACGATAAGCAAAAGGGCGGTTTCGGATCCGCATTCCATTTCGGTCATAGTCTGGAATTACTCGACACCGAGTAGATGGCCATTGAAAACAAACACCGGTTTCGGAAACGAGCCACGTTCCGCCCATCAAATGCATCGATTCGAGGTCGATTCTGCTTCAACAGCGAAAAATTATTATTCGACGCCGTTACACTTAATTGATTTGGAATGGTTTTTTCACGAGGGCTCCATTCCGGTCGGGGTTGGGAGAGGTGCTTGTTCATCCCAGGAAGGGACGCTGGATGAATGATTGCATGGATCCTAAATGGTCAGCATTTCAATAAAATTCAACGCTTTGTATGTTGAATTGATTTGAATAGCTGTTCCTCATAGTATCTCTTGCACTGGATTACGAATTCGGATACCATTTGCTTGTGATACAAAATTGAAATCTTTATACTTCGTCAAGTTGTTTAATAGAATTCACTCACCTTTACTGATCAAAATGAAGATTTTGTTTTTGACGAATTTGTGCAGTATTCATTTCTCATCCATTCATTATGCTCTCCGAATTGACAGATCGAATTTGTTATGAAATTCGTCAATCATACTTGAAGAAAAAAAAACAAAGAAAAAGAATGAGAATGGATTTGGTCGAAGCTAGTTCCATTATATTTTGCACTAGATCCACCATATCATCCAATGAGGCCAGAAGACGAAGACAGATCGATGCTTTGGAAGATGAACTGGCAAGAATTGTGAACTAGAAATCTGAAAATCGAGTACAGTTCGATGCAACTAAAACTCAAGCTTGTAAGTTCACCAAAAAAGGCTGATCACACATTGCCCAATTTGATGATATCAGGTACCACTGTTCCTATGAGGTCGTCAATATCCATGCTGGGTGTCACCACCAACAGCGCTTTCTCAAGGGACGATCATGTGAGGTCCATTGCGAAAACTGCTTCACAAAAACTTGGTTTTCTTCTCCGTGCGAAGAGGTGCTTCACTCCCAAGCAACTGCTCACGATCTACAAAGCGCAAATTCGACCTGTCCTGGTCACATGTTTGGAGTTCATCCCCCAAACAAACGCTGAAGCTTCAGCTTCTATTCAAGAGAGAGCTATTCCCCTGATTTCCTTCCGTCTTATCAAAAAATGAGGAGAAACGTCAATTGAGTTTGCAGGCTCAGACATGATCACAATGCATCCAATATCATCGATCAAAATGTTTTGGAGTTGGAAGGTGGATCAGGATTGATGATCGCTCATGAAGAGTAACAATCGAATCAATTTTAGGTGGTACGAAGTTCACCAGGTTATCAAAAGTTGAAATCCTATCGGGAAGACTAGGATTGAGACTATTATCATGACTTTCCTATGAAAAAAACTCTCATAGCAAGGGGGATCGACTCATTTTGAATTCGTTTGTCATCGTGCTTTTCGAAATGAGTAACTGCACTCAGAATCAAAGTTTGATATCGGTCATTGAATCGTTTACAATTACGAAAAGTTCTAATTTCAATTAATGAAAAATTATCAGAGACCATTGTTCGACATTTATAAAAGTCACAGTTCGGTTCGATTCAATGATCGAAGTGAAAGATTCAAGTTTTCTTTTCATTTTGATTTGGTGCATTTCCACCACTTGAGGAAGATTTGCTTGCAAACTATAGGAGATGAAAGCACGTATCAAACTACCATGTTGACGAGCAAAGAGAAGTCCTCTGCAGATGGTGCCTGCATATTTATACATCTTCGCACGTTCTGAGTGTTACGCATAAGGAGGTTTTCCTCGAGAACTGCATAATGTGACCAAAGAAATCATGGGGGATTCAACTGGGAAACACAGGCAGATGTGGGAACGAAATGGGTCCTAATGAAAGGGGAAATGGATGGTGCAAGGGTCCTGTAATCACCTCCACATAAGGAGAAGAGCGAACAAAAATATAGGATGATGAATATAATAGACAGACAACTGACTGGTATGGTCACGTGAATCGGATAAACATGAATAGCCTGTCACGGACAGTCTGACTTGCACAACATAATTGATGGAGGGGCATAAAGAGCACTAGAAGAGATAGCATTATTTGTACGTTTACTGAGTACGCATATCACGTATTCTTCATGCAAACCATGACTTACAGAGTTCCTAGGGTAAGAGATTCGAACTTGGAATCAAAGTTGGATCCAAGAACTGGAAACTTCTCGATATTTTTTCATTCATGTCCATCCGATTGCAGTGAATCAAAGAAGTATAGGTGTAGTCTATTTCCGTTCCACAATATGAGATCTACTTCGTAGTCTCAAATACAAAAAAGTGAGCGTAGAGTATGATAGAATAGTTAATTTGACTACTTTTTACTATACACTATAGATCAGACAGCAGACTAGTGTGATATGGAATTTAGAGGAACTGGTTACACACATATTGAAATATCAGTAATGATGAAGGATAAAACAAATTTTGTTTGACACATCATGACACATTCAGATAAGATTGATAATCACATCAACACAACAATATTATCACATGGTGTCAACAAGTCTTCATAAGTATGAATGGAGATATATGATGAAAATCACTCTGATTGGAATGATAGGAGAGAACAAATCACTGGATTATGATATGTCACTAAGATCAGCGTCCAAAAATTATCTGATTGCATAGATGCTTTCTTCCCAAAGTTTTTTTCTATCTATTGAAACTGAGATTCAATATTCGATTTGACATTATATAGACATTATTAGGAATCGTAATCAAAAACAGTGTGCTCAAGATATGAGCATTCACAGTATGTCAAATATGATTTCCTCCTGAGTATCACCTCGAATACTTATCCACTATTTTGCTGGGAGTGATTTTTCCGTAGTTTTCGTAGTTCTCCCAATTGCAATTTCAAAAAACGATTACGGCAATCGAAAAAGCTATATGTGGGTAGAAGAGTAGTGTATGTGTTGCTATAAATTGTCAATTATAAGCATTGTTTGTGGTTGTGACTGTTTGATGTTTCGGGATCTGTCATAATTAGACTTCCTCCAAATGTGGTTAATAAACCACAATTGGCCAGCGTTGTCATTTTCCTCTTTCCAGGGTGCTCAATTTAGAATTCTGAAGTTGCAGTATAGTATGGTGGAACCGAAAGTCATGAAGATCTGGAAACCATGGATTTTCTGAAGAACACGGTATATTTCAAATATAACGGAATCTGACATCATTTGTGGTTTTTCGAGTAGTGAATTCACTATATTATATATTCGATTTGAAATTCGATTGGAGATATCGAAGGTATGGTCGAAAAAGGTTAGCCATAATGATTATACTCTTCAATCAATCTTTTCAATCGACAATTTCTTCCAATAGTTATCAGAAGAGCCCTTGAGGCGATATCGCATTGAAAAATGAATTTGAAGATCTTCAGTTGTCATTGAAACAACCTTCACATATATAAAATGAACATCGGAAAATCATTTCTAATTTTGTTTTCCTTATTATCATCTGCTATTCAGTTCATGATCTTCAAAATTCTCATTTCTGTCGTAGATGATGAAATCGGTTCACCTATTTTCCTCTTCAAAAAATACTCTGAGAATGAGAAAACATGATTGATCCCTGCATTTAAACATATCTTCAATGTGAATTCAATTATTTTTAAGTCCAAGGTGAGATCAGTATTCAATCTGATATCACCTCGAAGCCTGTTCTGACAACTGTTTCAGCAGTTCATCAACTGGAATGGTTGTGAAGAAATATTGCAAGAAGCAGCTATTCCTTGAGATTCAACAAAATAGTTGAGAAACAAAAAGAGCTTCCACTTCCGTTGAAATAGGAAGCAGGGAAGTCTCGGTAATATCATGAGAGAACGTGTTATTTTGCAATATTACGGTGGTCTCGATTTCCACTTTTCGTGTCCACCCGGTAGACCGCACCAGTCTACCCTTAGACAATAGACCAGCTCAGGTTATTAGCGATACCTGTTAGTTGATACCATTAATATAAATGCCAGACAATAACTAATTGGGAGCGAACTGGATGAACAAGACCGCATCCTTGATTATCCTGATACAGGATATCTTCGTCCATGGAGTAATCCGGCCCGACATGACAGTCGGTCGTTTGTATCCCACCTGCTGTTCCGCGACATCCTCTAAGCAGATTAAGGCAAGACGTGGCCGAGCCCTTTGTGCCCCTCGAGGTAGACGAGCTGATCTTTTGTCTTCTCCATTAGTATCGGCTGGATCCGGCCGGAATCCGGAAGACATCTGGTTGTTCCGAGGCAATTGGGGAAACGGAGTGACAGGTTCACAGAATGACGCGGAATGTCTCAATCCTTGAGATGTTGTGAGATTAAAGGGAGTATTCCCATGTGTCCTCGGGGATATCACTCAACTGAATAACAATTCTAGAGTAGAGAATTCTACTTGATGTATCAACTTCTAGTTCATAGTTCTCTCTTCGCACGTGCACGAACGAATTATATGTTCAAACCGTACTGTCTGTGAGTTGATCGAGAAGTGAGTGTATTTTTTTTTTTCGAGGATTTTCTCTCCTCCATATCAGAAAATAAAAATACATGCTTGAATGAATACACATACCAACTGATTCCTCAACCCTCAATCAAATCATACAAGTTCAGAGAGAGGAATAATCGAATCACTCCATTACAGAGCCAAATCCATATCATCTCACCATCAAATCTTCAATACCGAAAAGAACCATATAAATGATGTTCTACAACTGAACACTTATCCAAAATATTTCATTGATGAAATAATGCTCGAGATTGAAAATAGAACAACAACAAAAACAACCAACACTGATGACGACTATAATTCCATACATTCCCAGAATATCTGAGAAAATTAAGCGTGTTGGTGACAAGTTACGAGTAGAAAAAGTGTTCACGTCTGAAAATACAGTGAGATCGATTTGATGGATTCGACTCGGAACCGAAAATTGAAGAACAATCAAAAAATTGTATTTATTTCATACCGCATCATAGAACATACTTTTACGTACCTGATTTCAATCCGGAAGATAGACTTTTACAGGATAGGCGCACGTAATATTTCATTACGTGCTACTATCCCGTAATGAAATTTTACCGGATTGTAAATATTGAAAACTCAGTTTTGCGTCAAAAGCATGAATACATTTATTAAAAATTCAACAGCAAAACAATACACAGAAATTACTCATTGCTAATATTGATATTAACCGTTAAATTTTCGTTCCCATGAATATGGATACCAGGAGCTTCATTGGATGAATTATTTATTAGGGAGTTGCTACTTGCTGATACATTTTCCCATTTTTTTATTGTAGCACTTCAACAAAGATTGATATTTTATTTTTCACTGTTCATTTTTGTTTTTTAGCAGTATGAAATAAAATGTTATACGTCACACGTCCGGTAAACTTTTACAGTACTCGTTTCGAAATTCCGGACACATCTCACTCGTACTGTAAAAGTGTACTTACCGGACTAGTAACGTAAATATCTATCACAGTATTCCATCTCTCGTGGAAAAGACATTACAGGTGACCCTAGCCGACCTCTTTCAGTAATAATGAAAGAACAATATGAAGAAAAGATAAAGCGACAAATCAAAATCAGCTGAACATGTCTTTACTGAGGATGGACCATGTATGGTCGATTGGAGTGAAATGGAGATCATGGGAAATGAAGATAACAACGAAAAGATAAGATTCAAAGAATCTGCATTCATCCTTCTGTTCAGTTGATATAGATAAAACTTGGGATCCACTTCTCAAGACTAAATATAAATATGGCAAATTCAATATCAATTGATGGAAGAACACCTAGTGATCAGAATTGCTCCGTCTGCCAACTTGTCAGTTTTCAGTACCAGAACAACAACATTGAAGAATTTTTCGAAGTGAAAATATATGAATTGTGTTGAGAACGGGAGCAGATTCGGTCCCGTAACGTCCACTGAGATATATTAGTAGGAAATTAGTTTTTATTGAAACTATATCATCATTTCCAATATTTGGTGAACAAGGCGTTACTGACAAATCTGTCCTCACTACAAATACATCAACATAATTATAATAGGTAACTCCTATTTTATTTTTCAGAAACAAGGAGAAAGAATTCCACACCAAAACTAGGAAAATGAAAATAGATAATCAATCAAAATAGTTGTCATGATTGGTTTCCGGTTTGCAAACTTTCCATACTCACTCAAGGAAACAATTAATAATCTTCACTATACTTGCCGAGTAGCAGTTGCCATTGAGACAACAACTGTTCACTATTTTATGACTTCAAAATTGAATTCAACAACGATCAGATCGGGTCAATCGCTTCGAGCATTGGTGAACAGAGGTTGAGGTCTTTTTTTTTCGAAAGTTTCCCAATTCGAACAACATGAACACATTCGAAATTAGGCGTACTCAACGAAGATGATTGGAGGATAATCAACGAAGTTCAATCGAACATTAAGTGGCGTGAGAAGGTCGTATTGGGAAGAGTCGTACAAGGTTTGTTTTCTTCTGATGTTGGCAGGTATCGGCGCCTATAGATTCCCAGGTAACTCGAATCGATTCATACTGTAGACGCGTACTTACATAAAAAGTCAGTGTTTCAGATTTCTGAAGGATCACTTCTGTATCTCCTTGGTAGACTTGAGAAAAAAATCATCGAATCAATTATGGAAAGAAACTGGGAAGGAAAAAGCAAAAATTATTTTTTCTGCTCTACCAAGGTATCCAAAGATTCAAACGAAGAAGAGAAAATCAGGATAGAATTGGTTCTGCATCATTTGAGGAACGGATAATGTTTCATGGTTCAATTTCTGTGAAACCAATGGAACTAGTTCGAAATCAATCAATATTTCACCTGACGTTCGAATGATGATGCTGATGTTTTCTGAAATGAGATCGGAATTGGCAAGACGCTGGTGAGTTCTAGAACCAATTACTATATTAATTAAAGATTTCTTCACCGTTATAATCAAAGAGAGTCAATTCGGAGAAAGTCAGGAAATTATGTGATCCAAGGAAATCTCATTTGTTGATTCATTCATTCATCTAGATGGTGTGAATGCTTTGAATTTTAACGCTGCGAAAATACAGAATTTTGAATAACTGATGGAGAAATATGCGAGTTTGATCTAGTTTATGAATCCTTATCTATATTCGTTCAGTAGTGATCTTGTTTCATTGCGTATTCTACTGAAAGCGTCCCAGGATTTTTCAATATGCATTGATGATAGTCCTCGATTCAAACCAAGTTCCTCCAATCCAGGAACGCCGTATATTCGTATATTGATTCATTGGATTTAGGCGATTTATGTTCTCGCTGTTTCCAATTCATCTGGCGGTGTGCATATTCCATGATTCCAAATGAAACTCGAAATCACAATCAACATTACCCATTTCATCTTTCCTCCACCTTCATCCACATCCTTTCTGATTGCATAGCATTGCGCAACAGAACTATCTGAGAGAACATGGAGTAGAATAGGGAGATCTTCCTAACCTAGACCCGTCCAATATCCTGAACTTCCTGAGGAGGAAAATTGAGGTTATGTCGGTGAGGATAAAGCGATTAGAAGACTTTGGCTAGCTGGTCTTCTACATACATATTTTCAATCTTTTGACAATACGAAATTTTTCCTCTAAAGATTCTATCGATAGATGATGATTGATGATGAGAAGTCAGGTATGTTTCCAGCCCGACAATTTATGGATTACGAGCCTGAACTCGTTTGGTTTGTTTACTTGGAATGACTCGTGGTGGCATGATAGATGATATTTCCGTTGAGCACCGTCCGTGGAAGTATCTATAAGAAAGGAAGAGATTGCCGACCTTTCTACGATGGTCTAAAGAGGTCAATGAGTTCGTGAGTATAGTGTCACCGAATAGGCAAATAGATTTCTTTTGAACGTCTGAGAGCTTCAGCTTCGAGACACGCATGCGTTAATCGATGAATACATCGAATGATATAGATATCGTATTCGAGTCATAAAGACATGAATGAAGATCATTATATAGTATATTATATGAAACATGTCTTTTGAAACGTGTATCATATACTATTTTTTTTATTCCTTATCAATGTTCACTAAAATGATGGATGAGTGATGAATATCATACCCAGGACTTTTGGCAACAGTGTACACTGTCAACATTAATGGAATGATTGAAATTTCAAAATTTCTATCGCAGTGTCAGTCTATGAACACATCGATTCGCTTTTGGCGACTCATCTCGAATGGTTATAAAATATATATCACTCATTGAATGGGGTACGAAAAAAAATACTATAATGGAATATATCTGATGGAAGG
The DNA here is from genome assembly GCA_963576655.1 of Gastrophysa polygoni. Taxonomy (NCBI): domain Eukaryota; kingdom Metazoa; phylum Arthropoda; class Insecta; order Coleoptera; family Chrysomelidae; genus Gastrophysa; species Gastrophysa polygoni. The sequence continues at coordinate 3,779,448 of OY755083.1, read as the reverse complement.
CTGATAGTTGAGTATCACCGATGTCAAGAAAATGAATTTTGATACACAGTTGGTTGCCCTGATGACTTCGTTGGAGGAGAAATAGAAGATAAATATTTTCCGATGGTGATTTAACAAGTGCAATTCAGTACCCTTATTCTGATCGCCTGGTAGAGCCTGAATAAATATTTTGGTTATTTCAGTTTTCCTCTCATGATATAATAAAATAAAGAATGAATTATGAAAGAGAAAAGCTCAACCTAGGGCACCCAATTGATTATGCGAAGTTATTTCTTCACATGAATGTTTTCATGCCTTTAGTTTCGATGGTAGTTCTTTCCAGAGCAATATTACTTCATTTGACTTTTATCGTGTTTCATCAGGAACTGAAATTTCCTCCTATGTTTAAAGTGGGATGAATGTGCAAATTCAAGTCAGAAATTGAATCATAAGTTGATTCAATAATGAATTGTTTCCATGTGGTGCAGAGGTAAGATTTCGAGGTCACTAAATGAGATGATCACGTTTGATATCTCTAATCCAATCGAATTCGCCGTATCCGAGATACCCGTGCTCTACCGGGTGATTCAATAAAAGGGTGACATGGTACTGTATCTAAGGAACTGAGAGTCGTAGAAGTTTGGGGAAAAATCTTCAGAGGAAATCTAGCAAGAAACATAGCTGGAAAAATCTTTCAGGAATACTAAAAAACCCTCAATCATTGCATTATGATGGATTTTCGCTAGCAGGCAACGGTTTTTTCATATAAGAGAGATTCCAATTGTGGGATTCTTTTTTGGTTCTTCCAAGAGGTAGAGAAAACTGGTGGGGTGAGACGCATAAAAGTTCCAGCCTACTAGTTTTGTTACACAGTATAAAATTTGACGGTGTAAATTTTTACACCTTAGAGTAGTACAAACATTTTTCACCGAATGGTGTTAACTGTGACACCATTGACAGTGGTCAGTCTGAAAAACTCCGTTTTATATGGTTCAACACCTGCCCAAAGACATTTACAATATTGGACACCGCTAGTGTTCAACATTGAATCCGCAAGTGGTTGAAACAACACCGTAGAGAGTGAATAAAAACTAAGACGCCATATTAACGCGTCGTTCGTGGTTCCGGTTAACAGTGAATCCAGTCCCTCCAACAGGCCCTTTGAAGTCGGAGGTCGTACGCGTCCTTATCTAACTAGACCTGTACAAGCCTGTTGAATTACCAATTAGATTCCCATTTATACTCGAATTTTCCGTCGTCGGTGAATCGCCAATATCTCTGGTGACAGGTTAGTTTGTTTTACCTCAAATCAATTCAATAGTGCAGTGTGATAAGTATAATGTTATAATATCGATGATATTGAAAAAGCTCAACTTTTATTTTTGTACATCTTTCCGATGTAAAACGTGATATTTTATTTATGTTCTGTTCAGATAGTATTTTCTACTGTTGTAAGAAGTGTTATTTATGTTTTGACTTCCATTTGAATTTGAATATTATATTATCATCTGTCAGATGGAATGTTTTTCGTTGTTTATCATTGGAGAATACATACTTATTTATAATCTCCATGTTTTTTTCTCACAATACTGCAACTGGATACAGATACCTCAAAATTATTCTGACACATAAAATGATATATGAAACAAAGAACACATTCTTTATACAGTTTTTTACACCTCTCGGAAGTCAAATTGACACCATCGCAGACGAATATCAACAACTACCGGTGTGAAATATGACACCCGGCGGTGTCTATATCCATACACACCATCACAGTGTCAATTGAACACTGCACCAACGTTGTTAAATCGACACAAAAATGGTGTGTATGGATATAGACACCGCCGGGTGTCATTTTGGTGTCAAATATCCCGTCGATTTTCTACTGTGTATCGAGAAGGACAATGGCTCAACAGTATTTCTGATAACTTCGTAGATATGGAAGGAGTCCAAAATTCGATAAATCTATTCTAAATCGCCCTGTATCTTCCGAACGGAAACAGTTATGCGAAATCTGATCGGACCATCTTGATTTTCAGTCTCAACGAAATTGTTCACGCTCGTGGGATTACCAAATCCAACGGATTGAGTTTCTTGCCGATGGTCCGTCCTCCCCACAGCCGAAACAAAGGTGGGATATCTTTACTTAACGCAATTAGGCGGCTGTGACAAGCGTGGGTTAGGGCCCGGGACTCAGGTGGTGTCTGTCCTTTGTCATTAAAGACCGCCAGAACAGCCCTCAACTCTCCAACTTGCTGTCGACGTTTTGCTTGTTATTATACGCGGGATGGAAGCGCCACAATTAAGGGTTTCCCGTGAGTGGTAGGACGACGTTGGAAATAAATTAGAATGCCGAAGTTTTCCGCGATACCCCCCACTGTTGCAACTCGAGCTTTGATTTTCGATGTATGGAACTAGTTACCGTTGAAAGAATGATTTCTTCACTCCACACAAATGAAATAAGTTGATCCAGACAAAAAAGAATCACATCCACAGGAATAATTCGTAATCGTTTGGATATCAATATCGAGATTAATATCATAGCAGAAGGATTGGGGCCAACTGAGTCACCTTCAGTTTGTAGAGATCGATAAAGCGGGTCCGCTCCGCTCATCCATAGAGGAAATGATACGATGTTGAATCTGATGCTAACAGAGTTATATACACAAATATCAAATTGCTATAGATGCATTTCTCATTGCATAGGAAACAGCTGATACAGTCAATATAGCATATTGGAAACTATAAGGATATGATGTGTTGAGCCTTGAGTTGATTTTGTCTATGCAGACCAACAGTTCACTTTATAATGCTGTTGCACTTTCGCATTCACAGTTTTGTTCAACAATATTATTCTTACTGCCTCAATATAAGATAAATCGTTTTGAAAACTACAGAACAGAGCAATGAATTGGAATGTATTGATTCCTTGTTGAATGTTTCAAATATGTTATGTTGCCAACAAAGGGTTATGGTTCAATGTATTAGAACTAGTGTTCAAATTGAAAGCCTTCTTCCAGCGTATATCTGTCATGAATCGAAATCGTTTGAAGATATTCATAATAGGATAATCATAATACAAGACACAGTTTAGATCTCATTTCACAAAATAGATGTAACAATGAATTCAATAAACTACCTGTGATAATCAAAACCTGTGGAAATCTTAACCAGTTCAGGAGACGTTTGGAAAAGTTTGTTCGAGAAGAATGTCAGATGTATAGGTTTTCAGAGTGCGTCATATTCTGTTCATTCCATCTATTATTGTGATATTGATCGCATACAAACTATTGTTCGTTGACACATTCGAATAATGAAATGTCACCTATGTTTTCCATGTTTTTCATGTATGTCGTATGTATGTATGTGATTGGCCCTAAGACAAATAGTGTTATATGATTCGATGATCTGATTAGTCTGATGAACGATGTACAAAACACTGTTGCAGTCACTGATGGTGTTTTGTTTCGTCAGAAACACTAAGCCATTTTCCGCTATAATGGCCTAATAGTTATGAAACTCCCCAGAAGATGGTGACATTTTTACAGATTTCTGTACAAATAGTTGATGTTTTGAGATTGAAATTATGTAGTTCGATCAAAAATTGAGAAGTAACCTAAATTACTACTTCTGAATCAATATTTTCATTACACTGATTATGCAATTATAAATAATACTGAGTTCGTTCTCATTTTTGTGTCGCCATCTAACAACTGGCATTTGAGTGATTTTCCGCTATATTGAATGAAATGCTGTTATCAAGTTAGTTGTACGTTAGAGTTCCGGTTAAAGAAATCAGATAGGCAAATAGGCAAAATAGCTCCACCAGTGTTCTGTACATCGTTGTCTGATGATCAGTTAATATGTCACAGTTCTGTCAAAACTTCAATAATGTGAAAGATCCATTCCACAAACATAATCATTCAATCGTTATGAATTTCTGAGATAAGATATATCATCACATCCTTTCCATTTCCAAATTTCAAGTGAAACATGATTTCCTCATTGAAAAGTAAGTAGCAACAGAAAATGGCTGCAGCTAAAGTTGATGAATCTGGATCACCAGTTGGAATAGACCTTGGAACAACATACTCCTGTGTCGGAGTTTTCAGACATGGTAAGTTCATTGACATCATAATATTCATATTGAATCTCAAATATGAAAATAATAATCTCTACATTCACATTGCTACATCAATGAAACATTGTTAGAATTATCATTGCTAGCAAAAAAAAAGGAGAGGCTAGTGGTATAAATGAATTGGGAATCCACAGAAGAAACACTTTTTCTGTTCCTGATTCGAAATCATTCCAGCGAATATATAAATATTTCAATCACTTCTCTCATCGATACTGATATGGATGTAATGAAAATAGTCACGTTTCAATATGATACTAGTGATACTTATTTTGAAAATTTGTTCCAAATCTCATTCTTCCTCCTACTGGTAATGAATGATGACGCTTGAACTCTGATAAATGATATACATTTCAGGCATAAAAAGGGTGGAAAACTTGTTCTTTTTTTTCTCTATGTTCATATTCATTCTTTCAATTCTTGTCATTACCAGACAGAACAGTACCAAAACCGAGGCATCTCAGATATATGTATATATTTATGATTTTTCCTCCTTTAGCATGAATAGTAAGTTGATTATATGTATGTCTTCGTGGCAAGGCAAGATTGCTCTCGAACTTTAAGAATCGAAACACGCATCATAAATTTATATCTACAGCAAGTATTCTGTAATGTGCTTGATCGAATCCTCCAACTCATGTCACGATATCATATCCATACCATATAGTGAATGAAAGTATTTTGAAATGATTTAGTTCATGCATCTGTGAACTCTGAGATCTGTCGTACGACACTATACATTCATTTCTACCACTAGCAGACGTCTAAGTAGCGATATTGCTAGGTACGTTCCTCCAATGTAATAGTTCGAGTTGTTCGAAATGTTTGAAGCTATTATTATCGACCCTCTCTATGAAATATAATCGCAACTTGATCATATTGACTTCCACGATATCATTGGTGGAAAAAGGATTATTTATGCGTGGAGGTATGCATCTGTTTCATCCTAGGAACTGTTGATATCATCGCGAATGACCAAGGCAACCGTACAACTCCAAGCTACGTTGCATTCACGGAAGTAGAGAGATTGATTGGTGATGCGGCCAGAGGTCAAGTTGCTTTGAACCCCGCCAATACCGTATACGATGCCAAAAGATTGATAGGTATGCAACTTACTCTACAATTCGAATATATGTCAATATAGATATTCTTATTTCCTCCGAACAACAAACCCACTAGAAGGATCACAAAACAAATATTCTGATGCTAACATGAATTCCCAGAATTATCATAATATTAGTACCCAATCGTCGCCAGTGTGGTCATATCCAATCATCAAAAAGTGATGAATAGTCCATAATATTTAAAGTCCTTCATGAATTCATGTAGTTCAATGCACAAATATAATAATAAGTTTGGGTCATGACGATTATGAATCAGTTCGGATTAATAGAAGATTGCTACATTATTCTCAGACTTAGCAATTTCACTTTCTTGGGGGCTCGAGGACCAGCATGGGTATCGTGAATACTTTTTGCCCAACGTTGCAACACCGCAGTTTGATATTGACAGTCGACGGCGATTATTGCTTTGTTTGGTATCTGTCATTATTTACGTTTTGATTTATCGATATTATTCAACTTGTGTTCAGTTTTGTGTACTCAGAATTCATCAGAAACTCAGTTTATTTTCTGTTTTGGTGATTTGATATAATGGTGAGACGTTGTGAGGTGTGTTAAAGACAATTTGAACCGGCGATCAAAACACGTCATTTCATAGGCGAGTTACCATTGTCGTATCATTCGAGATTTTGAAGCATTTTCCCAAATGGAATGGATGAAAATGAATTCAAATTGAATTGATTAGATTATATTGATTATACCCATAGGTCAGCTGCGACAGGGTCTTGTGGTAAAATATGTAGCACTTATAAATGCTTCCTTCATATATTGTTTGATATATATGAGTATATTGTTTGATATGGCGTTGAGAATTGAACTTTTCTTGTGACGTGGTCATAATAATTTTATTGATTACAAGCAAGTTAAAAAAATCACCATAGGATTGTATGTATTCGAATTTTTCGTAACAATGTGAAGGAAGTATAGGGATGTTCATTTTCCCACCAAGAAATGCTAAAAAGTACCACTGAAATTGTTACGGATTTTCAATTTGGTTACATTATGAATAAATAATAAATTCGACCCCCCTCTGACAACACGGCACTGGTGCTGGGAGAATCAGCTCCTGCTATCCTCGTTTAGACAAAGATAGATACTATAGATGTTGCTTCCAAACAAACTCTATTGCCAGGGCTGTGGATTACTTATCTAGTCTGTTCAATGATCGAAGCTTATTTCGGATCGACAATCAATCTGATAGGAGGAATTGGATGTTCTCATAATAATCAGGAAGTGAAATAACGGTAATTACTCCTCATTGTCTTGATGTTCCATCCAACAAACAACAAAAAACACTGACTGTTCGAAGAAAAGTCTGAAGATTTTTCGTTGGATAGGGAAAAATATCGTGAGATCCATTTTCCAGCTATTTGTGGGATTTTCTTTTCTCGTTTCTGGAAAATAAAGTAGAAGTTATCAAAAATTATTTCAATATATTTGTTGTTAAGACAGACTTTGTGATCTGTCCCAAAATGTCATTGCGCTTGAAATTGAATCTTCAGATACCGAAAAGAGGAATTCTCTATTCGTCAGTGACCTTGTTTTGGAGAAATTTGGGAATACAAATAGGGAAAAATCATTGAAAAAATTGGTTCACAATATACCATGTGTTTGTGAAAAATATTATACCGGTGGAACTAGCAGGAAGGATGGAAGAGCATGAGAACAAAGATATAGTGACAAATCAAAATTAGCTGAATATATCTTTACTGAAAACGGACAACATATGGCCGATTGGAGTAATATTGAGATCATACAACCAAAAACGAGAAATCGAAGAGCCTGCTTGCATTTTCCTGAACGGAGACAATGATATTTCTTCTCGTTCAGTTGATATAGATAGAACTTGGCACCAACTCCTGGAAATTGAGTATGAAAATGGAAAATTCAATATCGGTTTCAACCAGAATTCCTCCGTCTGCCAAATTGTCACTTTTCAGTGTTAAAAACCAACTGCACGTTGAAAAATTTTACGAAGAAAAGTGTTTCAATTGTGTTGGGAAAGGGAGCAGATTCGTTCCCGAAACGTCCACAAGATAAGTAGAAGTTTCATTCTCATTGAATATATTTATATTTCAAGAACAAGGTATCACTGACAAATAGAGAATTTTTCTTTCAGGTATCTAAAGGTTTAATTTCAAGCGCAGTGACATTCTGGGACAGATCACAAAATCTGTCCTCAACACAAATATATTGAAATAATCTAGTACAGTTCAATGCGACTAAAACTCAAGTTTGTATGTTCACCAAGAAGGCTGATCACACAATGCCCAATTTGATGATGTCGGGTACCACTGTTCCTATGAGGTCGTCAATATCCATGCTGGGTGTCACCACCAACAGTGCTCTCTCATGGGACGATCATGTGAGGTCCATTGCGAAAACTGCTTCACAAAAACTTGGTTTTCTTCTCCGTGCGAAGAGATACTTCACATCCCAGCAGCTGCTCATGATCTACAAAGCACAAATTCGACCTGTCCTGGAGTACTGTTCACATGTTTGGAGCTCAGCCCCCAAACATACGCTAAAGCTCTTAGATTCAATTCAGAAGAGAGCTATTCGCCTAGTCGATGACACAACACTCACCAAATCATTGACCTCTCTAGATCATCGTAGAAAGGTCGGCGATCTATGCCTTTTTTATAGGTATTTTCACGGTCGGTGCTCAACGGAAATATCATCTATTATGCCACCACGCGCGATTCCTAGTAGACAAACCAGACGAGCTCAAGCTGGTCACTCCTACACTGTCAGGCTCGAGACCTGTCGAGCATCGCTATACCAAGCATCATTCCTGATGAAGTGAAGTCTTTCCTGATGCTTACAACCTCCAAACTTTCAAGAAAAATTCAAACACCTTCCTACTCTCCCAAAATTCCACCGCTGGCTAACACGATGTTCCTCGAACATCATAGGTTTCCCTTTCGTGTTGTCCACAGATGAAAAAAAATGATTTCTACTATTTTTCAGAAACGAAGAGAGAAAATCCCACGAAAAGCTGAAAAATACATGTACCACCTTCTCGAAAAACTAACAGACAGTATATTGTGAGCTCATGTAAATCGTAACGGTTTTGAGAATAACTGTATGAGAATTTCATAGAATCTAAGAATATTTTTAATGTTCTCAGAACTGTCTTTCGAATATATTGAACGAATGACATGTCCATATCAACACTCTGATATTAGTTATGAGATGACGACTGTGTCACTTTGGAGTCAACGAACCCCATTTCGCCGTGACACAGATTTCATATCGATCACTAATCGTTGTTTTGTGTTTAGATAACCATGGATTGATATGATGTGATTTTCGAATTCAGTCTAGTGGTCACTTCCAGGGAGAAGATTCGACGATCCAGTTGTTCAACAAGACATGAAACACTGGCCGTTCGAAGTCATCAACGATAAAGGCAAACCCAAAATCAGAGTCAGCTATAAGAATGAGATGAAGACGTTTTTTCCCGAAGAAATTTCCTCTATGGTACTGAGCAAGATGAAGGAAACAGCTGAAGCTTTTCTGGCTGGTTACGTCACCAAAGCCGTCATCACTGTACCAGCATACTTCAATGATTCTCAACGGTGACGATTTATTTCGTATCATAGGCAATCATTGATCTGAACATTGGAACGAATTCCATTTATGATAAGATACGTCACACTCAAGGGACATCTTCAACCCTTCACTGATCTGATAGACTTTTTCTTGATTTGTATCATCGTGCATCAGACAATAACTCGATAGATTGAATTTGATTATTCAAATACGAAGTTCTACTGAAATATTCAAAGAAAAATATGTTCAGAGTCCTTCTCCAAAACCACACTTGTTTTTTCTCCACCTATGTTTATCCAATCGGTTTTTCATAATTATTCATGATTTCGAGTTCCATATCAGTATGGGCGTATGTCAACTTGAGAGTGTGAACACCAAGAAATTCTATACAGGGTGAGTCAAAAATGTGTACCGAGCTTTCTGGGGGTGATAGAATATTGAAAAATAAGTGTAGTTTGATGATTAAACTCATGGCCCAAAATGCATATTAGGGAGATATATCCTTCCAAAGTTGATAAAATTAAAATAATTTCTCCGCATAACTTCTGAACGATGAAAGCCACCCGATTGAAATTTTGTGCATGAATGTATGTTGTCAAAATACATTTTTTCGTCACACTTCCACATTTCTGATATTGTTATAAAGGGTGTTTTCAGAGGGTGAGTCATGATTTTTTGTAGAAAACTTTTTTCCCTGTATTATTTTCGGTGAAAAAACAGGAGCATTCGATGGAGCGAAGAAAATTACATGAAAAAGGTACTCTTATTCAAATACAAAAAATTGAGCCGTTCGTGAGATATTTGACTTTTTGTAGTTACATGATATCAGCAGATTGATTTTATTCATCGCGAGATTCATCGGTATAACGATATTTCAGCAGCATTTGCATTTCCGAAGCACTCGCCAAGCATTAGAAGCATATCAGTTTGTTCAGAGAACGAATAACGTGCCATATTTCTTAAAATCTCAGTTAATAATCGCAGTGATAAATGACACAGAAAAACCACACGAACAAATCGACTACAACAATGTTGACTCGAATGTTGATGAAATGAACGTCAAAATTGAGAACAAAATTATTCATCATGGCCTGCTGAAATATTGTTACCGATGAATCTCGCGATGAATAAAATCAATCTGCTGATATCATGTAACTACAAAAACTCAAATATCTCACGAACGGCTCAATTTTTTGTATTTGAATAAGAGTACCTTTCTCATGAAATTTTCTTCGCTCCTGTTTTTTCACTGAAAATAATACAGGGAAAAAAGTTTTCTACAAAAAATCATGACTCACCCTCTGAAGACACCCTTGATAAAAAATATCAGAAATGTGGAAGTGTGACGAAAGAATGTATTTTGACAACATACATCCATGCACAAAATTTCAATCAGGTGGCTTTCATCGTTCAGAAGTTATGCGGAGAAATTATTTTAATTTTATCAACTTTGGAAGGATATATCTCCCTTAATATGCATTTTGGGCCATGAGTTTAATCATCAAACTACACATATTTTTCAATGATCTATCACCCCCAGAAAGCTCGGTACACATTTTTGACTCACCCTGTATAAAGGTACTTCATCAATTCTCTATATTTCCAATTATAACGATACTGTTTGCCGAAAGATTCCTACACAGGGCGGGGCGATAGTGCGTCAGTCAGGTTCTAATAGCTCGATCCCTATGATAGCTAGAGACATGACTCAACAAATAATGTGAACTATACAATAGGTCATGAAGATCATGAGAGATCATTGCGGCTTAAAGTAAAGTAAAGTAAAGTATTTATTTTACTACGTTACATTCTTTGAATGTTCGTAGCAAGTCAAAAAACAATTTCAGAAAAAGAAAAGAAAAAAAGAACAGATTGAAACATAGCAAATACCAAATATTTGAGATGGATTCACAATAATTTAAAACAATCGAATTGATCTGAGTGATCAACGTGTTGAAAAGTTGGTAAGTATGTTCACAGATACTGATTTTGGAAATGACTAACATATTCATTGACAGAGTAGAAGCAACATCTCAAGAGATAACTCTTTAGCGACTTTTTAAAATTAAACTTAAAATCGTCTGGCGAAAAATTATAAAGATTGAAGTCTAATGTATTTCTCATTGATTTCCTGAGGCGGTAGCGATTTGTACGAATATTATTTGCAGATCTAGTATTATGATCATGAACGTCAGATTGTTTGATCAACATATTTGCCTTCTTATGGATTTCTAACAAGACACTGTATAGATAAAGGGTGGGTAGTGGCATTATTTGTAGTTTCAGAAAAAGAGGTTATGAAGGGCGCATCGAAAAAAATGTAGGGAGTCGACGACAATTTTTTGATCCAGTGACCTCCATCTACATCCCCAGTATTGTCGACCATGTCTCAATCACTAGAATGTTACGATTGTTTTTTCGAAATGATACCAATCTTAGATACATACTCAGAAATTCCCTGACGTAACGATGAGATATCATCGAAGAATAGCTCAAAAATGATGAATATTCGATTAGGGTACCTTCTAATCGCTACCTCCGTACTCACAAGATATTAACTCCTGAGGTGGAATATAGTTTATAGTTCATTCAATTCATCCAAGGAATGGATACAAATGAATATAACGAACATTTGTATGGAAATATTCAGGAAAACCTGGTCAGGGTTCAACTAAGTTGATCTTCCACCCTATGTTCATCATCATATCATCCTGGGTCTGATTACGAAGGATTCCTTTTCAAAATACCAAAGAACTTCCATCAAAATTCTCCTTCTATATGTTCATATTTTTTCCCGAACTAGCCATCTTCATTCCTTACCAAATATTTGAGTTGCAGCTGTTGATATACATAAAAAAGTCAATTTTCCTACGACCACCCAAGAAATCAGTGCTCTCAGCATTGTTTTGATATTTAGAAAGTAAGTAAGTCTCACTATGGGAACAGGAAAGTAAAACTCACAAGTGTGGAAATATTGCAGTGGTGAATGTGATGATATTTCACATGGAAATTTTCCTGCTGGTATCATCACATACGGTACTGACATTCGCGATAGATTTTGCATCCTAACCTTTCGCGAAATGATTCAATAAACTACATCCGTTCCTTCTTCGAGATACGTCTGGTAATGCGACCATCCTCTCCTCCCTTTCATGATTTTGATCTCTGTGGATGAAATGAATCCACTATTTCATCCAATAACAAAAGGTCAGAATGCTCAGGAAACTTACATGGAATATATTCATAACAATGATTCGGTTAAGTGAAGTTGGATACCAAAGACTTGTAGCTGAAATAAAATTCATAGGCGTACATTGTATTTTTTGAATTTCAATTAATGATAATGGACATGGTCGAAACTTGAAATAATAATGATTCAAATATTCGTGGTCGTAGGAAGAATAGTGTACATAACTCGTTATTAGATGTTTTTCAAGCACTCGTGATATACTATTTCTGAACAATTCATGTGTCATCTGTCACTGTTCCGTCATATCATATAGCTCGAAGCTCGCAATTGATATCGGTTATATTTTTCAGTCAGGCCACCAAAGATGCTGGTACCATAGCTGGCCTCGATGTGCTCAGAATAATAAATGAACCGACAGCAGCAGCAATCGCTTATGGGCTGGACAAAAAAAGTGATGACGACAGATACGTCCTGATCTTCGATTTGGGTGGAGGAACTTTCGACGTATCAGTTCTTTTGATATCTGGGGGCATATTCGAGGTCAAAACCACCGCCGGTGATACGCATCTAGGTGAGGTACTGATGAAGATATGATATTATACAGGGTGGCTCAATGAGAACGAGAGATCAAGGAACTGACATTAAAATGAATGATTCTTTACGTAATGTTGGATAGGAAAGGATTCAGAAAAGAAAACATAAGGTACTTCTTCGATGAACATCGTTCTGAATACAGAATGAGAAATAGTGATGAGAGGAAAAAAAGCTTCACTTTCCATCACTAGCCGATTATTTTCATAAACGTGTTTCATCGAGAACTACTGCATTGAATTCCAAAAACAAGGAATCGTTGGTAAGAGATTTTGATTACCTTCCAAATTATACAGGGTGTCCTTAAAAGGTCTTCACAAAAAGCTACCACATATTCTTCAGACCAAAACAATTCGATACAAGCAAACTTACCTCAGTAAAAAGTTGCTTAGTTTGGGCGCTAGACGGCTCTGAAGTTGAAATTTTCAAATCGATTTTGCTTCATAACTTTTGAACGGCTCATGAGATTTTTTTCAAATTTGGTACGTTGGCATAGACTCATCGGGCAATGAAACTCATATCATAATCATAATGAATATCATTCCATGGGCGTAGAACTTGATTTTTTCAGTAAATAAACATCTAAAACTCCTACGCCAATGGAAAAAAATTAGTTTCAATATGAAATCTAAATTATTCAACTCATTCACTACAAAAAAGGTACTCTTGACAACAGTCGATTCCTCTCATGGTTTCGACAAAATTTTAATTTTAGCGATTTAGAGCATAATTGATAATAAAACGATTAACAGATATTTCATAAAAATTGTTCAAAATGTTCACCATTTTCACGTATACAAAGATTTATACGACGCAAAAAGTTGAAATGTACTCTTTGCATAACTTCTTCATCGCCTGTAAGATTATTCGTCGCCTGTTGGATACGTTGCCATAATTGTTCTACAGTATTCACAGGGGTCTTGTAAACCGTAGACTTGAGATAACCCCATACAAAATAATCCATCGGTGTTAAGTCTGGAGAACGTGGTGGCCAATTCACGGGTGCATCATTACCTCTACCTATCCATCTGTCTGGGTACTGTTGGTTTAAAAAATTCCTAACATCCACCGAAAAATGTGGTGGAGCTCCATCGTGCATAAACCACATATCTACCCGATGTTGGAGTGGTAAATCTTCCAACAAATTTGGCAACGTATTTCGTAGATGTTGTAAATACATGTCTCCTGTTAATCTTTGTGGAAGTATGACAGGACCAATTTTGAATTTCCTATTATTCCAGCTCAAACGTTGATTTTGAATTCGTGTTGAAAATGGTTTATTTTAATGGAATGAGGATTTTCAATTGCATAAACGCGTTCATTATGAAAATTAGTTATTCCTCTTCTCGTGAAACAGGCTTCATTAGTGAACAAAATATTCTTTCCAAAGTTCAGATTCATTTCTCTTTGCAAATTAATGAACCTACAAAACATCAGACGACTTTGTGAATCATGGATTAATAAATCTTGAACTGGCGTCTTGTGGTATGGGTATAATAATTGTTCTCTTAGTACTTCATGAACGGCATTCCTAGAAACTTCTAGTTCATTACTTATCCGTCTAGTACTCAATTCTGGATTTTCTTCAATACGGTCTAAAATTTCTACTTCGACTTCGGGAATCCTTACATAACGCTGTCTTCCATAATCACCAGTTCTAGGAGCAAAATGACCGGTCTCCCGAAGACGTCTCTCAACTGCAGCAAAGGTTGGGTGGCTTGGTACGCGACGATTTGGAAACCTTGCCGAATACACCCTCACACTCTCTCGACCATTTCCTTGACAATATCCGAATACCAATAACATATCGGTGTATTCTTCATTGGTGTATTGTACGGCCATGATAAATCAGAAAAGTCCGATATCAACAATCAACGTCAATAAAACTCGACAAATCAACACAGATGAAACTATAGAAACCAAGAATGTGAATATCACTGTTCTCGAGCAGATAATAATAGTCTTCAGAAAAAAAACCAGTGCTACTTATTTTCAATAGAAATAACCTATGCAAAAAGTACATCTCAACTTTTTGCGTCGTATAAATCTTTGTATACGTGAAAATGGTGAACATTTTGAACAATTTTAATGAAATATCTGTTAATCGTTTTATTATTAATTATGCTCTAAATCACTAAAATTAAAATTTTGTCGAAACCATGAGAGGAATCGACTTTTGTCAAGAGTACCTTTTTTGTAGTGAATGAGTTGAATAATTTAAATTTCATATCGAAACTAATTTTTTTCCATTGGCGTAGGAGTTTTAGATGTTTATTTACTGAAAAAATCAAGTTCTACGCCCATGGAATGATATTCATTATGATTATGATATGAGTTTCATTGCCCGATGAGTCTATGCCAACGTACCAAATTTGAAAGAAATCTCGTGAGCCGTTCAAAAGTTATGAAGCAAAATCGATTTGAAAATTTCAACTTCAGAGCCGTCTAGCGCCCAAACTAAGCAACTTTTTACTGAGGTAAGTTTGCTTGTATCGAATTGTTTTGGTCTGAAGAATATGTGGTAGCTTTTTGTAAAGACCTTTTAAGGACACCCTGTATATCACTTGACTCATCATCCCATTTGACTTCTAAGGGTTGGAGCTCACCCCTCCGAGGGGTTTGAAGTGAAAAAAAAAACATGCGCCTAATATTTCCCCCACGAAAGAAAAATTGACCGGTTCGATAACTATGTCAAATCGGCCTTGTTTCGTTTTCATTGGGCCATCCAGTATATCATCTACTAGATGGAGCTCGGAGAGAGAGGAATTGAAACGACCACGAGAAAGAGACGCAGCAATGAAAAGTCACATGACTGTTGGCATTGTCAAAACATTTCGATGTGTTATGCCATTGTATTGAGAGATACGACATTTTCAGTTATCTCCATTGAAATCTATTGTTCAGCAAAGTTTACTGATCCATTATCGGATGCGTCTCTTTCTCATGGTCATTTCAGTTCCTCTCTCTTTCTCTAAGCTGGATCTAGTAGGGAATATATATCATATCTTTGGTATTACCTATTCAGTAATTATTAGATATATGCTCAAAATAGTACTTAGAAGGATCGTATTTTGGACTAACAACTGATTTTACATTTCAACGTTGAAGGTGGTGCAGATATTGATAATAGAATGGTAGAATATCTCATCGACGAGTTCAAGAGAAAGACCAAAATTGACGTGAAGGGCAATAAGAGAGCTCTCAGACGATTGCAATCTGCTTGCGAGAGAGCTAAGAAAACATTATCATCAGCAACTCAGGCAACCATAGAAATCGATTCGTTAGCAGACGGCGTCGATTTATACACGGGAATAACCAGAGCGAAATTCGAAGAGGTGAAATCAGTTATCGAAAGTCATTCATATCTCATTGTGTCACAGACTTGGACATTCAAATAATCAATACCAGAGGAGCAGATTAGATCTCTCAAAAGTTCCACTCACCCTTAGAATTTTCGGTTCTTTCTTCAATGATGTAACTATCTGTAACAATTACATCGAAATTAATGATCAGACGACTGCACTCGGACTGTTTTCTGTTCATTATGATTTCTGAATTTCAAACCATATCATACCAATCATTTGTCCACTAAATTTGAGAGGACAGAGTGAAACAAAATCTGCAATCTGGAGTTTCATCGTTCATTCATGGATTTTGTTTGCCATCGTCATTTCATCCATTTGATCCAATTCTGATCTACCTGTGAGGGGTGCTATCATCGAATTGTTTCCATTCGATCTGTATATGGGAACGGAAATAGACGAAACTACATAGCCGGTGTCTGTTAGAGTGTCATAGAAGATCGAAAATTCGCATGCATAAGAACTCGAGAATAGTACCTCAGTTTTTGACATGAAATAGAAGAATTGAATCTCTATCAGCTCGATATCTTTTGATCGAATCATGTAAGTTGTATCGCAGAGATCATGAAATGAAAATTCAGATCGGAGCTCACAGAGAAAGGTCTACCACTATTGAAATACGTTTACTGACTGACAAATGGTTCTCTATAAGACTAATGTCATCATTGAAGAGTTCAAACTCGACAGTCGAGATCATATTTTTTTGGGTTCAATTTTCGAATAATCCACGACGATTTTCTTAACAAGAGTGTCAGACAGAGGAAGTGACACTTATGATGCTCGCTGTATAGATCCATTGCGTTATTTCAAATAATTTTCTTCATCTAGATAAACAATGATATATTCATGAGAACAATAGAACCCGTGGATAAAGCTCTCAGAGATGCTAAATTGTCAAAGAATAAAATCGACGATATCGTCCTCGTTGGTGGCTGCACCCGGATTCCAAAAATTCAAGCCATGTTGTCCAGCTATTTCCGAAACAAAGAACTGAACAAATCCATCAATCCGGACGAAGCTGTGGCTTACGGAGCAGCTGTACAAGCTGCCATATTGTCAGGAAATGAGTCGGAAGTCGTCAAAGATTTGTTGTTGTTAGACGTTACACCACTGTCACTAGGTTAGTAACGATAGTTTTCATACTCATGCACATCGACTTGGTCTTTTCGATAATGGTGCTTGCAAATTACTACATTCATACTACTTAAAAACTTCATCAACATGATATTCTTCTACATTATATTGGCTGTGATCTGTGTATGAAAATATACAGGGTGTGTCAAAAATGTGTACCGAGCTTTCTCGGGGTGATAGACCATTGAAAAATAAGTGTAGTTTGATGATTAAACTCATGGCCGAAAATGCATATTAAGGGAGATATATCCTTCCAAAGTTGATAAAATTAAAATAATTTCTCCGCATAACTTCTGAACGATGAAAGCCACCCGATTGAAATTTTGTGCATGAATGTATGTTGTCAAAATACATTTTTTCTTCACACTCCCACATTTCTGATATTGTTATAAAAGGTGTTTTCAGAGGGTGGGTCCTGATTTTCTGTAGAAAACAGGAGCATTCGATGGAGCGAAGAAAATTACATGAAAAAGGTACTCCTATTCGAATACAAAAAATTGAGCCGTTCGTGAGATATTTGAGTTTTTGTAGTTACATGATATCAGCAGATTGATTTTATTCATCGCGAGATTCATCGGTAACAATATTTTAGCAGGCCATGATGAATAATTTTGTTCTCAATTTTGACGTTCATGTCATCAACATTCGAGTCAACATTGTTGTAGTCGATTTGTTCGTGTAGTTTTTCTGTGTCATTTATCACTGCGATTATCAACTGAGATTTTAAGAAATATGGCAGGTTATTCGTTCTCTGAACAAACTGATATGCTTCTAATGCTTGGCGAGTGCTTCGGAAATGCAAATGCTGCTGAAATATCGTTATACCGATGAATCTCGCGATGAATAAAATCAATCTGCTGATATCATGTAACTACAAAAACTCAAATATCTCACGAACGGCTCAATTTTTTGTATTTGAATAGGAGTACCTTTTTCATGTAATTTTCTTCGCTCCATCCAATGCTCCTGTTTTTTCACCGAAAATAATACAGGGAAAAAAGTTTTCTACAAAAAATCATGACTCACCCTCTGAAAACACCCTTTATAACAATATCAGAAATGTGGAAGTGTGACGAAAAAATGTATTTTGACAACATACATTCATGCACAAAATTTCGATCGGGTGGCTTACATCGTTCAGAAGTTATGCGGAGAAATTATTTTAATTTTATCAACTTTGGAAGGATATATCTCCCTTAATATGCATTTTGGGCCATGAGTTTAATCATCAAACTATACTTATTTTTCAATGGTCTATCACCCCCAGAAAGCTCGGTAGGCATTTTTGACTCACCCTGTATATTGTATAGTTTTGGGGTGATGATAAATGGGCCAGAATTCCTCTCATCGAGTGGAACTGAATCGCCTTAATTTTAAGGCTACTAGATCCAGGAAGATAATGAATTGATGCATATCGGATTTGGAGTTCATATTGAACGAAAACACAATTTCGTTGAATCAAGTTTTCCAAAATGTTGAGGATATGTACAAAATTTGGCACTGAGTGAACAAAATATGATTTCATGATGATGATTCATTTCATCATGTAGATAATTGAAGGTTCTCCTAACTGAATCTGAAAGAGGAACCAAACAACGAATCATGTTTACATTATGGTTTTGGATACAAACAAATGTTCGACAATAGCAAGAATCAATTATATTGTCGTTAGCTGTATCATGCTTTCTCACTAATGATATACAGTGTGTAAAAGCCAAATGGAATAAATTCATTATTTCGGTTACTGTACATATTTATAAAAAATCCCGAAACACGTCAAATTTAAATTATAACTTGACATTCTTTAACGTGAAAATGCAACCCCTACCTTCAACCCCCTTAGAATGACAGGTACAACCCCCAATTTTTTAAATGGGAAGTATAGGCTTGTGATATATCATTTGAAAGGTCTCTTCATTCTCTATTCAAAAATGTTATTGTTTTTAAATTTAATGCAAAAATTAACATAAAAAAATTAATATCATGTTGTTACCGAAATTCGCTAAAATATACTCGGAACTTATTACAATATTACTTACAACTTATTTCCCGTTCAGGTCTTGATAATGAGAAAGTGAACAAAAACCGTAGCAATGTGGTTTTTAGATGGTAACCATTAAAAAACTTTAAAGAATTTCCGTGGCAACGCTATTTTAACAAGCAGTAGTAAATTGTTTTATTTAAGTTGTCATTGTTGTAATTTGAGTATAGAGTTTGTTCATTTCAATTCTGAAAAATGGTTAGATTAACGGAAATGCATAAAATAACAGTTTTACAAATGATTGGTTACGGAGATAACATCCGAACACAACGGGAAGTAACTCGCCTATTTCATGAGAAATTTCCTAATTTACCGCCTATATCCCAAGGAACAATAAGTAAAATAGAAAAGCAGTTTCGCGAGTTTGGTCATGTAAGGCAGATAAAAAAAGCAGCTGCTAATGCACTGAGTGATGAACTCAAATTAGATGTGTTGCTTGAGTTTCAGGAAAACCCACATACATCGAGTAGACAGGCATCCACTACATTCAATGCTAGCCATACATCGATAGCAAACATATTAAAAGAAAATAAATTGCATCCGTATAAGATGATACCTACTCAGGAGCTCATGGAAGACGATTTTGATAGGAGAACTTCTTTTTGTGAGCAAATGATGGACATGTTGGATAACAATATTATCCAATTAGAAGACGTTATGTTTTCTGATGAGTGTACTTTTTTACTTAACGGTCATGCTAATCGGCAAAATTGCCGCTACTGGTCCACGGAAAATCCTCACTGGATGAGAGAAGAACACACTCAATACCCTCAAAAGGTTAATGTTTGGGCAGGGATTGTAGGGAACAATATAATTGGTCCCTTTTTTATTGAGGGCAACTTGAATGGCAACAATTATTTGGCACTACTTCAAAATGATGTCATTCCAACGTTGGCAAATTTATATCCTGATCCAGGTAATCCTCAAGTTCCAGCGAATACGATATGGTTTCAGCAGGATGGAGCACCACCACATTACCAACTTAATGTCCGGCAGTACCTCGATACAATATTTCCCAATCGGTGGATAGGGAGGCGAGGATCGATTGAATGGCCAGCGCGATCACCTGATCTTACATTATTAGATTTCTTTTTATGGGGATATGTGAAGAGCCATGTGTACAAAACTAAACCTTCTGATTTAAATGACTTAAAAGAACGAATAACGCTTGCGATTAGGTCGATCACGCCTGATATGTTAAATAATGTTAGAAGACAGTTTTATTTGAGATTAGGATGTTGCCAAGACGTTCGCGGAGAACATTTTGAACATCTACTTCATTAACATTCATAGTTCTTTTTCGTGTTCTACATTTTATTACGTTTTGCATTACATTTTAGTTTTTGATTGTATTGTAGCGAATTTCGGTAACAACATGATATTAATTTTTTTTATGTTAATTTTTGCATTAAATTTAAAAACAATAACATTTTTGAATAGAGAATGAAGAGACCTTTCAAATGATATATCACAAGCCTATACTTCCCATTTAAAAAATTGGGGGTTGTACCTGTCATTCTAAGGGGGTTGAAGGTAGGGGTTGCATTTTCACGTTAAAGAATGTCAAGTTATAATTTAAATTTGACGTGTTTCGGGATTTTTTATAAATATGTACAGTAACCGAAATAATGAATTTATTCCATTTGGCTTTTACACACTGTATGTGAAAAGAAATTCTCTTCCGTCCATTATTCAGTCACACTAACCAGATACGTATGCCTACTGAGATAAATCAGTGAGCGTATTGATTCACTTCAAAACAAACATATAGCAGTCCGTGTAATGCCTCGACCAACCATGTTTTCCTGTTTAATCACTTAAAAGGGAAATGATCTATTCCAGTCAACAATCTGAAAGTGAGAGGTTATCAGTGGATATCAAAACAATCCCTCTATTTATTGATGAAAGTGGAAATTGAAGGGATCTCTCTCGAATACATATCCATGAAGGTCATTAAAGATGTTTAGCGAATATACAGCGTGCGAGGAATTAGATTCTCTCACAGTTGAACTTCGTTTGTGGAGGCAAACAGTTGAGGTTTTATCAGTAGCTGATGATGAATCAGCCAAAAAATCAATTGGAGTTCAACGCACCATTGAATACTGAATATTCGGAAGAATATGGGTGCCTACTTTGAGTAAATAATAGTACAGATCTTTTTAGTCAGATATAGATTTCCATCCGATCATGACAAAGTTTGGTAATTTCCTCAAAGAGGTCGAACTTTGTTTGGTTCTTTTCGACTACTTTTCATGTGGCAATGTGGCAATGTGTCAGAGTTTCCATGTATGAGAACAGATCTGTATCAGAGAAATCATTGTTGAGAAAACAGTGAATGCGAATGATTCGTCGTATTCCAGGTATAGAAACTGCAGGTGGCATTATGACAATCTTGATCAAAAGGAACACAACAATTCCGACGAAACACACCCAAACATTCTCGACGTATTCTGACAATCAGCCAGGTGTGTTGATACAAGTTTTCGAAGGAGAAAGATCTCTGACAAGGGACAACAATCTTCTAGGGAAGTTTGATCTCATGGGTACGTACCAGAATTGTTCATTCACTTCAAAAATTCTTTTTTCCATTTCATTTCTTTTTTTTTAGACAAACCATTGTTATATCCACAGAATGAAACATTGTGTGAATGTGAAATGAGTAACGAACCGGAAAAAAAGAACATTTCAGAGTGAGAGAGAAAGAGAGAAACAGAGCGAGACAGAGAGACAGAGAGAGAGAGGAACAGAAAGGAAGAGATGGAGAGAGAGAAAGAGAGAGGGAAAGAAAGAGTGAGAAAGAGAAAGGAAGAGAGAGAGAGAGAGAGAGAAACAATAGACAAACAAATACACAAATACAGGGTGGCCCAATGAAAACGAAACAAGGTATGCATTTCACTGAGAGATCAAGGAACTGACATCAAAATATATGATTTTTTATGTAATGTTGGATATAGGACAGGCTTTATATGAAAGTGTTTCTTAGTGTTATTTAAAGTGTTTCTGCATCACTTGACCCCTCATGGATCTCATTCCTCCGAGGGGTTTGAACTGAAAAAGTTGGAAACATCCGCAAGATATTTCCCCTTCGGAATAAAAATCGACCGGTCCGAGCCTTTTATTTTTTCTGAGAACGATAACTATGTCAAATCGGCCTTGTTTCGTTCTCATTGGGCCACCTAGTATGTGAACGACTCCAAACAATCTCTATCTCAACATGGCTGCCAATCAGCCACTGATTGAACGAGGAACTTCATTCTAGAGTATATAGAATAGAGTATTATAGAGTCTGATTTCAAAATAGCTCATGGCCAATATCTTATCGGCCTCTCACAATTGAGACATAGAATGTATGATTGATTTCGTCTCTGATATTGTCTCTCAAATTTCCGATCACACTGTATATTTTTTTTCAACTCCGTACATTTACTCATTCCATCATGTAGAATCTATTGGGGCATCAACAAATGGAAAATAATCTCGTCACATTTGGAAAGAGCAGCAAGAGTTTAATTTTCACAATTCTCACACATGATCTTCTCTACTCATATCATCACGTGCACATATTATATTTGATCACTTCGGGGTAACAAGTGGAATCATACAAGTTTCATCAATTTCATCACTTCCAATTCAACCAACTTGAGTAGACATCTTGTTTAGAAGCAGTGTTCAATATGAATACACTGTCCCAAAAATAACCTTCTCTGGTTGACTTTCGAATAGTTCGAATTCATTTCGTTTCTCAATTTTTCGGCACCAAGAAAATATCCATCCAGAACAAAATGTTCCATAACATCAATAGTAATGAGAGTGATGATCAGCAATAGACTACACGATGAACTGATGTACGTCTTGCAGATCAACTCTATTCATTTTCACCTATTTTTTCAGGAATACCTCCCGCTCTTAGAGGAATTCCCCAGATATCTAGTATTATATCAAGTATTATTATCAAGTATTTCAGGCTCCAAACTTATATGAATACTGTTTACATAACCTACTGCACTCACACTGAAACTCATTCCTCTTCTCAGAATCCAAGTCTAATATGTTGAAATATGTCCAGTATGGAACAGAGATTTCAACACACAGAGAAAAGTTGATATCACAAAGATGCAATTTCAGTATTCCTACACTGAACGACCTCACAATTATTGTTTATTTGTCTCTGAATATGAAATATTAAACATTATCATGAATTGTTTCTCAGCTTCTTGTGGGATTTCCTCTCATCGTTCTGGAAAAATAAAGAAGGAGTCATTGAGAATTATTCCAATATATTTGTAGTGAGGACAGATTTGAGATCTGCCCCAAAATGTCACTGCGCTTGGAATTGAACCTTTAGAAACCTAGAAGAGAAATTTTCTCTTGTTTTTTGAACCATTTGGAAATATAAATATATTCAATGAGAATGAAAAACTTCCACTTATCTTAGTGGACTTTTCAGGAACAAAATCTGCTTCTGTTTTCACAATTAGAACCTCCTCTGGTTGACTTTCGAATAGTTCGAATTTATTTCGTTTCTCAATTTTTCGGCACCAAGAAAATATTCATCCAAAACAATATGTTTCATGACATCGATAGTAACGAGAGTGATGATCTGCAATAGACTACACGATGAACTGATGTACGTCCTGCATATCAACTCCATTCACTTCCACTTATTTTTTCAGGAATACCTCCCGCTCCTAGAGGAATTCCCCAGATAGAGGTGGCTTTCGATATAGATGCTGATGGCATATTGACAGTCAGTGCTCATGAGGTGGCCACAGGAATCAAAAACAACATAACAATCACTAACGATAAAGGGAGATTATCGAAAGATCAGATCGAGAAAATGATCGCGGACGCGGAGATTTTCAGAGAGCATGACCTAGAGATGAGAGCTGCTTTGTCGTCGAAAAATGACTTGGAGTCGTAAGTTAGAATAATCAATCACAATCGAAGTTGGACTAGGTAGGATTGTTTTGTCGTCGATTATATTGATTTCTTCAACGGATTCAGATCTGGGGCTACACAGGGTGTTTATTGAATATGCGGTGAAAATTCAACGGGTTGTGCCTTGGACTATTATAACAATATTCTGAGAATCTCTCCTCCATCGGGGATTTTTGAAGATATCTTTTGCTTAGGAGATATAGAGTAAACGAAATTTGGAAGGATAACATCAAAAATACATTTGTTGGTTACTCAATCTTCAAGAACTGTTCGAAATGACTTCATTTACAGCCGTATGTGTAATGCTGTCATCATGAACGTCATTGAAGGTTGGGAAGTGTCACATTACACGCCTAAACTTCCCAACCTCACTTCCCGCCCTCAGTCTATTGATGATTTGGAAAAAATCAGAAATGATTCACAAGCAGGACAAGATAACAACAGGGAACAAGCCCTCGAATTTCTGGAATTTTTTGATAAACACCTTGTATAAGTGTCCATGATGACAATCCGTATAATATCCCATTAAACTTCTATTTCAATAATATATATACAGTAGGAAAGTGAAGATTGGACACTCCAGCAAGCGTTATTAATGTTGTTAAAATTCAGTTGAATGTTTTTCCTCGAATGCAAATTGAAATTGCATTGAAGTTAAAGATTTCTCTTTCTCGAAATTGAATGATTATCAGTACTTTAGTATTCCACGAGAAACAGAAAATGCCCAGTGATAAAGCATCAATGTCACTTCCGAATATTCGTTCGATGAGATATATTCGAATGGCATTTTACAGCAGATAAAACGAAATTAAAATGGAGTACCAATGTTGGAAAGGCGCATTTCCATGCAAGCGTTACAACGCGAAAAGAGTCGAATATATGATAAGATTGAAGATGGCCATCTTTCATATTTTCACTTCATTAGGTCTATATTGTGCTGAAAAAAGGGGCCGATTCGCCATGGCCATCCTTCATATGTTCACTTGGTTATATATTGTGCTGGAAATGGTAGCACGAAACGTACACCAAGATAAGTAGAATTTCTTATGTTCATTGAAAACATATCTGCCAAATTCTTGAAAACATAGTGTCACTGAAAAATAGAGAATTTTTCTTTGAAGTATCGGAAGGTTTGGTTTCAAGCGCAGTAATATCTTTATACTGGGATATTTATAAAATCTTCCATTGTCATCCTTAGAAACGATGCGAGAGAATCCCTGGAAGTTCAGAAGTATATTCCATTAACTCATGATTCAGAATCTGATTGATTCGATATCGTCCATTATTCAATAATTATGGATAGCTGTATGAACCAGTTTGTACTATTATTTCCAGGCGGCCAGCTGGTCGAGATCATCCTCAATTCATTTTGATTGCTATATGAAACTTCTCGCTTATTTTCCTCGGAGCCAATTCAAGATATTTCACGCGTTATTTATATCCTTCCCTCCACATCAGAAATCTATTTGTTACCATTATTACATTTCAGTCCTCTTCTCATCGGTCTAGTTTCTCTATCTCGTTTGATTATTTCATCGAATCAATCTCTCACATTGATCTTCCTCACGTTCTCATTTCCTGTCCTGTTCTCGCCCGATTCCACATCCAGAAAATTGAAGTCGGCCACAATTAGAGACTTCGTCGAGGTGTCCCAAATAAGTTACGAGCTACTTCATTGAATCTCAAGAATCCCCCGAGTTTCACATGGATTGGATTTCTTCACTTCGTTTTTCCATGGTTCATACGTGCGGAATTGTGATATATTCAATGAAATCTGGATAGTTTTATAGATGATACTGAATCACAAATCAATCACAAATCAATGGCCTGTTTGAATTGATATAATAATATGGTTTGCACCTTCGATCATTGAACAGACTAGATAAGTAATCCACAGCCCTGGCAATACAGTTTGTTTGGAAGCAACATCCATAGTATCTATCTTTGTCTAAACAAGGATAGCAGGAGCTGATTCTCCCAGCACCAGTGCCGTGTTGTCAGAGGGGTCGAATTTATTATTAATTCATGATGAAACCAAATTGAAAATCCGTAACAACTCCAGTAGTACTTTTTAGCATTTCTTGGTGGGAAAATGAACAATGACAAGACACTTTCGCAGCTGACCTATGGGTATAATCAATATAATCTAATCAATTCAATTTAAATTCATTTTTATCCATTCCATTTGGGAAAATGCTTCAAAATCTCGAATGATACGACAATGGTAACTCACCTATGAAATGACGTGTTTTGATTGCCAGTTCAAATTGTCTTTAACACACCTCACAACGTCTCACCATTATGTCGAATCACCAAAACAGGAAATAAACTGAGTTTCTGAGGAATTCTGAGTACACAGAACTAAACATAAGTTGAATAATATCGATAAATCAAAACGTAAATAATGACAGATACCAAACAAAGCAATAATCGCCGTTGATTGTCAATATCAAATGGCGGTGTTGCAACGTTGAGCAAAAAGTATTCTTGATATTCGAGCCCCCAAAAAAGGGAAATTGCTGAGTCTCAAAATAATGTATCAATCTTCTATCAATCAGAACTGATTCATAATCGTCATGACCCAAATTCATTCTTATATTCGTGCATTGACCTACATGAATTCATAAAGGACTTTAAATATTATGGACTATTTATTACTTTTTGATGATTGGATATGACAACACTGGCGACGATTGGGTACTAATATTATGATAATTCTGGGAATTCATGTTAGCATCAGAATATTTGTTTTGTGATCCTTCTAGTGGGTTTGTTGTTCGGAGGTTTGCACCAAGTGCAATACAAGGATGATCATTCTGGGATGTTGACTGGAATGTCCACCGAATGTCAACAACGTAGTGGATTTTCTCAACGTATGGTCAATCTACTGGTTTCCCTAATGATGCTCGATACCAGTGGTTGCATGATATTTAAAAATTTCCCAGTGGAAGACGCTGAATTGGAAATATGCAGCTTCAGCTGCAGCTCTAATATTTGTTTCATTGCTACTGACTCATTTGATGTTGTTGTCTATTTCGAGATTGCTAGAAATATGGATTGGCAATACTCCTTGTTGCTCTAGGTCTCCACCATCCAACCCTCTGCTATCTTCAATATTTTGTACTGAATGGCATATGAAATTTTTCGCTCCTATATTGATTATAGAGGATGGTAATATATCCACGATTTCCTCGTACTATTGATATGACGACTGGATATATTCATAGTCTTGTTACATGTGGATTTTGGTTTCTATTACTCCTTCTTTCTTTCCTGAATCCGCCGCTGTACCTTCGGAAATGCTCTTTGTAATCCTCGATTACCTGATAAGCGATAACTCGATTGTTCTAGCTTTTCTATTGCCCAGGAGAAACTCAGTACCCTTCAGGGAATATAACCATTAGGAACCTCACGAATATTTCACTCGATTTGTTCTCCGGAACTGTTTTATGAGAAGGAAGAACGAGTTATTATCTCAATTGAATCTCCTCGGGAACCTCATGAAATAATCATTATATAGCCAATTCCTGACCCCTAGGTATCACTCTCGCTGTACCCTATTTGGAGACATTATTTATCCTTTACTAGATGCAACCTTGTCCCAATGACTAATGAGAAGCATCAAAATTAAGATAAGGAGAGAAGAGAGCTATCGATTCGTCTGGATGTACAACAATGAAAAGTGCAATATTCAGCAATGCAGTGCAACAAAGTTTGGAAATCCTTCCTTGACTCGCTCGGTTGAACCGGCTTAACGAACTAGGATTATTCACCAAATTTTGAATATTCAAAAAAGAAGTAAAACTGAGTCTCCTTGCTTCGGAACACTTATTGATCAATCAACTCCGCTTAACAATTGGTTAAAGTGAATAAAATCACACTGATAATGCGATTCTAATGACATTAACTGAAAATGTCGTTTATCTCAATGAAATGGCATGACACATCGAAATATTCCGACAACGTCAACAGTCAGCTGATCTTCGATCTCTGCATCTTTCTCAATTTTTCTCTCTTTCTCTCTCTGAGCTTGATCTCGTAGGGGATATATAATATCATACCTTCGGAATTGAAGCCTGAAGAGGCGTTATAGGACTATAGTGTATAGAACATTTCGGTATATTTCCACATGTTCACTGTCCAGAAATAACCTCCAATTATTCTCGTTCAATATTCCACATCTATCATGATTCCACAGGTACATTTATCAGATGAGGACACTCATCAATGACCCAAATATGGCCACCAAACTGAGAGAAGAGGATAAGACGAAAATCCAACAGTTGTGTTCGGATATCAGCAACTGGATGAACACGGATGACATCAAAAGCGAAAAGGACTATGTCATGAAGAAACAAGAACTAGAAAATGTATGCAAACCAATCATCATCGGACTCTATTCGTCGAATGGAGGTCCACAGTTCCCACAGTTTCCTGTGCCTGATAACAATGATGGTCCAATCATAGATGAAGCTGACTGAAAGAATTCTATATAATATCGTTCTTACGAGGTTTTCAGCAATCATGTACTCGATAACAGAAAAAATATCAATACAAAAACTACTTTCTTGAGAGGAATTGCACGGAAATGAAAATGAGAAGAATGTAGGAGTCTAATCATCTGACTCAATCGATGATACTGAGATGATTGAAATGAACGTTTCTGATCATTATGTTTCAACAAGAATCTGGTTATGGAATGGAAATGGTAAGATTATCGTATCACTGGTATGCGGCAGCTATGACCAGGCACTTTGAAAAAAAAACACAAACGAATCATATTCAAAGAATGCTTCATATTGACCTTAGTCATAAAACAACTATTTCTTTCTGTTTATATGCTGATGATATCCGTGCCAATTCCATACCAAGGCTTTTTTTCACTGCTGAATATATTTTATTTATATTCCTTCGAGGAGATATAATAGATCTATAATATAGGAAGAGCACAACATCGTCGTGATCAGAAACAATAAAGTAGCAGTAAAGAATTATGCGTGAGATTGTTACTCGAAGGCTTGCGTGCAAACACTATTTTCAACAAGAAGCGCTATCTGAAATTCTCAATATTCACAGTGACTTGGGGATAATATCATCAACAATAATATATGAATTATTGAGATGAATGAAAAAATATACGGACGAAAAAATTTCAGAATCTCATTTTATCACATACACCTACTAAATATTCTTTCGCTTCATTCATTGTATGAAAAAGAAATTGAAATTATCGATTTCAACTTCCACTGGTGTCAAAACAGCTCATGATCATGAATATCATAGGATTTTCTTTCGTGTTGTGACATAGAAGCATATTTGATCAGATCTGTTATGTGAAATCAGTTGCATTTGTATCGATTGACGGTAGTCGCAGTACTATCCTAACTCCTATTGTATGAAAAATAAACCGGATGACAATACTTCTAATCAAATAGCCCCTATTACATCAGATACTGGATAGTGGGTATGGAATTTGAACAGTCTATTCAACGTATATTTGTATCGAATTATCAAGTATTCCAGGCTCCAAACTTATATGAATACTGTTTTTATGTAACCTACTCCATTCACACTGAAAATCATTCCTCCTCTCGAAATCCAAGTCTAATATGCTGGAATATGTCTAGTATGACACAGACATTTCAACACACAGAGTAGAATTGATATCACATAGATGCAATTTCAGTATTCCTACACTGAACGAACTCGCAATTATTGTTTTTTCTCTTTGAATATGAAATATCAAACATCACCATGAATTTCTTATCAGCTTCTTGTGGGATTTCCTCTCATCGTTCCGGAAAAATAAATAAGAAGTCAATGAGAATAATTCCAATATATTTGTGGTGAGGACAGATTTGAGATCTGCCCCAAAATGTCACTGCACTTGGAATTGAATCTTCGGAAACCTAAAAGAGAAATTTTCTATTTGTCAGTGGCACCTTGTTTTTCAGAAAATTTGGAAATGAAAATATATTCAATGAGAATAAAAAACTCCCTCTTATCTTAGTGGACGTTTCAACACAATTAGAACACTCCTCTTCAGTGTCACCCAGATCAACATTGAAGAATTTTGCGAAGAAAATTATTTTTCAGAAACGAGGAGAGAATATCCCACGAAAAGCTGAAAAATGAATGTATCACCTCCTCTAATAACTGACAGACAGTAATCGACATGAAATACAAGAATCCTCTTTGCATCGAAATTGATAATTGAGTCGATCCAAGATACATGCGAGAACAGAGGATGAAATGGACAATAGAGAAACAAAACGATACACGAACTGTTCGCGTAGTTGGGATTCTTCAATTACTTTCCACCATATCCAGTTTCCCTTTTCGCATACTCCCGGGAAAGTGGAAAACTTGTGACAAAGGAGACGTCCCTCATGCCCAATTAATCTCGTACGGATTGCTTGTTGTTGTCTAGTCCAGTTCAAAGGTACGAAGACATTAAAGCTTTTACAATCCAATAAAATAGTTTGACACTTTATCACTCGTGTTCACCGTCAGCTCTGTTGTAAATCTTGATTCCGCTTTTACGAGGTCAGAAACTCCAGTTTTATGCCTTCGACCAATTACATGCACACACTACCCAAGAGATTTGTCTGAGTGCATACTATAACAAACTGCGATATATCGCATATATATATACTCAAATCTCTGCTTGTTTCTTTCGCCTGGGTAAACCTGGCTTGGCGAGTTAATTCAATGAGGTGTTGGACATTCTTGTAATAGAAATTGATTTTCACGTCGTCAATGAAATTGATCATTAATGACCCCTATTAACGGTCAATTCCTCTATTGATGCATGATTTTGGTATAGGCAACCAAACATACATCGTGGCGTACCATTTCGAAGCTGATGATATGTCAAAACCAACGTCAAAACTGTATTTGAATGAGAAAAATGGATATCAATCATGATTTCAACATTGCTTCTTCATTCTCTTTGGTTCAATTATATGCACTCATATTCATACAAATTGAATCAAGCTCAAAATCAGTTCAACTGAATCAAAAAACTATTATTCCTAACATCTGTGTCATATTTGAGTAAAAATATTGACAGCTGTCAATGTCGATAATTGAATGAGGTCAAATCCGTCAAACCATGAATAACTATTAGATATGTGCGTGAAATGTTAGTTTCTGTGAACAATTTCATCAATTCATTAAACGGTTGATCGAAACACCATATTTGAATTAGTATTCCAAACAGAAAATAGTATATGAAATATATGGGAAATGGAGTTCAAATTTTGTTATTCATTCTATTTTTTCAATTTTCCGCTTTAGAAATCAGACCACCCTGTGTATTCCAGAAGTTATTCACAGAGATAGATATACTATATTCGATATCGATTATGAGAAACGATTCATTTCAGCAGAAAGGAAAGATTTTCGGCAAGAATTGATGGCTTCGGTATGGTAAGAAGTAAAATGATCTGATATGAGAAAATTCATGATCCTTTTTCCATACATGTACATACAATGAAAGCATCGTTCACATGACTCTGAGCAGAACATCAATATTTTCACAAATGATCTCATTTTCAATATATCATCATATCCCTGTGCTTGATAGTATATGGTTCGCAATATACCGATACCAATATACCATGCGATATGTGTGTGAAGTCAGCCAATTTCCCTAGGAATTTTGGAAATAAAGGGAAATAATGATTCTATTCACACATATCTCGCAAAAAAAATGTCGAATGTCAATTGTCGAAATTTTCTGAACTGATATCACAATATAACAATATAATGTGTGTCTACAATATAATAATATTAGAAGCATCTTTATTTATAATAGCATTCATAACCACAACACAAGGAACCTTTGTGATATACATATCAAGAATTTCAATCCAACAACTTCTTAAGAAGGTCCTGTATTCGTCTGCTGCACTTATCACAACAAAATTCAATTGATGATGTAAGTCAATTCAAGGAATTGTTGATGAAATACCTCGAAGAAAATTCATTATATTCCATCGAGAAATACCTACAATCATGAATTTATTGCAGGAATCAATATAGAGATTTCTTTTTCCTCACAAATCCATGTATGTTCATGATATTTTCATGTATATATGATTTTTGATACTATGGCTATGACTTTTCACTTCTTGTTAAAGATTATATATCAATATATCAATCTATCTATCAGATGTCAAACATCGTGCATCATCAAACAATATTCATCGGAGAACAGAACCCATACTCTTCAGGGAACTATTCTGTAACAGCACTGGCAGTTCACCAAAAATCTGGATGATCCGTATTCCATCTGAATATCTGTTAAGTAGATAAGTCGCTGAGAGGAACCAGAAATAGCCTGGCTCTACAAGGAAACTGCATTTAAAGCCGTTGCATACACTCCATTCGAAGTCATTGCCGAGGTCAAGAGAGCGAAATATTCGCACCAAGTTATTCTCCAATCAACAGAAATAGTTGAAGTTGAAATTTCCGCTGACAACTTAAAATCAATATTGCCGAACAACATTTCTCCATTTTGCGAAAACATTGTTAATGGTCTTCCTACTGAATTCAAGATTTGTTGCCGGGCCTCCACGGGAATGCGTGCTTTATTGTTCATTGCCAAAAGGGATAATAAATCCTTTCCCGATATCGACTATCGCAACAGGCCTTTGTTGATTCAAGCGAGGGTTAATGAACGCAACTTCCATATCGGTCCTAATTGGGCGTGATTGATTTGCGCTCACCGTAATATTTGAGACCATTGATGAGATATCATCCTTCTCTAAAGAGATGATGAAGGTGTGGCATTATGCTCAGATGCAGGCACTACTATTTTCCTATTTTATTACATAGGGTTGGGATAAAGTATGGAACCAAGTGAATACCTTTCAAACGAAAATAACGCTATTTATGAATATCTGCAGGTGAGTGCAATGAAACAGAATGCATCTGATGTACATTTTCTCAGTAATAATCAATTAGTCACACATCAATTAGTTTATCTGAATAGTTTTTCGCTCTAATGCGAGAATCTCAAAGGAGGTTGATCAAAGTGCTATACATTCCTCTTTTTTTACAATTCTTTCCACACTAAACTCAGTATGTATGAAGTCAAAATATCATGCTCTTTCAAAATCTGTGAAATTTGAATTGAAGAAGTTCATGGCATTTCCGGTTAAACCAGAAGTATATTAGGAAATATATACTCACCATATTTTGCATCACGATGGACAACAAATTGATTCAGTCCATGAATTTCTTCTTGAACCAGTATTCCGTCTTATGAATACGCGAAAATCAAGCTCAGATCTACCGAAGAAGGAATATTCATCCATATCATATCAAGTGAAGGACAACAGAATAATTCCTGGTGGCTTGAGACTATGGTTCAGAGTCACCCATAACTAGAAATGATTCTCTTTGGCAGAGTGGAAATATTTCACAACAAAAACAGTATCCATTTTCCAGCTTTTCGTGGAATTTTCTCTCATCGTTTCTAAAAAATAGTGTCAAAAACCAACAACATATCGAAAAATTTTGCGAAGAGAAAAATATTTTATTTGTGGTAAGAATGGGAGCAGATTCGTTCCCAAAACGTCCACCAAGATAAGTAGAGGTTTTATTCTTATTAAATATATTTGTGTTTCCAAATTTTTCAAAAACAAGGTGTCACTGACCAATAGAGAATTTCTCTTTCAGGTATCTTGAGGTTTGATTTCAAGCGCAGTGACATTTTGGGGCAGATCACAAAATCTGTCCTCACTGCAAATATATCGAAATAATTTTTAATAACTTCTACTCAACTTTTTGAGAAACGAGGAGAGAAAATCCCATGAAAAGCTGGAAAATTAATGTACAGACAGTATGAAATGAAATGAACTTACAGACAGTATAAGAACAATATCCACCCATTATGGACTAATCGCGAAAGAGTTAGTTCACTAATATACTCACCCTCCTCCAGATATTAATTTCGAACTGGAACACCAGAGAAGGATATAGCAGGGCCAGATTCCATATAAAAATAGATGGGATACAAAAAGCGGCGGAATCCCAAGAATATGAGGAAATACGATGTCATAGAAGAAATATTATTCCATCGACTATCATTTGAAGTAATGGTGTTTCTTGAGCCAACTCTATTACACGAAATCTCATCTCTCTCGATTGTTATTCCTCAGAAGTAGCTACATCTCGTGGTTTCCCATTATTATTTCACCCGACAAATGCCAGTTACCCCCTAATCTCACGAAGGCGGAAAATTAAAACAAGAGCAGGGAATTTTTCTTACTTCTGGGAGCACGTAAATTCCAAGAAGTGCTCCCCAGAGCCTACCTGGATCTGACAGATCATAATAGCGGGATGAAACAAAATGCACGGATTCAAGAATGTTCATTGAAAAAGATAATATGGAATGGAATAATCCACCAGATAACTTGAGGAGACTCTGATCTGAATTTACATAACTTCAGGGTCGATTGAGGCAAGTCATTACATGATAAAACGTTTTCACAACCCTCCCAATAATTATTAATGTAAAAAATTCAACTCGCGATTCTCCATGATATATTCACCAAAGAAATAATCCCGGAAATATCGTTTCAAATTTGAAATAGCTCTATTGTTAATGCTCATGACTTTTGCGTAAGTAAAAATAGTAGGCTGACCAAGTTTCATCGCCATCTGAATAACCATACGGCAGTGCCCCAAAATATACATACCGACGAAGTTCAAGGGGCAATAGGGGACATCAATACAAGCATTTTTGTTTGTACAAACATATTTCAGCAGATGAGCCAAAACTACTATTCAAATCATACGCGAATAACTGGAGAAGTTTTTTCACTCGGTTTTCCATTCCTTCGACCACGAGCTGCGAAAACAACTAGATTTGTATCTTCGGGGTTATCTGGAGAGTTTAGTCTATGGAACACCTGATCGAAAGGATCAGCTTGCATGAACGGAGACAATAATATTGTTTCTTATTCAGTTCAAATAGAACTTGGCATCCTCGTCTTGAAACTGAAGATGAAAATGGCAAATCCACTAGAAATTGATGAATAAACACCTAGTTACCTCTGTCCGTCAAAACAGCAAAACATTAGGAATTTGACGAAGGTGAAGTATTCGAATTGTGTGGGAAACGGGAGCAGATTCTTTCGCGAAACGTCCACTGAGATGTAAAGTTACGTTTTTATTGAAAATATAATTGTATTTCCGAATTTTTCTAAAGAACAAGGTGACACTGACAAATAGATAATTTCTCTTTTAGGTAGGTAGGTTAAATTTCGAGCGCAGTGACATTTTGAGACTGATCACAAATCTGTCGTCACTACAAATATATTGGGATGATATTACAACTTTCAACACCTCCTTCATTGACATACAGAAGGTATTCAATTTTTGACTCGCAGCAAACAATAATTGTAATTTTATACGTTGTTGCATGAATCTATTTATATATTCATCTATCTATTTGCACTCTGCACTCAGTGTACCTTCGATCATTGAACAGACTAGATAAGTAATCCACACCCCTGGCAATACAGTTTGTTCGGAAGCAACATCTATAGTATCTATCTTTGTCTAAACAAGGATAGCAGGAGCTGATTCTCCCAGCACCAGTGTCGTGTTGTCAGAGGGGGTCGAATTTATTATTAATTCATGATGAAACCAAATTGAAGATCCGTAACAATTTCGGTGGTACTTTTCAGCATTTCTTGGTGGGAAAATGAACATCCTTATACTTCCTTCACATTGTTACGAAAAATTCGAATACATACAATCCTGTGGTAATTGTTGTAACTTGCTTGTGATCAATAGACTTATTATGACCACGTCACAAGAAAAGTTCAATTCTCAACGCCATATGAAACAATATACTGACTATTCAGTATACAGTTGTCTACTTATTCTTTATCATGAATAACGTTCAATTTTGATAATGAACATTTATATCTTTGGCGATCAGTGACGATTTACGATTTCAAAGTTCAGTACCTACTAGTGGAAATAATTTTCAAAAAAGTGAAAAACTCGTTTTCAAGGCAAATAGATATGATTGCGTATTTGAATGTGATTTTCAAATGTGAAGATGAAACTTTTTTTTTCATCATTTCACGATATCGTCAAAAATGAAGGAGATTTTATCTTGAGCAGAATTCATATATTTTGACGCAAAAAATTTATGTCTGATTATTTCATTTCATGTAGATAGATGAAAATCGATAATGAATATGTGATGTTGAAAAGTATTATGACGAAATGTTATATCAACAATAAAATCATGACTCATGTGAAGATGTAACAAATAGCAGTGTTTCTTATTTAAAACAGGACTGAAATGAAAAACAACCATGGATAATCACACAAATAATTTATTGATTTTTGAATAGGAATTTGTTTTGTTAACTTACTTCTTCCTCTAACTTCCGTTGAATCTTTCAATTTATTTGCCTCATGATGGAGTCTTACAGTGAAATATTTCTTCAACTTAGTTTGACTAGTTCCAAAAACAGTCAACGGTAAATTTCTCATTGTTGTGTGTACAAGAAGTATAGAAGTTTCCTAATATTTTTTATCAAAAATATTAATTAAGTTCATTATTCTCAGTGATTTTTCAGCAGCTTCGCATATTTTGACCACAAATAAGGAAGCATTTATCAGTGCTACATATTTTATCACAAGACACCGTCTCAGCTGACCTATGGGTATAATCAATTTAATCTAATCAATTTAATTTAAATTCATTTTTATCCATTCCATTTGGGAAAATGCTTCAAAATCTCGAATGATACGACAATGGTAACTCACCTATGAAATGACATGTTTTGATCGCAGGTTCAAATTGTCTTCAACACACCTCACAACCTCTCACCATTATGTCAAATCACCAAAACAGGAAATAAACTGAGTTTTTGATGAATTCTGAATACACAAAACTGAACACAAGTTGAATAATATCGATAAATCGAAACGTAAATAATGACAGATACCCAACAAAGCAATAATCGCCGTTGACTGTCAATATCAAATTGCGGTGTTGCAACGTTGAGCGAAAAGTATTCATGATACCCATGCTGGTCCTCGAGCCCCCAAGAAAGTAAAATTGCTAAGTCTCAGAATAATGTATCAATCTTCTATTGATCAGAACTGATTCATAATCGTCATGACCCATATTGATTATTATATTTGTGCATTGAACCACATGAATTCATAAAGGAATTCAAATATTATGGACTATTTATCACTTTTTGATGATTGGATATGACAACACTGGCGACGATTGGGTACTGATATTATGATAATTCTGGGAATTCATGTTAGCATCAGAATATTCGTTTTGTGATCCTTCTAGTTGGTTTGTTGTTCGGAGCAGTGTACCATGGAACAAAAATTAAAAACTCCAGCTTGCTCCTACAATTCCGTACACGATATTCTTTCGAAATTTCAATCATCCAAATGAAAGTAGTGAAACCACAGAGGAATAAATAATTGTAGGAGCACTCATAATCACCAGATTAACGTACCCACGGATAAATGGAATGAGGGCATGTATCTGCATCATCAATATACACATAATGAACCCTTTCTGAGTTCACTGAGCAGTATTCGATAAGCTTGGCGAACAAAGCGTAGGTGATCGATATTTTATATTTAGGGACTGTTTAGTAGCTGAAAAGTGCTCCATATCTAAACCCTCCTTGTTGCTGTGTTTATATCCTGCCAACGGTCGAATATCATGGAAGAGATACCGACGAAAACACCCTCTCAGATGGAATAGCTTTGAAATTATATTACATCCTCTCTCGTGTAAGGAACTCAGATAATCTCTCTGAAAATTGTGTGAATGTGGATCTCCCTTCCGGTTGAGAACTACATTACAATTCTGACTTTGTCGAATTGTATGTGAATCGGAGATTTTGATGAGGTCTCAGAACTGAACATATTCGAACACTTTCCAGAAGATGTGTGACGAGAAATCATTGTATTGTCATGTAGTAGACTAGACTAAAGATATATATTGCATTACATTCCTACCTTGACAGGAATTAAAGTTTCCCATTCCATTACATTACATTATATTACATTACATTACATTACATTATGGCCGGTTTGAACTCAGATAGAACGGAAGATAATAAATTTGCACCCAAAAACTGCTGAGATAGAGAAATTCAAATAGAATCGGTGAAGGAAATATTGGTTGGAGTTGAAGGTGATCACACTCTGAGAGTAGAACAAGAAGGTTAGCCCTGTGCCCATTGAATATGATGAGATTCGTGAGTACCTATTCCGATCAATGAACCTGTTTCCTTTTCCTTCTTGAACACTATTCACATCTTCCTGTTCCGAATAAAAATGTAAGAGAGGCATTCGAAAAAATGATTATTGACGAAGAATAGTTGAGTCAAAAGTAAGTAGGGAGGTTGGAACCAGCTGAGGAAGAAAATTGATTGTCTCTGAATTCAGTGGTGTGGAATATAAAGAGGAAGTGAAAGAACATGACTGGAACGAAAAATGACAAAGAGATTAGGAATATATAGTTGAAGTAAAGAACAAAAAAAAAACAGAAATATAATGAGAGTGTTTCAACTGATTTCGAAGACGAGGTACCGAGCTAGGACACATGAAGAAGGTACACAGACGAAGTTGCAGACGATGTGCAGGAATATAAATAGGCAGCTTCTAAGAAATTGTGTACGAATTGTTCACAACTCTGTAAGATATAGAATGAATCTCCCCGAATAATACTTTGACAAAAAAGTTATTTCAGTTATATGTATACTATCCTACCAATAGTGACATAAATATGCATCAAGATTGGAATCGATAGATTCAGTCTCAGCATTATTCAAAATCAAACATCTCAGCGAACTTCAACACATCACCCTACACGAGATAAAGACGAAACAGGTCGTAAGTTCGACGAGTTGAACCTGAGACACCCCGTATATTTCTCAACATCCCCTTCCAAATCGATGAGGATAGCCTTCTTCGATTTAAGTATACGGTCTGAGGCTACTCTGTAGCGGTCGAAGCCATTCAACTGGATTGCGAATAGTTCTGTTCATGGCATTGTATTGTAGACGGACGCATTATCAGAACTACGGAAAATTCTGGAAATACTGGTTGATCCTCTTCGATTCTATAGATGAACGAACAGAATAACCGTTCTCGTATTCGGGTTTCTGATCTCTCGACAGAATTCCAACTGATAAAAGTGACTCTGAGATAATTATAATTCAGTGATGGAGTGA
The DNA here is from genome assembly GCA_963576655.1 of Gastrophysa polygoni. NCBI lineage: Eukaryota > Metazoa > Arthropoda > Insecta > Coleoptera > Chrysomelidae > Gastrophysa > Gastrophysa polygoni. Next base: position 3,740,148 of record OY755083.1, on the reverse strand, counting down.
CGCCGTCGTCAGCGCTAATGAACTTCTTTCGACGTCGTGTAAGATAATATGATAGAGAACAATAGCAATTATTACAGCGACATTATGTTTCAGCGCTTATGATATTTCGCTTTGAGTAGGCTGATATGTAATTATCAAGTTATACTGACTACGCAGTCAGATGTGTTCGGACCCCAAGAGACAGCATGGGACAGCATGGGAGGAAAATCAGGGAAAAATCGGAAAAATGAAATAAAAAGTTCCTATACATTGTCTTTCACTCCCAATTTCATTGTGTCTTATTCCTTCTAATTCTATCTATTCAGTCGAAGTCGAAGACCACTGTAGATCTCTATACCATGAATATGGTTTCATTACTTTACCATTCCTCTATATGGATCACTGACTGCTGGAAAATCATAATGATATGAACAAACGACAACTGAAGTCACATTTTCATTATAAGAACCGAGGCGCAGGTCAAGTAAGGCCCCCTGGATACAGGATAGCAGAATCTTTTACTCAAAAAAATTTCCCCAACATAAGACTATGAAATCAGTCACCTCTTGACATTACTGATAATCATGCAACTCACTTCGAAAAACGGGTAGAACAATTTTCGACAGAATTGTGTTTTTATTCTGTATCAGAGTATATAGACATCCCTCCGTTATATCAACATTCTTACTGAGATATCATTTTTGAATTATTTGTACTGTATTGTCTTGTTTTTTTTTTCTTCATCTGTCGCTATATGATTTGTTTCATCAGATCATATCATTAGATACTGTCTGTAAGATTTTCGAGGAGGTGGTACATTCATTCTACATCTTTTTGTGAGATTTTCTCCTCGTTTCTGAATAATGAAGTATTTCAATATATTTGTAGTGAGGACAGATTTTGTGATCTGTCCCAGAATGTCACTGCCCTTGAAATCAAACCTTTGGATACCTAAAAGAGAAATTCACCTTGTTTTTGAAAAATTTGGAAGTACAAATATATTCAATAAGAATAAAACTTCTACTTATCTTGGTGGACGTTTCGGGAACGAATCTGCTTCCGTTCTCAACACAATTGAAACACTTCTTTTCGTAAAATTTTTCAACGTGCAGTTGGTTTTTGACGCTGGAAAGTGTCAATTTGGCAGACGGAGGAATTCGGGTTACAAGGAGTTTTCATTGATTGATATTGAATTTTCCATTTTCATATTCAATTTTCAGAAGTGGGTGCCCAGTTCTATCTATATCAACTGATTTTCCGTTTTTAATTGTTGTCTTCTTTTCTTACGATCCTAACACTACCCAAATCGGCCTCATGTTGTCCATTTTCAGTGAGGATATGTTCAGCTGATGTTGATTTGTCAGTTTATCTTTTCTTCATATTATTCTTATACTCTTCCATCCTCACTGATAGAGACCTGCTAGTTCCACCGGTATAATATTTTCCACAAACACATGGTATACTGTAATAGATATTTCCGGATACAGATACGTCCGGTAAACTTTTACAGTACTCGTTTCGAAATTGCGGACTCGGCTTGCGCCTCGTCCGTAAACATCTCACTCGTACTGTGAGAGTGTACTTACCGGACTAGTAACGTATAACATTCCATTTCATACTGCTAAAAAACAAAAATGAACAGTGAAAAATGAAATATTAATCTTTGTTGAAGTGCTACAATAGAAAAATGGGAAAATGTATCAGCAAGTAGCAACTCCCTAATAAATAATTCATCCAATGGAGCTCCTGGTATCCATATTCATGGCAACGAAAATTTAACGGTTAATATTAATATTAGCATAAGTAATTTCCGTGTATTGTTTTGCTGTTGGATTTTTAATAAATGTATTCATGCTTTCGACGCATAACTGAGTTTTCAATATTTACAATTCGGTAAAATTTCATTACGGGATAGTAGCACGTAATGAAATATTACGTGCGCCTATCCTGTGAAAGTCTATTTTCCGGATTAAAGAAATCAGGTACGTAAAGGTATGTTCTATGATGCAGTATGAAATAAAGGTATTTTCTATGATTCAGTATGAAATAAATACAATTTTCTGATAATTGTTCTTCATTTTTCGGTTCAGTATGAAATGAAATCGATCTCACTGTATTTTCTGTCTTGAACACTGTTTCCACTCGAAACTTGTCACCAACACTTTTAATTTTTTCAGATATTCCGGGAATGTATGGGATTACATTTGTTATCAGTGTTGGTTGTCTTTGTGGTTGTTGTTCATTCTGCCTGTAGAAGTTTTATTCTCATTGAATATATTTGTATTTCCAAATTCTCCAAAACAAGGTGTCACTGACGAATAGAGAATTTCTCTGTTAGGTATCTAAAGGTTTAATTTCAAGCGCAGTGACATATATAACATACATATAACATATCGTGTCTGTTTCGTGTCGAATTCTGAATTCAAATCGTGTTTTAAAGAATTTCAAAGATCACTTCCAAGATCGGCAGAGGTAACGCCATTTCTCATCGATATCGGCAAACTTGCAAAGTCGGATATTGTGGAAGTGCAAATGTTTCCGGAAGGAGGCGGATATAATTGTGAAAGTTCGAATTGAAATGCACCGAAGAAGCTCAGAAGTGAAGATATTTTGAACCTCCATGCAGTCATATGTAGGTGTCACTGAGGAAGGAAGAAAGTATGCAGAATTAATGATATCATAGGGATAACCCTCGAACATTGAACAAGCCAGACCCGTGCTATATATATACTATCATGTATCAAGATCGTGAAGTAGGCCATAATGGCCTGCGGCGTGAATGAAACACGCCAAATATATTACCGGCTCGATTTCTTTTCATTTGGTCGAATCAATAAGAGAGAATGAACGGTGAATAGAGCCTACGGCTTGTGAAACCTTAATCCACCCCTGAGAACAACGTTCCGTCCTTTCCGATGCGCAAAATCATCCATTTCCCATTCAGTTCAAAATCATAGAATTCCTCTTCCATCGTTTTCACCGTTTCGCCTAATGAAGTTATCTTCATCGCCTACCTCGACCGACACGACGTACATCGAAACAATGGAGCGCCGAACTACTCGCGTCTCACGATGAAAGCGTTTACTTGTATTCGAAATACAATCAACGTAACTTCAAATTATGATTAAGCAATGTTTGCGGCTCTGACGTTTGTTTGCGAGTTGCGGGTCTCTTGCTAATTATTCAGCCGAATGAGACATTAATATCTAGACTATTAACGATACTTGACTAGGATAATTCTAGTCATGAAGATTCTTGAACGCTCCAACTGTCTCGACTTGCTATTTTATGCTCTCCATGCCAAGGCGAGTAGTTTTCACTGAATTAACTCTGAGAGGATTTTCAGGGAATTGTTTTGGACTTCTATTGTCTCAAACACTCGAAAAATAGCTGGAAGAGGTTCTGAAATTACGAGAAAACATGTGATGAGGATACTACAGGACACGGATATACGAAAGAATTCATTGAAGAATAAATGCAAAAGTTGAAATTCGAGCTCTGATACATGTGATGATGGAATTTACAAGTGAGAAATTCACGCTCATCTTATCTATCAGAAATTGCATTCGATGAATTGACATTGACTGTCCATTTTACGATAATGCTATCAAATCATGGAGTCAGATCAAGATTTGAAAGCAGGACCTACGATGCACAGTTTCTGTGGACAAATTGTTCGGATTCCTGTCCATTCTTGCTGATAAATCTGTAGGAATAGAAAGAAAAGAAAAGAAAAGAAAAAAAAAAAAAAGAAAAGAAAAGAAAAGAAAAGAAAAGAAAAGAAAAGAAAAGAAAAGAAAAGAAAAGAAAAGAAAAGAAAAGAAAAGAAAAGAAAAGAAAAGAAAAGAAAAGAAAAGAAAAGAAAAGAAAAAAAAAAGAAAAGAAAAGAAAAGAAAAGAAAAGAAAAGAAAAGAAAAGAAAAGAAAAGAAAAGAAAAGAAAAGAAAAGAAAAGAAAAGAAAAGAAAAGAAAAGAAAAGAAAAGAAAAGAAAAGAAAAGAAAAGAAAAGAAAAGAAAAGAAAAGAAAAGAAAAGAAAAGAAAAGAAAAGAAAAGAAAAGAAAAGAAAAGAAAAGAAAAGAAAAGAAAAGAAAAGAAAAGAAAAGAAAAGAAAAGAAAAGAAAAGAAAAGAAAAGAAAAGAAAAGAAAAGAAAAGAAAAGAAAAAAAAAAAAAGAAAAGAAAAGAAAAGAAAAGAAAAGAAAAGAAAAGAAAAGAAAAGAAAAGAAAAGAAAAGAAAAGAAAAGAAAAGAAAAGAAAAGAAAAGAAAAGAAAAGAAAAGAAAAGAAAAGAAAAGAAAAGAAAAGAAAAGAAAAGAAAAGAAAAGAAAAGAAAAGAAAAGAAAAGAAAAGAAAAGAAAAGAAAAGAAAAGAAAAGAAAAGAAAAGAAAAGAAATGATAATTCAACTAACGAAAAATACGAAGTAGAGAAGGAACTCCCTGTACATTAGAACAAATACCATAATTCTATTTGAGAATCCCCACTAGCAAACACACCTGTTTCTACTGACAAACACGCGATTCTTTATCGATGTGAGTCACGTGAGACCATTCATCACGAAAGTATGCAAAAGTGAGGATACTTTCCATATCGATGGGTAAAATGCCCACCTTCTCTGTGAAATGTAGATATTAACTTATACTTGGTACAAACGATCTCTCTTTTCTCGACAATAACCAATATTGCACATTAAAATGCTGTTATATATTGAATATTTTCAGATCACAATTATTTATTGGAAATATATATATATATATATTTCCTTTTTTTTTGTTCGCCTCTCCTGATGCAGTTTTTTTGGTCAGGTTATTCTCTGTATTTTTGAGAGAACTGTGGAAGAATCGGCACCTTGGCCTAACAGTTCTCCTATTATTAACCTACTTGTGCTCCATGTAACTTGTATTGATAAATAATGATTGTATTATTATCATCATTATCATTATCATAATTATCATCATTTTTATTATTATTATTTCCATATTATATTAACTATGGAATGCTCTTTCTATTTTCTTTCATCGCGGTTTTGGAAGAGCTATCATCCATGAATACGAATTATATGAATCAATATGTGCCTCTATAGGTTACTGATAAGACGATGAACGGCAATGATATTCTGGAAATTTCGCGCTGATTATTTCGTGTTGTGAACAAGTTCCAGCAAAAACCATGCAGCATGAAGCTGAAGGCCGGAAGTTCAGCGCTGGACTTCTACTTTCTTCATTCTGTACCGTTAATTTGTTGTAATACCGGAGTCATACACGTTTATTTGTATCTGAATGACCTGCTACAAATGTATTATAGCATGAAAGTAATCAATGAATCTCTCTCAGAAGAAAACCCCATACACTACCATGCAATCTCATGTTATCACAATGATATCTTTCATCCAGAGGAGGTTCATTATCTCGATATCACCTTCTCGATGTTAGGTCGGCTACTAGGTCCCTTGCAATTGACTCATCATTCAGTTCAGATCAGTGAGGTCGTTAGGATACCGTTCGAATAAAATGGAAATATCCCCGATACTCTTTTCGATACAAGATCCAATCATTGAACAGCACAAGACACAAGCTCCATTTTCCCATCAATTCGAAGTCTGTAGTATTTGAATTCATCAGAAGATACGAGAGCATGCGATGTTGTTTTTTCGTGTTCATAAGTTTCCATGAGTCTCCTTGAGATTTTTTTGGCTTGCTATCCCATCCCCCTCATCCTTTGTAGAACTGACAGTCCATTTCCAACTCATTGGACCATCGAAACTAGTATCATTCTCATCATTTGCTCACATATGTTTTGTATTTTCTATATTGATATTAGAGGAGTTGAAATAATTATCGGCAACTACGAAAACATCTGATTCTTTGAAACTATACAACAATCTGCCGTGTTGTATATCCAGATTCAAACAATGGATTAATGAAAAAACCTTTTCAAAAACATGGAGAGATCTGGAACTTATGAGATTTGATAGAGTGAACAACTAAGATCGAAATGGTGGAGCTAAAATATGGGCTTTAAATGATGAACATTCATTTTAACAGATTCTTGAGATTTCCTTTCGTATATGGGATTCGAAAATAAAAATAGAAACAGAGACTGTGACATTTTGGTCGCAAATCATATATCTGTCCTTACAACAACTATAATTTCTATTCAAAGAATTTGTAAAAATAATATACCACCTCCAGGATTAACCTACAGGCAGTATTCATTGAAGATGCTAGAAATGAGAAAACCATTCATTCCAAACAGAAGCATTATTGCCGGCAGAAAGCTGATTTTTTTTCTGTCATTGTCGAATAATCTGAAAGTAGAACCTCCCGAAAACCATTGATTGAAGCAAATATCGATATGTGAGACTATGTGTGTAATGCGACTGTAATCTCGAATTGTATGAAGTTGTTCGTCATCCGTCATCATCCCGAAATTGTCCATTCTGTGTCGGTACAAACACTAATCTTTCTCGACTATCAGACGAAACGCTCTCAAGATACTCACCCTTGCATCTTTCTGAATGAGTTCCGTGTAGAAATGACTGTAACTGTAAACAGCTTCGGCTTAAATTACCTCGGGGACTTGAGAGATGTTTATTCAGGAGGGCTTTGTTTGATTTAATAATTTCACCAGCGAGGCATTCTGTAGGAACTTGCAGTATACTGAGAGATTCGTTGAATGAATTCCTGATGGGTACGTCATTGTAGCAAACTGTAATACATCTTTTGTGATAGGTACTCGGTCTACCAAGTTGATTCAAGTAATATCATAATTCCACTTGACGTTCACCTTTGACTGCTAGATGTTTCTCTCAGGATGTAGATATATTCATTATAATTGATTGATTGATGATAAACAGTTCGAGAAAGCACGTTACTTTGCAGAAGAAGCCACGATAAGGTGCCTGCTTGAGCGATTTTTCTCCTTTATCTCCCACGAAAGAGAAATCTATGATATTCGAGGAACATAGTTTCACCCAACGGTGAAACTTTGGGAGGAAAGCAAGGTCTTGAGCATCAGGAAAGACTCCACTAGCCACTCTAACGATAAATGATGCTTTTCAGAGCTATGTTCGGCAGGTCTCGATCCTTACGATATGAATATGATGTTATTCATCATGAATTTAATATATACGCCTGTCAAATTCACGAATCTATTAGAGACCACAAGTATTTTGGACAGAGACAAAAAACATTTACTGAGGATCAGTATACAATATTTCCATATTCATTACAATAATTCATGTTTGTGCTTACAATATTTCTTTCACATTCACTTTCCTCCAGTGCTTATCATTATTTATTGGTGTCACACAGAGTACCAGAAATTTTGATGACCAGAACATATTTTTGGTGATTTCGATTATAAATTTTTCTCCGTGTATGCTACATCGATCAATTCTGGTAGCTGCGAGGAGGTAGGTTAGGTAGGTTAGATTGAGTCTGGAAAAATATTGAAGATTGTTGTTCGTATTATTTTCACGTGCTACCTAAATATGCTCTCCGTGAACTGGACTACTTGCATGTCAGCCAGTTGACATATTTCCTTTTCGCAGAATGATTTATTGGTATTCAGCTGTACCATTCTCAAAAGAAAAATATGTAAATCGAAGTCCGTAGCGTTGTGGAGTAAGATTTTATCGGATTATCTGTTGTAACTCCGTCGGATACAGTCGCATTACCATAAATGCAAACGAGTATCCACTATAAAGCATGATATTAGCCATACTACGCATACGTTTTGTTTTCCTGATCCAGTCGCCGCAGCCAATTTGAGATTTAATCTCTATAGCTAGTAGAAATTTCGATATGGAGAGAGGAACAACATTCATTTTCTGAACACCTGGATACGTTATCCTGGCTATTGCATATTCATAGAATGTTAGTTGAATTCTCCCAATCCAATATCTATATATATCTATAGATTCACGGATACCGATACAAAAATTTGTCGGAGATCGTCTCGTACGATCGATACATTTTTCATGCTACTTTTGGTATCGCTCCCTCAATAAATTGACTTTTCGAATGACATTGTTAACACGCTCACTTGTTCGTATGCTGATGATTCTTTCCTGCTATTCAAATCAAGAGATTTGTCTGAATTGCAACAAAATATAAATTCTGATAGCTTGCGAAATTGGTTGAGTGAAAACTCGTTATTTTTGAATGCCTCCAGAAAGAAAGCACTAGCTTTCCATACTGCCCAAAATATCAACACAGTGGATATTGATAATGAAATATCTGATGTTTGGATGAAATGAATTGACATCATGAAATTTTGGGGGCTTTATCTAGACAGCAATCTCAATTTCCGTCAGCACTGCGATAATCTCATTAAAATACTCGAAGAGCAGTGCTATTTGCTAAGAAACCTTGAAAGAATCCTAGACAACTCTGGTCTACTTTCATATCACCACGGGCAGATACAATCAAGCATCAACTATAGGATTATTGTTTGGAAAATTCTACACCTGCACACAATGTTTTTGAGAAGAGAATTATCAGAACCATTGCAAACGCGTCACAAACATCATCGTGTAGAACACTACTTAAAAAATTAAACATTTTGCCTCTACCAGGTCTCTACCACTGGAAGTTTTGTTGTACATCCATAAAAATATAGAAGTTTTCAAACGAAACCAATTTTTTCATGAATGTAATTCTCGCATCAGAAATGATTTTCAGATTCCCAAAAAACGTTCATCTCTACTTCTGAACTCGTTTGAGATTTCAGGGCATAGATTATGTAATGCATTCCCGGAGTTTTTCAATAATCATAACCAAGGAGCGAGTATTCAAACATAAAATAAAACGAAGACTTCTTGAAATCAGCCCCTATACAATTGATGATTTTTTTTTCTCACTGACATTAGTAAAAATGTTCTGTATTATTTTCCATCATTGCTGCTCCACTCACTTGATTATTATTCACGAATGTGTTTTTTTATATACTTGTATTTTATATCTGTATTTGATTTATACTGACTTGTCCAATTGCTTTCCAAGCTCGTTCGAATGGATCAATGAAGAATCGAATTGAATTGAATTGAATTGAACACATCTATAAGCATCTTCTGGATCTGTGTCACGGGCAGGATTGAAGCAGCAGGAAAGCGTATGTCAAGCACTCGTTACATTTCCGCACTCGTGCGATACTATTTCCTCCTCACGTTCCACACAGAATCATGAATCGAAAATCTCGAAATGAAATTTCATTGAGGACATTCCTAAGAAGTAGGAGATCCATTTCACAATGGAATGCATTCGACCACGTGCTTCGACAGCATATACCTTACATTCGTGAACATCCTGTTCGATAACTGCAAAGGACTAACATTGCACAACATGCTGCATGTGTTGATAATCAATGCGGACATAGGTTACCACCGGAAAATAGAGATATTTCAGTGTTAATCAATTCACACACATCGTATAGAACAACAATCGTCGGAATCATAATGATTCACCATCGGAATGACTGTAATGATACGGTATTCGGAGGATGAACTATTTTGTGCTTTCATCATGAACTGCATCTGTGGTTTGCGGTGAGCGAATTTGGAACGCATCGAATTCCACATTGCTAGTGGAACATGATTACCATTCTCGGATGTATCTGATATTATGGCATCATTGATATAAATTGAAAAGGCAATCGGCGAAATTCCATTTATGATGGCAGTTTTCAGGTGAAATGGCTAATGGAATATTATGAAATTTTTCCAGATGTGCCGTACAATACAGGGTGGAAGCCTCCAGTCCAGTGGAAAACAAGGCATTCGTATGGGCATTCAGGGTATCTCCTGAGGAAAATCAACAGAAGATTTCCACTGACCAAAATGCAATCGAGATAATCAAGGAGAAGCAGGGAATGACATAACCAACAAGCTTGTTGAGAGAGGGTGAAAAAATGATGCTAGATGTGGATCTCAGAACATCCTACACTGGGAGAGTTGGTTAAGAAGAGAAGAATAACAAATAGTATAGATGAAACACTCCAGAAAACTGACAATACCTGAGAAGACGTTTCTCCCTGAGCTGAGCACTGAGCAAAACTACTATACATGTGCTGTGAGAATTAGAAAATGAATTCTGGTAACCATCTCAGGAACCAACAAATCCTAATCGTGGTGAAGAACTGCTCCATGATTGATTTGAATATGTGGTATCGAATGCAATTGAATGGTAGGTGCACACATTTCCTCTGTATAACTAGAGCAATATTATCAACCCCTAGAAGACTGGCTCATGAAACATCAGACTGAAGTTGAATATGATTTGCTCACTCTGCTGGAATTTCGATAAATGGAAAAAAATTGATTCCAAGAGAGAATGTCCTGATGCAGTACAAGATCTTGGTTGTAAGAAATCAAGTGACATCCAATGATATCATTGCTCTTCAAATATGATTGTGATCGAAATATGAATAGGTTTCATATGTTTCAAATACGAGTGGAGTTATATGCTGTTTTTTCAGAACATGAATGCAAAACCACGGATTTTTTTTCTTCCATTTTTTTTTATCTGTGGACAAAGTTTGGAGTTTGTAAGCATCAGGAAAGACTTCACTAGGCAAAGAATTCCACAACTTTTCCGTTCTATTGATGAATGATGCTTGGTATAGCGATGTTCGACAGGTCTCGAGCCTGACAGTGTAGGGGTCTGGTTTGTTCACTAGGAATCGCATGTGGAGGCATAATAGATGATATAATGGAAGAATATATCATTTTGAAGATTGAATTTTGGACTTTCAATCTGCTATGGTCCATCATGAATCATTTCGGAATCTCATCATGGAGGTTCTCCATAGTACACAAGAATTTTGTATTTTGTTCAGGTGAGAATGTTCAACCACTTACTCTAATTAGTTGCGAGATGTATTCACCAGAGATCATTGAAGACCTTCTTTCCGGTTGAGAATTGTCATTGAGACACTGAATGATAGGAAGATATTTGCTGTGGTGTGATGGAATGTTCAAAACATGGGAATATCATTCATGAGAAATATAATGATCAGCAACCCTGTTATAAACATTTCATTCAATTTCACTACTATATCAATAGGTGATATCGGAGCAGGAAACAAGTCGCGTAGAAATTAAATCGTTTGCACAAAATTAACACAGGTTTTTATTGCCGTTTGTATCGAATGGCGATTTTATGGAATCTGAATTTCTGCTGTTTATCGTCCATACTTTGACTATTTATACATACACGAATTTAATCTGGCCAATTCAAACGAATGACTATTGTTCATGGAAAACATGCATATGTATTCGGGATTCAATTATTGAATTTTTGATGCCAGAGGCGAAACAAATAAACAAAGCTGACCATAGAGATATACGATGGAAATTTTTCCACCATCCCTAGCCATATAACCTACCAATATGTACTTTTTCCAAGGCATGGAGGGGTATTTCTCGACTTAAGTAGTTCATCACATCATCTGAACTACCAGTTCATGAATAAATACACTATCAGGATGCTACAAACGATGAGTGGGGCGAATACACACAACGAATATAAAATTTAATTTTCATGCAAAAAGCTCGAGAATAGCACCCCAGCTGATCTGTTTTGATTTCAATGACATGATGGATAGCTCATCTCAACATCGCTTTCCGTCGTATGGATAACAATTCAGTGATATTCTGAAATTTCAGTTTGCAGTTGGAGCTTAACAAATTCCCGTGATACTTTTTTTTTTTCATCTGTGGTCAACACGAAAGAGAAACATATGATGTTCGAGGAACATCGTGTTAACCAGCGGTAGAATTTTGGGAGAGTAGGAAGGTGTTGGAATTTTTCTTGAAAGTTTGGAGGTTGTAAGCAGCAGAAAAGACTTCACTAGGCGAAGAATTCCACAACTTTGCCGTTCTATTGATGAATGATGTTTGGTATAGCGATGTTCGACAGGTCTCGAGCCTGACAGTGTAGGAGTGACCAGCCTGAGCTCGTCTGGTTTGTCTACTAGGAATCGCGTGTGGTGGCATAATAGATGATATCTCCGATGAGCACCGACCATGAAAGTACCTATAAAAAAGGCATTGATGAAGATTCGAGGCAGCGATATCGTTACTTGCAGATTCCGTCTTCTTCACTCGCACATAGTATTCTTATTGAATAAGGAGATGGGTGACAATTATAATGACATTAACAATGACATATCATATGGATTTGTTCCATATATGTATCAACTACAATATTGACCAAACTCCATGAGAGCAACGTTAGAGAAGTGATGCTTCATTATATATGTCCTTCCTTGTCTAATTGGCAACGATCATCGAGGGCTTTTGCGCAAAATTCAAATTTTGAAACTTTATGTGTAATATGTCAATTTCTCCAGTTTACAGGTTATGTTTGTACTACTCATCTATTCTCTCCTTAGATCATCCTCATCTAAGATTTCATCTGTAACTAATCATGTTATTTGAAAAATATATATTCGAATATGTTTATATATATATATATTGATGGTAGACAACATAACATATACTTAGCTTTGGTAAAGAGTGATCTGGTTATACAGGTACGTTTTTTTCAGATTGAATAGAATGGAGCAATCGATATTTAAAAAATGGTAGAAATCTCGGTAGAAATATAAGGTATCCTCAGTATTGAAATGATGTGAATGAACATTCATCATGGAAGCAACACATATCCGTGTGATAAATTTCTTACCGATGATATGAATCGGAGCTCTTTGAGTTACAGAGAGAACAAATTTGTACGTTTTTTGCGGACATTTTGTGAACAGTCACAAACTTAAACTACGAATACCACAAACAACAACAACAACAACTATGAACTAACGTCTAAACACAAACACTGAATAATCCAGAACCGGAAAAAAAAACAATAACTAACAATAACACTAACTACGAGTAATAAAAATATTCAATTCTTAAGCCTAGACAAGACGACAGTTCAAAAAATCTGGTTGTTTGAATAATTGCGCTGCACAAAAAGTATTAGGTATAAGACACGACGCACGATCATTCCCAATTTGAGTAGCAACGACAGGAGTGAGAGTGAAACAACACCAATGGTGGCCTTATAAAAAAATTCATCACTTAAGATTCACAAACATTTAAGACTTCACATTTAAGACAGATGGAACATGGAAATACAATTGTTCATGTTATAAAACCATTTAAGACTTTCCATTTAACATTTATCATTTAAGAAGATGCCTAACTTCCAACCTGAGAAATTATTGTTGAATGGTCATAAATGAAAATGAAACGTGCACATGTTCTCCTATGATGTTTTTCGGGAGTGTCGACAAGTGACACCTCTGCTTCCCGCTTTTGTTCAAAACTGTATTGAGGTTATCTTTCACTGTACGAGAATAGTGTCAGTGTTTTCAGGATTTTTGCGGATTTTTGTCATGGGTATTAATTATTTACTCTAACCAGTTTTTCAATGCTTTCGGCGTTTGGAATTTATTATTCAATTAATAAAAAGAAATGTCAGTATTTACAAAGTTCAAATGATTTTCAAATGTTAAATATTTTTATAACCTAAACCATTATAACGTCTTGAATCTTAAAGTGATAAATGATAAATGTTAAATGTTGAAAGTTTTTATAAACTGACCTTAAGAGAGTCTGTCATTGCACTGATTCTCCAGAGAATCAATGCAATGATTCATGACTGTGCTCTGTGCTCTGTGCTGTGTGTCAAGTAAATTCTGTTCACTCCTTGGAAATGAGTAGAAAACGGCAGGTTCTATGCCTAGTAGTGAGAAAGAATCGTTTATGCACCTTGGCGATGCCTCAGAGAAAGATTCCTCGGTGTCTGAATAACTATTTTCATTCGTAACCATTCTCTCAACCTTATCGCTGGTCCAGTTTATATCATGTGGACAACTGACTTTTCGAATATTATTCAAATATATCGGGCTCTCCAACATATATACCAATCAAACAAAAATTTCTTTCCGATAAAAATATCGACTTGCACGTAACGAAGCTGATTTCAGGCCATTTCGAGCACGTCATATTCCGAACGAGGCACGCAGAAAACTCGTTAGCCGTATCGCAATTCTGGCAATATTGCTATTATTTTCTGAATTTATCCGATCTGAGGTCGCGTAGGTTGATGTGAAATGGAAATAGTAGCAATACTGTCAGATAAAGGAAGGAATTTAGTGGATAGATACAGGGGTTATATCCATCTCATGAGGCTGAGATATTGAAGTGTATCGTCAGTAGAATGGATAGAAAAAAATTCATATAGAGGTGGGACAAATGAATCACTCCAAAGTGATAAAGCTGGTTTATAACACGATACTTCCAGAATACTAGCCGCAGATCATTACAGCCTCCAAAAACATGATAATATCTAAGGATATATTAATTTTTCAGCTTTTTGTGGTATTTTCTCTCCTCGTTTCTGAAAAATGAAGTAGAAGTTATTGAAAATTGTTCCAATATATTTGAAGTGAGAACAGATTTCGTGATCTACCTAAAATGTCACTGCGCTTGGAATTAAACCTTTAGATACCTTAATAATAATTTCAAGCGCAGTAACATTTTGGGGCAGATCACAAAATCTGTGCTCACTACAAATATGTTGAAATAATTTCAAATACCTTCTGCTCAATTTTCCAGAAACAAGGAGTGAAAATCTCACAAGAAACTGAAAACTGGATGCAACACCTCCTAGAAAAAGTAACAACCAGTATATATCAGGGTATTTCTATGAATCGACCTGCTTGGATCTTCTGAGCAAGCCAAATATCTCTCTTTTTTTAGATAGATAAGATTGATAGATAGATAAATTTATTTAAATATGATACCCTGATAAACAAACATACTTTCATATCTTAATATTTACGTAATATAATTCGATAGAATCAGTTTCTAAATATAATTGTAATATATCCTAGTCAACTTGCTGAGAGAAGTGATGTCCAAATCCGATCTACTAGACATGGGGAACTGGAAGATGCCTAGGCAATACTCTGCTTCTTCGAACGTTCCACTACATCGGAAAGCTACAAAACCTGACTAAATTGAATAATAATCGGTATATCAATCTTGGGATATCAAGGTGATTAGAAGTTCAGATCCTCAATATCTCTTCGACTAGTCGCCAAGAATTCTGGAACCTCATAATGACAGTATGATGTCGGATTCCCACGTTATTTTATACAGGATAATTCACCTAAGAATGCAAAGAAAACATGGTGCATAAGTATAGTATCAGATGAAGTGCCCATTGAAGACTCCATTATTAAGTTCCGGGGTTCCTGAGACTTTGTATTGCCTGGGTTGTGAGCTGAACCCCAGATACTTGGTCTGCAGATTGTGGATTGTGGATCAATTCGCAATGAATACTTGATATCAACTATGAACCATTATGCTGATTGGGCTTGAAGATATACTGGAGATATAGCTAGATAGATATAGCTAGAGCTGAATTCAGTGCAACAATGAGTAGATATATTGGATTGTTATCAATCAAAGGGTACATTAGTTTAATGAATGATGGATATTTATGTACTAGTTATTGAAATAGCCGCAGGGTAATATACAGTTTGCTTCAGGCATTAATTATACGTGAACTGATATGTTAATTCCATCATTACGCAATCATCATATTATTCGTAGTAAATCGAGTTTTGGATTGTAATGAGTCTTTGAATTACGAAACAATATCAGTTCATCAGTTGTGACGACCATTTACTAACGTATCATGAAATGAGAGATTGAATTCTGGAGAACATAAAATATCAGTGGTTTCATTGATAGTGATAGTGATGATAGAAAATCTCAATGTTGATTCAGCGAAACGAAATTTCCATCAGAGATCCACGGACATGCATATGCTCATACCCCGCAAAATAGTACAACATGACAGATCAAAACATGAAACTGGCCTTTCCACTATAGGAAATAATGAAATTCATTATATTATATATATATATATATATATATATATATTATATTTTATATATATTTTGAAAAATTTCACGCACCTGGTGATTTTTCACGAACGTTTTGGATAGGTACCCTAGATATCAGATTCGTGTACCAGATAATCTGATAAAACCAGAGCACCGCAACCCATTATACTTAATAGTTTCCAAACAACCCTTCATTGTTCATGCAAATGTTTTCACATTCAATTGTTGTTTTCATACCTACTATTTTCCTTATTATTTTCCCATATTATATGTAGATAGTAGCGTCGAGATAAAACACCAACATGCAATTTATAGGTTGAATATGGCTTTAGGAAGGATTAATCTCACGATCGATCAAGCATAAATATGGTGTTAATATTTTCAAATTCCCTTGCTATGCGATTCTTTCGATTTGGTATATATTTTTGCGAAATGCGTATCTCGATGAATCAAATGGAAGTTTCATTATTAAGAAACATGAATGAATGAAGTTGAAACAGACAAAAATAACTTCGTTGGATGTTCACTACATGTGGAAAATGTTGGTACATCATACAGAAAGAATACTGAAGTATCTACAACTGTATATACAGGGTATCTCCCTCTGAGTTACACGTGAATTCGACCAAATTGTGCCCTAGTTCTGTTTTCTTATGTGTACAATGATATGTTTTGTTAGTTATATTTTCATTAATGATGATAATAATTAAATTGAATCAACAAATCATTGGATATTGGCTACTGGATGGTTCTCACGAAATGAGATGGAGATGCTCTTGCAGTTGAGGTCTCAGAAGCTCTATAACACACCGAAATATTCACTCGGTGTCAACATCCACGCCTTATCGTTAGATACATACTCCACATTGAGAGATTTTGGGTCTGTTCCAGCAATTCTTATGGTGAACACAGTCTGGTGTTGTGTCGAGTCCATAAGTGTTTGGAGCAACACCGCACAAATCCTTTTCGTGTCATCTAGAAACGTTCTTCCTTGCTTCCGTTGTTCAGTCAGTCAGATCAGTTTTTATACTCAACGCGATTAACGTTTCCTTTTCGTTCATGCCTGTATTTTTTTCAAATTATATTTTACAACCAGGGTCGTGCTGCGATGAAGTGAAAAGAAATATAATATCGTGATATCGAAAAGTGGACGCTGATAGATGGAATTACAATCAGTTCATTTTGGATGGTAAGTTTTGCAGATTTGTTACGTTTCGGAAGAGGTTAGAGCCGATGGGTATCTGATGTTTATCATTCCTCCTCCCACATTTTTCATGCATTGTATCATATTCATGTGCAGTGATGTAAAACATTGCGAATAAAAAAATTCATCGTTATATGATTATTATTGTGGTGGTGACTTCGATGTTTAAAATTTCAGTGTCCACGTTAATCACCCGTGCATTCCTCACTTCCTACTCGAAATATTTGACCACCCATTAACCTCATGGATATAAAAAAACACAGGTCACCATTTTTCTCATACGGACCTCATAAAAAGTTATATCATCGGGCGTCATAAAGTTCTGCACGAGCCCAGCGCTTTTAATAAACTCCTTTTTCCACCAGCAATCGCTCATAATCGGTCCACCTAGTACAATAAGTCCCCGACGGCTATAACTTTTCTCGGCGGAAAAAAAGTGAATGGAGAACTCGGAAATACATTCCTCGCAGTCCTGACCCCCAGCCTGTTGAGTTGTGCGGAATACGAACGAAAAATGGTCCATTAAACAGAAATATCTTTTTTTATGACGATCGAGGTGAGATATAGCACTGGCGATGGTTCATGTCGTGTGACTGATAGGCATGCCGCCTGCTCGAATGAATCAAGATATGAAGGCATTTTCGCAACGTGATTTTTCTATTCATTTCTAGAGGATGTTCATGGCGGAGTTCAGAAGCTCGCTCTGAGTGAGCTTGCTCACTCTGAAGCGTTCATAAACGTACTATGTCAAGCTGGATTTATAAACTTGACGTTGAAGTTGCCGTTGCTGTCCCCGTTGTCGTTCATCTGACGTTGACGTTGATCACTGCTGGTTGCCTCTCTATCGTTTGCTGTTTTCATTGGTTGGATTCCTGCGCCTTTCTTTAGGCGCAGACTAGGGTCTATTTGAAATTTGTTCAACAAATGATATATTCTGATCTTCTTTGAATCCATTAGAACAGTCATTGAAGTTTTAGAATTGTCTTCATGTAAAGTGAATCTGAGACTCTTTGTTCCAACACACTTATGGATCAATAAACTTCGCTAAACGATAAATTTGAGTGAATTGTCTCACACTATCGAGTCGATTCGAATGGAAATAACTAAAGATGTCTCATTTCTCAATACAATGACATGATATGTCAAGAAATTTTGACAATGCCAACAATCATGTGATTATTCATAGCTGCGTCTCTTATGATCGTTTCAATTTCTCTCATTCTCTGAGCTCGATCTAGTAGAGAATATACCGGGTGTCCCAGAGCTTTCAGGCCAGCAGATATTTCAGTTATTTGCAGGCGAGGAAATTGGAAAAAATACGTGTCGCAGGAGTACATAAGCTCGTTGAGGAAATTGAACTCGTTAATGGGTAGATTGTAAATAGTGGACCTGTCGATGGCCTGCACGTTCTCCAGATCTCACGCCACTGGACTTTTTCCTATGGGGATATTGGAAACGAGTTGTCTTCGGAACTCAACCAATGAATATTGAAGATACAACCCAGAAAACTTCTAAGGCTTGTGATAAATAAATTGATGGATAAAATGTGACAATTCTAAATTCTTATGATTGAAAAGTTATTGAAAACGTTCCCAGCATCAACACATCGATTTGAGGCAAATCAGCACTGTTTATCTAAGTAAATACTTGTTCCATGACCCGTGTTATATCACTTTCGACCCAACATTCGACAAAAACAAGTTCGAATCGTCAATAAAATCACAGCGAACCAGTCATTGTTTACTCAAAAGTGACGTCATTCGGTCTGATTGGTGGCGGTGTTCCGTATTTCGTAGTTTAATTTCATCAAAATAAATACCAATCTTGCTAAAGTTGGGTTCATTTGTTGAGAAACCGGAGGTGAGTGAAACAGAAAATCATATCAGTGAATTTGAAACTTCGAATGAGGTATCTATCATCACTTTATTGATAATATCCACTGAATATATCCGCCCACATGCATGGAATTGTGAAATCTACTCAAGAAATTCATCTGTATACGAAAGATGAGATATACGAAAAATTGTGAAGAAGCCATATGAATCCAAAGTGAGTTCGAAATGAATTTCAATCAATCACTCGTTCTTCATTTTTCTTCGTATGCCTTGGATACGAGCTCACAGCGTTGTACACATGAACTAGGTCACAGATAGATTGCCTTGATTGGAAATGTACTCTCCTGATTGGGGACTACGATACGATGCCTAATAACTTTCAAGCAGATTAGAATAGGATCTTTTCATGTTCATCCTATTATATTGAATTCTTACTATCGAGCTCCGGTTGGAGATTTCCTAAGATCGAAGGTTCTACCTTGTGTTCAGAATGATGAAACCAAACAAAGTTCCGCTGAACAAATTTGTTTCCATTCTCAAACACACAAACTTCTCCACTCACCATTTCAACTGATTATCCCAACTGTCTGCAACATTGTTCCTCGTGAATCTGTAAATAACAATAAAATGTACTGCATGATCTGCACATCAAATATTTCGTATTTTTATTTGATATTTGTTTGAGGTTTGCTTGGAGTTACCTGTCCAATTAGTTTCCTTCTGTCTTGACTTTTATATTGGGTTTGAAACCCAGATCACATGAACTGATTGAATGATCCAATACAGAATGATAAATTTATACACATATAGATACATACTATGAAAGCTATGAAAATTAGACACATTATTACATTTTGTAGCTCTCATCAGATATGGTCATGTCATCAGATGACATATGTCAAGCATCATATGTCATGTGTGCAAGTAACATATTCGAATGAACTTCCAATCTCATTATCATCTGTATAACGAAAAATAATCAAATAACAAAATCAACAAACACCCAGCTTCCATCTCTTTTATATCCTTCTACAGGGTCCTCATATTGGTAGGGGATGAACAAAGAGATATAAGGGACAAAATGAAGAAGTTGTGAATTTCAACATATATCCTTCGTGCAATGATATACAACCGAAATTACTAATTCAGAATGAAAAATTTTTCTGAGAACTCCAGTGTATCTGAATTCGTTCGCCTTTTGCCGATAGAAAGTGTGAATCGTGAGTTCAAAAGCAGACTTGAAGTATTTCCAGAGTGGTAGGACAAGATGGAAGTATATGATTTCGAAATTCAATACTTCATCTGAAATTGGCTGGAAACAAATGATAGATGGGATGATGGAATAATCTAATCGAAATCTGTGCAATAGTGACATATAATAGCACAATTGTGTGAATCTGCAATTGTGAATTTACTGTTCATTTTCAATGCCTCAACGAAGGTTACTGAAGTGGAACTTCCGTGAAATTTTTTATATGGCATGGACGTCCTGGCAAACCTCATTTCAAACCTTCCTATGGTGTCTCTGTATAGTGTGTGAGTTTTCCGAGGAGGTGGTAAATTCATTTCTCAGCTTCATGTGAGATTTTCTCTCCTGGTTTCTGAAAAATGAACTAGAAGTTATTGAAATCAAACCTTGAGATACCTAAAAGAGAAATTCTCTATGTCAGTGACACCTTGTTTTTGAAAAATTTTGAAGTATAAATATATATAATGAGAATAAAACTCCTACTTATCTTAGTGGACGTTTCGGGAACAAATCTGCTTCCGTTCTCAACAGAATTGAAACATTTTTCTTCGCCAAATTTTTCTAATGTGCAGTTGGTTTCGACACTTCTCAGTGTCCGATTCGTTCACTGAGATGAGTAGAAGTTTTTATTCTCATTGAATATATTTGTTTCTATGAATTTTTCGAAGATAGAGATTTGTTCTTTTGAGTATCTAAAGCACAGTGACATTTTGTGACAGATCACAAAATCTGTCCTTACTACAAATATATTGAATATTTAATAACTTCTACTTCATTTTTTAGCAACGAGGAGAGAAAATTCCACATGGAGCTGAAAAATGAATCTCTTCTATAGGATACCAAAATTTCAGAAGGAACAATCCAAACCAAAATGGCAGTCGATATTGATGAAAATCTTATGACAAGATAGCTTTCGTGAAATGAAACTGGAATTTGTGATACGGGTAGTGTGTAAGAATGTTCATCCAAAAATTTCATATTCAACATCTCTCCCATATTGAGGTGGTATATATATATATATATATATATGTATATATATAGATAGTGTGAAACACATCGACCTGGGCAACATGAATCCACGCATCGATCGTTGAATACGAGAAACCCCGCAGTTATATTGGAGGTAGAGTAGAACGTTCCATGGCCGTAATTCTCCATTATACGGGATGAATGGGAACTCTCTCGACGTCTCAGAGAGTTCTTCCGCGTTATTGTACGTCCTGTCCTCAGCCTGTTGAGTTGTGGGAGGGAGGGGAACTTGCTTCCTGTTCCGGTCGCTGTTCTCCGCACAGTGTTGCCATGCGTCGACAATTTTCTTCAATTCGGAGGATTCTCCACTTTAGTGATGATCTTCGATCACTGAACAGACTAGATAAGTAATCCACCGCCCTGGCAATACAGTTTGTTTGGAAGTAACATCTATAGTATCTATCTTTGTCTAAACAAGGATAGCAGGAGCTGATTCTCCCAGCACCAGTGCCGTGTTGTCAGAGGGGGTCGAATTTATTATTAATTCATGATGAAACCAAATTGAAAATCCGTAACAATTTCAGTAGTACTTTTCAGCATTTCTTGGTGGGAAAATGAACAATGACAAGACACTGTCGCAGCTGACCTATGGGTATAATCAATATAATCTAATCAATTCAATTCAAATTCATTTTTATCCATTCCATTTGGGAAAATTCTTCAAAATCTCGAATGATACGACAATGGTAACTCACCTATGAAATGACGTGTTTTGATCGCCAGTTCAAATTGTCTTTAACACTCCTCACAACGTCTCACCATTATATCAAATCACCAAAACAGGAAATAAACTGAGTTTCTGAGGAATTCTGAGTACACAAAACTGAATACAAGTTGAATAATATCGATAAATCAAAACGTAAATAATGACAGATACCAAACAAAGCAATTATCGCCGTCGACTGTCAATATCAAATTGCGGTGTTGCAACGTTGAGCAAAAAGTATTCACGATACCCATGCTGGTCCTCGAGCCACCAAGAAAGTAAAATTGCTGAGTCTCAGAATAATGCAGCAATCTTCTATTAATCAGAACTGATTCATAATCGTCATGACCCAAATTTATTATTATATTTGTGCATTGAACTACATGAATTCATAAAGGACTTTAAATATTATGGACTATTCATCACTTTTTGATGATTGGATATGACAACACTGGCGACGATTGGGTACTAATATTATTATAATTCTGGGAATCCATGTTAGCATCAGAATATTTGTTTTGTGATCCTTCTAGTGGGTTTGTTGTTCGGAGGTGATGATCATGCCTCCTGAAGTATGATGCCATTGCCAGTTGCTGACCTCATTCATGGTCTGTCTAGGTGCGGAAAAAAATATATTCTAGTAGAAACGTTCAGCAGTTTTTTGCCTGTGTCACTACGACCCTTTCAGATTGATTTTAGAAACTCCGAGATTTCAGAACATGCTCTAGCTGTACCTTCTCGATCAGATTTATGAGTTCCTGTGTGGAGCTAGATACTTTGAGTTGATCTTCGCCTGGATGGAAATATATAAATATATATAAATATACAGGGTGAGTCGAAAATGTGTACCGAGCTTTCTGGGGGTGATAGAACATTGAAAAATAAGTGTAGTTTGATGGTTGAACTCATGGCCCAAAATGCATATTAAGGGAGATACATCCTTTCAAAGTTGATGACATTAAAATAATTTCTCCGCATAACTTCTGAACGATGAAAACCACCCGATTGAAATTTTGTGCATGAATGTATGTTGTCAAAATACATTTTTTCGTCACACTTCCACATTTCTGATATTGTTATAAAGGGTGTTTTCAGAGGTTGAGTCATGATTTTTTGTAGAAAACTTTTTTTCCTGTATTATTTTATATTATTTCAGAGCATTTGATGGAGCGAAGAAAATAACATGAAAAAGGTGAGATATTTGAGTTTTTGTAGGTACATGATATCAGCAGATTGATTTTATTCATCGCGACATTCATCGGTAACAATATTTTAGCAGGCCATGATTAATAATTTTGTTGTCAATTTTGACGTTCATGTCATCAACATTCGAGTCAACATTGTTGTAGCCGATTTGTTCGTGTGGTTTTTCTGTGTCATTCATCACTGCGATTATCAACTGAGATTTTAAGAAATATGGCAGGTTATTCGTTCTCTGAACGAACTGATATGCTTCTGATGCTTGGCGAGTGCTTCGGAAATGCAGATGCTGCTGAAATATCGTTATACCGATGAATCTCGCGATGAATATAATCAATCTGCTGATATCATGTAACTACAAAAACTCAAATATCTCACGAACGGCTCAATTTTTTGTATTCGAATAGGAGTACCTTTTTCATGTAATTTTCTTCGCTCCATCAAATGCTCTTGTTTTTTCACCGGAAATAATACAGGGAAAGAGTTTTCTAAAAAAAATCATGACTCACCCTCTGGAAACACCCTTTATAACAATATCAGAAATGTGGAAGTGTGACGAAAAAATGGATTTTGACAACATACATTCATGCACAAAATTTCAATCGGGTGGCTCCCATCGTTCAGAAGTTATGCGTAGAAATTATTTTAATTTTATCAACTTTGGAAGGATATATATCTCCCTTAATATGCATTTTGGGCCATGAGTTTGATCATCAAACTACACTTATTTTCCAATGGTCTATCACCCCAGAAAGCTCGGTACACATTTTTGACTCACCCTGTATATAGTCACGAAAGGCAAAATGTAGTTCTACCATAAAATGATACGCATGCTCCCTCTTGGTGCACTAACTTGAGTTGTAGGTAATTTTTTCATCAGTGTAGGTATATCTACACAGCACAACCAACATTGTCAGCTATCCATCGTTTTGGTATCGATGATTTGATTCATCATGATTGTTTTAAGCCAAATATTCGTTGAAGACCAGTACACCTTCGATCTAATTTCTCATAATCATCGGATGTCAATATGAAATGCTTATCATCTTCTCTCCCGAGATTTCCACAGATGTGGATCAATTATTTATTCCATCAACATCATCTGATGTCTCCTTCTTCACAAAAAGGGATCCTTGCTTTCGAAAATGAATGTGCATGCATTGAAACAAAAGTTTGGTCTCTCCCCTCGCAAGTTTGTTCCACCTCTTCCAAAAAGGAGTTCGAAAAGTCCAGACAATGGATTGTATTCATTCGACATTCATGAAATATTCAGTATTGATGATGATAACTATCACGAAATTCCGAATTCCGCTTGTATGTTGAATACTGCATTTTCTCATTCACTAACTCAATACTACTTTCTGTTAATGATGAATATTCGAGCTCTTCCTACACATCGACGTTTGGACGAAAACAATGCTTCCCATCCTACTATTCGGTATTTCTAGTTCCTGAAGCTCAAAGATTCCCTCCAGCACACCATAAATTCAGATTACCCTCCCCAAGTTGACTTTTCCGGCACAAAAGAAACGTTCGATGTATATTTCGACCTCCCCCGAGATTGACAGTTCTTCAAGCCTTCCTTCGAGCTCATAAAAGGACTAATGATATATTCCTCGAGGAGCGACTCAGATTCGCTGCCTTACACCGATTCATGAAAAATAAATGTGTATGCAATGTGTCGTAGCCCAAATCACTATTCCACTTCTTGCGACGATGTATGTGTACTGTGGATTACGGAAGCTAGGAAGGGCCGCAATTTTTTTTCATATTTCATCCTACAACAACCAAGACATAATTAGGAGATAGAGGGGATGATTATTACATGAGGAACATCGGGCAATGCTAACGAAGAGTTCCAAAACTAGAATGATGCCTGTTGAATGCTGGAAAAAGAAAACTACAAAGGCGAACGCAAAACTTTATAATATCCGAGTAACTAGGAACATACTGTCTGTGAGTTCTTCGAGGAGGTGGTATATTCATTTTTCAGCTTTTAATGGGATTTTCTCTCCTCGTTTCTGAAAAATGGAGTAGAAGTTATTAAAAATTATTGCAATATATTTGTCGTAAGGACAGATTTAGGATCTGTCCCAAAATGTCACTGCGCTTGAAATTAAACCTTTAGATACCTAAAAGAGAAACTCTCTATTTGACACCTTGTTCCTGAAAGAATTTGGAAATACAAATATATTCAATAAGAATAAAACCTCTACTTATCTTGGTGGACGTTTCGGGAACGAATCTGTTTCCGTTCTCAACACAATTGAAATATTTTTCTCTTCGTAAAATTTTCTCAATGTTTTCGATTTCGACACTGAAAAGTGACAATTTGGCAGACGGAGGAATTCTGGTTACAAGGTGTTTTCATTAATTGATATCGAATTTTCCATTTTCATATTCAAGTTTCAGAAGTGGATACCAAGTTCTATCTATATCAACTGAACAAGAATTTCTCTTTTAGGTATCTAAAGGTTTAATTTCAAGCGCAGTGACATTTTGGGACAGATCCTAAATCTGTCCTTACTACACATATATTGCAATAATTTTCAATAACTTCTACTCTATTTTTTAGAAACGAGGAGAGAAAACCCCATTAAAAGCTGAAAAATGAACTAGGAACATGTCATTACAGATATTGAAAAACGTAAATGAGTACTATATAGCAGTTGAAGTGCAATTGTATGAATTATTCTTGCTCAACGTACAACATAAGCAACGTTATATTTCATGAACTTTCAGCACAATCTCAGATGGCATTGCTTGTTGCGTACTGCCTCTCGAATATTTCCGGAAAAATGATTCTCGTCCATTTGGTAGAGTCTTCACCTCAAAATGAGTTATATGCAGATATTAACACTTTAGAATAGGTTGCTGAAATGAGTTGCTCTTGTGAAGCAGTCCAGATAATGGCGTGTGATGCTGCCAATGATCAACATAATTACTGGTGTGTGACATGTGTTACATGGTGGGTGAAAATTGACCACCATCATTATTAGGTGATTGCTTCTCCTCCTAGATCCGCGTACATCAGTGTGACGTAGCTCATGGACCTGGCAAGTATAGTCAAGTCAAGTCAAAATATACTTCATTGTCAAAATAGTAGGTCTTATTGACAAAGAACAAAGACATTCGCAGAAAATCCATTTTGTGGCGTCACTTCAAAAAAGAAAGCGATATTCAATCTCTTGATGAGTTTAGGCTATTGAGAGCAGAAATTAAAATAGACATAGATAGACATAGAATTCCCGTAAGTCATCCTCTAAAATCAGCAGCAGAATGTTGTATGACGACAACTTATTGCAAGAACCTCCGAACTGGGTTTGCCGACATGTTCAGTAAATCCTACACTCTGTCGACGCAGTACGATTCTATCCCGAGGGCATTGGTAATGACAACCTGCCACTTATACATATTACCAAGTTCAGTGAGAAGGAGCTGTATGATGCTATAAAATTGCTGAAACCAAAATTGACTGCGGGACCAGACTGTATACCAGTGTTTGTAATCAGAGACTGCGCCTCAGCACTTGCCCGACCACTAACAATCCTTTTCAATATATGTCTGGAGGCTGAATATATTCCGACAACTTGGAAGCTCTCAAAGGTCTGTCCTATATATAAAAAAGGTGATAAAAATAACCTTGCCAACCTCGATTAAATGTAACTTTTGCAAGATTTTCGAAATTCTCCTGGAAAGTAATTTGTCCTACAACATTAATAAAATCATTTCTCCACAACAACATGGTTTTATGAGAAGTCGCTCGACGGTAACACATCTGATAACAGTTACTCAATGCATTTCTGAGAATATTGATAATCGAGCCCAAACAGATGTCATCTACACTGACTTCTCCAAGGCATTCGACATACTTGATCATGGTATTTTGGTTAATAAACTGAAATCATTCGGCTTATCTCTCTCTTTAATTAATCTTTTCAAATCTTGATAACCGTAAACAATATGTTCAATTGAATGGCTTCAAGTCTGTCGAATATCTTGCAACATCCGGCGTACCCCAAGGCTCCAATCTGGGGCCATTACTCTTCAATGTTTTCATTAACGATATTGGTGATGTCATTGATGTGAACTTCTTGCTATATGCGAACGATCTAAAATTATATGGCTGCGTGAATCACATAGATGATTGTCAACAGCTGGCCGTCAACCTGGATCGAGTGGTAGAATGGTGTTCAAAGAACAGATTAGAACTGAATCCTCTCAAATGTAACGTCATGTCTTATACACTAAAGTTGGACCCAATCGTTTTCGATTACTCAATTGGTAACACTTCTCTACTAAGACCCAAAACACTCAAAGATCTTGGCATTATTTATGATCAATCTATATCGTTTGATTAACACATTGACTCAGTTTTGAAATCTGCTTATCGAGCTTACGGGTTTATAGTTCGTAATAGTCGTGATTTTAAAGATATAAATACTCTTAAGAAACTGTTCTACTGTTACATACGCTCGAAGATTGAATATGCATCGGTTGTTTGGAGCCCATACTATCAGAACAATACTGATTGTCTTGGGGTCTGCAACGACGGTTCTTGAAACTGTTGAAATACAGGTCATGCGGTACATACCCCCCAATAGGAACATGAAGAGCTTCTTGAAACCTTCAAATTTGTAAGCTTGCATGTAAGAAGAAAATATTGTTCTATTCTGATCCTTTACAAGGTTGTCAACAATGCAATTGACTGTGCAGATTTGTTAGAGAAACTAAATTTCACTGTACCGAGACTTTCATCCAGAAATTGTAATACATTTCACTTAGATTTTCCACGAACCAACATATTTGAAAATTCACCAGTGTATAAGATGTGTAGTGCATATAACTCAGTGTCCAAGAACATAGACTTGTTTAACTGTGAAATAACTCATATTAGATCTCTTTTTTTCCTGTGTATGACTAGTCAGCCAGAATAGAATAGCATTGATTCGTTTATTCATTAATGTAATGTAATTATTCAATGTATATGTTTGTATTTTGTCTTTTTTCCCTGTTCTGTAAATGGGGCAACCTGTTGAACAGTGTAAGAAATAAATAAAATAAAAAAAATAAAATGAATAAGAAGAATGGTGATGAATTGCATATAATAATATAATAATATATAATAATAATATTTATTAACTTCAGGTAAAATATAAAATTTAGACATAGTAAAAGGTAAGTTAATAAACTGAAAAGTCACGTAAACTGTTTCCAGTTTGTGTGTGACTGTGAGAATCACGATCAGTAATTTAGAAATCACGTAACAAGAAATATAATAAAATACAAAATTCATATTTAGCACTAGATATATAATTACATACACTTATATTGGTTACATCACCTATATATATAAAAGGACAGTTTGTTGTCTTATAAAAAATACAAGTATAATAAAGGACACAATTGAGAAGGCTGATAACTATATGTATAAACACAGAAATATTAGGAATACACTATTTTATGTATCTGTGTACGAGGCAAACTAGTGATGTAGTCATTCAATCGTTTCTTAAATTCATTTTGATTTTTTGAACTCTTCAATTGATTGGGTAGAGAATTGAACAATTTGAGACTGAGGTAGCTGTAGCTTTTTTGTCTTACAACTTTATTCATAAACGGCATTTTCAAATTATTTTGTTTTGTTCGGGTGTTGTATTCGTGTTCTATTCTCGAATGTTTGTGTTTTGATTTGAAACATTTTTTATTAGTATGCAAAGAGAAGAGCTGCACGGGATCAAATATATGTGTTTCGAGATAGAGGGCATCTGTTGGGTGAGTCCTTTTCTTTTTGAAAGCTATTTTAAGGATTCTTTTTTGTGTTACTATCAGTTTATTCATAGTGGTCTTCCCAGCTGATCCCCATGTCAGTATACCGTAAGTTATATGTGTTTGGATGAGAGCGAAATATAACGTTTTAACTGTTTTGTTGTCTAACATATCTCTTAAGACCTTGAAACGATGCATTAGAAATTGGAGTTTTTTTATTACATAAGTTATATGGTATTCCCATTTGAGTTGATCATCTATGATAATCCCGAGATATTTGAACTGTTTAACAGGTGTGATAGTGAAGATATTGGACACATTGAGATTATTAAAAGAGGGTGAGTAACGCGCAGAATCATAAATTGGTAGGTAGTATGTTTTGCTGGAATTTATTGTTAGGAGTTTATGTGAAAACCATTTTCTGATATTTCCGAGATCCATTTCTACTTTATTTTTCAGGGAGGTCCAGGCGGTGTCCTCATAAAAAATGGCTGTGTCATCAGCATATGTGAAAATTTTTCCTGTTGTTGGAATTGAGAATAGGTCATTGAGGTAGATATTGAAAAGAATTGGGCCCAGGATGGTTCCCTGGGGCAAACCATATTCTATATTCTTGAAGTCACTTCTGTGGTTTCCAATTTTCACGCTTTGTTTTCTATTCAGCAGGTAACTTCGAAACAGCTCTTGTGTGGTTCCTCTTACACCAATGTTTTCAAGTGATTTGAGAAGAAGTGGGTGGCTAACTGTGTCATTGTACCGTCAGAAGTACAAGGTTAATTTTCATGAACTAATCATACTATTTGCAATATATGTGTTTGCTGATGACAGTTGATATTTCATGGCAGATCAAAAGGGCTTCACGATGATCTCGTGGTTTTGACTTTGAATATATCTCGGAGAACGTTTCTGAATAACAAATTCATATGCCTGAGAGTGACGTGATTGTTTTCGATTGGCTAGAGCGACGATGCGACAAACCGTGTACCGTGGTATGCGGTCGAACCGTTTATTCAGTGAGTGAGAAATGTGGCAACACTGTTCAACTCACACATTCACCATCTTATCGCAGCACGTCGACTTCCTAACGATTTAATACTCTTTATGTGTATGGCCCTATTTAGCTGGATACGTGTACGGTAGCAGGGAGCTTATCGAAGCAAAAATTGATAGGGGTGATCGAAGGAGGGAGCTGAGAAAACCGTTCGAATTACGGTATTTGTTCCGCCAAAGTTCTGGCGGAGGCAATACAAACTACGTGATTGGCTGCGCAGGAAGCGATGGAAAAATGAAGGCGATATAAATTTGATTAGATCTGCTGGTTCGTATAACTTCGGAGAGATTTTTCAGCGGTGGAGCTTTAGATGAAAACAAGAATGCTCGAGTCGAGTTTGCTAGATTGAAAATATTGTGCTGGGTAATATAGGAGCGAGTTCGCGCTATGTTATAGTGGTTAGTGGAACGGTATCAGCTGTCTTCCGACAGTCTGAAATTGAATTTCCACTCCAAGTAGATGACTACCAATATTCCATAATATTTTCCCAGATTTTCTTGGTGCAAACGAAACTCAGCCATACCTATGTCATCTACATAATTGTTATGAAAGAAATTGAGAAGAAACAGCAAGATTAACTCGACTCTCCAAACGTTTCTGCTGGACAATCATTTTGAACCCAATCCGATGGTACTTGATGAGGGTCGAGTGAGAAGTATTTATCCTGATAATAAATACATATTCTTGTTTGGATTGAGGTCGTACAGCGAAAATAATGAGGACGATCGGAATAACCAAGAAGAACCTTTTTCCATTCCCGCTCATGCAATATATTCATACTACACCTTTTCCAGTTATTCAGAATTCCACTATCCAGATACTTCTAGTATTTCAGAAAGCATGACATCTGTTGTATATTTGAATTCCACTCCATAACCGCGAAAGTATTCATGTTGGCAATAGATGCAGGTTGATTTAATTCCTGAGTTTTCTTATTTCTTCCCTCTTCCAAGAGTACATATACAACAACATCAATTTAATGAAAGTCACTTGGATTTCGGAAACATCATTTGTTTTTCAGTCACTTGAGTTTCATATATTGTCATTTCAGTTTGTCTTCAACAACAATAACAACAACAGAATTTTGGTCCAGCAGAAATGAAATTTGATCTGCTCCTATGTTCTCGGTATAGGTGATTTGATAGGTGATATATACCAATAGACTTTATTTTCAAACTGGCTACCAGCCATCAACTCATTCAATACAATACAATACAAATCATTGACAATGATCTCCAAGATATCTGAATTACAAATTGAACATCCTGAAATTCTGACATACTCTGAGATAAAAATGAACATTGCCGAACTGTTCATCATGTTATTATGATTATAATTGATGCAATGATAATAAAAACCTTCTTCTTCAATCTCCATCATTTTCTTCAACCAAAAATCCCGATAATACCTAGTTGTATTATGACCGGAAATAATGACAACAGCAGTGGATGTGAAGATCAATAATGTCAGAATATAGTTGATATCTCCTTTCAGTTCAATTTTTTTTTTCATCTTTCAAATGGAAACGTCGTATGTGCTAGTCAAATTTCCAATTCTCCCATAATTTTCCGAATGAAACGAATAATTCCAGTTAGTCCTCAAATTTTTGGTTGATAGCAAATTGAACTTCTAGCTGAGAATCTAGTGGAAAATCAACTTTTGAGACTGGTTAGGTTTTTCTCGTCAACGCATCAATTGTCTTTCCTGGAATTGAAATGATCGTTTCTGAAATCAAATTAATTATACTCGAATAGGAGTGATACTTCTGGAATCGAACTGACTCTTCTTGGATCGAACTGATACTTCCTGAAATCAAACATACTGTTATGGAATTCGCCCCTTTCCGAAATTCAACTCATTGCAATGAAATTGAGTGACTATTCTGGAATTCATAAAGCTCTCCGAAATACAACAGCAAAAGGTGTAGTCATATAAGTAGAGGAACATACCCGTGATTAAAAGGTGGAAGAGGTGAGGAAATTTGCATTTACAATTGCGTTTCCTTGTAGGGTGCAATCAACACCCCAGAAGTAGAAACTTGAGCAGGGTAACATCATGGAGATAATTTTAATTCATCACTTCAAGCATATTGGAGATGCTGTAATCAACATTTCACCTCAGTATTAAAAACCATATCCTTCACGGGTAGACCAAAACAACTCTTTCGAAATGGGGGTGAATTTCCGTCAAGGAATATCAATAATGGATCTGAACATGAATCAGAAAATCTCATTCAAGGTTCTTTTCAAAATATCCATGATTCTTCTGATGCATTATGGATTTATGAATGAGATGAAGTTCAGACTCCTTCGTCTAAATTGAAACAATACATTGCATGATTCATTTCTCAATAACTTCAGTTACTTCAACAGAAGAGTATTTGTACATCAGGATTGATTGATGTTTGAAGTGGATACTATCACCTTCACACGCCTTCGAAAGCGAACATTTACTGTAAAAGTATTGGTAAGTTCACTATAGTGGTGATGATCATGATCAATTATCCATTATTGTACAAACATAACTTCTCACGATGAATACATTCCATATCCAAGAGGTTTTGATAAATGATAGAAGAATCATGAAAATATCTGGGACACCCGGTATCAGCAGAAAAAGGGTCCACTCACTCCATTTCCTCGGACGATCGTTACAGACCTTTTGGCGAAATTCACAAATAGCACAAAAACAAAAGGTCATTTACATGGACGACTGGACTGGGCAATATATCTCTGTCACGAACTATTTCTTCAACGAGATTATCTTTCGGGAGATTGCACCATCGACAGATCGAAGTTCCTACGATCACCGACTCTATTTTCTGACTCTCGAGAAATGAAAAATGTTCGAGGGTAATATTGATAGACTCTTGCCGTAGCTTCGATACATTCTTTTGATATTATGTGTTTTTGTGGGTCGTGTTATGAGAACAATTCGGGGTTTATTGGAAAGTCGTGAAATGCCATATCATCTTGGCATACAGATTGATAAACTTCAAATGGAGGCATTTTCATGAAATTGTTTCACAAAGCATAACGAAATTGGAGTGGGTGAGGCAATGGGATTTTTTTCGCTGTAATAGATATTTACGATATTAATATCGTAAAGATTCATGTTACGATATGAAATGGGAAATTTGTCGAACGTGGCCGAAGGCCGAGTTTGATAACCCATCGATTATCATAATATGAATTTATTTACAACCATTTGTGTGGAGCTGTCAGTATTAACGTCATTGAAGGTTGGGAAGTGTCACATTAAACACCTCAACTTCTCAACCTCACTTCTCGACCTCATTTCCCGCGAATTTAATATCCGACTTCATCAGACATTTTTTGACTTCATCTGACATTTATTTATATTGGTGACAATTGTATGCCCCATAGTCACGGTGAAAATATATATACTTGATCATTCTAAGAAAATCGCGTTCTTGGTAATTTGTCGTTGAATGTAATATTTTAGGTATGTTCAGAACGAAACCAAAACTTATTTATTTCAATTGAAATATGATGGTGTTTATAATAGTATAGTAAAGAAACCTCGGTAGAAAGTTTCATTTCTGTCTCGAGATCATAGGTAACCTCGACGCTTTACGTCTTGGTAAACTAACTAATCTCACGACAGGAATGAATCTCTCCCCACCTTGGTGGGTATACGATACGAATATAGTACAATATTCATCAAAAATATGTTACGAGCAAGCGTTGTCGTGAATTTATTGTGTTGTCGGTTGTCACTCATTCAGTGAAATGTCAGTTTTGACGAGTTCATTTCAATTCGAGAACAGAATTATCGACATGAGTTCCGATCAAGAGAGTATGGATTCAGATATAGAACTTGCGGCAAATAAAGCAATTCAAACATTAGTACCGGCTAAAGCCCAAAAAAGGTACGAAAAATTTGAAATCACCGCACTAGTGCGGTAAAGTATCCCATTACGAAAACTCATACCAGTGTGGTAAAGGCAAATCAATTTTACACTTCTGCCTGATTCAATTCCACAATGAGTCAGTGCTTCTACCCATTCATATTCTGTGAAGAACATTCATTCCGATATAAATTGCTTAGTGATTTCCGAATATCACAATGGAGCAGTCAGCAGTTATACGTCAGTGACGTCATAACAAAAAAAATGTTTTCCGCGATCGTGCAGACAGTTATATTTTTGCACTAGTGTGAAAAGGCACTCGCTATAATAATAATCAAGCAATGATGAGTAGTCATACAAATTTGCCCTAATACCAACCGTCTATTTGTAATCATCCATGAACACCAACCTTTGATAGTGACACTTTCAAAATTAATAATTGATTCGCAGTTGTCAGTTCAAAATCTGTATATCTTGAAAACACTCATCGAATCAATTCGATCGTAGAAATAATATTGTGTGCAACACTTGCGAAAAGTATTTGTTGCCCTCAGTATTGCTGAATCTCTGGACTTTGCCTCGAACTGCAAACTCCATGCTTCGTTCAATAAATCCACAGTTTTCCTCCAATTTACAGGAATTACCATCTCAATTCTTCATCATGCACTCATTTCATATTGTCAGGTGATGTTTCTCAAAGTTGTTGAGTTGAATAATAAGATATTGCGCCCACTAGGCCTACGTTAAAAACCTCCGAGTACCAGATTTCGTGCCTGAGTTGAGAAAATAAAATCAATTTCCGCATTTTTGGATACTACTGAACTATCATATTCATACGGATAAGAATCCAGAAAGGCACTCTTCAGTGTTAAACTAGAATTATTTTTCAGCTCACAGAAAAGCTACTTCTCTCATTATCTATTTAGCATGATACTCACACTTCACACTTGTTCTTCCTTCGAAATATATCCAGTGACCTTCATTACTGATGACGTGGTTGAAGAAATTATCGATCTGTTCGAACACGTAATAACTACTCGTAATGTAATTCTCTCTCAGTGTTCTTCTCTGAATTTTCATTCGTTCAACAAAAATCTATAGCTATGTAAAAATCGTTTCATGGCTCCATGACTGCATTGTATTCCAAAGAGCTTCATACCTAATACACCATAACAATGAAATGCATGTTTCAAATGTTCCAGGAGGTACTTAATACGAAATAATGCAATGGAATCCGCGACCGACCTGCACAGTGTACAACGCAAACATCCCATCTTCTCATGTTTCGTTATATAAGGGTTATATTGCCAGGTAAAATGACTCCGTAAACAAAAAGCGATTATGTTTGCCCTGTTATTATTGGAGTCGTGTTTACTCTATTGGAAACGACAGCAGTTCTGCACATGCCTACATTTTCGAAGATTATATTCATGCACACAGCATATATCTCAGGGATTTGTTTGCTAGTTTCAAGAACTCTGTATCGACATCTATCAGTCGTCCAATATTATAGTTCTGAGAAGAGGAAGAAGAAGAAGAATCTCTATTGAAAAACGGTGACTTTGATACACAATTGAATCATATAAATGAACAAAAATTATATTATCGAATCAAAAGAGAGGAAAAAATCATGACATGTCATAAAAAATTATTACATTAACAACATTATTATTATTAATGATCCTGACAGATGTACAGCTCCAATTCAATTCCAAATTTGATAATCAAAATAACAAAAATGAATAACAAATAGTCAAAATATTTCAATAATTCAAAACGTTGATGAAATAAAACCACTATAAAAATCAGTATTAGACACTATGCAGGTTAGTTACAATAACAATACAATTACAATCATGTATGTATACTACCAAAAATTATATTGTATCTCACATTGTCATTTTTGTAGTAGTGTTGTTTCATTTGAATCAGAAACTGATGAAAGTTATAGACCACTATTGAGTTTCATTGTTCTAGCATGATAATTATACTTTCCCATAAGTGCAAAAAATACAATTTTCATAATCTATGAAATACCGATCATGATATCGAGCCTGTTCATCCTGATCTAAGAAAATGTTCTATTCAGAAGATCCATCCGCAAATGATCTGGTCTCTTGTTGTTATTCCGATCAAACTCCTTCAATGTAGCTGAGGATCTTCCTGTCAAATATTTTTTCCACTTCTGCACTTTAGAATGTCTAACGGAATGATGTTTGAGAAATTCATCTCCAGACTTCAGGTAATCTGCATACAGATCCTAACCGTCCTCACGTGGTTCAACCATGTCGATCCAGCAAAATAGTACAATCGAGAAATTTTCGAAATTTTTCAACTTTAGTCCAAATAGCATTTCGTTAATTAAATCATATTCATCAAACAGATCCCAGTATGTATCATTCAATAATGAAAAGTCGAATCAGAGAATCTTCGACTGTGGGGTTACTCAAGGATCTGTTTTGGGGCACATACTTCTCCTTCTATACGTTAATGATTTGCCCAATGCGTCCCCTTTCACTGATGTTATATCATACGCAGATGATACTACTGCAATTCGGTCCGACAATAACGCGACCTCTTTGGTAGCGAACATCTATGCGAAAAAATGGCTACCTACTTATATCTTCTTAGAAACTTATCGCGAAATGTTACTCAAAATACATCAGTAACGGCTCATTAAGGACTCATACACGTTAATATTTCATATGCAAATCTCACATGGGGACATCCCTCCTATTGATCAGATATTCTCGGAATGCAGAGAAAGTCATTACGTGTTATATCAAATTCATGAATATCCAAAGAGAAATCGACAGAATTTCTGTCACGTTCACGTGACGCCACCAACAACGTTCTTCCTGCAGAAATCAGAGAGCTAGAAAACAATCAGTTTGAAAATTTTGTGAAATGCTTCCTTTTTAATAGGAAATCCATTTCATTCATTCGATGAATTTTTAACTTTCGACTTTCACACTTTATATGTTAACTAACTCTCCACAATGTAATTTTATTGTTTTGTTGTTTTCGTCTTCATCTTCATTTTCCACCACTATGTACCTGATTTGTGTAAACATTCGTGTATTAGTACCAATAAATAATTGATTGATTGATTGATTGATTGATTGAATGAGAGTGGAACTAGAGAATTCCACCAGGACCTACCATTGAGTGATTTATTCATCGAATTACTAATCGTATGGTTCTGGCAAGATATAGAGGAAATACTGATATTGAACTTTGGTCCTGGTATATTCTGTGGATTGTTTTCATAATTATCATCGTTCGTTTGATGAGCACACAGAGATTTCAATGACTGTATGTTTTACAATTCTAAGGATCAAATGATGTACTCGTAGTTGGAGTACATATCGACAATCATTTCATTCCATAAAATAGATATTTTACTGTAATTTTTGCAACTGCTCAGAGTGAAAAGTGGAAAGATTGTTCCATTTGGAAAAAAGGGTCGTGTATCTGACGAAACCCTTTCGACATAAAAGTAGAGATGATGGGAATATATTTTTCATTGGCTACAAACCTAAGTTGATTGTACCTCGTTTCGTTGTAAAAGCCACGATTCAGCAAAAAATAGTTTTTTATTATTCCACCTCGCTGAACGTCGTGAATTTACGCTAAAAAACCAACAGCGTGTGGTCGCTTTATGTGTCCCTTTCATTACTTCAGGGAACACTCCAGCGAGGAATTATATCAGACGTACGTTGGAAACGTGTTTCTCCAGCCCGCCATGATGTTTTTTCATCAATAAAAGTCAAGAGAACTCTTTGCTTGCATTTTCTTGGTACATTTCACAAGTGGTGCTCGTGAGATATGGAGATTGGGAGCCTGAAGATGTGATTTCCTGAATATTTCTCAAACGCTCTGAGAATTGAATTCCATCAACTGATTGATGTTTCGATGCCAATCATCATGAACTATCATTCAGAGTCATGATGGATGAATAAATTGCGACCACAGATGAAAATAGCGTTTTCAACATTGTTTTGTCATTCAGAAAGTGGCTCATTCCACTATGGTAACTGGGAAGTCGAAAGTAAAACACACTTGTGTGGAAATATTTGAAAAACGCACGCTTGCGGTGATTGAATGATGAATGTAACGATAAATCACCTGGAAATTTCAATGCTAGTATCATCACATATGGTATTTATATCTCTGATTGATTTTGCATCCTAATCTTTTGGAAGATAATTGAATCCACTAACTTCCTTTCCTCTCTGTCTATATACTTTACAATTGACGTTGACTCAATTGAGTGGTTACCAAAAATGGTAGGTGAAATAATCCAAGGTTGCAGAAATTATAACAATTCATAGGCGTACACTTTTATATTCATGAAATTGACAGAGGGTCAGGAACTATTCGACGAAAATGACATCGATAAATGTAAACTAGATGGATATGTAACAACATGAAGGAACTTGCTGATTTATCCATGAGTAGATTTGATAATGAAAGATGTCCAATATTTCCCGAGAGTCTGGCTACGATATGTTGACGACATTTTTGCCATTTTGAATTCTCGATTTGAATCGATCAAATTCAAAATAGAAAGATAAAATAACTGCAGATTGGATACTTTGGTTATCAGATATGATAGAAATGAATTAGAATTTGACATTCATACAAGAGAAAATTGTAAGCAGAGGTTCATACCAAGTGACTCTCAACATTGCATCCAACATCAATATCCCGCTCTGAACTTTTCATTTCACAGATTGTTATCTTTTCTCAGGTATATACCTCGGGTGAAAATGCTATTATAAAGCAAGAACTTCTATATCTTGAGCTGCGAAGGTATATAATATACTATTACATGTGTCTAACAGCCTTTTGCAGGTCATACGTATAGTAACTGTGAGAAATGCTTCGGAACGTTTCCCAAGTTAATTACAATGTTCATAGAATTCAATAATTGGTATGCAGTCAGGCATCACAGGAATGTCTGATCCATCTGACGTACGCCCTAGCAGAAGTAGCAAATAATTCACTTACATGATATACATACATCAAATTGGAGCATTGTTACGGTGCCATTATTATTGAATCCATACCGAATCAGTTTTGCGTGAGCAAAGGCAGAATTTTCATAATCCAATGAAAGGGTATATCATGTAGGAGAGTTCAATATCAACCAAAGTGGTGAGATCATGATGTGAAATTAGACTGGTGTGCCAACTCCCTATACCCAGCCACTAGAAAAAGTTGTAGACTTTCGCCTACTTGATAATGTTGAATGTTAAAACTTCACTAATTAGGGCCGGTTGTATAAAGAAAAATCAATCATGTGATCAGCTGATGCCACAATAGCGGTGATGTTATGTTAAATTTGATTTGCGTTGCATAAAACTCTACTCTGTAATAATTATCGTTCCATTAACTGATGAGAAATGCGTGGCAACAGCGATAATTTTCCTGCTTCTAACGTTCCGTGCATTGTAGATGATGATGCTTTGCGCATTTATAGGTTAGGTTTATTGTTTGATTGGTTGTTGTTGAATCAGTATGGATGGTATGGATAGTTTGAAGAGAAAACAAGGTGCAAACTATACAGAAGCAGAGAAAACAACACTGCTGGAGATTGTTAAAAAGTACGTATAGTTCATCATAATACCTAGAATTTTGGTTCGGTCCTTGGCCTGGAAATCAATAGTTCAGACAGCGAAGATAATGATGGGATAGACATTTTCTGTAATATAATATTCATATATATATATTCTTTCATAACTTTATTTATACATTCCACTTCCGATTGAACAAGAATACTTTCAAACACCAACAATTTTTTTTCCGATTTTCCAAATATTCAAAATTATTCGGCAGGAAAATCAGATGTCACTTGCTGCTTTTCACTTCAATCAGTTAAGTTATAGCCGTGATTGAGGTGATTCGATGTGACGTTTAAAGTTGATTGGCTTTTGTGCTTTTTTACTCAATCGGACATTATCATAAGTTAATTTGGTGATCAAGTTAGAATACCATCAAGTATATGATGATCGTTTATGCAACCGAATTCCATATACAACGTTACGATAAATATTTAATCTGGCATCAAATACCTAATGAACCTGTATGCAACCGTCCCAAGGCTTCCCAAGATGGGAATTAGATGTCATCACCTATGCTGATCTCGATGGTTATCTTGATTAGCAAGATTTGGATTAGCTATTCATTACTGTCAGATATACCTCAATATTGGTTGAAGTGGATTCGATTTCACAGGATCGACTCAAACGGTGTGGCCTTAGTAAGGTTATTATATGTTTTGGAAAGGAACAATACTGTTCGATCTCGCTTTCCGGTGTAAATGCCAGGTGAATTTATATCAGATATATAACTATGAATTAATGCAATGGAAGTTGTCAGATGGAAATGACTCTATCGATCATGGTATAGAAATGGGATTAATTCTGAAGTTTATCAACTAGTAAAACAACTCACGGTTCGATTTCGGAAAATTCATAAGTATCTGATGGGTTTGCTTTCTTCACTTGAAATCGGCTGATCTCACCATTTATTGCAACTGAAAAATAGTACTGAAGTTTAATGAAATTTCGACTTTAATTTCGGAATTCTATTGATTTCCGAGTCCAATCTTGGAATTATAGAGAAAATATAAATGAAAGAATATCGACCCTTCTCCAATTTCGTAGGAACGCAATGTGTGAAACTGATGAAAATTAAATTTGCTCCGGTAGATATGATAGAAAATTCGAGTTTTGTTTAGTTTAGTTGGATATTATCAGCATTTTCTTGACCTTGGAGTCCATGTATTTGTAACAGTCATGTGATGCTTCGTTCAGAATTTATGAAATATTGGTCTTAAAAAAAATTGATTGACTGTCTGTCAACTACAGAAGCTGGAAATTGACGTGTACATTTCGATGTATCCAAGAAATGAGATATTTGTAGTGCCACATTTTCTCTAATTCCTGTATACATTATTTTTTCAACGTCTGGAAGAATAATGATGTTGTCCTCACAGAATGATATGTATTTCCTGTAACCTCGACAGTGAGTAGTGGGTTTCGTAGATTTCCATCTTGGTTCATCAGGTCAGAATTTATGGATTCGGAATTCGAACTGGAACAATTTTATCAAAATTCGGAGATCTGTTCTTTTAAAAAATTTTCATTTTCGCCTGCGATTGTTGTGATGATGGATTCGTGTACCTACACAGGTTGGCTCAACAACTAATAATGACCATCAAACTCATTTTTCAAATGGGAACACTCATTGTTGAGTTTAAGACGATATCTTACTATCTGTAACTCTATGTTCACTTCAAAGATAATGTATAGTGCGATATCGCACTTTTTTTGGACAACCTGTATACCTATCCTCCACGTGGTGTTTAGTATAATGGTAGGTACATAATTCCATTACGATGAAAACTGTTAGCTAATCCCGTCCAAATTCCACTGCAGTTGA
This sequence comes from Gastrophysa polygoni, assembly GCA_963576655.1. NCBI lineage: Eukaryota > Metazoa > Arthropoda > Insecta > Coleoptera > Chrysomelidae > Gastrophysa > Gastrophysa polygoni. Next base: position 3,698,893 of record OY755083.1, on the reverse strand, counting down.
AACTTGTCAGGCATTACCTAATGGAAATGATGATATTATCTCAAACTAGATTTCCCATACCCATGTAGGGAGATTGCATAATTTTATCGAGGTTTCGCTTCTGCAATAATGCCATGTTATTGGGGAGATTATTTTATAATGCAAACATTATGCGTACTAACAGCGAAAATTCGTTATCACAGATTCTGGAGGTGCGATATCTGTAAGAAGTCGAATATATGGCCGACTATCAGATGACAAAAAATGGACTGGATTTATCACTTCTCCTTTGTTTTCCCCTCTCCAAAACAGAATTGCCCATTCATCAAGTAGTGTCTCAGGACACTTACAGGAGGAAACATTTCCTTGAATGACGAACACTTGGCATATGTTTCCATTCGAGCAGAAGACATATTTATAGTAGGGAAGATTTTTTCCTTCTTCTGTTGGAATATCCAAGGAGGTGTCAGATGTTGATGAATATTTACATATCAGTTCGACCATGTGAAGCCCCACTTTTGGACACTTTGTAGTGATATTTATGTAGGTGCTATCAAATTAGAAGTATCCAAAACTGTTGATCCAAAGTATGTGGTATCACATACCCAGATGATCTTTGCTTCAGTTGGTGTGAGACAACTCTATGTACAATTGGACTACACGCCAATGTGATGATTATTACAATTCCAATTTGAAAAGGATCCCAGAGCACCTGCATTCATTCATCTTGAGTTTTCAAATATCTGAACCTACATTCTAAGATTATTTATCATTTTATCACATTATAATATTTGGTTTTGTAATTTGGAAGAGCGGATAAATGTGTGAATTATTTGGAAATCAGTTGTCCTTTCATAATGATTTGTGAAGAACAGATATATTATGTACCTGGTTGTAGTGTGGACGAAAATTCTCGCTATTAAAATATAATCTCTTGAACTCCTGAGAAGCGAGTCTCAGAAAAAAATAATGTAATACCCTCAAGTATTATATTTACTATTTTCACTACTGAAATCAGAATTCTTCTATGTCTTTTTTATGCAATTATATTACTACACATCTGGAAAATATATATTATGTTATGAAAATGAATTTATTTCAATCTTCTTCTCATGAAATATATGGGATTTCTTTCATATTTTTGTTTTCTTTTGTATAACAAGATATCTGTTTCTATTTCAAATGTTTTTATTAAACCACAAAATATACAAAACTATCCACGAATCGAAATAGGTAGAAAGTGATGTCAGATGTTGACATCACTTTACATCTGCGATCACATCTAAAACGTAGTGACGTTAAAACGTTTCCTGTGGGAAACATATTCTGTGCCAATATATGTTTGATACCATGAAATGTATTTCAACATTGGTCAAATGTTGGGTCCAATACATTGGTATCATACTGGGTGGCCCAATGAAAACAAAACAAGGCCGATTGGACATCGTTCTCAGAAAAAAAAAACGCTCGAACCAGTCGATTTTCATTCTGAGGGGGAAATATTCAGCGTATGTTTTCTAATTTTTTCGTTTGTCTCGTCCTCGTTGGGCCGCCCTGTATATCCATTACCGAATGGGAAGAAGCATACGACATTGTTCGACCATATTTTTTCCAACCCCACCCACAGGAGTTTTTTTTAAGGTTATCGAAAAAAATTGATGACGAAAGTCTTATATTTTTTCTGATGCATCAGAATTTGTTGAGAAAATAAGAATTATTTCGGCAAATGTCATATTCTGACAATCGGTGAATTTCTTTCAATGGAACACCCTATATATCATCTCATAGTTTTTGCACATATCATTTTGTTCACGAAGGACAGTTTCCATGCTGCTTTTCCTGTTCTTCCTTGATCTGACAGATTTTTTTCCAACAAACGATCTGCTAGAACAATAAAAACTACATTTTCTCAGTCCGGTACTGGAGTTCTTCATCTTGGAAAGTCTCAAGAAACGATGAATAACTTCTGAAATATCGGTCATCAAAGTTATACGACGACTCCACATAATGCCCTGTAGATCCAATATGGATGTCAAACAAAAAATGTCTGCATATAGTCACACCGACTAGTCATGGTCCACTCTATTTACCTCGGGACTTTCTTCATGCATCACCCAGTAAATAGATACATTTGAAATCAGAAAGAATAGCTCTTTTGTATTTGACATAGTTAACAGACTGTTCCATCGACAACAATAACATATATGAGTATGACATTTGCTGAAATTATTCCTGAATTTGAGACAAGAAATTTCGATGATTCGGAAAGAAATTGTAGAACTTTTGTCTTCAAAATTTCCTGATGTGCATTGATATACGTTAGAAAACTGTACATAAAACATTCAATTAGCTGATACTCCAGTAAATACATTATGCTCAACTGAGTCCATGACCGAACAATCTCGAATGGAAGAAACTCGATCTAGAGTTATTGTTTTATGATCCCCCGACCGACAAATTAGGAGTGAATTGATAAGAGTCTCTGCGCCATTCACAATTCTCGAGCAACTGGTACGTACAGATCGATCGAGTCATTCGCAGACGGAGATAACGATGCGGAATCGTCGAATCCTGTTCGTGTTGACATAAATATAACTCAGAGGCCGTTATCTTGGATCACAACTTCACAGAAATGGAATCATTTTGCAGTAGAAGGAATATCGTTAATAATCGTGATCGAATTCCGTTATCTATTATAGGAAACTCATTTCGGAAACGATTTTCATGATTCATGAAAACTTGGAATCATCGTTGAATACCCAGTTCTCAGTTCTACGAAAGCGCTGAACGGACATGATGACTTTTTTTTCATAATTGCCAGTTTGAACTGACAATTATGGCTAATTGTCAGTTTGAACTGGCAATTAGCCAACAATGACAGTTCAATTGGCAATTAGCCCTAATTGCCAGTTCAAACTGACAATTAGCCATAATTGTCAGTTCAAAACTGGCATTCATCCCTAACTGCCAGTTTGAATTGGCAATCAGCCCTAACTGTCAGTATAAACTGGCAATTAGCCATAAATGCCAGTTCAAACTGGCAATCAGCCCTAATTGCCAGTTCAAGCTGACAATTAGCCCTCATTGTCAGTTCGCCAGTTTGAACTGGCAATTAATTTAATGATAATTCAATCAATAATAATTAATTGCCAGTTCAAACTGGCAATTAGGGATAAATGCCAGTTTAAACTGGCAATTAGGGATAGATGCCAGTTCAAATTGACAATAAGGTCTAATTTCCAGTTTGAACTGGCAACTAGGAATAAATGTCAGTTCAATCTGGCAATTAGAGGGAAATGCCAGTTTGCTTTCGTACAGTTCAGTATGCTGAGGCCAGATGTACACTAATATTTAGTGGCCAGTGCTCAATGTTCACATTGTTTTCGTGAACGGGGTGATTCCACAATGGCCTAGGTAGGATAAAGCATGGATCGAATGCTCAAAACGAAACCAATAACAACTCATAAGAGGTTCGATTCGTCTGGTAGGGCAGCAGAGGAAGGTGAAATCGATCAGCTGATCACTGCTGGTTGCTTCTCTCTCGTTTGTTGTTGTCATTGGTTGGATTCCCCTGCTTTTCTCTACACGTGAACTAGCGTTCAATTTGGAAGTTCAACTCGTCAGTTCAATATTATTGCATGAACATCTGAAAAGAACGTTCGAATGAAGTAATCTTCGAGAACATTTCATTCTCAGGATATGAACGCTATAATGACGTTTTCATTAAACATTTTATATGCAATATGATGCGAACAACACCACGTCGTATTCCATAATACAATGGCATGCCACATCAAAATGTTTTGCCTACAGTTAGATGACTTTTCATCGCATCAGAGAATAGAGAATTTCTCTTTTAGGTATCTAAAGGTTCAATTTCAAGCGTAGTGACATTTTGGGACAGATCACAAAATCACACAGATCACAAATATATTGTAATGATATTCAATTACTTCAACTACATTTTTCAGGAACGAGAAGAGAAAATCCCCCGAAACGCTGGAAAATGAATGTACCACCTCCTCGAAAAACTAAAAGACAGTATTCAATAATTCAGAGAGACTACTAAAACAATGATATCGACATTTTTCACTGTGCATTCATATCATCTCTAGACATGAGTTGAGTCCATACCATATTGTCAATATTTCCCAGATAATTCCTTCTAACTATAAAGGCTGTTTCATCTAAAGCACACATTGAAATCCCAGCATTCCAATTGGAACAACGAAGTTGGTGTCTACTCCCAGTATAACCAGAAGTGCCACTAGATCATCGATTATGGCTCTCCAGGAATCTTCATCATGGGAACCCAGAAAACTTCTAACGTGCGGTTCAGATGAAACAGCCTGTATGTATTCCTTCTCGTACATACCATCTTCGCATTCTTCTTTTCTCATGCCATTCGAGTGTTTACGATTCAATTACTTGTCCTTCCACTCGTTTAGGAGTTGAAGAGACCGGTAATCTCAGATTGCAATGTAAATTAGTTGAAACAAAACCTTGAAGTATTCATTCATCCATGAGGGTTCGAGACAAAGAAACAAAAGAGGCTGGGAAGGATTAAACGAGAGATGCGAGATAGATAATCGTGTTATAACGGAAGGAGAGATTATTTTGTCCGAAAACTCCAAGACTCGTTCCTTCGTGTATTGACAACCATATTCATGGAATCGAATGCTATCGTGTACGTGCCTGATATTTGTTTGTATATTGATGAACATATTTCGGACACTTGTAATAGATTGATTTCTGTTTCTGTCGCCCGAAGAAAAAACCTACAGTAGGTCTCCTATCACGTAAGTGATGAATCTCATTGGATTTTTGAAATTATTGTTCTTCCAACCTGATCGCTCATAATGAATGCTATGCGCTAACTCCATTCATCTAAAATCTTGATTCTAAACTCTAGAACAATGTAAGGCGAGGTCAATTCAGAGTTCCTATGTAACATCATATCTCTATAATTTTGTTCGTGATACCCACTCAGACATTTTTCATTACTCCACAAATCTGTTCAACAAGCATCTCAAAACTTTTCTGTGTTCAAACTATAATCATTTACTGGAATAGATTATTAACTTGTTTGATTAACATATATAGTGGTAACTCACTGTTCTTCTTTCTAGGTATAAGTTAGTTTTAGGTTTTTTATATGATTCCAGGCTCATATGACATGTGTTTTGTTATATTGTGTCACTCTGTTATAGGAAGAGCTTCTAAAGTTCTGTCTGTTGAGTGACCATGCTCACTAAATAAAAAATGAAGAATAAAAACTTCTCTCTCCTGATCCCACTTGTATATCGTCTAAATTCTTCACAATTTATGAAATTGTCAAGTGAAGGCAATTCCGATCAACTGAATGTATATGAATATGAATTTTCTTTACGTCCAATCACAGTCCCTGTTCTATCCATCACCATGGTGAATAGTATTCGGCTTTGAGATTCAAAAAATGTGGAATCTATAAAATAAGGGCGACCAGGTGGACGAGCGTGGGCATGCGTAGTGAATGTGGTCACGTGGTCGATCCCTTGGCCATTGGATTTGGGTTTATTTATAATTTTCTCTACTCAACTGATGATCTGGCATCCACGGTTACCACAAAGTTACGAAGTGGTGAAGATCCCCATCTTCTTAGGGTTGTTTTGGCAACCAAGCAGAACAACAATAACAAAATAATCATTGTCCATTTGAATGAGCAACAAACAGCATAAAAAATTTGCATAGGAAATAAGTGATGCCAAAAGACAAACTAATTAACTGTACAATGCGAGTATATTGTCCATATTCAACTTGAGGGGGCCGTAGAACAATGGTCGTGGTGTTTGAACCATGATCGAGATGCTGGAACGGAAGTGAGTTCGAACCCGGCCACGACTGATGATTTTTCATTAAAATCAAGTAGGTTCAGCGATTTCAATCTTGTCATCGATTTGGCAGTGTCGATACACGGTCTCCCAGGAGTGGTTGGCGGAGTCCACTATAAAAACTCCTCCTGCTCTTCTCAACCCGCTCAAGCTTCGGCTTATGGGACGGTGGATTCCGACGTAGAAGAAGCGATTATTGAAAAAATTGAAAAAAAAAAATCTACTTGACCGAGTGGAGACTGCGCCAAAGGTATCGTATACAAACTTTGTCTCAGTGCGAGATGGAAATCATACCCACTCTCTTTTCACGAACTACTACTTTCCACTTCTTCTGAGCGAGTGGTTGTATGGCCTTCTGTAACGAACGTTTTATACTTTTTTGTTTGTTTTGGCCTCTATCATGGTGTTATTAGTGGGTTCATGTGTGTTCCAACTTCCTACCCCACAACCACTAGAGAACAATGTGAGACTTCTGCCTACCTGATTATGGTGGATTTCAATATTTAAATAAGGCTTTCCAAGATCGGAATTAAATAGCGTCATCTCTGCTCATATGGATGGTTATCTGGACTACACGATACGAATTCCAAATTCTACACGAATGCAAAAATTGCATTGTTAGCTATCCGTCACTGTGAGATACCCGTCTTTATCAGTGGAAGCGGATTTGACAGGATAAATGATCGTATCGTACAAATTTGAAAGTCAATTCTTGAAAGATTCAGGTCTCATCCAGGAAAACAAATTGTACCAAACCTTTCACTCGTGGGTACTTTTGAAGGAATGGTAAGAAATTTTAAGTCAACATGAAGTAGTTCTATCATGCCTCTTCGACACTTCTCATGCAGTTGTTTCGCCACCATCAAATAGTAAAATTTCAGCAAAGAATAACTAAACAATTATTGGAACATAACCAAAGAGCATTCCACTATTATTATACGGCAATTCTCATATGTGGACTAGAAATATCACCACTCACTCACTTCTCTCGCAGCATTCAATAGAAATAATGGACCTTCATTACCTCTTTCATTCTCGAAATATCGAATGAATGATACAATCATTTCCTGGGGCATTCCCAGATATTGCATCCGGCATTTTGGATATAATTCGCAATACTCCAACAATAAATTCGCAAATGTGTTTAATAATTTGATTGTCTGTTGATGAAAAGAACAGAATTCCGAGTATTCTTTGAGAAATAAACAATTCGCATCGATCAGCTGATCACAGGAAAATTGTCGGAAATAATAAAATGGATCTGGCACCGTCGATCAGGGCTACCAACTCTAATCGAAAGCGCGTAAGGCTGAGTTTGGATGTTACTAGTATATTTCGTAGTGTTATGTTGCTATGAGATATTCACCAAAGATGACATTATTCTTAACTAAGAGTGAACAAAATATACAACATAAATATTTGTTTTTGCCAAAACGACTAGTGACAGTTACATAATTTATCACAGTTGATATGACAACCGATAGATAGTGCTGTTATTTGTGTTTCAAGTTCGAATTTTGATGTATTTGTGAATGACATATCGTGAACTTGTCATTTTCATTAGTGGCAAAGTGAAAACGACAAATCAAAAATCGTGTATCGATGGAGCTCATCAAAAAACGAAAAATAGTGAATTGATGAGGCTATTTAAGTACCATAACAGGGAAAAATTATATTGTACAACCCGAAAATATTATCCATATCGAACTTGATTGATTGAGCACTAGGCTTAGCTCTTCAACTCTATTTTCTATATGGACATCATATCTACTATTGTTGCATAATCGAATCGAATCAAATCGAATATGCTTTATTGTCTAAAATGATTTTTTTTTCAACAAAGTCAAAATAGAAGTCCACCCAACAATATATATACCTGCTCTAAGAAATAAATTTTCGAATAAAATAAAATAATAATATGAAAGACGAAACACATAACACATTTACGCATTGACGTGGCTGACCAACAAAATATAGGTACCTATACAATTATTAAAAACGAGAAAATATACCACAGTTCCATTTTCATGGAATGACTGGAACCTATAAGCATAGTATTCCTCTAAGGTATAAGAACATTTCCCTCTGAGAAGGTTTTTAACGTTATTTTTGAAGTGCTTCATATCATTTATACTTGTAATTTCCGTTGGTCAATGGTTGTACACCTGCTTACTTCTGTAAATCAGAGATTCCCTCGTCAAGGATGAAGTAGGAAGTTTTTTTTTCCTGCCGAGTAGGCCTCTCTACATTAGTGGTAAGGAAGTTACTTCTGTATTTATGCAATAAACAAATCGGCACGATTCTCGCATCTTGACTTTGAATATAAATCTCAGTGCACGTTTCTGCAGCACGAATATACTTTGCAACAGAGTTTGATTGCAATTCCCCCAGAATGGATTTTCATACATCTATCTTGCATGATCATGACAGTCAGTTACCCTTCAAAAGAAATCACGGTTTTCAAGTTATTCTCATTCGAATAATATTCGAATATTTCGAACACGTCCACAGAAGAATAACGTAGGTAACATATTTTTGTTGGAAAAGAGGTCCCTAGCCTAGATCAAAACCGCCCACATCTCTCCCCAAACGATTAGTATGCAAGAGCCATCCGAAGAGCAGTCGCTTCCCAAAGTTTTTATCATTCAAAAATAAAAGAGGCACGAGCAGAAAGTAATCATGCATGTTAGAGGTCGAATCTCTTATCGTCGTAAGCGGCAGAATAACGTATGCATACGAAAGAGTTGCTACGGCGCCGTTGCCAAATCGGCAGCAAATCGGTGCTGTTTGAGGTGATTGGGTCCGGAACAGAGACGTTCTTATTTTTATGGGAAACCGTTCCACGACCTTTGCATATATTTCCTATCGATTTTCTCAGTTCGTAAATCGAAGAGTTGGACAGTGTTGCCAGATGTGGGAGTTCTTCACCATTCCATGAAAACCTTGAGGAATCATAGATAAGTCTAGAGCAGAGAATGAATGATGACTTCTTCCACTTGTAGAGAGAGATTTTGATAGTATATTGTGTCACAAGGGCCGCTATTCCTCATTAACTGTGGAGAAACTCAAGTTTGAACTGAAAAACTGTATTCACTCATCCTGAGAAGTTTCAGAACCACGCTACTGGAAGCAAGGAAAAGAATTTTGAAATCAGACACAGATATTTTTTCTTCAAGTTTGCCTTGTTTCTAATCAGAATGAAGTTTAGGAAGTGGTATTAAAGAAATATGGAAATATTTCAATATCATACTGAATCATCTCACACGGTATACCAATTAATCTAGTTGATGAAATGTCTGGATATGCAGAAAAGATCAATATGTTTGAGAAAATATCTACAATTCATACCATATTGGGAGAGGCAATGTATGATATCCATACATATGTGATTGGAAGGTTCTTGTCAGAACGTTTCTGTTTTGTGTTCATCACTCCAAGAATGGTAATTATCAATAGAACGGCAAAGTTATGGAATTCTTCGCCTAGTGAAGTCCAACACCTTCCTACTCTCCCAAAATTCTACCGCTGGCTAACACGATGTTCCTCGAACATTATAGGTTTCCCTTTCGTGCTGTCCACAGATAAAAAACATCTGATTCACCACTGCGAGATTGATAAGGCAGTCCACTAGAATGGACATTTATGTCAATAATCACAGTAACTATCAGAATTTGATGAGTTCCTACTATATTTCATCAAAATTATCAACATCATCTTATAGATACTGTCTGTAAGTTTTTCGAGGAGATGGTACATTCATTTTTCAGCTTTTTGTGGGATTTTCTCTCCTCGTTTCTAAAAAATAAAGTAAAGAACAATATGAAGAAAAGATATACTGACAAATCAAAATTAGATGAACATATCCTTACTGAAAATGGACAACATATGTCCGATTTGGGTAATATTAAGATTATAGAAAAAGAAGACAACAACCAAAAACGGAAAATCAAAGAGTCTGCTTGCATTCTCCTGAACGGAGACAATAATATCGCTTCTTGTACAGTTGATATAGATAGAACTTGGCACCCACTCCTGAAAATTGAATATGAAAATGGAAATTTCAATATCAGTCAATGAAAACACCTTGTAACCAGAATTCGTTCGTCTACCGAATTGTCACTTTTCAGTGTCAAAACCGACAGCACATTGAAAGAGTTTTACGAAGAAAAATATTTTAATTGTGTTGAGAACGAGAGCAGATTCGTTCCCGAAACGTCCACTAAGATAAGTAGAAGTTTTTTTCTCATTAAATATATTTGTATTTTCAAAGTTTTCAAGAACACGGTGTCGCTGACAAATTCCTCTTTTATGTCTCTAAAGGTTTGATTTCAAGCGCAGGGACATTTTTGGGTAGATCACAAAATCTATCCTCACTAAAAATATATTGAAATTATAACTTCTACTCCATTTTTAAGAAACGAGGAGAGAAAATCCCACAACAAGCTGGAAAATTACCTCATAGAATTCATAGGTCTATCATTTCGCTTATTCGTATGGGTGGATTGTTGATTGTTATTCGCCTGCAAAATCAGTGTTTTGCTCTCAGTCGGAGGAAAAAACATTTTTCCCACTAGAATTCTCATGGTAACTGATTGCTCCATACTCTATGAAATGGATGTGCATAGAATTCCCTCAGTTGACTGAATGGAAATGATATCCTATCCATCTCTGATTGGATATGATATTATGTGATCATGAAAAAAACCCCTCATGCTATCAACTGATAAGTACGGTTACCAAATATCGATAAACCTTCCTCATCATGTAGCTCCACAAACTAATTTTCGGCAAGAATACTCATTCTTCCATTTCCCAGAAAAATTTCTTCGATGGCCGTTTATATTTCTGTAATCTTGGAATTTCACTGGGTATATTCCGAACAATCAAATCGCCATCAAGGAGCTCGGGAACTCTCATCAATCACCTTCCTAATCCTTGTGATCTTCGATTGAAAGGAAAATTTGTTTTGATCATGCATACCAGCCTATCGGATTTGTATATCATGAACTGAAGGAATATTGAACACCCGAATCATTAGTCACTTTGTCAGAGATTGATTCACACTTAAAAGTTCACATTCTCGTATTTCTCGGTGTTGGTATTCTATAGATCCGAAATCGTGGAATTGTATCAAACGCAAGGTCCTCAGTATCCTCTAAATCCTGAAGAAGTTCCATATCCCATGTCGAAAGAGATTGGATATATCTTGGCATACCTGCTTTTATATTTCGTTCATTCAAATGCATAGTATAAGAACCAACATGAACGAAATATACCGACGTTCCAGAAAATAATTTCCTCACGAATCCAGGGAGATAATACAATTCTATATTTCGGAAGTGAGCCGTTTCATCAGAAAAAAAAACGAACGTGCCGTGTAAACGATTCTGCATCTTTTGATATCTTTTCTAAAACTATTAGGAAAGTGAATTACGATTTTGCCGGAACGTCAAGAATATAGATGCTGCGCCAGTGGGAATTCGGAGGAAATTGACGGTGTGAAAATGAGATTTGCGAGAAATGAGATTTTTCCTCAACAAGAGTGTTTTGATTTCTTCTGTAAATCAGTGAATGATCCTTCCAAAATCTTGGTCTGCCAAGTTTTATTCCAATTCCCTGCTTAATGCTCTTCTCAGAGAGATTGTTTCGAGAAACGGAAAAAGAGTCTTAAATACAGGGTGTCGCATAAACATACCGACAAACTCTGAGGGATGGTAGAGGACATCGAAATAAACATTTTTGCTCCATGAACATAAGTCCGGAAACTCTTCGTTTTCGAGATACAGGGTGTTCAATTTTTTTGAAAAAATCGATTTTTTATTAATATCGTAAAAACGATTTGGTCGAATTCAATGAAATTTTTACAGATCATTGATACATTCATGAGGTATCTTTTAGAGCTATTAGAATTTGCCAAATAATTTCAGTGGCGTGCCCACGGGCTATGTCGGATAGTTTTTGCACAAAAAAAATATCGCCCAGTAGATTTTTTGTAATTATGATAATTTTTTCAAATGAACAACTGAAAATGCAATTTTTTTGTCTCTTGAAATTTTTTCGTATCTAGCTTCGTTTTGAAGAAAAAAAATAAAAACCATATCTCTTACATCTATGAAAAAAAAATTAAATGCTTCAAAATTAAACCTCACATTTTACCAATGCGTTCATTGAAGTATTGAAAAACTAATAAAACTTCCAATAACTTACTAATCATTAATTATTATTAATGACTTTTGATCATTTTTTGTTTCGTATTTAATTGGAAAATATCAATGTATCAATAATCTGGGGAAATTTCATTGAATTCGACCAAATCGTTTTTACGATATTGATAAAAATTCGATTTTTCAAAAAAAATTAAACACCCTGTATCTCGAAAACGAAGAGTTTCCGGACTTATGTTTATCGAGCAAAAATGTTTATTTTGATGTCCTCTACCATCCCTTAGAGTTTGTCGGTATGTTCATGGGACACCCTGTATATGCTTTTTGGTAACTTATGTTCATAGCGTCACGCGTCTTGAGGATCACAACCTAATCCTGACAGAATTCAAACCCCAAGCAATTCATGATGGTTCCCCTCAGTTCCTCGATTATGAATTGTCAAGTTTCGAACTGTTCCTTCGAGTTTCGAGTAGATCATTTGCTGACACTGAGGTTTTTGGCATGCGACCTATCGAAAGAAATATTGGAAGAGAATGCTTGGCAAAGTTCGGTTTGAATATCCTTCAATTCAGATTGTGCCTTATGAAGTACTCAAATGAATTGTTCATTCTCTGCATGAGAATGGTTCCAACCCATGCCTCTAAAAACTCAATCAAATCTCAACAAAAAATCACAACAGCCTTGTATAAGGTCTAGTAATAGAAATCAAGAATCAGTTCAGAAGTTTTCATATAGATTACTTGTATAGATGTTTCGTATGTCTAATTGAACGATTAAACTACGGTCACAAAATGATTAACAGCTCAACTTCGAACTGGTTACTTTTCATAACGACAAGCCGGCTACTACTATTTCAGTCCCCGAAAACTTTCAATTGAGCTGTTCTGAATTTCCGATCACTTTGTATTGCGAAGGAAATCCAATTAAGCAAATTTCGGATCTGATCAAAAAGTGAGAATTCGACGATGAATATTTCTCAAACTCCCATCTCGGTACCTCAGTAACAGATGTTTCGTGTAACGACAACCTATTAGAGGCACCAGATTGTTAGTGATGAGTTAGGCTGATGGAAATTGAGTTCGAATCGATTGATTATCAGTTTGATCCCATTCCGAAACAGGATCGAGAATTCATAGGCATTTTTTTTTCATTATCAATCACAAATGTCCACTTCATCTATAAGATGAATTATTCAGTGGTTCCTCTCAAAACAATAAGATATTTTTTTTTCGAAAATGACTACAAATAACTACATATCAACGCAAATTGAACGGGATTTCCATATCATTGACAAGATTGTTTACCTCGGAAATCTCTTATTGGTATACTCTTATTGATAATTGTTGCCACACCCTATGAATCATTTTACCATTGATTTTGACAGTATTATCTCGAAAGATTAAGGATCTATCTATTTTATTATTCATGTGCGCAATGGGTGTGACGGATAAACTTTTTCTGTTCTGTTTTTTTGGGAAGAAGCCAGCTGATTTCACTATGGCAACAGGAAAGTAGAACTCACTAGTGTGGGAATATTGAAAAATTGCACTGGTGTGGAAATATTGGAAAGAAAGCACGCTTGCAGTGATTGATGGCTGTAATGATATTCCACCTGGAAATTTTACTGCTGGTAACATCAAATATGGTACATATATTTTAGATTGATTTCGCATCCTATCTTTCGAGAAATGATTCAATCCACTATACTATCCTTCCTCTTCATGATTTAGATCTCTGTGGATATTATGAATCCACTATATCATTCGAGAACGAAAGGTCAAAAATGCTCAGGTCACCTTTTGTATCAAACATATTCATGACAATGACAAACAACGAAACAAATACTGTCTGTAAGTTCTTCGAGGAGGTGGTACATTCATTTTTCAGTTTTTGATGGGATTTTCTCTCCTCGTTTCTAAAAAATAGAGTAGAAGTTATTGAAAATTATTGCAATATGTTTGTAGTAAGGACAGATTTAGGATCTGTCCCAAAATGTCACTGCGCTTGAAATTAAACCTTTAGATACCTAAAAGAGAAATTCTCTATTGGTCAGTGACACCTTGTTTTTGAAAAAATTTGGAAATACAAATATATTTAATAATTATAAAACCTCTACTTATCTTGGTGGACGTTTCGGGAACGAATCTGCTCCCGTTCTCAACACAATTGAAATATTTTTCTTCGTAAACTTTTTTCGATGTTTCCGATTTTGACACTGAAAAGTGACAATTTGGCAGACGGAGGAATTTTGGTTACAAGGTGTTTTCATTAATTGATATCGAATTTTCCATTTTCATATTCAAGTTTCTGAAGTGGATGCCAAGTTCTATCTATATCAACTGAACAAGAAGCAATATTATTGTCTCCGTTCAGGAGAATGCAAGCAGACTCTTTGATTTTCCGTTTTTGGTTGTTGTCTTCTTTTCCTATGATCTTAATATTACTCCAATCGGCCATATGTTGTCCATTCTCAGTAAGGATATGCTCAGCTAATTTTGACTTTTCTAAAAAATAGAGTAGAAGTTATTAAAAATTATTGCAATATATTTGTAGTAAGGACAGATTTAGGATCTGTCCCAAAATGTCACTGCGCTTGAAATTAAACCTTTAGATACCTCAAAGAGAAATTCTCTATTGGTCAGTGACACCTTGTTTTTGAAAAAATTTGGAAATACAAATATATTTAATAAGAATAAAACCTCTACTTCTCCTCTTCTCGAATCGTCAGAAATTAGGATTGACAATTTCCTTCGGAGAAATGACGAAATTCGAGATAACAAATTCATTTTATACATTCTCATCTTACGGAATAGTCAGTTATTTGTGAAAATTACATAATGTCGAGAATAAAGAGAGGTTTCAGTTGAAATTCTTTGTGGAAATAAAAAAGTAAGATCAAGTATTTCTCATCCACTTTCCTAATAATTTCTGAATTCGGAAAGAGATAGAATAATTTCGAGACACCCAAACCTTGTGACTGACCCAGAGACAATTTTTCCATGTCCTCTTCCACTCATTTACCGTACCGAATTTATCACCCAACTGCCCGGGAACTTTATTTTCTCAGAATTACCCGCAGAATGGGGTGAAACCTATTCCACGATCGAAAATAGCCTGCGGCAACTTCATATGAAATTGAGACTAGTCTCATTCGACGACCGACATGGTCGTTACAGTTTTTCTGTCGACTTCCGAAGCGATTTATTCACTATCTGGTTATCTTTTTGTAACATTTTCCATCACAAAGTTCATGAATTCATTCAGACAATCGCTCTCGAGAAGAATCGATATATCGATAGAATTAAATCGATATTCTCATCATTTCGCTTCATATTCCATTTTCTCTCTCGACATGGCAACTAGTTGGAACCCGAATTTCTCATCCATGATTTTTCGACAATAATGTTATCAATGCATTAATTTCATATCTTCGTTTCCTTTGATGTGATTTTTGTTATAAATATCGATATATTTTTTTGAATGAACAACATTGACAATGAGACAACAAGAATTGAACCAATATTGATGTCAAGTTTTCATTATCTCACCTCAAATTCGAGCTACCTCGTAGCACTCCCATGCGGATTCAGAAAACCATGTTTTCAATGAAAAATGATGTTTTCAAATGGAGCAGAAACCTATTCAAGAGGTGAAGACATCTTGAAATTGTTAATTCTGTTGATTCGAAAAATGAATAAAGATGGTTAAAAATCAAATGGGCGCATAGCACTTGCATTGAGTTTCGAGACCAAACTTGTATCATCAATCGCACAATGAATTCTCAAAAATAAGATATAGTTCAGGGTCATGCCGAGTCAGGTGTAATCCGTAGGAAATGTAAGACAAGCACGAACTGTATCACCTTATAAGCTAAGTAATATTACCAGAAAACGAATATCATGATGATCTGCTCATGGTGTGTCATCGTTTCATGAAACCGAAGAAGTGAAAGAGAAATAAACCAATTGGAAGCTGATGACATAGTGTTTTCAATTATCTATGCAAATATTTCAACTAATCGAAAACGTGCATACGAAGTACACCAAAATCAATGGATCATATTACCAATTATTCTGGAACATATCTCTAACAAACTGTTGGTTTCAATAGTCAATAGTTATTGTATTCATGTGGTATAACATTCATAGGAGCATTTCATGTACATCAGGAGAACCGCCATGTGAAGCATGTGAAGGAATTGATTTCGTCACATGTCATCATTCAAAAAATTCAGGAGAGCAACAATTGAGGAACAAACCATTTCATTATAAACTGAACCTGAAGAACGCTTTGAGTGTTGAGAGGACAAGCAATGTTTGGTAATAATTTCTATCAGAAGCGGTACGCCTAGGAATGAGATCTCATTCGAAGAAATGTTCATTTGATCAACATCTCCATTTCTTCTCAGATTTCATACAGGAATGAGTTCTTCCTAGTGAAGAATGCCTTTATATCCTCAGAAGAAACCTTCCAGGAAATATCTAATGAATTGTTGATGTGAAGCAAAAACAAAGTTGGTGCCAGAATAGATCCTTGTGGGACACCACCATTGTTGGGCATTGTTTCAAAAGAGACTCAATCTATCAGTATCTACAAAGAAGCTCGATAGCTAACAGCAAATGGTTTGAAGATATCCAATGCCATAACCAGAGATTCCCCATACTGTCTGTAAAATTTTTTCTCAATATGTTGTCGGCTTTGACACTGAAAAGTGACAATTTGATAGACGGAGAAATTCTGGTTACAAGGTGTTTTCATTGATTGATATTGAATTTTCCATTTTCATATCCAATTCTCAGAAGTGGGTGCCAAGTTCTATCTATATCAACTGAACAAGAAGCACTATCATTGTCTCCACCAAGATAAGTAGAGGTTTTATTCTTATTAAATATATTTGAATTTCCGAATTCCTCAAAAACAAGGTGTCACTGACAAATAGAGAATTTCTCTTCTAGGCATCTAGTGGTTTAATTCCAAGCGCAGTGAAATTTTGGGGCAGATCACAAAATCTGTCCTCACTACGAATATATTGGAATAATTCTTAATAGCTTCTACCCTATATTTTAGAAACGAGGAGAGTAATTCCCACAAAAAGCTGGAAAAAGAGATTCATCATGTTTCTTGGTTGATTCCTGCTTCAAGATATGTGTCATATAGACGATCAGATCTTCTGTTGATCTCTGGTTAGAAGCTTTATTGCTGTTCCTCGGGATGAGATCAATATTGATTGCTTTTTCTTGATATTAGAGATCGGATGTACTAGTATTTCCGGTCTATAGTTGTTAGGGAGAGTTGTCCTTGTGTGGAATTGGTTGGACTCTAGCTATCTTCCATTCGAAAAGGAAGACACCAATTTTGTATGAAATGGTGAACAACGTACAAAGAACATGTGTTAGTTTTGGGCGCATTTCTCGAAAAAAAAAAATGTGTTGATCGATGAATGGATGTTAGGAAGATCTTTGCCTCGTAGATCCAAAGTAGAATCTGTTGCAAAAATTTTAGCGAAAGTGTTGGATTTTGTGGTGTCGTAGCCAATGTGCCATCATCCTTGGTGAGGAGAGAAGATGAGCAAGGAGTGAAATTGCGGGCTGGAGGAATGAAATGAGATGGAAGGGCGCATTGGCACCAGAATTTTGAAGATTTAGATATAAGTAAAATGGTCGCAGGAGTTCAATCCGGATTCGTAATGATCTTTCTTATCATTTCATAGCATTATTATGTCATAACCAAAAACCTAATTCCATCCTTTGAGTTTGACTTGTTATCTGTTGATCTGTTGATTCGGAAAAGTCAATGAGATGATGAACAACATGAACATTGATTTTTCAGCTTTCCGTTGGATGTCCTCTCCTCGTTCGTGAAATAATAGTAATCCGTTATTTTCTTTTTCTTGATGAATGAAGATCCAATCCAATATTATTGAATTTCTTGACGATAACAGGATTAAAATTGCCTGATTAAGAAAGGTTAGGTAACTTGTTTTCAGTATTTGTTGTAGGTTAGTCGAGGTTAGATTTTTCTGGGATTTTCTCTCATCGCTTATGACACATAGAGAATTCTTCTTCTAGGTATCTGAAGGTTAAATTCCAAGCGCAGTGACATTTTGCTGCATATCACACAGAAACCATGATATTTTTGAATATCTCTCATACTTCTTTACCATAATTCAATCAACTCTGTCTTGGCACCAACTTTGTTCTTGCTCCACATCAATGATTTGTTGAATGTGACCTCCAGCCCAGTTCATAGCTTTGCGGATGATAGTACACTTCATTCCGCCTTTTCCTCTAGAGCCCCTATATCATCCAACGAGGCCAGAGGTGCAAGACGAAGACAGGTCGATGCTCCAAATGAGGATCTGACAAGAATTCTGAAATGGGGATCTGAGAATCTAGTACAGTTCAATGCAACTATAACTCAAGCTTGTATGTTCACCAAGAAGGCTGATCATACAATGCCCAATTTGATGATGTCGGGTATCACTGTTCCTATGAGGTCGTCAATATTAATGCTGGGTGTCACCACCAACAGTGATCTCTCATGGGACGATCATGTGAGGTCCATTGCGAAAACTGCTTCACAAAAACTTGGTTTTCTATTCCGTGCGAAGAGATACTTCACATCCCAGCAACTGCTTATGATCTACAAAGCACAAATTCGACCTGTCCTGGAGTACTGTTCACATGTTTGGAGCTCAGCTCCCAAACATACGCTAAAGCTCTTAGATTCAATTCAGAAGAGAGCTATTCGCCTAGTCGATGATACAACACTCACCAAATCATTGACCTCTCTAGATCATCGTAGAAAGGTCGGCGATCTCTGCCTTTTTTATAGGTACTCTCACGGTCGGTGCTCAACGGAAATATCATCTATTATGCCACCACGCGCGATTCCTAGTAGACAAACCAGACGAGCTCAAGCTGGTCACCCCTACACTGTCAGGCTCGAGACCTGTCGAACATCGCTATACCAAGGATCATGCATCAATGGAACGGCAAAGTTGTGGAATTCTTTGCCTAGTGAAGTCTTTCCTGATGCTCACAACCTCCAAGAAAAATACCAACACCTTCCTTCTCTTCCGAAATTCCACCGCTGGCTAACACGATGTTCCTCGAACATTATAGGTTTCCCTTTCATTTTGTCCACAGATAAAAAAAAACTTCTTATCTCTCTAGATGAGCGAGATGCATGTACTTGTAAAAACAAGCAACGAAAATATCGAACCAAACTACACCACACTGATGGGTTATCCGCTATAATAGTGGTAGAGGAAATAAATTCCTTTCGTAACATTATCGAATAGTGCCAACGAGATGAATTAGCGAAGAATCCTCTAAATCTACCAGCAACAGATAAATTACTTTCCAGAGAGCTAATTGATGGTGGCCTCTCCGAAAGGCCCCGCTTCGCAGTACTCGAGATTTGCTGAAAGATACTTCAAATTCGATAAATTAATTAATTGAGGAAGTTCGAGCTCACAGCGAGGGTCTCAAATCCATAAATTCTGCTCTCGAAACGATATAGAATTGCTGTCGAACGAAATCGCGAGAGGTAATCGTGTGTAGAGAGATATTCATTTGTTTGATCGTTAATTATTTTGTCCTTAGCGGTTGCTCAGAGGACTAATATTATCCGGAGTCGGAGGACCAATTGATGGCAGGATCGAGGAGACTAAGCATTAAGATTCCAATTTCCATTTTCCTCTATTCCTTTTGTGGCTCTCGTCTCCAGGCTGAGTAAGCTCTCACATATTCGATGATAATGCGGATGAAAGGACCAATTATGATGAGCTGAAACGGCAAGTGAGAGTTATGGTTCTTATAGTTGAGGTCTCTATCTATTCGCCTACTTCTTCAACATACATACATCTTTAGGTGGCTTTTATGCCTCTCATCTCGTTTTGGTAAACATCGAGGAAGGAAAATAGTTAGTTAGTTAGTTAGTGAGTCGAATTTTTGGTTTGCGGAATAAACCATATGGCACTTGTCTTGTAGAAGATCTTTAGTCAACATTTCCTCGAATCTTGAGTTGGACTCTGGAGTCTTATATGCAAGTTTTTCTCAATTTTCCATTCGTCAACAAATTTTCAACATTTGATGTTCGTTTCAACTGTATTTTCAATATCACTTCCATGCCCTTGGCCATAGTTCCTTGACCTCTGATGCGCCTAACTTAGGTGACGGTTGAATTTTTCTATAGTTTTTGAGGATCTTTTTCATACTCTCAATCTCACAATTGAGGGGTTTGCTCACTTTGTCAAATTCATCCTTCTTATATCTATGTTGGTAACTATCAAGTGTTTCCCTCCAAAATTCATTCCATGTCAACTGTCAAATTTCACTCCATTGTCAGATGCCATTTCCGTCTCACGTGTGTGTTGGATTGGATTATATCGAAATTCATATTCATGAAATGTACTGAGATCTTCTTGTACATACTCGAGTAAGTGATGGCTTATTTGAATTACATTTTTTCGGACAATTATTATTCGCTTGCAGGTATCGCACTGATGATGGCTTGACAAAAGCGCTTCGCTACCTGAATTAATTGTCTTCACATGAAATACAACTCATGTATCAACAAATTATGTTGTAGAACTTTGAGATATCGAAAACAACGCCTCATGCACCTTCCTACTTCTCATTTTCAGATTCATTCAATTTTACACATAGCTCGTTTTTCTCCCTGGATACATTCTGATATATGCTGATGATCCTTCACAACATGTCATGAGCTTCTTCATATTTTTGAGAATCAAAATTTTCTCTCCGGAAGAAATCGACAGTCACTGTTTCATTTGCTTATTTGTTTATCAAAATCGCAAAACAAATTGCATTTGTTAACCTGTTCATTCAAATCTAAAATTTCCGTGTAGAAATGAAATGCGATATCACTCCGACACTCAAACGAACATCGCAAGTCACGAAAGAAAAAATACTCACGAACTTATTCAGTATTATCAGAATTCATGCATCGCATACTCTCGGAAGTCAGTTCATGGCATGCTTCTCTCAGATAATCATCGGTGTATAACATACAACCAACGTTACACACAGTTTTCCGATATTTCTATCCCGATATAAATCCCGTGCAGTTGAGTTCTCTTTGGATTCGATATGAATCGGTGATTTAGTCGAAATATGCGACTCGTCGGACTCGAGTCTGCTCCATCTATCGCGTGATTTCATAAATCCGTTATATTGGAAGGCCTTTCTTATATATCGTTAAATCTCTCTACTCGATAGAGTAGAGCAGATCGTAGTTCTCGTGCCCTGTGAGAAACTCTTCATAGAACATGTTTCACTCATGTTGGTTAGAAGTTTTCGATGTTCCCATTCGAGTCAAATTTCGTAAATTTGGTACCTCATATAAGTCAACAAAAACAATCTATATGGAATATTGCCAGGGGCGTAGTACTTCCGGTTGAGCCGGAAGTGGATACAAACTTCCTTATTTCAAATGAAACACCCTCTATTCCTGTCTGTAAGTTCTTCGAGGAGGTGGTACATTCATTTTTCAGCTTTTCATGGGATTTTCTCTCCTCGTTTCTAAAAAATAGAGTAGAAGTTATTAAAAATTATTGCAATATTTTTGTAGTGAGGACAGATTTAGGATCTGCCCCAAAATGTCACTGCGCTTGAAATTAAACCTTTAGATACCTAAAAGAGAAATTCTCTATTGGTCAGTGACACCTTGTTTTTGAAAAAATTTGGAAATACAAATATATTTAATAAGAATTTAATAAGATCATCTTCCAATTTTTCGAAAATGAACCTTCCAAATCTTGAAGTCAGATTGACAACTTCACCAAATCTGATACGATGTGGGCAAAATACCTTGTCATTTGGAGGTTTTTGAAAACACCGAAAGTATTTTTCATCAAATAGAACGCCCTTATAACGCCTTTATAAAAACTTCATGAGAATCTGAATTGCATGATTGATAGCAATGTATCAACAGTGTGCGTGAATCATCTTTCAGATATACATGAAGTTCTTTGTAACATCCAGGTGCAATCATAGTAATTATTTTTGCAGCTGTCCATTCCGTATTTTTCATGCTCTAATGGTTGTAACATCATCAAATCTCATCTGCAAATTCTTGCTCATTCAACTTATAATGAGCAGAGCGATCAGAACTTCCATGCCTGTTGTGACTTCCAGTCATTAGACATTCTGGAGTGCTTCAAATGATCATGAGGATTGACCATTATAAAAATTGCATCGACTCCTTTTCATTCCACTCCAACATCTAAATCAATGTGGCTGAGACATTTTTGAACATGGTACTACAGAAATTGTTCAAAATGTTGGCCAGCACTTGCCACACATGCATCAAGTCGCTGAATCAGTGGAAAAAGTCCAGTGGCGTTAGATCTGGAGAACGTGCAGGACATGGAACAGGTCCACTATTTCCAATCTACCCACTTACGAATTCTCGATTAACTACATATTATGATGTATCGTTGAATAAAGAATGTAATGGACAGTAGGTTGAACCGAAACAAACATGATGTGCAATTTGAAGAACAAAAATTAGGAATGGTTACTCGGGGGTTGTTTGCCAGGGGGTGGATTTTGCTATGCTGCATGAACGAGCTCATGGTCTACCATGACACGTATTTTTCTTCCAATTTTCTCTTCTACAAATAACTGGAATATCTGCTGGCCTAAAAGCTCCGGGACACGGTATATTGTGAATAGTTCCATTCGAGTAACAATATTTTTTTAATCAATTGAAGAAATTCTCAGTTCCAACTGAATCATCTCAGAAGCCTAGCTAAAAACAGGCGAATTTCATAAATACAAAATAAATATATACCAGAAAAACTACAACAATATTTAGAAAAGTCTAAATGTTCTGAAAATTGTCACGGTTTTGGGGTTATATATTTATTTTGTATTCGAGTATTTATCCACAGTCTTCGAATTGTGACTTTAAGGCGAATTTCAGACACAGAATTGTCAGAATGAATGAGAAAAATCGATGTCCATGGAATTCATCTCGACAAGTATGAAATTTGATAGCTGAATATGAATATAAAGGCAGAATGAAATATTAAAATGGATATACTGAAGGCTACAATACGCTGGGAACACGTGTATCTTCTCAAAATGGAATTTAATATATTGGGTTTTATTATACAACTATGAATAGGTAACAATACATCACCGGAAGAATTCAGAATGGCGGTGAAAATAGTGCTTCATAACATCAAATAACGCTTCGCGATCCTGTGCGAAGATAAATTGTTGAGCTTTCATCATATCCCGAGATGAAAATTCATTCTTATAATATACCATTACACCGGACCAGGTCGGGTGGAGCATGAGTAGAAAAAGAAATGAACATCATTGAAGTGTATCAAGCATCTCGCTACAAGAATTCAAATCAGCAAGTTGGTACACCTGTTTATTAGGTGAAGTCTTTTTTTTTCGCATTCCGCATTGCAGCTCTATCAAGAAAATAATAATTCTGATATTCGAATCAGGGGATCAAAAAAAATTTTCCAATCCCTTTTCAAAGACGGAATCGGGGAAAGAAGTATCAGGAGAGCAAAAATGCAATGAGGTATGCTGAATCAATCGTATGAGCAAACCAAAATTCAAATTGCATTTTGAAGACGGAATCGGGAATTGATTATTAGGAGACCAGAAATTAGAGGATGTCAATGAGGATATTGAAAGGAAATATTTGGATGTTTACCAGAATACAGTTCAGCCTTTTTCTGATAGATTTTGCTCATAGGATTATTTTTAATTCATTGGAGAAGTAAGTTGAGTATTTTGAGGCAAACATTTGGTGAGAATTTTTTGAGTAGCATTCTTATGAGAGAAAGAGTATATTGGAATCTTATTTTCCTTTGATAGTGTTTCATCAAATCGAATCAGACCAAAATATTCATTTTTCAGCTTTTAATGGGATTTTCTCTCCTCGTTTCTAAAAAATAGAGTAGAAGTTATTAAAAATTATTGCAATATATTTGTAGTAAGGACAGATTTAGGATCTGTCCCAAAATGTCACTGCGCTTGAAATTAAACCTTTAGATACCTCAAAGAGAAATTCTCTATTGGTCAGTGACACCTTGTTTTTGAAAAAATTTGGAAATACAAATATATTTAATAAGAATAAAACCTCTACTTATCTTATACTTATCTTCTACGAAGAGAAAAATATTCCAATTGTGTTGAGAACGGGAGCAGATTCGTTCCCGAAACGTCCACCAAGATAAGTAGAGGTTTTATTCTTATTAAATATATTTGTATATCCAAATTCTTTCAAAAACAAGGTGTCACTTACCAATAGAGAATTTCTCTTTTAGGTATCTAAAGGTTTAATTTCAAGCGCAGTGACATTTTGGGACAGATCCTAAATCTGTCCTTACTACAAATATATTGCAATAATTTTTAATAACTTCTACTCTATTTTTTAGAAACGAGGAGAGAAAATACCATTAAAAGCTGAAAAATGAATATACCACCTCCTCGAAGAACTTACAGACAGTATTTAGACCAAAATATGCTTTATTGTCTGGAGAATTGGTATCTTATTGACAAAGTCTTGTATAAAAAAAGATATCAGGTATATATAAATATGAAACACATGTCACAAAACAATTAATAAATGGGTAGAATCAAATTAAATGGGATAAACATAAAATACATTCATATATGCAGAAAAGTCAAGTAGAAATTTCCAGATTATCACAGTAGAATTCATTGATTGAATAATAAGTCTTTTCGATTAATATATCTTCAATCGAACTTCGAAACTTTTTGATATCTGTAATATTTTTTAGAATAGTAGGAAGGTGATTGTATACTTTAATACTTCCATAAATCAGAGAATGTTTAGTCAAAGCAAATTTTGGAATGTGTAGATGAAGCATATGGTTCTGTCTAGTACTATGACAATTTGTTCCGGGAGTGTACAAGCTAGTTCAATTTTTATGAATTGAGCGTACTGTTTCCATTATGTATAAACAGGTGACAGTTAATATTATGTGGCTGATGGATAAAAGCTTGCAGTGATCTCTGAATTCAGACTTTGAAGGTATCTCAATGACATCTTCTGAAGAGCAAATATCGTATTATGTAACTGTAGATTACAATGGCCCCAGAAAGCTATTCCATAGCGAATATGAGATTCGATCAATGCAAAGTAAGCTATTCTAGCCTTAGTATATCCTAGTTCATTTGATATTACTCTAATTGCATAACATCCACTAGAAACTTTTTTACTCAAATGGAATACATGTTCTTTGAAATTCAATTTATTGTCTATATAAATGCCTAGGAATTCAGAGTGCTCTTTGTTTTCTATGTAGCGGTTCTCCAATTCTAATGACAATGTGCTGGCGTACTCTTGATAATGGTGTTTGTACATGAAGACAAAGAAATTTCCCGAAAATTTTCATGCCTACGATCGGAAAAAAAGTTTCACTTGCATCGTGTTTTTGTAAAACCTCACAAGGTCTTCTTTTTTGAGACACGCTCAGCAACAACAAAGAAATAACGTGTTTGGCAAGATACTACTTCATATTTCTCATTGATAACTTGATGAAATAGGGGGAGCCATCGTGAAGAGCATGTTAATTTTTTTTATATCTGTGGACAACACGAAAGGAAAACCTACAATGTTCGAGGAGAATCGTGTTAGCCAGCGGTGGAATTTTGGGAGAGAAGGAAGGTGTTGGAATTTTTCTTGAAAGTTTGGAGGTTGTGAGCGTCAGGAAAGACTTCACTAGGCAAAGAATTCCACAACTTTGTTGTTGACGTTGATTGTACTATAGTTTCCATAAGATTTCTCATTGCCTTCTGAGATGGATTTTCAGATAAATATTTTGAACTATGAAAAAAAAACTAATATATTTCAAAACGTAATATTTTTTTTTCATATCAGATGCTGAATACAAGCACTCTCTGAACTCACTGAAGAAATGTTCCTGAGTACTGAAACCGTCGTTTTCTTTGCCTCCAGAACACGAAGCCAGTGATTGAAGTATTCTTTTGATCAATCAGAGAGAAGAGTACTTTGCGATCAGATGCCTGGAAAATTGATGATCCAGATTGAAGGATCAATTAGTGGTGGATTCACAGGGTGAATATGATTCTGATTTCCAGCTCCATTCCTTTCGATATTCTCATCAACAGGCTGGGTTAGCGCTCACTCATTCGATGGTAATCTGGATCGATGGAGCAATTATAAGCAAGATCAAAGAGTACGTGAGATTCCAATATCCACCATGTTATTTTCCCTGCTCCGCTCTTCCAGAAGAGTGATTCAAAAACGGTTGCCTTTTTCGAGTAGCAAGTCGAGAGATTTTTTTCGTTCAGCGAATCATACTAGGTTTGGATTTTACAGCAGCTGTCTTGAATATCATAATGAGGTTAAAAAACTACTACGGGTAGTTTTCATTCGTATTTCTGATATTATTGATTTGAATTGATTTGCTATGCGATTTTGAAATTCTCGAGGCTGAAGATACTCTCTAACTGCAATGGTCACATGAACTAATTACTATATGATGAAATAGTGGACTATATGCTGTTTTGACAGATGATCGTAAGAAATTTGTTTCATGATGTTACAATCAAGTTATGTAGGTACAAACCAATATCTATTTATACCTCAGGAGGTGACTGTTCGGAATTCATACACCAGCTGAGATGGAAACTGATGTTTTTCTGACAATACAAGGTGTTACATCCTATTTAGGCAATTCATCGTCTTTCTAAATTTCAACGCGTCTTAGTGCCGTAGTTACACTTTTCCGGACATTTGACCTACTACTCAAATGTTTTCTACTGTTGCACTGAATAACCCCTAAAAGTTCTATCTCATAGTTCTGTAACACCCTGTATATCATCAGTTTTATTTCCCAACCTAGTGTTTCATATTTGACTTCGTTGCACTTCGTTCCACAAATAGTTGCTCTATTCAATATTTTCCCTCCTAGTTTTTGAAGATATAAATATTATTATGATCACTGATTTCAAAATTCAGCTTCTTGACACATCAAAGTGATATATTTCGCTGATACTTAGTATCACATCCTTTCCAGAAATTCTGGACAGAAAAATCAATCATTTGTTCATAATTGAATGAGTATCGAACTTTATTCATCTGGACGTTTCGAACACGAATCGGCTTCCGTTTTCATTATTTTTTCAATATCATCACATTCAGCAATGGATTTTGTCGATCTCCAGTAGCGATTTTCAGGCGATTCAGTCGATATATTGCCATAATCGGGATATGAATATTCAGAGGCTTCTCCCCATTTGAACTCTGTATCCCCTATATCCTCATGTATTATGTCATTTATTCGATATTTCCTGTATTCGGTTTGTTGATATGCATTCACCTAATGAAGGTATTTTTAAGGTAGAGTTCGATTGCCTTTTTTAAACCTAGAACTACCATTTATATTGGTTCCGGTTGATGTACCTACTGGGAGATTACCGAGAATCTCACAAACTCAAGTCACTATTCCATTTTTCATGCGGGATACCTGTCATCCTCAATTTGTCTGACATGAAATCCAGACAGCAAAAAACAAAATCGTATCCCAGGTTCTATTCGCAAACACTCTGTACTAGGATTAGATAGGTTTGTTATCTGCCAAATCAATGAAAGCAGTATCAACATCTTCAACATTAGGAAAATTTTAAATAATTCCAATGATTCCGGTATGGGGACTGCTGCAGGATTGAAAAAATGTGCATCGTCTTCCTACATATTAACACCTTGTACTGGGTCGATTTTCATTCATTTTGCACGTGTTTTCAACTTTTGCACTTCAAACCCCTCGGAGAAGTGAGCTCCAACCTTTGAATCTCAAATGGGATAAGGGTCAAGTGATACATCATTTTGAAGGTAATCGAAATCTCTTACCAACGCTTCCTTGTTTTTGTAATTCAATGCAGTAGTTCTCGAGAAATGACGTTTATAAAAATAATCGGCTAGTGATGGAAAGTTACGCTTTTTTCCCTCTCATCACTATTTCTCATTTTGTGGTTCATCTAAGAAAAGCCTTATGTGTTTTTCTCAAATCTTGTCCTATCCAACATTACATAAAGAATCATTTATTTTAATGTAGATTCATCGAATTAACGTTATATAATCAATATATTAACAGAAGAGCAATATTGCAATTGATAATAGGATCTCAAGATATGATTGAATGAAATTCACGATTCCCATCTCTTTTGATCTTCTTCAAACAGGCTACTTATAGAGCTCACTTATCTTTGTCAATGGGGCGATCATCAGGCAGGATCAAAGGACATTTTAATTATCATCACCTCTTGCTTTCCGTTCCGTCTATAGGAAAAAAAAATCAGACAAATTATTGAGATATCTACTGTTGATAGCATCATTGGAAATTTCATTATCATGAAAGAATGATCACCAGTCTGAATCATAGAAAGTTGTAATTACTATTTTTCAATCGTTGGAGATTATATTGCATTGAACAAGAATATTCAGCATTCAATCACAACTTTTCTCACTGTATAACGGATTATAGTATAGATGAATAATATTGAAAATGAAAATGAGATAGGTATAAATATCTATACAACCTTCACAATCTCAGTTATCGACAACATGGACAAAATTTACTGTTCTACGATCGTGCAAAATGTTAGACGGTACAAGAGTGTTATATTTTTTTCTGAATCATCAGAATTCGTGGACGGAAATTCTGATTCATACCGGCAAATGCCATATGTTGTTAATTTTGCTCTAAGGAAGACTTTGTATATTATCGCAAATCTGAAAAGATATGTCCCTCTGATGTGTGTGATTTATTTTATTTATCCGTTTTCGGAATATAAGCAATACGACCTGATGTCATTTTTGATATTTATCTATTGCATAGATTGTCTATTGAATTCAGCTTCTGATGGATCCATAACTCTTCGATAACTTTTCTGCTCCATTTGCCCAACGGGGGTTAGTTGGGACGTTTTCAAAAATTTATGAGTTCATGAAAACTTACATTTGATATGTAAACTACAAAAATGGCTCCAGATCCTTTCTTTCCCGATTGCCTTTTGAGCATTGCTAACTATCTTGTGATGTACGCTTATATTTTGAGAACGGATGAATGAAATGAACCACATGAGTATATTTTTGGTATCAGAAAAATAACCTTGAACTTTGATTCTGATGATTCAGTTGATCTAGTAACTAACTAATGTTTGGACTCCTCTTGACTCACTTCTGTATGGAAAAATTGAAAGGGCCTCATCATGAAAGTGTTGATGCCTCATCAGATGATTTCTAATTTTCTAAGTGGTGGAGACTAAAATATCTCAAATCTTTTCCGTTGCTATTTTTATTTGAAACTGTTTTCGATTCCTGTAGAGAAGCACAAATCTGATATTCCACAGATCACCGTACAACTATGTTATGATCTCTAAAGATTTTCAGTATTATCCACTTTCCCGGAATCTACTCCTGATGATGGTAATCCCCATAACTCGGAAAATATTCGGTACCAATGCCAAATGAATAATGAGAGAACAAACTCACCCTCGATGTGTTCATCGTTCAACATATTGCTCGAGAGGATACAATAATAAAAAACGATATCATTATTGTTCTCCACAGCTTTGTTGTGTCTTTTACCCTGAAAAAAAAAACAGAAATAAATTAATAAACCGGAGGAAAATGCTTTCCCGCTGCCCGGAAAACAATGAGGACGTCACTTATAATGAATGGGCTACATCTGCAGAAATATACACAGAGTAACTGGCTATTTTACGGTATATCCGCTGACCCAAACGGAGATACTTCAGAACGACGCACCAGTGGTGTAACATCATGGAAGCTGCTTGGGAATGAAACAGTACCATATATAGCTTGGTATGATGGATTTTCCTGGTGGTGTAACATCATGGAAGCTGCTTGGGATGATGGATTTTCCTAGGATGTTTCGATGTTATAAGCATGATTCATTCACTGGGTAGAGGATTGTAAAACCTTTCCATTCTTTTGATGATTTATGCTTGGTAGACCGAAACTCGTCTAGTGTCTGACAGTGTCTTTTGATTTCGAGAAAGAGTCATTGAGCAAAAAACACCGTCCAGATACCATCAACAGCAAATCTGGAGTAGTTAAGTTCATCCCATTGTCACGATGTGATAAAAAGATACTGCAAAGTGCAAAGATAGTGCGAAAAGAAATACCTCACACCTAGCGACTGCTCACGATCTAACAAAGTGGAAATTCGACCAGTGCTGAAGCCTGTTCATGTGCTCGGAGTTCATCTCGTGCTCACTACATCGTCAAAGTTGTTGAGATTCTCTGCCTAGTGATGTATTTCCTGATGCAAACTTCCACGAGGAATTCACCTTCCTTCTCCTCCGAAATTTCACCACTAGCTGAATCAATGGTCCTCGAAAATTATCGCTTTTCCTTCCATGTTGTCAGAAGATATTTCATGCTATTTCAGTAAAACATCCATTGTGTTGTAGTGAGCATTTCCCAATTCATCAATAATAATGTAGCAATGGAATAGTTTCATTCAGAGTTGATAATTTTGAGATTCGATGGAATTTCTGAATTGGAATTGTTCGATATACAGGGTGAGTCGAAAATGTGTACCGAGATTTCTGGGGGTGATTGAACATTGAAAAATAAGTGTAGTTTGATGATTAAACTCATGGCCCAAAATGCATATTAAGGGAGATATATCCTTCCAAAGTTGATAAAATTAAAATAATTAAATTAATTCCGATGAAAGCCACCCGATTGAACTTTGTGCATGAATGTATGTTGTCAAAATACATTTTTTCGTCACACTTCCACATTTCTGATATTGTTATAAAGGGTGTTTTCAGAGGGTGAGTCATGATTTTTTGTAGAAAACTTTTTTCCCTGTATTATTTTCGGTGAAAAAACAGGAGCATTCGATGGAGCGAAGAAAATTACATGGAAAAGGTACTCTTATTCAAATACAAAAAATTGAGCCGTTCGTGAGATATTTGAGTTTTTGTAGTTACATGATATCAGCAGATTGATTTTATTTACCGCGAGATTCATCGGTATAACGATATTTCAGCAGCATTTGCATTTCCGAAGCACTCGCCAAGTATTAGAAGCATATCAGTTTGTTCAGAGAACGAATAACCTGCCATATTTCTTAAAATCTCAGTTGATAATCGCAGTGATAAATGACAGAAAAACCACACGAACAAATCGACTACAACAATGTTGACTCGAATGTTGATGACATGAACGTCAAAATTGAAAACAAAATTATTCATCATGCCGGCTATTGTTACAGATGAATCTCGCGCTGAATAAAATCAATCTGCTGATATCATGTAACTACAAAAACTCAAATATCTCACGAACGGCTCAATTTTCTGTATTTGAATAAGAGTACCTTTTTCATGTAATTTTCTTCGCTCCATCAAATGCTCTTGTTTTTTCACCGAAAATAATACAGGAAAAAAAGTTTCCTACAAAAAATCATGACTCACCCTCTGAAAACACCCTCTATAACAATATCAGAAATGTGGAAGAGTGACGAAAAAATGTATTTTGACAACATACATTCATGCACAAAATTTCAATCGGTTGGCTTTCATCGTTCAGAAGTTATGCGGAGAAATTATTTTAATTTTATCAACTTTGGAAGGATATATCTCCCTTAATATGCATTTTGGGCCATGAGTTCAATCATCAAACTACACTTATTTTTCAATGGTCTATCACCCCCAGAAAGCTCGGTTCACATTTTTCACTCACCATGTATAATATCATCGTAGATTTCCTAATGAAGAGCCATTGGAGACAGGTCAGATTGAACTTTTTTTTTCTTTCTATGAATGCATGCCCAAGGAGAATGAGTTTCGAAAACAAGTTCGGTAGTACACACAAGGATGACGTATTTGGTGAAATGATTCACCCTCGAGATGAAAATTATCGGGTCCGAGCGATTTTCACTTTCTTTACTATTTCGGTGATGGAGTTGGTGACGAGCTTCAGCTGGTACACACTGTATACATCAGGTCCAAAATAAGGATGCGCAGCATGAGGAACTGGAATGATGCTTCCACAAATACGAAATGTCGGAGAAAGAAATCAATAACATCATGTTGAATTTTACCGAAGGTTGCTATGTAGGAGTATTTTTAGATTTCCCTAGAATGAGAAGAATATGAAATATATTTTTCGAAAATTCACTTTTTTGCCTGAATGCGCAACTTTTTTTTCCATTTCACCAAATTTGTATTCCCCATCGTTTCTGAGATCCCATTATTTTCAGCCTCATCTTGGACACAGTTTATATCATGTTATATCGTCGGAATGATTTTATATCTTTCATATTCTATGACTCAGTTATACAATAATGGAAAGAGAATTTACATGATAGTGGAAATCATGCCATCACATCTGCATTATTGTAATCAGAGCTTTGTATTTGCTATTGTAACCAGTAGTTGAAGTACAATATGAGATATTCCTGAATATCGTTATCGCACATACATTCACATGTTGTGTTTCCTTCGACCTGCATTCCGAGAGCAATGAGAATCTCTGTTTGATTATTTTTCTCGGCTTCACAATCATCAACTCACGACCATGGATTCTCGACAAAATAAAAAGTCAAGTCTGTTTCACGAATATCATCTCTTGAAGAAATACATAACCCAAATTCAAATTTCGAAGCGATATTTTCGAATCTCACCATCCATTTTAGCCCATATTTCCATCCAAATTTAAATTAACTGATTCAGAAAGTCATATTCAGGTTTGGCTCAATGTAACAGATTCTTTTCAGAGATAAACGTATTCAAATAGGGTCTAATGAAAACCGATGGGAAAGGATCGGGGAGCCCGTATATAGAGTCGAAAGATATATTAATATTAAAAACGTATATAAGTTCTCTATTCAGATGTTCCTCCAGGATTCCTGAATGATGAAATGAAATTCAAAATGAATCAATTCATCCCAATAAATGAGAGTGTGAGTGAACGAAAACGATATTTTCCTACGATCATCTATGAAAACCGCGCTTTCAACATTGATTTGTTCTTCAGAAAGTAGCCCACATCACTCTGGCAACAGGAAAATCGAGAGTAAGACTGACACAAATTCAGTATTTGATGAATGTTATGATATCTCAATTCGAAATGACCTCCTCCCTTCTTTGATTTTGATCCCTGTGGATATCATGAATCCACCACAGTATTCATTTGAAATTACAAATGAAATACTCTATCGAACATCACGATTCATGACAATATCAAATAACATTGTTGAAATACCCGAAGGTTGCCGAACTTATAACAATTCATAGGCGTACACATTTATTTTCATGAAATCGACATAAGTGTCCTCTGAATCTTTCAGAATTGTCTCTCGATTTCTTTTTTTTTTCATCTGTTGACAACACGAAAGGGAAACCTATAATGTTCCAGGAACATCGTGTTAGCCAGCGGTGGCATTTTGGGAGAGAAGGAAGGTGTTTTCTTGAAAGTTTGGAGGTTATATTCTGGGTATTTTGGGTTGCGTGGCGCAACTTTGAATGACTTTTGAATTCGAGTAGGTGTATTTCAATGAAGGACAATGGAGTGAGTCTAAAGGGTGCACATTGCTATCGAGAGTTATGTGGAAAAGTTCAAATTCTCCATACAGTACAACGGGTGAACAATATCCTCAATTGAATCTCTAATGCATCATTCGATTTTTTTTCCACCATCGTAGTCTGACCGTCAATTCAACTGACTTTGTAGCTCCAATAAGACTTTCCCACTGAAATTAGGAATCCACTAAATTGCATTGTAGAAATTCTACTGAATCGAACTGTATCTCATGAAAACGTGATCCTACTGTATTGGAATAATAAAATGTGATCAATCCTCGGGAGATTCCTCACCACCTTGAATGAGCATATTATGGAAAGAAATCTTTATACTTGATCATGGATATCAGAGTCCAATAACTTGAGTATCGAAGTTGTGGCTGATTCTTCAATTCAAACTCAACAAGTTTCTTCTCACATTCTGTGGAAGCCATAAGGACGTATGAATGAGATAAATTCATCATATTCACGACTTGAAAGAATCTTGATACTGTCCGAAGTTTCGATTATCTGTAATTTCCACTATCGATCACAATAATATCAATTTTTTATGCGACTTGGAGGAAAAACTTTTTGATTTGTCTCATTATGAATCATGTGAATCACAGTAGAGATATTCAGAGTACATTCGATAGTGAACACTATCGATTATACGAAAATTTAGTCTTGTCTGAGCTCTCCAAGAGTCCTCCAAGCGGGTTCCAGTATTCGACGACGGTCTGTTGACTCGACCTTTCGAAATGTTGAGTAGAAGTTTTCGAAACTATTTTCTGTTCGCACGCACAATCATCTATATACATGTCCGTTTGAGAAACATTTTCTCGTCTCCTCAATCTACAAATATTCGTATTCGAGTGCCCATGGTTCGAGATGGTAGTGAAAGGAAACGATTAAACATATCGCTCACCTTGTCAGTGTTGCAAAATTATAGAAATCCTGTTCAGACAATGGCGGATTGAATTAATGCCGATCGTTCTTCAGGTTGTTTCTGCTTCTCGGAGTGAAACTTTTCTTACATTGCCGAATTTTCTCATCCATCTATCACATATCGCGTCACAGCCCTATCGAAAACGTTATGATTCTGATATTCGTATCAGGACAGCAGAAATGCTTCAAGGTATGTAGTATCAACCCTAAAGCAACCATCATTGAATTCCTTTTCCAAGACGGAATCGTGAAATACGTATTGAGAGAGCAGAAACGTCTGAGAGTTGCCAATAACAATCTGTCGCTGATTTTCTGTATGGTGCGCGATTGGTTGGTATTTTCTTTTGACATTGACATTTTCTCCTGACATAACCAAACTACTCTCAGAACGTTTGTTCATCTGAATTATTCTATCAAAGTAATAGAACAAACGGTTATAGCAAGCGTGCTTCTCAAGTTGTGGCTCGGGGTTCGAATCCCATTCATGGAGGAACTTTTTTTTTATAATTGCAATATGTGAGATCAGGTTTGGGTCGATTGTTGAACGTTACGACTATATCGGTTTCTCTGAAGCAAAGTTTGATGCTATCGCTAAGATCCTGTGCTGCCATTCATATGATTTTTCATCGCTGCATTTCATGGTCCTTCGATTCCTCTCTCTCTAAGCTCGATCTAGTAGGGAATGTATAATATCATATCTTTGGATTGAACAATCCATTTTCAATGGACAAAGCAGATATTTAATCGATATCATTCTGATTTTTTTCCTCGGATGCTGATCCGTCTCCAGCCACATTCCAGCCTTCTGGGCTTGTTGTGTATTCCGATATGAACCTTTTTTACAGCACCCACTCCGTGACTTCCGATCCCTGTACAAGTCTGTACAGCTGTCGTATTCTTCGGGGGTTAATCTGGTCCGCCCGAATTTTGCCCGTCTCTTACGATCCAGTGCCTCGCATTCTGACAATATTTTTTCGGCTGTTTCTGTCCTTTTGCCGCACTGCCTGAGGGAAATTCTCCACTGATTTTGAATCACTTCGAAGTCATTCTGTTGGATATTTCGATATCATCATCATGATAGTATGCGACATCCCAACGATATGAAAAATAATCGACCCTCCCTATGTATACCTACCTCAAGTGGAATACGTGTTGTGGAATGAAGAAGCCCCACTGGATGTCTGATAACCAAACGAAGGGTGTTGAAAACCGCTGACCTCGATTTCCCAACCCAGATATCTCAATAACATCTCTCGAAAATGTCGCTACTCGGCGGTAAGGAATTTTCTCCTCGAGGAAATAACATACAGCCCTAATGCGAAAAATCAACGATCTTGATTTTCTGAGCAACGCTGTCAATCGTCACGCCTTCCCGGAATGCTTACTCGACGAAACGCGATCGAAGAGGAAAAGGTCGGGAAATATAATAATATAATCCGAGAGTTGCTTCATATTGGCACGAAGAGACGCCCAAAATCTGACAGAATCGGAACTCGAGGGAGATTCGTTTAGTTGCCAACGAAATGTGGATACCCATACATACACATATATAGAAGCATTCAGAAGCATTGGGGCATCGTTCGGACTCATAAGAGAATTTTTTTTTTTTTTTTTATCTGTGGACAACACGAAAGGGAAACCTATGATGTTCGAGGAACAATGTTAACGAAGGGTTGATTTTTTCCTGTGTGAAAAATAAAATCTATGAACGAATATCAACGCTGAGCTGTTAGTCATCGAATATCAATTCTGTCCGAATGTGAGAACTCCTCCAAATTCCTACTGACAATTTCCAAGACATCGCAAAAATTATAGCAAATTGAACTTTCTGATTACCGAAAAACAGATAACAAATATGCATTGGAGAAGTAAATAGAGTATGAGGCTTCTGCCATAATAATATACATATTTCCCTTCTCAAAATGTTTTGAGTTCGAGTGAGCCCCAGTGCATTATATATCTTTCATTCGCCATTTTATTCTTTCTTATTGCTCTCATTATACTTGAATTAATAAGACAAACTCCGAGAAAGTGGAAGTGGATGGAATATGAGATATTGAATATGAAATTCTGGAAATTTTCAGGCTGACTCAGTGGGACCTTATAATAAGTCATTGATAAATATGATATATTTTTGTAATTCCCTTCAAACAAATGATTCTGAATTTCGAAATGCAATCACGTTTCCTCAGAGATTCAAGGTGATATGGGCGCTCAATTTTTTCTTAGATGAAACCATTCATGAGAATTGGATATCTTTAATAGTGAAAATCCGTATGCAAATAGACAGCAACACACTTTTCATCGGGGTCTATATAGGCAAGTCATATTATGCAATTCATTCAAACTCAAATTGCATCAAATATGAATTGAATATGCTTATACTTTCCAGATATGATTTTCATTCATTCCAGAGTGAGATCCAATCAGTCAAAATATACGTTCATGAACTGATTCCAGTTGAAATTCCACAAGAATATGCGGATAGGAACAGGAACAAATAATATGCTTCAGGGTCACAAACAATGGGCGAATTAAATTCACGGCAGTGGAAAAACACTTGGTTGAACCTGATATTCGACGTGAAAAACATCCGTGGAAAACTTGTTTTTGGTGAACAATATAATATAAAACTTCCACTGATTAAAATTATAATGAGAAACCGACACAAAGATTTGTGCAGGAGATATTAATTTTCCTTCAACATCAGACCAAAAATATCCACGAATGTTTCTCCACATTGTCTCTCGATGTTCATTAATGCAAGAACTCAAAGGAAAACTGATTCACGCAACCATACGTGATGAGA
Organism: Gastrophysa polygoni; assembly: GCA_963576655.1. Classification (NCBI taxonomy): domain Eukaryota; kingdom Metazoa; phylum Arthropoda; class Insecta; order Coleoptera; family Chrysomelidae; genus Gastrophysa; species Gastrophysa polygoni. The sequence continues at coordinate 3,661,539 of OY755083.1, read as the reverse complement.
ATGTAGGGAATATATTTCTGTTTGGCACTTCAATAGTATCATCAATGCACGATTTTTCGTGTACTTTGGGTTTCTCAAAGATTCTTATGTCTGCATGTAAAGAATATCAGATATTGTATTCATGGATACTCCAGAAATAATTTGAAGTTCTATACTACGGCACACTGGATTCAGATATATACGATTCCACTGGGCTCCTATACGGAATATGCAAATGCTAATATCTGAAGAAATAAAAAGGCAATCGTATTCTTGATGGTTATTTCTCGTCATAAATTCCAGACGACAGATTCGGCAATGAAAAAGACGGAAGGGCATGATTAGGGAGAATTATACTACCCTTAGAACATATTGTTACAAGATCCACCAAAATGCAACGAGGCGAAACCCTACATAGAAAATAAATTTTCGATTTGATGACCTCGTCTGTTATGAGGCTATGAATAGATAACGCATGTTTTGTGTGTGTGTGTGTATTGAATCATCCAAGGACTTGATTGGTCGAGCAGATCCATGAAAGTTTCAGTGTTTTTTTCTCTGGTCCAGATATATGAATCTGAATACATTTTGTGGAATTTTTCAACGTAACAAGACCGCAAACAACACAGATTTTATAGTATCTTTTATGAACGAATGAAGTGATCAGTCAAAATGAACGGAGGAAAATATGAAGAATGTTTTTCATCGTGAAAAAATATGCCACTTCGACGTTCTATATTCTTCTCAAGACCACTTTCATGAAGAACTTCTTATATAATGATCCTTCTATCAATCGTGACAATAAGGACACTTTCATCTACAGTATATCATCTCAACGTCAACAAATATTATAATTATAAATGGATACTAATTGTATCATTGAATAATCAGTGTTACTGTTAATTTTATGTCAGATGAAACATGTTTGTGATACTCAGTAACAATATGAAAGTTATGATAATAAATACGTATATGTATGATCACCTACTGCATTGGTAACACAAATTAATACTTGAATTAGATATATTGAACAGACAGAAGCGTGGTTCAGATATAAGAACCTTCTGAATCAGTTGAAAATGACTTGAATATGTACAACCACCTTCCTCATGAAGTAAGCCAATACTGCTATGATGAAAAAATTCTGAAGACACATTATCTCCTTTTGGATTTCATGAGATAGATGACTTTTACTCACAAGTATTGATTTGAGACGGCAAATTTCGTGTGTACGTATATGTAGGTCTTCATCTCTGTTATTTTCTTCTACATATTTTGATGTTATCGTACGAAGGTCTTCGTCTACGAGGATCTATATTCTCAAGTGAAAATAATTAGTACATTGAACAAGAGTTGTGAATCGCATTTGACGCACGAGATGGAGAAAGTCACACTGTAACTCCAAGAGTGCGTAATGACATCACAACTCTAGTTGTGTACTATACTTTTTCTACGAACACAAATATAGGGAGAATCAAAAGAAGTTTGAGCTACATGAGTGATATTTTGAGCATTGGTATTTGTCAGGGAATTTCATACATGATTGAAGTTGTTGAATTGCAGGAAACTCACATTTTTATTTTTCAGCTTTTAATGGGATTTTCTCTCCTCGTTTTTGAACAATAGAGTAGAAGTTATTGAAAATTATTGCAATATATCTGTAGTAAGGACAGATTTAGGATCTGTCCCAAAATGTCACTGCGCTTGGAATTAAACCTTTAGATACCTAAAAGAGAAATTCTCTATTGGTGAGTGACACCTTGTCTTCGAAAAAATTTGGAAATACAAATATATTCAATAAGAATAAAACCTCTACTTATCTTGGTGGAGCTCCCGAGAGCAGATTCGTTCCCGAAACGTCCACCAAAATAAGTAGAGGTTTTATTCTTATTAAATATATTTGTATTTCCAATTTTTTTCAGAAACAAGGTGTCACTGACCAATAGAGAATTTCTCTTTTAGGTATCTAAAGGTTTAATTTCAAGCGCAGTGACATTTTGGGGCAGATCCTAAATCTGTCCTTACTACTCTATTTTTTAGAAACGAGGAGAGAAAATCCCATCAAAAGCTGAAAAATGAATGTACCACTTCCTCGAAGAACTTACAGACAGTATTTCACACTTTTATCCTCAAGTTTCTGAATTTCAGAACGGTATACTAGGGATAGGGAAAAATAAGAATTTTGATCGATTGTACCATTATTTTCGACATCATCGGAAAAGTTTTCCGCCATACAGCAACTGTTATCGGAATCAAAATTTTCTGCAAACAACGAATGTAAATTTTCTGTACAAATGCATCAAACATCTCGACTTTTTGTACATGATTCGAACTCGGGTGTGTATCTAGGTAGGCGTATAGATATCATCGTATTGTAGTGAGAACTAGGAGAACTGGTAATGAGTCAATAAGTGGGAATGTTTGGTGAACATCATTCATGTGATCACTGGTTATTCACAAAACCAATACACTAACTGACTATACACTAGTGGTGTTACACCAGTCTCAACTCTTACACTAGTGGTGAACGTAGAAAAGGTCGATGTATTGATTGAATCCATTGAATCTGAATCTCGAGAACACAGAGAACTATTATCATCACAACTAAGACTACTTCCAATACGTGCTTCCAGCTCAATTGGGACCTTATTGTGCAACTATCAACTCTAGCTCCGATAAATCCCTGACAGATATCGACACATGACTGATATCCGGCGCTCGTCGAATCCTTATCGCCCGCAAGGACGATTCCGGGACGTTTCCTGGAAATAAATCGAAGAAGGGTCGTCTCGTCATCGTGAGTTATGTTCCCGTCCTAAATGGCTACATCCGTAGCACGTGGGGAAGAAAAGAAATGACAAAGAATGCCGGCGAGTATCCCGAGCAACACCTGTTTACGCTACTCCGTTTTTCATTACGGAAGGGATCCATCATCGGGAAGGGCGTTGTTGGTCATTTTTCAGGAAGGAATTCTCGTTCCCGTTCTCGTGAGTTCTACAGAGACTAGAGCAGATAGTGTGGTCCGAATGAGCAGGAGGTGAGCAGCAAATGATCGAGGTGGAATTCCTTCTTTGGTCCAAATTACGCAGGATGAGTCACACTCTTCTTCCAACTAGAAGTCGTTTGGAGGCTGAATAATGCGAATACGAGTTCTAGCCTCCTGGAATAGTAGTTCTCCGTTGAAAGGTGGTCTTGTTTATTCTTCATGAGATTATTGAACCACATTTGATTTTTGTAGATAGTGAATATAAACAAAGACGTCAAATTTTCCGCAGGTTCCAAGTAGGTACATTGATCTATCGAATTGGTTGAACTGTAAGAGTTGATTGTTTGAAAGCCCGAAAACTGCACCCTGATGGCTTATTATGTATATAGTCAGTCGTGCTGCTGGCTTTGGTGAAGAGATTTGTTACCTTCATCAGGCTCAGCAGCCTCCCAACTATTTTATTTTTTGAAAAGCCTCCCAAATGACCAAATTTCCAGCATGATAGTTATTAAAAAGTATTTCAATATATTTGTAGTGAGGACAGATTTTGTGATCTGCCCCAAAATATCACTGCGCTTGAAATTAAACCTTCAGATACTTAAAAGAGGAATTCTCTATTTTTCAGTGACACCTTGTTCTCGAGAAATTTGGAAATGCTAATGTATCCAAAAACCAACTGCACGTTGAAAAATTTCACGAAGAAAAGTGTTTCAATTGTGTTGAAAATGGGAACAGATTCGTTCCCGAAACGTCCACTGAGATGGGTGGAAGTTTAATTCTCATCAAATATATTTGTATTTACAAATTTTTCAAAAACGAGGAGTCACTGACAAAGAGATGATTTCTCTTTCAGGTATCTAAAGGTTCAATTCCGAGAGTAGTGACATTTAGGGGCATATCACAAAATATGTCCTTACTACAAATATATTGAAATAATTCTCAATAACTTCTACTTCATTTTTCAGAAGAGAAAATCCCACGAACAGCTGGAAAATGAATTCACCAATGTAGGTTTGGAAAGAGGTCAGTCGAACTGGATCAATCAATCTCCAGTTCCATTATCATTAGGTATGTGAGTAGTGAGTCAAATTCAAGATTAGATTGGGATTTCCATTAGATGATGAGCTTCAGTCCAGTTTCATCATTCACTTCTTTCAAGAAAGAATACTTGTGTTATGAAAATGTTTGGATTCTCCTTTCAATTTTGATCTTCGTTCATTCTCTGAAGGATATAGAGCTCATACGTGAGTAACCCTCTGTATATCCGAACCCTGTTTGTGACAATAGTTCCGAAAATGCAACGTCAGGCTCTACTAGATGGTCGAGATGGTCGAGCGACATCATAGTAATCATGAGGTCGTGGGTTCGATTCCTGGCTGGCCGTTGGATTTTGTTTTTTTTTTGCCCCGTACAATTTATATCATGAAGTTTCACATAGAACTATCTCAAATGTACAGTACACTGTAGATACCCGTCTTCTTCACTCGCACAAGCCCTTCGAGGCTTCTGAGGGTTGCTTCAGCAACTAAGGAGATGAGTGACAATAACTATAACAACAATAACAATAGACCAAACATCAATTTGAATGGACACCGTAGTTTTTCATGCGATGATTGAGATCACAAGAATACTGAAAAATCCAGCAAAATATAGTTCAAGCGGACAGGATTGATATAATTCTGAATAATTATTTTCAGGGGACAGGAATATTATCGATTATTGATATTGTTCATTCTTTGATCAAACTTCCATCAACACTGATTGCGTGACGCTAGGGGGCTATACACATAAGTATGAACTGAAAGATTTCCCCGTCACCTCAAAACACTTCATATCCTCAGACTTTCGAGGAGAATGGCACTATGGCCAGCTGTGAATGTCTACTCTGAATAGCGTTTGAAAAAAGGAAAAATTGCCAAGACACGTCAACTTTTATTTGTATGGCAATATCTCTCGAGATGTATTCGTCCTGACATTCCTTCTCTCTGACGAAGAGAGTCACGCTTCGAAGAATATCGAATGAGAACATAGATCGTGTGATACTTCATTTGAAAGGTTTATTCCCGCTGAGAGTAACAATGTCTTATTCTGCTACATTCCTCAATTTGTTTGCAAGATATCGATAGCATATTGTGAGGAAATATATCATGTATTCACGAACGAATAAATATTGTTGGATGAGATAATATTGAGGGAAGGCAACTCCCGTATCTTTGAGGACATTTTTTCACCCGCACCCCAAGAATGTTCAAATGGAAAATAAGTCGATTGATATTTCAGTAAAATGTAGGAATTTCGACTCACAAATCGGAATCTCGAGTTGTCTATATGATGATATATAATGAGATAGTTCTAATAATAATGATAGGGTCATACCCTTGGAAAATCTGTGGAGTCATATCAGGATCATAAGAAAGAAAGACAACAATGAAAAAGGAAGAAAGAAGCAAATGACCTGCTTGGATTTTCCCGAACGAAGACAATAATATTGCTTCTTGTTCAGTTGATATTGATAGAACTTGGCATCCTTTCTTGAAACTGAGGATCAATCAATGAAGAAAACCCTGATATCCAGAATTTCTCTAACTGCCATTCGACCCCTCTCGCAGATTCATTCCCGAAACGTCCACCAAGGTGAGTAGAAGTTTTGTTCTTATTGAGAATATATTTGAATTTCCATTTTTTTTTTTTTTCAGAACACGATGTGTCACTGACGAATACAGTATTTTTCTTTCACTTTTCTCCATAACAGAATATAGTATATCATGTACACGATATCAAAGTGATGTACACATATGGAATAATAGACCTTTCGTGTCAAGAGATTTTCAATGAACCTCGGAATTGTGTGATATTTTCTTGATTTATTTCTTCTCTTTCCTTGATCCACACACATTGAGCTAGAGGCCATCAGCCATCTGCAAGATTTAGTTATTTCAACTATATCATGTCCTATCCGAATGTTTCACCTCACCTTTCTCAGAAGAATTCAACAAAATTCAATTCAGTACTTCCATGACCGAGGGTTCTGAGTAAACAGAACGGTCCTTGGACCAAACATTTTAATGCGTTGGATGTCGGGTGTATTTCTTTTAATTCGTATGAGGTCTTTCTCATCCGCTTCGTTGAAAGTATCAGAATATGAAAATGAACTCAGATCTCTGTTTGATTTCACAAACATCTCAATTCGAATAACGAATGAAAATATAGATCATTGCGCGAAAATAATGGTTTGAAATACTCCGGAATGAATGAATGAGAATTAAGTCGGAAACAAACCCATTGTAATCTACTTTGCATCCCTCGAGAATACCGAAAACCTGACCAGAATTGAAATCTACCTCATTCTGAGATGTAGTATAAACCACAGCGTGTCTCGAAATTGCTCATGATATAATTCTATTTCCTCAGTGTCATTATATCGAGACAAAAGCGTCGACATCTCTTTCGGTATCTTTCGAATGAAATCTAAAAAGCCACTTGTTTCTTTTGTCACTCGAGAGATGCTACGACTTGTAAGAGAAAATCTCATTACGTTGTTCTTTACGAGATACAAAGTTGGTGAAAGTTTCGGAAATGATTTCTTTGAAAAGCGCGCTCTGTATGTTCCTCCCGCCTATACTCTCCCTTTTATACTTGATTAGGAAATATGCCGTGGAAAGTTTCCTTTGAAGATCCGAAAGATGAAGTTTATTTTATAGTTGAAGAAGCAGTCATAATCAGAAAAATTGTTAGTTTCGCGATGAAATGAAACAGCCACTTCCTGCATCATCTGCCAATAATATCTCAGAAAAGGAAACTGATCTTCAGTAGTATATCCCTAGGACACTGATGATAGACAAGATGAATTCATGACCATCGAGGGCTCCTTCATTGGTACCAGCCCGAAGCCGAAGGCTGATTCTTGGCGTGAAATATTTCTTCGAAAAGAAATAATGTAGGCAGATTCACGTACATAGTATTCCATTTGCAATATTTCCTGATCTCATATACTTGGTGGCCATGATACCAAGCATTTTTGAGTCAATCTTTGGATCAAACGTAAATCTAGATCACTCCCAAAAATTTGCAATTTTTTCACATACAGGACATAAAAATATTCCTCCAAAACTATCCTGTATATGATCGACTTTCTATATGTGACGACAAGAAGAATTTGCTGAAATAATTCCCCCTGGAAAGACAATGGTGGGCCATATAATTTTACGACGACTCTCAAACATCTTATCGAAAATCCCTTACATTTGATCAATGCAACGCAAAATTTGGCGATCCAAGGGAGCATTTAATGCAATGTATTTCTGATACTCAGCGGTGTTTTGAACTCTACTGGCTCTCGTCCTCTCCAACGTATTTCATCAAATTTGTTATATACTGCTTCTACACACATCTACCAACAAAATGATGCAATTTATGATGCAATCATCTTCTGAAATATCGTTTTCTTTATTGGTGTTCAACGGTAGCAGAGTCGTCATTCATTGTTATATCGTTTTTCATTCGGTCAAATTGCATTTTCGAACGAGATCATTAACGTTGAGAGTATATCGTTTCGTCAAAAGTATAAATCACTAGAATACATAGGGTGAATGTATTCGAATCGTTTTAATTTCAGCACAAATATATCTCATACACTTTGCTGGTGACCAATTATGTTCGCTTTGGACTCATGTACAACAAAAGATAACATATTTTCCCTACGACCATTCATAAAAACAATGGATACCACACTGTTTCGTTCGTTGTCATTGTCATTGTCATTGTCATTGTCATTGTCATTGTCATTGTCATTGTCATTGTCATTGTCATTGTCATTGTCATTGTCATTGTCATTGTCATTGTCATTGTCATTGTCATTGTCATTGTCATTGTCATTGTCATTGTCATTGTCATTGTCATTGTCATTGTCATTTTCATTGTCATTGTCATTGTCATTGTCATTGTCATTGTCATTGTCATTGTCATTGTCATTGTCATTGTCATTGTCATTGTCATTGTCATTGTCATTGTCATTGTCATTGTCATTGTCATTGTCATTGTCATTGTCATTGTCATTGTCATTGTCATTGTCATTGTCATTGTCATTGTCATTGTCATTGTCATTGTCATTGTCATTGTCATTGTCATTGTCATTGTCATTGTCATTGTCATCTTCATTTTCATAGTAATTGAACGGGACAGTGAATGGATTTTACTCGAGTACATGATCATGAACATGTGGCGTTTTTGCTATATGCATAAGAAACAGCTCATGAAATTGACTCTTCTGAATAAATGGTGAAATGAGTATTACTCGAATGGCATGTCATTAAACGCGAACGTTATTAGTAATTTCTCAGGTAGAAGTCCTTGGGTTTCCTTTCACACTAGAAAAAACTTCCAATACTCTTCACCAAACGATAACGTTCCTCACATCTAGGTAGGAAGTACCTATGAATCATTTCATAGCTGAAGGGTTTTCAAGAACTGGAGGACAAAACCAAGGTTGCTTCGAAACATAAATGTCAGAGCTCATCGAAGAGTGTGGCCAGTAAATCGAATTGATATGGAAAGGAACTGTATTCGACACCGGTTAGAAATCATGTTACGTGTAAGAACTACCTGTGAAACTTAGCTCATCTCAAGATATCTGGAATTCTGAAGGCCAAAGAGTTATCAGTTGTGGTCATCATTTTGTCTCATATGAAGTTTGATACAAGATAAAATTGAGAAATTTCACATACTGTTCCATGACATGGACGGTGTTTTTTGAGTTTGTAGAGTACAGGGGGCTCCAAAGCCCGATGCACGAAGGTGAACCGAGGTGAGAGAGATGCTCATTTCGAGTCTTTCGAACGAAATATACCTCAGTACTAAGTCTCGCCATTTTCAAGTTATTCGGAAGTGTCGTGGTTTTTGAAAAATCAGTTCTCCTCATATTTCCACCCTGATAACAGACCAACGGAATATGACAGCAAGGTTTAATCATTTTTTTCCAAAAGTGTATATGTTGACACACCAAACAGCCAGAATGACACGTGGGCTAGGCGACGTCGAATTCTACAGAAAAGGTACTCTCCACTTTTTTTCCCATCTCTTTTTGTTAGAGATTATTAGTCATCAAGGTTACAGGTAGCTCACGTTCAAAGACCAGTTGATCACTAGTTAATTGTGGATACCATGATTCTTGAACAAACACATGTATTGTGAATTCAATATTTATGTTTCCGAGTAACTTGAAAAAGGTGAGACTTTGTATTGAGGTATGTTTTGCTCGATGGAATCCATATGAGCTCCCCTATATCTTCCGTTAGACTTTGCATCAGACTCTGGAACACCCTTATAATAGTTCAATTTGTGAGATTTCAAATTCTCATATGGAACTCTCATACATATAGGTTATTCTTGGTAATTTGACATTTCTCAATACTCCCTACATCCTGTTGAAAAAAATTAGGCACCATAGCCATTCGAAGTTTCATTTCTCACATAAGATACTCTTTATATCTTCCTCATACATTCTAGGAGCTAAAAAGGAGAAACATCCTCTAAGAAGATTAATTCATCGTCTTCAGCATCTTTGATGAATCCTTTTGTCATATGGACGGCGCTGTCAAATGTGCATTTGTGATATTTCGACTCACAGAACTAGTGATTCTGACGTAGATTCTCATTTGACAGCGCCGTCCATATGAAAAATGCTGGATCCACCTTCCTCCAAGATGCTGAAGAACGTTGATTCAACAAATTCGAGGATGTTTTCTCTTCTTTTCGACGTCTTGAATGTTCAAGGAACGTAAAAAAAGTATCTTATGTGAGAAAATAAACTCCATGCCCACCCAAAACGAGCCGAAGAAAGAATGTTGATTTTCATACTTCCTCCTGGAATATCTCGGAAAATATAAGTTTGCGCACGTTTTTATTATGAAATTCGTGTTCCTGAGGTCGAAATACGTAAGTACCAACAAAAAAAAATCGAAAAAACCCATCGCATGATAAGTGCAAACTTACCGAGTTTTTTTTTCAATTCCGGAAAACTTTCGCATCGCATACACGGTACGCCCCTGGAGTGTCCTATCATGTTAGATGTCCCAACGTGATGTGGATCAAATTATATGAATCGAGGAAAAATTGGAGCATTCAGGAAACCCGCAATCGAATCGTATTCATTTCGATCCTTCTATCGGACTCTAAATCTCCAAAATGTTTCCTGGGCCGTATTATTTGACCGCTGGTAATGATTTGTTTATGCCCCGAGAACGTGAATTCGATGAATACTGATGGAGTTTTTTCGTGACTGTACCTACATCGATTCGATATTGAGATTAGATCTGGAGGGATCCGAATGGTGAAATAATCATTTATTTAAGAGGTCCTTCGCTTCATACCAGATATTTACGGATTTCTTGGATCTCAATGGAACTCCGTTCGCTGAAATGTATTTATTCGCGATGTTCGCGAGAACATTTGAAGAGGCTATGAAAAAGTGTTTATCTAGATTTACACAAGCTGGGATTCTGATGATTCGAGGATTATTCATCGACGAAATGAACTAATACACGGTGATTCAATTATCATACTAGCCGAAGTCCAACTGACATAACAAATATGATATTTTATATAACTATATGTACTAGATGTAACCTTGCCCCATCAACTTGTACATCGAAAGGTGCAAGTTTGCCAACAGTCAGCTGATCACTGCTGGTTGCCTCTCTCCCGTTTGCTCTTATCATTGGTCAGATTCAATGTAGGTATAGATATGGCAAATAGAATAATTCCCCAGGAAGAAATACTATTCAGGCCTGTGCCCACACTCCAATCTTTATTTCCTGGAAACAATAATATCAGAACTGAAAATAAACAAGAGACACTAAAACGTATCTCTGAACAAATATCACATCAGTTAGCCCCATTGAATTCAAACTGGCGGTAATCAAACCCGTATATAAAAAAGGGGATGAAACTCAGCCGGTAAACAAAAGGCCCATCTCGCTGATTACTACCCTAATAAAGATTTTCGAAAAAGTTATAAAACAGAGATTAGAAAAATATTTAAAAAAATTCAAATTATTATCTGATGCGCAGTTTGGGTTCAGGGGAGGAAAGTCAACAAATGAAGCCATCAGTAATCTTCTAAAGAGTGTTTACGAAGCTGTCGATGATGGGTACCCAGCCCTGTGCATCTTCCTAGATCTCTCCAAAGCATTTGACCCGGTAGATCATTTCTAACTACTGGACGCGTTGGAGAAAATAGGTATACGCGGAACTCCTCACAAGCTTTCCTCGAGTTATCAGGAAGAAAATAAATGGTACGAATAAATGAAACCCATAGCAATGAGATAGAGGTTCTGAGTGGAGTCCCCCAAGGCACAGTACTTGTACCAGTTTTATTCAAAATATATCTTAACGAATTACTGGCACTGAATACAACTGATGAAGTAATCAGTTTCGCTGATGATACTGTCGTATTTCACAGAGACATCAGCTGGAATAACCTCAAATCCAAATCCAAAAATGATATGGAAAAAATCCTAAATTGGCTTAGTTCTCGAATATTAACTGTCAACTACGATAAAACGAAATACATGTTACACTTGCTATGAAAATCGACTTCCAGAATTCAACTGTCTATCCATTGAACATAATAACGAGTCCGTAAAAATATATGCAACTTATGAAATCAAATACTCAGGCATAACGATTGATCAGCACCTTAGATGGGATAGGCACGTACGAAATGTTGTGAACACCCTAAGGGGCATGCTCTTCAGGCTCAAATATTTCCCAAATATATTAGAAACTCGCCATATGAGAATATTGTACTATGCCCTCATCGAGTCGAGAATCCAGTATGGGAACCTGGTATGGGCCTTAGAGGTACACCTGAAGAAGTTAGTAACACTACAAAAGTACTTCCTGATAATTATTCACAAAAAAGTGAGAAATTACCCAACCGAAAGATTATTCACTGAAACAAAGATTTTTGACTTGAGGCAACTTCACTTCTTCAACATAATGATACATACCTACAAAAATAAAATAGGATACTACAAATCTTAGACCACACTCATCGAACTAGACAAAAAACAAAACTGTATACGAGAACATCTGTTACAAAAAGGATTCTTGGCCAGGGAAATCACCATTACCTATGCCAAAAAGCGTACAACCATGTACCAGAAAACCTAAAACAAGAAGTAATAATGATAAATTCTGTCAGTCTCATCAAAAGAAAGGTAAAACAATATACAGGGTGAGTCAAAATGTGTACCGAGCTTTCTGGGGGTGATAGACCATTGAAAAATAAGTGTAGTTTGATGATTAAACTCATGGCCCAAAATGCATATTAAGGGAGATATATATCCTTCCAAAGTTGATGAAATTAAAATAATTTCTCCGCATAACTTCTGAACGATGAAAGCCACCTGATTGAAATTTTGTGCATGAATGTATGTTGTCAAAATACATTTTTTCGTCACACTTCCACATTTCTGATATTGTTATAAAGGGTGTTTTCAGAGGGTGAGTCATGATTTTTGTAGAAAACTTTTTTCCCTGTATTATTTTCGAAGAAAAAACAGCAGCATTTGATGGAGCGAAGAAAATTACATGAAAAAGGTACTCTTATTCAAATACAAAAAAATTGAGCCGTTCGTGAGATATTTGAGTTTTTGTAGTTACATGATATCAGCAGATTGATTTTATTCATCGCGAGATTCATAAAACGATATTTCAGCAGCATTTGCATTTCCGAAGCACTCGCCAAGCATAAGAAGCATATCAGTTTGTTCAGAGAACGAATAACCTGCCATATTTCTTAAAATCTCAGTTGATAATCGCAGTGATAAATGACACCACACGAACAAATCGACTACAACAATGTTGACTCGAATGTTGATGACATGAACGTCAAAATTGAGAACAAAATTATTCATCATGGCCTGCTGAAATATCGTTATACCGATGAATCTCGCGATGAATAAAATCAATCTGCTGTTATCATGTAACTACAAAAACTCAAATATCTCACGAACGGCTCAATTTTTCGTATTTGAATGAGAGTATCTTTTCCATGTAATTTTCTTCGCTCCATCGAATGCTCTTGTTTTTTCACTGAAAATAATACAGGGAAAAAAGTTTTCTACAAAAAATCATGACTCACCCTCTGAAAACACCCTTCATAACAATATCAGAAATGTGGAAGTGTGACGAAAAAATGTATCTTGACAACATACATTCATGCACAAAATTTCAATCGGGTGGCTTTCATCGTTCAGAAGTTATGCGGAGAAATTATTTTAATTTTATCAACTTTGGAAGGATATATCTCCCTTAATATGCATTTTGGGCCATGAGTTTGATCATCGAACTATACTTATTTTTCAATGTTCTATCACCCCCAGAAAGCTCGGTACACATTTTTGACTCACCCTGTATACTCAGTATGCATGCATAGACCTAACATACATGTTTTTCTTGATTGCAAATGAGCAATGTGTATAATTAGGATAGGAATTATGTTAGCATATAGCCTCTTAATTTAGTTTTATGTGAATAAGTAATAATTATTGAATTAACATCTCAATACGAAACTACGTTTTATGAGTATGATATATGTGTACTCACCGGATTCCCATGCACAACCCCGAGTTTTTATGGGATTCATGTTTGTATTGGTTATGTTCTGTGAACTTCACCACATTCATGTATTTTTGGTAAGTTAACATCATTATTATTATTATTCCTCCCCCTTTCTCTAGGCGCGAACTAGAGTCTATTCGAAATTTGTTCAATATTATCCAATAACGCACCCATAAAATGATATATTCTGACAACATCTCGAACAGAGTTTGTTTACCGTGTTTTAACACACTCATGGATCAATAAACTTCGCTGAACCGATTTGAGTGAATAATCTCACACCATCAACTCGATTCGAATTGAAATAACTGAAAATCGTATCGTATCAAGGATTACATTCATGTAGCAGAGTTCTAGCACGATGAATTCAAATTTATTTCAAGAAATATTATAAATCGCCGCCTGAAAGACTTCGATCGACTTTAATAGTCATAAATCGTGTCATAAGATTCATAGTCGTTCTCGTCTGAAATGTTTTGATGTCAAACCAAGATAGAATCTAAAAAGAACATTAATCATCGCTCGAGCCCGATCAAATATTCTCATGGAATTACAACGGAAGTACCAACTTCACGAAAGTTGCTCAATAATTCATCTAAATGATCAATTCATGAGTATGTCCACCGAATTATCGTTCATTATTTCGAAGACTTCTGTGAATGATGTTTATGTGACATGTATATATCAACATCGCTCATCATTTGTAAGGAAATGTCTATTTTCATTGTTATGATTATGTATTTTGTTTTCTGTCGCACTACAGGAATCTATTGTTACCCGAATATTTTCCTATAACAGAATACCGAGAATACAGAGAAGTGAAATTGCTGTGAATCAATTTAAAACTCGGAAGTTTGTTGCAGATACTCATCACAAACGAGAGAGAGGCAACCAGCAGTGATCAGCTGACTGTTGTCAAAATTGTACCTTTCTTTATTGCACACCCAGTCGAATCGATAGCTCTTTCTTTCTCTCAACGATGCTCATATCTTTGCTATATGCTTGCTATTTGAATCCTCCATGTTTCAGTTCAGATTGTCGATGAAACAGGCGAATTTCACTCCCAACATTAACCGACGCAAAGACAATTATAATTTGAATATGATGAATGCGGAAAGTTCTGGAAGAAAATATTGCAATGGGAAAACTTCTGAGTGGTTTTTAACACTTCTAGGCATCAGAATCAAATTAGGCGGCTATTAACGTATTTATCCTGGAGGAATTAGAGAGTAGTTTATGAAGGCATCATCCTGGATCAAAAATGTTCGATGTCGTTATCTCAGTGTTTGAAATACTTCCGACATTATACAGACTGAGATGTTCATAATAAGGAGTGAAGGTAGGTATGAAACATTCGTATAGTTTCCAACTCGACTTTGTATTGAAAAACTTCACCCTGTTCATCTGTTATCGATCAACTGATCATATCATATGCATACTTGCTCAATCTCTGGACCAATGAGATGAGAGGTTGGACAGTTCCTATCTGTTCATGCATTACTGAAATGAAGTTGTTTGTTATAGTTCTTCGATATGTTTTTATGATGAGGTTTATTGAACTATTTCCAGGATCGACATCCTTCCACCATGTGAAATATCCTTCAACTTTCCTGAAACCATTTTGGACCACCTAAGCTGCTGGTATCTTCCATATCTCAGTAATACTTACGAATACGAGGAAAATATGTTTGATCAATACTTGGACTAGGTTTCTTCAGAAAAACAGTTTGCCAATCATTCATCATTACAAATTCAGAAAGCTACTAAAATCTGTTCACACTCTCATTATATCATGTAACCATGTAACTCATATCCATAACATTAGCAGAAGCTGGCTGAAAATGGAAGTAATAGACTAGACCTAAATAGATCTGAGCAGAGGAAGAAACAATTTGCTGATCTGTTCTCTCAAATTGAGGAATTATGTTGCCGTTTCCAAAAATTATCGTAGTTCGACATTGGAGTCACAGTGAGTAGCCCCCAACTATAACTGTATCCAACCCTTCACTGTGCTTTGCAGCAAATTCTTTCGAGCATATTTTCAAACTATTCTATTCAAATCAGATTCGAGTACGATTCAATGAGGTTTTGAATAGCCGTTGGTTTTCATCAGCTACTGAACTTAATTGACGCCTCCACTTTTGACAACGTATCATAGGTCTTTGACGTTTTGTTTTCTTCCAATACTTTCCACGTGGACTTCATTCCGCTGCAAATTTGGTTTCAATTAGTAAGTAAATGAAATCTTTATAATGACTTCTTGATGATTAGTGCCCACAATTCGTAGAATTATGTGGTAGGTATGTGATACTGAGCATTCTTGCGAGATGAATATGAATCACCTGAACTTAGATTGGAAAATATTGCAAACATTTTCTGGGATAGTGACGACTACTTGGATGTCAGCCAGCCTGGAAAGAGTCTTGGAAGTGAAATTTAAAGGAAACTTGGAATTTGAAAATATTGCATATTCTGGAATACAAAGGCGTATGTCATTGTTTGAATTCTTTTCTAACCATGCCTCGCTGGAAAACAGAATCGAAAATAGAAAAATTGAACTTGCTGCTTTCAGAGCATATTGCTTTTGTGATTTCGTATAACACCATCTAGTGAAGAAGAGTGGGTAGGCCATCGGATATTGAAGAACAGAAAATGTGTGTAACATTATCAGTCCAGTGCTATCAGGAATCCAAATTTTATGCGCATGCGCAATATTCGTACAACCAACAAAATGGTGCCGTTGAGAATTAAAAGTCATTGTGAATTCGTGAGTTATTCTTTGTTATAACATTTTAATATTAAATTTATTTAATTATTTAATTAATAATTTTAATCACAGCAATTTAGTAACAAAAGATTCAACAAGGTGATGTTATTTTTTCTCTGCTTTTTTTGTTCTACGATTACCAGCTCTCCTTTTCAACCACATCGCGAATTAAATTTTTCAATTCATCAGATTCACCTATTGAATTTCGCGCGTAATGTATAATCACAAAATGGCTGCCTCTATTGAATGTCATTTCAATTCACTTCGAAAACTTCGAAGGTGCCGGTATAACTAAGAGGAGAGAAAAAATTTATTGATGAAAATGGAGAAGACAAAATCGAAACAGTGATCGGAGTGTTCGGTATCTCAAACACCAAGTTGCTCCTCGGAACCACTGAAATTCGATATGAATCAAATTACTGTGCATGTTCCCAAGACTTCAATGAAGTATATGTATGAAGATACGTAGTTTGAAGAGATACTTTTTCAACTTTCAGTAGAAGAGGTACCGCCTTCTCTAAACTAATCCCGTTATTAAATGAGAAGGATAATGAAATGTCGAACATTTCTACGATTAACTTTCCGATACTAATAGAGAATATCAAATTCTTCATAGTCATTGCTCCTCCCATTCCTACCTCTGATCGAACTACCATTCATTTACTTCATTTTGGAAACTCACATCTCTGTTCCATCAAACTCACAAAGACAGACAATGACAAAGACAGTAACCGTCTATCTTGATCATTATAGATGCCATATCATCTCTTTGACTAAAAGGTCACCTCATCTCTAGATATCCAATAATTGGGAGTCGACTGGATTGGAATGGATATGAGCCGACAATGTAGAGTAATTATCACTTATACAGGGTGCTCGTCATGCATGAATCTCTAATGATCTCCAAGCTCAGTTTCAGAGATGCCGTGTGATCGCCTCACAATCAAAGATTTTTCCTGAATAATGGAGAATAATGAAGTATGTGACTTTCGAATCATTACTATGCCAAGATCCCAATTCTCTGTGAATTCAGTTTCATCTTCAATTCTTCCTCTTTTCCTACTTGTAATACTAAAGCACATTCAACTCTTCTACATGGAATCTTAGCGGTCCATACCATAGTGTTGTCGAATTTTTCCAAAAGCTTGAGTAATGCTCTTAGTGAATTATGAGATTCCCTAACAGATTTCTCTTCCACTAAATGTGTGGTTCGATTTCACTTCGAACTTTTCATGGTGTGACTTTTCTGTCACCTGGAAATACTCATAACTAATCCTGCACAAATTCTTAACATTGATTTTTCTCCTTGAATTCATTCTAAATTCTACTAATGATGATGGATTGGTCATTCGACAACATATATCTAAAATTCCCCCATGTTTTTGCCCTCATAATCCATTTTTCCTCATGGACTAATACTGCAAGTCCAACTTTATACTTCATCACCATATTTATAATGAGTATGTGCACAAAACTTTGTTTCGCATCAGTTGATTGGAATTCCCCATATCAATTTCATACAGACAGAAATGGCAGGGTGAAAAAATTTCTAAGATTCATTGCTAATAAATCAAATATACTGAAATAATGAACAGCTTCACTCCACTGATGCGAAAATATAATGGTGGCTCTATAAAAAAATTTATCACCAAAGATTTACCACCTAACATTTACGACTTCATATTTAAGACAGTTGGAACATGGAAATACGATTGTTCATGTTATGAAACCATTTAAGACTTTTCATTTGACATTTATCATTTAGGAAGATGCCTAACTACCAACTTGAAATTATTGTCAAATGGCCATGAATGAGAATAAGATTTGCGCATGTTCGCTAATGACGTTTTACAAGTGTCGACAAGTGACCAGCAATAATGTTTTACTGAACTCACTAATTTGAAATCAAACTGACTTTTCATGAACTCTGTATTCTGAACTCTATTTTCAATATCATCATCCAAACACAGTAGACGCTTCCTGGTATTGTCTTCACTATTCTGAAATCAAATTGACTCTCTCTGAAACACTAATGGCGAAGTTGTATCTTGGATCATACCAGACATTCTCTTTGTCGTCGATGTGGAGTGAAATATCTATTTTTTTTTTATTCTGATTCACATATCCCGTGAGCACTACTACGATGCCTTTGTCATCTCATAATATTGTTGTGTCACCTTCCATCATTTGATAGTATACGTTAGCGTTCAACTCTCGATGGGTCAACTCAATTTAACGATGAAAATTCATCAATCAAGCTGTCTGTTCATGTTCAATTACATTTTTAATAGCTACATTTATATGCAGAGATTTTTTGTGATGAATGCCGTGATATGGATGAAACCAAATCAATATGGATCCAGAACTCTGATACGGTTCGACAATAATGCTATTGATTATTCATCCCTTCATCTTTTTCATATACACTGTGTCCAAGATAAAGAGGGCCAGTATGGGCATCTCGGAAACTACGTTCAATGAGAGAAAAGTTCCCCATATGAAGGGCCAACAAAATGACTCAAAAATCTCTGATATAACCTTACCTTCTTGAGTTATTTTCAGAAAACTGAATCTACGGATTTTCAACCTTATTTTTTACTGGCGTCAATATTGAAGTTATGACAAAACTGATGGAATATCTCAATGGCAACTTTTGATTTTGATTAATTTGGAATTATTGATTTCCTGATCCCACGTTTCGACTTTGGGCAACCATCCTCAACTTCATTTTTCCAAATACGGCCTTGACATCTCGATATCAGATTCAAATAGCCCTTTCCATTTCGATTCCGCCGATATGCTACACATTGTGGTTTTGATGCGTTTCGAGCCTATTGTGACCGTCATCAAGTAATTTTTCGAGTAACTCCTGGAATATGGACCTAAATTCTTCATAACTCTGTGAGATAAGTCAATTTATCGAATCGAACATTCAACAATGCGTCATTGACATCAATATGCAATACATAAAACGTGAATAATCAATAATTTATTAACATGAGATTTCATCAGTAAATTCATCAATTGATTGATTATTCCTCATTCATGAACACGAACTGAAACTGTAAGTTGATAGGATACATAGTACGGCTCGATAATCATACCAATGTATCAAACTTTTTCAGAGAATTATGAAAATTTCAGGTCCGTATTCCAAAAATTACTTGATGATGGTCAAAATAGGCTGGAAATGCATCGAAACCACAATGTGTAGCATATCGTCGAAATCAGAATGGTAAGGGCTATTCGAATCAAAGACGAAACGTTCGATCAGAAAATCGATAATGCCAAATTGAATACCATCAAAAGTTGCCATGGAGATGTTTCATCAGTTCTGTCATAACTTCAATATTGGCGCCAGGAAAAAATGGAATTGAAAATCCTGAAATTCAGTTTTTTGAAAATAATTCAGGAAAGGAAGGTGATATCGGAGATCTTTGAGATGCTCATGAGGTCCTCCTTATCTTGGACACAGTGTATATATGTGTTCGTGCTGAATGGAATTTGAAGTTGAAATCAGAAGAATTTTACATGTTCAGCGATACTTCCATTACTTTGTTTTCAACGCTATTTGGGTTATTTATACTCCACAACCATAATTTCAATGGTAGAACTCTGTTGTCCAAGTAGTCTGAAAACTCTATTTCTGAAATACTTCAGATTCCACTATAATGACACTATACATATATTATAGAGGTGCTATGCCATTTCTCCAGGAATTTGTGATTCATAGCAGCTCAGAGCGTAGAATGTAAAATGAGAAGTAAAGACACAGACTCATCATCACAGAACATTGTTGACCACTTCGACTTCGATTTCCAGAAATCAGGTAGTGTGAATCAATGATTACTGTAAAGAAAGTGGTTCTCACTTGGCAATATATGAATATCATCGAACAAACTGATTTCAGGGACGATACCATACCAACCAAACCATATTGAACCATCTTTCATCAGCAGTAGATTGTGAGTACGGATGAAATCGAACTGACATAAAATTCGTTCGTGAATTCTGTTAGGATAGTAGAAGTATTCAACTCTCACTCGTTCCAGGATATTATGCAGGAAACATTCTCGACATCTAAAAGAATTCTTCTTGATTTCCTTTTCTGACTGGCTCAAATGAATAGAATCCCGTTTTATCCTTATTATCAAAGCGATCCATCCAATACATCTTGTCCACATTGAATAGCACTGAAAGGAATCTATAGAGAAGAGCCTAAGTAGAATGCTAAAGTTTATCCAACATTGAGAGTTTCTTATAAAATATTCTCCGATGATTTTCATTCAGATACTTCGAACAAGTATATGAACGATTCTGTAAAGGAGTATTGATCTAAACTTTTTCAGTATCCGTCATACTGATGGGGTAGAATATTCTCGCAGAGACCTTGATTGCAAGTCATTCAAAATTCCCGCAAAACATCTTACTGGTCTGTCGAATGGATAAATTCCTTCTCAACCATTCGTCATTGGCTGGCGATAAATTTCTTTCCACTATTTAATGGATCTGTTTTTGCCTGAAAATGTTCGTGTTCAAGTTGTGGCTGTTCAAACATAGTTATTTACCTATACCAATCATTTCGTCGAATCACTAGAAAACCTGGAATAATTCACGGAGCTACAATCGGTGGTCAACTGTTTTTAGTTTGAATAATTGATGAGGGCCCAATGTCGTTTCTGTAATTTCTCACTAGGATATTGACTTTTCCAGATTTACATGAAACATTTTTTTCCATTCCTTCATGACCTCATATTCTGACTCCGATTTTTCATGTTCACATCCAGATTCCATTCAGGAGTTTTCAATCCAGATTTGGGAGTTTATGAATTCGTATTGGGAGTTTCGAATTCATAGTGGGAGTTCTGAATTTTTTGTTTTGAGAAGTCGAAAATTTTCGGAAATTTGGAAAATGGTCTCCGGGGATTTCGTTCGAATTCATTTCATAGGAATTCATAATTCTGACCATGTTACTCAAAGGTAGAACTGATGAATTGCGATTATTATACGAACTATCATTCAAGAGTCGTGGACAAAGTATAGTATTCTACATGCATATTATGAATTATTATGAGTTATTAGGACCATGACTTCCGCCTACCGCTCATGACGTGAACTGAACTACTGAGAAAATTTAGTATAACGTTCAGCTGCAATATTGTTATGATTGATGAAGAAGTAACTGAGATCCATTCAATCGTACTATACTGGGTGGCCCAATGAAAACGAAACAAATCCGATTTGACATAGTTATCGTTCTCAGAAAAAAAAACCCTCGAGTCGGTCGATTTTTATTTCGACGGGGAAATATTTCGCGCATGTTTTCAACTTTTTCACTTCAAACCCCTCGGAGGGGTTAGCTCCATCCCTCGAATCTCAAATGGGGTAAGGGGTCAAGTGTCATTTTGAAGGTAATCGAAATCTCTTACCAACGCTTCCTTGTTTTTGGATTTCAATGCAGTAGTTCTCGAGAAAACACGTTTATGAAAATAATCGGCTAGTCATGGAAAGTAACGTTTTTTCTCTTTCATCACCATTTCTCATTCTGTAGTTAGTTCGATGTTCATCTTAGAAGTACTCCTTTTTTTTAATCCTGTCTTATCCAACATTACAAAAAGAATCATTCATTTCAATGTCAGTTCCTTGATCTCTCAGAAAAATGCATACCTTGTTTCGTTTTCATTGGTTTGTTTTTTTGAAAAGGACGTTGAGATCTCCGAAAATGAGTGATAGAAAATTCCCGAAACAGCTAGGTAACACTTTTATAACACTTCGTAACGTATACGTATCGCACCTTGTGATACATCATTGGATAGGTAATTAGTCCAAGAATTCACTTCGAACATCTCATGACTTGACTTCCATGACTGTAATGTTACGGTTATTTGATAGTTGTGATGGAAAACAAATTCTAATTAACTTGAGCAAACTATTCAATTCAAATGAATCAAAGAGAGGGTAGTTTCTAGGGTTATTCGACTCTGATTCACATTTCAGAAGGGCCAAGCTGGATTCAAAGAATGAATGGAGCTCTATGAAGCTGAATAAAGCTCCGAGTGATAATATCACGAGAGAGCCTTTTCCAAATCATTTGCTTATTTCAATACTATCATGATCTTCATTTATGTTGAATGGACTTCCCCAGACCTATCCATCTATCTATCTTCAACTATTCATCAAGTTCCATGATGAAGAATTACAATTTAATAAGTCTCATGAATATGAGATCGGGATATCTGAAACAATAAGGATTTGATTTTTGATCCCGTAGCTGAACGATTGCTTGTGGCAATACTTATATCTCCGAGTAAGTTCATATACATTGTCCGTTTGAATGAGTTCGTGAACTGTGTTTCAGCCTTCACGACTGATCTTAACTATCCATGATCTAAGTCACAATATAATCGATGCAGATATAGTAGGATACAAAATCCCTGGAACAACCGGTATAGACGGTATTCAATCATGGGAAGAAACATTTGTTGGTAACAAATTTCCTTTTCTGTAGCTGAGTGCTGACACTTTCTTTTTTTCATTGAATGAGTTCTCATTTAAACCCTCGGAGGGATCAAATTAATGTTTTGCGGCCTCCTCTACCTGCCCTTCCATTCTGTTTCAATTCCAGAAATGAGAATATCATAAGCCTGAAAAGTCTCAGACGTAAACAAACGTGTCTCATATTTAATGTCGCTGAAGAGATTGGAATGGATGATGCAGAAGGCTGTAGGTATAACATTTTGGGGTGACTGTCGGTGAGACAGTTGACGATGGTATTTAAGGTACCACACTTTTCCATCCTGATCCATTCAAACCTGACGTTTTATACCATCATTAGGGAATGGTGACCAGGCCGTACCACTAGAGAGAAATCACATAGAGAGATTGCAACCACAGATTCTAGGAACAGAAATAGTGAAAAAAAGTTCTCATAAACATGGGTCCAGAAATGGTCCCCTGGGCCATCTAAAGGGGAGCCTGAGATGATTGTTTTATATGAATATTTCCAAAACTCTCTCTGATGAAATAACCAACTTGTGTTCATGTTCCTAACTTTTGATGCCCGATTTGGAAATTTTCCCCCAACTCTTTTGTTCATTTCCGGTAGTTCGACCAGAAAATATGGTAATCTCAACATCTCAACTCAAAAATGGTACTCTTGTTCAGTTTATCATTCTCGAAATAATTAGATTTCGAAATTCTGCTGCTTAATGAAAATAGTGCTTTTTCCTGACAGGGTACCAAATTTTCCCGAAAATCATGGTTCAATGGAAAATACCACTTCTTCTAACATGAACTTTTGATGTTTGATCCAAATCATGAAGGGTCCAATAAGAAGAATGAATTGAAAAATAATATGGTAGGTTTACCTTATTGACGAAACGTTCTATTTTTATTACGCAGCAGATTTTTCAAATCGATTTATCTCGTTCATGGTGAGTGCTATCGAAACTAAATGGGAATCGTATTTCTGAGTGAAAAATATAATATTCTCAAATTTCCTGGTCAAACTACCGGAAATTTCATGAACAAAGAAGTTGAGGGAAGAAGTGCCCTTAGCCCACCTTTTTCCGACGTCCCTGTTGAAAATTTCAGAAAATTCTCAACTTTCCCGAGTCGAGCTTGAAAAGTAAGGTGAATTTACAATATTCAGTCATTTTATCACAGAGGGTTTTGAAAATATTCCCATAGAACCATCATCTCAAGACTGATGGGTTGTTTTCAATGGAAAATTAGTTATACCCTGTAGAAATAAATCCTTGGATCTATAGGTAGGTATTATCCTAACTTGAGAATCAACCAAAAACTGGAGAATGAAGAGGTCCGTTATTTTTTGGGTCGAAAGCATTCCTTATCAAAAATTCAAAATCATCCCAGGCAATGTACTTCATCACATATCAAAAAATACTTTCCTTCTCCGTATTCAGAAATATGTTCAAATGTGTTCAATTCGATGCGCCAAAAATCTCTTGGATTCAATTCAGAAGAGAGCTATTCGCCTGATCATTGACCTCTCTAGATCATCGTAGAAAGGTCGGCGATCTTTGCCTACTCTCACGGTCGGTGCTCAACGGAAATATCATCTATTATGCCACCACGCGCGATTCCTAGTAGACAAACCAGACGAGCTCAGGCTGCTCACCCCTACACTGTCAGGCTCGAGACCTGTCGAACATCGCTATACTAAGCATTATTCATCAATAGAACGGCAAAGTTGTGGAATTCTTTGGCTAGTAAAGTCTTTCCTGATGCTCACAAACTCCAAATTTCCAAGAAAAGTTCCAACACCTTCCTTCTCTCCCAAAATTCCACCGCTGGCTAACACGATGTTCCTCGAACATTATAGGTTTCCTTTCCGTGTTGTCCACAGTTAAAAAAATACAATAGGTATATCAGAACAGCAAAATTATTGAGTATTATTGGAGAACATACTGAGGAAATATATTGAACATTCCTATATATCATTTTGTATTAACTAATAACTAATTTTTCCTGTAAGCGATGTGAATAAATATAAGGGAAAACCGTGATTCGAACCCAATTTATTAAATTATTTCCCCCGAACACCTTATTCACGTTAGCGTATCTTCCTCACATTTCACCGATATTCTTCCGGATCCAATCTCTATAGAACAAATCGGATGATCTGGTGCTCGAATGAATCGATTACAAAATATACGATCGTCGTTTAACTAGAGCCCTTCTTCCAGTAAGTCGTCAGCGCGTGTCCCGCGTCGTTTTCGAAATCCCACTATTTCTACCCTGTTCATCCAAGATATCCGCATGCCTAACTCAGATCCAGAGCCGTTCAGATACTTCCTTTCTCCGGCATAAAATTCGTTCTCACACACGTTCGCTCGAGGGCCTGGCCGATGGAAAATATGGTCCAGAAAAGTTTCCTCGGTGTTCACTACGATCTATTGAGCGGAAAAACGAAGGAGACGTGAAAAATGCGGCGTTTGCTTTCACACGACCTGTACACGGTAGCAATTTTCAATGGAGGAGTCGTCGATAGAATTTGTCGGGAAGTTTTTAAGATGACGTCTCAGTCGATTATTGAAGACTATGGCCCAATCCGCTCGACATGAAACATGGAACATCGAGTGAGCTGACTGGAATAATGGATATTAAAACTTGGCAGTGTCGATCGATTGTTCAACGGACAATGAAGTGACAACCATCCTTTGTTTATCGCCAATCTTAGATTTTGTGACAGGTCTCTCTCATCGGCTAGGGGGATTCATACGGGCATTTTACGTTTCTATCATCAAAGCAGCGTCACTGTATTTCATTAAGTGCGTTTTCGCTGACCTTGAACATGCTGGAATGTGGCAAGCGCGCTCATAGGGTGGCCCATGGAAAACGTACCGCAAGGGATTACAGGCTGGAAAAGAACTTTTCAATAAAATCCAAAAACAGGTCGAGTTTGTTTGTCAGGGGGACACATTTTGACATAACAAGCATAGTTAAACCTAAGCAGGGGTGTCATCCCGAAATTTTTTTTCATATGGTAACGGAGGTTGAGCGATACCTCTCCAGAAGGGGCTTGTCATTCCCTATACAGTGCTGCTTAAATTTTTCGAATCGATTTACCCTTTCAGAAAATATGGAGCGTCAAAACTCCAACCATCATGTGGGACGAAAAATACAAAGATCGGTTCGATTGTAGTTAATCGCAATAAGTTCCTTCAAATGAATTCGCTATTTTTGCCGAGTCGCTGTTTTTGCCGATGCACAGATTTTTCAAGGCTCATTTTAGCGAGTAAAAAATGAATAGGATTCATTTCTTCACGTTTGAGTCACGTTAGGTCAAGTAGTTGCTAGAAAAATGTCGTGGTTGAAATGTTTACAAATTGTTGACTTTAGAATTCATTATTATGGTGTATTCAATTGCAGACAGAGTGGAAATCATTGAGCTTTTTTTTCAGAAACGATGAATGTTGAAATCGGGTCGCGGAGTTCTTTAACCAACGGCATCCTGACAAACATGCCTCTGGAAAAATTGTTCGCGAATTGGTGAACAAATTTCGCGAAACAGGTTCAGTTCATAACAAAAAGAGAGAGCTTGGAAATCCAGCACTAAATGAACCTACGGAGATAGCAGTATTGGGGCAAGTTGCAGTTGATAGTACGCTAAGTACAAGACAATTGGCCATTGCAAAAATACAAATTCAATCCTTACAAAATACGCTTAGTGCACGAACTGAATGAAGACGACTTTGATCGTCGCTTGCAATTTTCCGAAATTATGAGTGAGCGAGCGTTACACAATGGTAATTTTCTATTCAATGTGTGTTTTTTGGACGAAGTTAGGTCTTCCTCAATGGTTTAGTGAATCACCAAAATTGCCGATACCGGGCTGACACTAATCCAAGGATTTTCCACGAGACACACACGCAACACCCCCAGGAGTTGAATGCGTTGGCTGGTATTTTTGGAAATGTCATTGTAGGACCTTTTTTTCCTTCCTGGCGATATGTACTTGGATTGACTACAAAATGCCATCAACCCAGCTCTAACAAATATTATTGAGAACGATCCCGCATACGATGAACAGGAACTGATTTACCAACAAGACGGAGCTCCTCCTCATTATTCCCATAATGTGCGTGATTTTTCGAATGGCACATTTCCAGGACGATGGATATGACGACGTGGCCCAATAGAATGGCCACCTCGGTCACCCGACTTAAGTCCTTCAGATTTTTTTCGTGGGGACACTTTGAAAGCGTTGTTTACAAAAAACCTCCAGACACATTAGAACAGTTGCAACGAAGAATCATCAACGTATGTCGCGAAGTGACACCCCAAATGCTCCAGAATGTACGACAACGGTTCGAAAATAACTTATACCATTGTATGCAGGTGGACGGAAAACAATTCGAACATTTACTCGACTAATAAATGAGTTTTGAAGTACAATTGAATCAATTTTTGCATTTTTTGTCACACATTATGATAATAATAATAATAATAATAATAGGTCTTTATTTTCGAGAAGTACAGAGTGATTTCAATTATACAATCTAAATAATGTGCCTCTGGCACTCTTAAATCAGTAGTCCTATGAAGCGAGTTAGAAAAAGTACACACACGAACGAACAGATACATGTATCTCATGCATCAATTTGTTCTGTGAGTAGATGTTTCTTCATGAGTTTCTTAGATGCATTAATGTAGATAAGTGGCATTGTAGATAAGTGATATCTGGTAAGAGAAAGACCGTCTGAAAGTTTCAACGCTCCATATTTTCTGAACGAGTGGATCGATTTTGAAAATGTAAGCAGCACTGTGTAGGGAATGACCAGCCCCTTTTGAAGAGGTACCCCTGCCCCCCCCCCCCCTTCCCATTCAAAAAATGTTGTTGTGACACCCCTTCTTAGATGGTTGAAGGTTTCACTATGTTTGTTACGTCAAAATGTGTCCCCCTGACAAACAAACTTGACATGTTTTCGGATTTCATCGAAAAGTTCTTTCCCAGCCTGTAATGCCTTGCGGTACGTTTTCGATGGGCCACCCTGTATTTGTCCGTCCGTGTAGAGTGTGCCAGGATCGGATTAGGAAATTTCGATGGGTAGGTAGTATTGAAAATGATGAATACGATGATGGATACAAGTTTATCTTCCTGCACGAGGAAATATATATGTATCATTATATTTATAATGATATAAATATATTTATAATGATATAAATATATTTATAATGATATATTCATACAGAAAATTCAATCGAAGACGAGAAAACTCGACAGTGCCATGAATATTCACAAGTGTTGATTGTTGTTCATCCTAATAAAATTCTCGAGCAAGTGATATAAAACCTCTCTCACCATTGGAATCTCGTGACCTAGCAGAGATACAGGGTTGGTCAAATTAGAGTGGAAATTTGATAAGTTATGAGGTGATTAGTCGAAGTGAGGAGAATAACAATCAGCAGGTATATAGAGATCATTATACCCCGGCACTATGTCACCTATTTTTCATCATTTCCAGCTTCCTTATTTCTTGATTCTAAAAAAAAATTATTATGATTGAATATACAGGGTGGCCCAATGAAAACTAAACAAGGCATGCATTTTACTGAGAGATCTAGGAACTGACATTGAAATAAATGGTTCTTTATGATGTTGGATAGGATGTAATGATGATAATAAATCATGTAATGTTGGATAGGACAGGATTAAAAAAAAACACAGATGAACATCGTTCGAGCTTCAAAATGAAAAATAGTGATGGAAGGGAAAAAAGCGTTACTTTCCATCACTAGCCGATGATTTTCATAAACTCGTTTTCTCCAGAACTATTGCATTGAATTCCAAAAACAAGTAGCGTTGGTGCGAGATTTCGATTACCTTCAAAATGATGTATCACTTGATCCTTTATCCAATTTGAGATTCAAGGGTTGGAGCTCACCCCTCCGAGGGATTTGAAGTGAAAAAGTTGAAAACATGCGCGAAATATTTCCCCTTCGAAATAAAAATCGACCAGTTCGAGCTTTTTTTTGTGAGAACGATAACTATGTCAAATCGGCCTCGTTTCGTTTACAATGGGCCACCCAGTATATTTCAGAATATTTCAGTAACCTGTGATTGGGACTCTTGAGGTGCAATTATTTCAGTTCCAGACATGTAGATTTCCGAAAACGGATCAGCTGGGTATGCGGAAAATCCATGAGCGTGTTTTTGAAAACTTTCAATCCGAGAAATCGATAGTCTGTGTAACGGGCCTCAGGAGAATCCATTTTTGCTATCGATGAAAAACAAACATTTCCAATGTGAGATCAACTAATATTGAATATATCAGCGATTCGACAAAAGTATTCATTAAATTCCAGGCTGTCATCCATATGGAGTTGTCGTCATTATTAATACTCAATATTCAAATGACATGTATGAAATCTCTGGTGAATACATTGACTCTCTTGAATATTTTTCGTGGGTTTGATTGGTTCCATTCAAACAGTGGGAAACAATTAACTGATTTTCAACTCTGCTGTGCAATAAGTTACCTAGTTGTCGAAGTACCTACTGCTCGAATATGAAATTTGCAACTTCGAATTTCCAAAACAAATACTCTTGTGGCTCGTAGGGGCAAACAGTTAACCCCAACTTCCAATGCTGAGTTTACAACTTCAATATTAATTTTCTCTCCATGCGAGCATAGACTTCATTAATTTGTATAGAACGAACTTTCGTCGGGCATTTACATTCATAAATCTACCGCATGTTGGTATTATTCAGAAATTAGTACGCGACTCGTCTTTTTTCATTTTTTCACAATACGGGACGGGGAAGTTGGGAAAAGTCCATTGCGAACTATTGAATTTTCGTCGCGCATGTCTTTCATTTTGATAGATGGCCGAACATATTGACGACCGACGTCAATTGCAGCAGAATCATATTCCATCATATCATGAAATTGACAGTTATGAGGTATACATCTACAAAAATTCATAACTAACGTGAATAGGATTTGGACCCATGCCACGTAGAGGTAAGTACTTCTACTTTCCCAAAAGAAATTTTGTAAATATCAAAACGTTGGCGTTCGAACTCATAACACAAAATGATTCACCTCATAAAGCAGGATGAAAATAGTGTTTTTCTGCGATCACCCAAGAAAACAGCGCTTTCAGCAGAACTTTTCAGTAGAACTCACCGGTGTGGAAATATCGGAAAAAAGTACACTTGCAGTGATTGACCTTTCGGAAAATAATCAATCCACTACCTTCGTTCGTTCTTCGAGATGCTACTGGTAATGTGACCATCATCTCCTCCCTTTTATGATTTTGATCTCTGTGGATATTATGAATCCACTATATTATTCGAGAACGAAAGGTCAAAAATGCTCAGGTCACCTTTTGTATTAAACATATTCATGACTCATGACAATGACAAACAACGAAACAACGTTGACGTTGACTCGGTTGCGTGAAGCTGGTTACCAAAGATTTGTAGCTGGAATATCCGGAATTCATAGGCGTACACATTTATTTTCATGATATCGACATCGACAACTATCGAAAGGCTCCGGTCGGGTTTTCTCGTTCCTATATTGGATTGCGTCGACGATAAGCGAAACTTTGAATAACTTTCGAATTCGAGTAGGCATATTTCGTGAAATTTCAACGAATGAGAATGGACATGATTCAAATATGTATGGTCGTAGAATAAATAGATTGTACATGACTTGTTAGAGAGTGTATTTCCAGCACTCATCATATTTCCGCAACACGAAAAATAGAATGATAGACCACAGTATACAGGCAAGCCTCTGTCCAATCTGATCTAATCTAATCATAGCTGTAAATAGGTCATAGAATATATATATATATATATATATATATATATATATATAACTACGCGTAAAGTGCATTCCTCGTGCCTCTCGTCATGTGAGAAATGTCTCTGAGTGACTATTTCTGAGTTCTTTGTATCTACTACTTCCATTCTAATCGAATCAATGTTTAGTCGATACGCTTTCGAAACCGATACCGAAGGACGCCGCCGTCATATGAGTTATTAATTCACTTCTGATTTTCGCCAATTTTGCGCTAATGCAGGACGATTTTATTTTTCCACCAGTTGCAATTATAGCCAGTGGGTGATGATATCTACAGAATTCAACAACCAGTGAAGGACACAACATGTGACTAACTTTAAGGGAGATCAATAAATCATAGGGTGAAACGTTTCAAATTATTATTACGGTATCGTAATACTTCCGAAGAAAGTGATGTTTTTTAAATATATTTTCATTTCATTAGGCTCATGAGGGCAGAAATATTATGATTTATACCCAGAGTGAGAAGTGAACTATTATATAGCGAGCACTAGCATAATCCAGAACATTTTTTGTAATTGCAGAAATCGTTTTGGGCTGTAATGAATTTCGCAGTCTTGTCTATATTTCTTTGACGTTTCATTGGTTGCAATCGGTATCTACGTGTATATACTACATACATCATCGCCGCTATTCATTCACCTAGGTCAAATTTCTTTATCATAGTTCACGTAGGACAAAAAAGTGTTACTTCTCATTGAAATAATTTCTCGAATAATGGTTATTTCTCAGGTTAGTCGTGAAAATTTCTGACACATTGAAAATTTCTGACACATTGTCCTATCCAATCAACAGAATCACAATGTGTTCTCAAACAATTCACAGCAATCGTGAAGGAATGAAAATAAATTTTCGATTTTTTTCGCATCACAAAGAAGCATTATACCACTCTAAAGTTCCAAAGTCTTTGGCAATTATACATAAATTTCCAGAAGATATCAACTTCAGGGCCTTGATTCACTAATAATTTATTCTTCTCAATGAAGAACATAATTCAATCCTGTGAACCACAATTGAATGAATTTATTAGAAGAACCGACTTCTTGATACCGCCCGCGGTGACTTTATCCTGAAGTTGCATTTTCTATCGATAAAGGGGGACTTCGCCGTATTATCTACAGAAAAAAAACATGGAAATTTATAGAGAACGCTCTCATTGTTCTCGATGAAACCTCGAGCGTTTTCTTCCGGGGAACTTGACTCACTCCGAATTTGTTAGAAAAAGTTTCTTTATCGGAAAATAATGAATTTGAGTTTCATTTTATACTTCACCACACTCGTTTCCGATCGACTGGCAGAATATACTGCTATCGACGCCAACGAGAAGGGGTCAAAGTATTCGAGACTCGACTAACCGTAAATAATGCCACGTTTCTCTCTGGCCTTTCAATCGGGTAGTTGGAGTTGCAACTATATACCCTTCGGCCAATTATCATCCGATAATGACAGGAGATTCAATCGTTAAAGGACTGGCTTCATCCTTCAGCACGGCATAAGCAGCGTCAAACGAGTAGCTGAGATTGACTCATGATGTTCGTGAACATCGTGTCAGCCAGCGGTGAACTGTTGGGAAAGGAGGGAGTCATCGGATTTTTTCTTGAAGTTCTGAAGATTGTGAGCGCAAGATAAAAATCACTACGCTGGGAAATCCACCACTTGAATAGAAAGCCAAGTTTTTGTGAAGAAGTTTGGAGGTATTGGTGTAGTTGATTATAGCAAATCTTTACACAGGTCATCTGAAAGGATCATGTCACAGACAGTAACTTCATTTTCCAGCTTTTCATGGGTTTTTCTTTTCTCGTTTCTAAAAAATAGAGTAGAAGTTATTAAAAATTATTTCAATATATTTGGAGTAAGGACAGATTTGGGATCTGCCCCGAAATGTCACTGCATTTGAAATTAAACCTTTAGATACCTAAAAGAGAAATCCTCTATTGGTCAGTGACACCTTGTTTTTGAAAAAATTTTGGAAATACAAATATATTTAATAAGAATAAAACCTGTACTTATCTTTGTGGACGTTTCGGGAACGAATCTGCTCCCGTTCTCAACACAATTAAAATATTTTTCTCTTCGTAAAATTTTACAAGGTTTTCGATTATGACACTGAAAAGTGACAATTTGGTAGACGGAGGAATTCTGGTTGCAATGTGTTTTTATTAATTGATATCGAATTTTCCATTTTCATATTCAAGTTTCAGAAGTGGATGCCAAGTTCTATCTATATCAACTGAACAAGAAGCAATATTATTGTCTCCGTTCAGGAGAATGCAAGCAGACTCTTTGATTTTCCGTTTTTGGTTGTTGTCTTCTTTTCCTATGATCTTAATATTACCCCAATCGGCCATATGTTGTCCAGATAGTAACGTTGTGAATATGTACGTATACACATTCACATAATATATGTATAAAAAATATAAATGAAGAATACAAACATGTTCAATAATGAAATGAATAAATCACAAATGGGGTTAAGTGAAGTGTCCCACATACAATTGCACACTGAATAAGTATATCTCTATGTGTGGAAAATTGGAGTAATCTTGTGAATTATAAATTGTGTTTGAGGATAGTATTTTCTTGATGATTTTATCGAAATTATGAAGTGTGAGGTTCTTGGTTTCCTCTGGTAGTTCATTGAAAAATTTATATCTAAGCTATTTTCGGCTGAAATTCCCAATCTAAATACATCATCAACAAGGTTGTTGGCATTTCTTGTTTGATAGCGATGAATATCAGTGTGTGTCTGGATTTTTTTGAAATTTTTGTGGATTTCAACAAGCGACTGATAGATGTAGTCGGCTGGGAGAGTCATAATATGAAGGTTTACAAATAAGGGTCTAAACGAGTCCTCATAATTAGCGTTTGCAACTATTCTTATTGCCCTTTTCTGCAACAGAAATACCCGATTTATTGATACCAACCTGTTCTCAAAAAATCCATGTTGATAACAGGAAAGTAAAATTTTCGCCCTGACGAACAACTTTCGGGTGAGAATTCTTTAAAAACTTTTCCAAAATGATCGAGCGATGAGATCGGGCGATAGTTCGATACTTTCTTCTTATTTCCTGCTCTAAGAATCATTGGGGCAAATTTCCACGTACCCGGATATATTCCTGTTTGTAGAATCTTATTATGACTGAGGGATGAATGAAGCTCTCACAAAAACCTTTCACAATATATAACTGGGGAGCCATCCGGTCCGGGACCTTTTTCAATTACCAGATTTGAAGCAATTTGTTTTTTTTTTTTCTTCATTAATAAATTGATCAGTAATTGGACGATTATTCAACATGATATCCTCTTTTCCGTCAGATAGAGAAGTATCAATTATCAGAAGAAGAAGTGAATAATCAATAGAGGCACTGACGAAATATCGAGCAAAGAGATCACATTTAAATCGACACGTATCACTTCTTTCTTCTTGAACAAAAGACCAGAAGTGTTTAATATTATCCTCCTTATTGGATTTCGTTCACTCGGCAAAACATTTCTAATATTGTCGTATGAGTATTGCAACTTCTTGTCTGACTTGTGTAAAAGAATTGTAATATAGAATGTTATTGAATTTTTTCCACCTCTCATGACATTTTCCTTTCTCTTTCTTCTCCTAATTTTCGTCTCTCTGGAACATCAAATTGGATACTTTCTGTAATTGGATAACTTCACTCACATTATTCATATATTCTTTCCTCGAAATATCAAACCAGTTTATTTCATCCAAAAAGTCACTCATTGGCTCATAGTATGCTCCGAAAAAATAGACTTATACATTCATATCATTGTATCATGTATTGTATTGAGATGAATCATCCAGATCTTTGTGGAGGAGTATGAGAAACATTATCTGGACTCAATGTCCATCTGAGATTCGGAAAATTGAAATCACCCATTAAAATAATCACAGAGTTTGAGGATAATATTTCCTTATAGCTGGTGAAAAATACGGAAAAATCAGTTGAAGAAGCATAGGCGGGAGCATAACCGATATAAATCTTCTCACTACCTTTCATTGCTATGGATATCGACATATTGATAACTCTGTCGCCTCAGAAAAAAACAACCAAGCAGATCTTGGAACAGCTGAACACATTACTATGTTCCAGTCCTTGCTTAGAAAGATTAAGGTTCAACACATTTGATCTCACCAACTTGAAACCTACTGACTTCATGGAACCCCAAAAACAACCCACCCCACCACATCTTCTTGTGTCTTGAACTGTTACTTCTAGACGCGAGACACAATAGACCCATTCAAGGGTCTGCCCTTGCCCCACTCGCATTGAACCTTTTTCTGAGACCGTTGTCAACGTCCATAACCATCAATTTTCAAACCGTAGATTCGTTTATAACACGAGTAACATGATTTTTCCGAACGAAAATTTTCGAATCTTGCATCATGATGTTAACAGACTTCAAAGAAAACATGTTTAGTGGTTTCATTGAAAAAATACAGAAATTACTTTGACATTTGAGAGAGTATCGAATGCCTCTCGATATCGAATTCGATTAAATAATCCAACTGAACGGTGTAATTGCTACCTTCATGTTGATACAATTCGATTGGGCTCGTCTGGAAACTGCAAACTCGATTAGGTATCACGGACTACAGGGAGAATGTTTAAAATTCCATCCTCGTACGTTAGGGTATTTTGACTCGGATTAAATCGAAGCTGAGTGAGATTTTTCAAATCTGTGATCGAAATCAATAAATGAAGTATGATTTTGGAGAGATACAATTATATATATATCACCATAACGACAGCTTCTTCGAAGAATGCAGGGTTCATAACGTAACTCCTTCATCAGATGTTGCCGATGTTTGTCTTCGCATAGCGTTTCGAAAATTTGAGATCATTTTTTCGTGATTGCACCCTTTAGAGTCTACACGGCATTGTACTTAGCAGCAGAGACCTCATTTCTCAATCTAAATGAATACAGATTCATTATATTCCATCACAAGTTCCCAGTAGTTCAGATATTCCTAATGTATCAGATGCAGAGGGATGTTTTCTTTCAGATCACATTGGTATTCCAAGAAGAGATTTCCTATAGAGAAAAGTTGTGAATTATTCCATAGCTAGAAAGATCGATACGAGAAAGTTTACAACCAAGACCTACTTCATCTTCCCGGACCAAAACATCGCTCTCGTGACGTCACACTAGTAGGGACAAAATCGAAACAGTGGAAATGGTCTCACAACGTATTGATGTACCACGAAAATACGGTTATAGTTGGAAATGAATATGATTTCTTCACGGATTTTCTGGTCTCGTAACGTAAGTGAACTGAAATATTCTTCAACTAGTCTAATTGTTTTCTATAGTTCATTCTTCGTAGCTCCCAAATCCCCAATACAGCATTCATATCAAGAATCCAAGTTACTGAAACGGTGCCATTAGATTTTCTTGAACATACTGTATTATCGTCAGCGGTATCGGGCGATGAATGAGCAGAAAACTAATTATAAATATTTCACTCCTGAATCGAATTCGATAATGTTCCAGAAAATCATGAAAATATCCATTAACGACCTCTTCAAACTGAAAGAAAACTCAATTAACACACCCACGCCATGAAATCAATATATTGAGCGGAACCCTCAATGTCTTGTATGAAACAAAAAATGTACATAATTACTTGACGATCGAAATGTTTCGTGCTGTGGATGAATAAGTTCTAACCGGGTGTATATTTACGATCCTTGTTGTGTGTGTTCGTGATTATTTTCATTTGCTTTGCGAATTCATGCAGTCCAATTCCTTCCCGTGAGCGTTTCGAAATCGATTTATCTCGGACATATTGGGTGTCCGGATATTTATAAGCCAATATTTCATGAAAGACTACTGAATGTTTCTTATGACTTGATGAATGACTACTCTTCCATCTCTTCATGAAATAGATGGAAAAATACTTGATATGAATATCGTTCAATCCTTAAGATGTTATCGTGTATTGAAACATTTCTGAGAATATGAATATGAAATTTTCGGGAAAATAATGAATGAACAGTTTGAAAATCTTCCATGAATAGGCTAACACTTTTAATGAATCACAGATAATAATAATGATAATAATAATAATAAGACGTTTATTAATCCAAATTCACAAAAAAAAACAAAACAAAAATTCAGTAATATTGGATACAAGAATTTTAGATCAAAAGGCTCATAAATTCAGCTTTCTGAAACGAAATCAGGTGCTGTTGAAGCCTAGTGAAAACTAAATTCTAAAAACTAAATAACATAACACATAAAAAAACCGATGGAGTGCAAAACAACCTCAAATTGTTTATATTGTTAGAGCATTTCTTTCATTTCATTTTTGAATGATACAATCGATTTCGAGAAGTTAGTGATACATCATAAAATAGGATTATTTTTGGGCGATGTACTATTTATTCAGGAACCGGTATTTGGTTGAATTCAATCGAATCGCATCATAAAGGGTCACTAACTGAGATAAAATGCTGAAAAAACTTCAGTTGAACAATAATTAATGAAACGGAATCAATTCATCGGATCCTTCGAAAATTCTTGAATTAAGTAAAACGCTCATTGTTATGCACAATGATGTTAATAATAATGTCTTGAATCATCAAAGTCAACGAAAAATATAATAGTAATAAAAGAAGGATGCATGATGAGATGGTGAAGCGTCAGTTTTCAAACTTCATCGGATAAGAAAGAAAAATCTAGAATAATTTGGATAGTTATAGTTATTATGATATCACCCTGAGGAAAATGTCTTTCGAAGTACGATAATTTCCTTTCATGAATTACAATCATATTTGCTGAACCTCAGATCAGAGTCAAACCACAATTCAAGATTTCTGTACTAATTCATCATATGAAAAGCTGCAGTTCCCTAACTTCCAAGTGTCAAAAAAAATATCGGAAGATTCATTGACAGTACAGTTCAAGTTTTGGGCAATATAAATATCCTACAGCGTATCTTTCATTTTGCTTTAATTGCGCCTTATGACAGAGTAGGTATATAGATGAATAAAATTACTGTATGACAGAAAAGAGTTTCAAGAATTCCACTGAACCTGAAACGTAAAGAAAAATTCAAAGAACACAAACGTTCAATGCTCACGGCAATACATTCTCAGGAATGTCCGTACACGCCTCAACTTTCATTTTTTCCGGAAATGACATCAACTTTCGATTTTCATTCTTCCGTCAGAGTGCCATCATGGTAACATTTTCCGAAATCCACTTCTCTTTTCAGGAAAATCTCGGAGACTGTTGGATTGGAACTCTGACTACGCAATTTCTTTCTCCATAAACCGAATTTGTATCTTTCTCAATTTCCGAGATCCCCATGCTGTTCATTCTTACCTTGGCCACACTGTATATATGCCAGTGTCTTGTTATTCGTTGTATCAGTCTAACCATTTTGATTATATAGACATTTCTACATGTTATCCAGTACCTTTGTATCATAACGATGCCTTTGAACTATCTGTAAAAATCTATTAAAACGAATATACCAACACCTTGATCAACCTAGAGACAGTATTTGATACCTTTGAAGTTCGCTCATTAATATGTAATGAAGCTGATTTTCGTTCCACTCATAGTTATTGGTAATGACGGTTTAGCAAATACACACTGAATAATTCAGACACCAATATTGACTCCTTTGAAAGGGCTCCCTGAACGAAAAAAGGAACCAAATCGAAGCTGACCTGACTCAAAAATCCACTGCCCACAGAAATAACACCTACATTGATTCATACATGATGGATTATTGCTTTCCGACAGTAGAGAGAAATGTTAGATGGATATTGAGTTCAGTTTTGAAGGAACATTCGATGACACAATAAGAATCTTGACTTGGTCTTTCACACCAGAAACTCATGTATGGGACTGAACAATCTATTCCATTTTACAAAATTCAGAACCCATATTTTCTTCCATTTGAGGTGACTTCTCTTTCCTAATAAAATAATAAGGAATTTTCACTGAATTCATCGATCAAAATACAAAATGTCTGTCATCATACATGCTCAAAGTTGTTATTTGAATTTTCGGAGGAGGGAAACATTCCTGATCATATTTATGGAGAATTCAATTGGCTCATTCATCATATTTTTCAATTAGTCATCGACAGGAAATATCATGAAACGAATAATTCCACAAAAAAGAGTTCATACTACAAACATAAAAATTGTAGACCTGTACCACTCATATAGAAGCTTCGAAAAGTCATGTTGGCTCTCTATATGTTTCAATAAATTGAATTTTCTCTAGCGATTTAATTCTAGTCGATTTTTTTCATGTTCCTGTGAAGTGCTTGGGTCGATTGCTCCATCAGCTTCATTTTTTGCTATATTCCTCACAACCTGGTATTTTTTTTCTGATTGAGGTAACTTTTCCAAATTTACGAAGCTCCGCACAAACATATCGAATAACTTGTTCAACAAATATCTTACTTCGAGAAATCCAGAAGGCACAGCGCACCAATTTTAATCACCGAAATATCCCTTCACAACCGGTGAGCGCCCGAAGTTTCAGCGACACTTTTCCGACTTTTCGCGCGAGGAAAACCCGATTTTCCGCTCGAGATACGGCTCGACTCGCGCCAATGCGATGACTGCGAGCTTTCAGCGCTTCAAGTTGAGCTTTCCCGACCGCCGCCGAGCGCCGTCGACCCAAACCGATCGAACTTTTTGATTGGAAACGCATGAATATGTAAGCGAATTAATTTTCACATAACGAGGCGGCGTTCGTTTGGACGTTTCACGGCGAATCCGATTTCGTTACGTTAGGATTGCTCGTTATGGCAGGATTCTGCTACCGATTATCGGACACGTGGAAGAGCACAGGTCCAGAGGTTTCCAG
Source organism: Gastrophysa polygoni (assembly GCA_963576655.1). Taxonomy (NCBI): domain Eukaryota; kingdom Metazoa; phylum Arthropoda; class Insecta; order Coleoptera; family Chrysomelidae; genus Gastrophysa; species Gastrophysa polygoni. Next base: position 3,621,995 of record OY755083.1, on the reverse strand, counting down.
CAGAGTTTGACAGCGGCCAGTGCCGTGGAAAACTAATCCATCAAAGTCGGACGATTTCAGTTGATTTGGAAGAAGAGCAAATAGGTATTCGATTCTAACTCCAATTAAAATCAATATTACTTTGGCGAGGATTCACAAATACAACCACAACATATAACATATAACAGACTTTCACAGGGTTTCCAGCAGGGTTTGACAGTGGGCAGTGTCGTGAAAAACTAATCCATCAACGTTGAACAATTTCAGTAGAATTAGAAGAAGAACAAATAGGTATTTTGTTCTCCAATGAAAATCAATATAACTTTGGCGAGGATTCACAAATACAACCGATACGTTTCCAATAGCATTCATATCATTATCGAAACGATATAATGAATGGAGTAGCAGTAGTTATCAGAGCCATATTCTTCAATTCTTTGTATTCCTCTAGCGAGTCCAGAGGATTTTAAAAGGATGGGCATTGCCGTGAAAAACGAATCCATCAGCGTCGGACAAGTTCAGTTGAATCAGAAGTAGACTGCAAATAGCTATTCGGTCTCAACTTTGATGAGAATCAATATAACTCTGGCGGGATTTCAAAAATACAACCACAACATATAATATATAACAGACTTTCACAATATCTCTGGGTAATAAAGGAACAAAACCATATTCCCCCATTTTCCTCGATTCTCCTTGCGAGTCCAGAGGTTTCCAGCAGGGTTTGACAGTGGGCAGCGTCGTGAAAAACTAATTCATCAACGTCGAACAATTTCAGTTGATTTGGAAGAAGATCAAATAGGTGTTCGATTCTAACTCCAATTAAAATCAATATAACTTTGGCGAGGATTCACAGATACAACCGATACGTTTTCAATATCATTCATATTATTATCAAAACAATATAATGAATGAAGTAGCAGTAGTTATCAGAGCCATATCCTTCCTTTTTTTTTATTCATCTAGCGAGTCCAGAGGATTCTAGCAGGATGGGCATTGCCGTGAGAAACAAATCCATCAGCGCCGGACAAGTTCAGTTGAATTAGAAGTAGACTGCTAATAGGTATTCGGTCCTAACTCCCATAAAAATCAATATCTGTCTGTCTATCTATCGCGAGAATTGCAAAATACAACCACAGCAATATTAACAGAACGATATGATGACTGAGGTACCAATATTGAGATGTCAAAATAACAGGCTTCTGCAATATTTCTAGATAATGAAAGAACACAACCATATTCCCTAATTTTTCTCAACTCCCCCCGCGAGTTCCCTTAGTGCGATTCCCATCATTTCCAAATCAATTTTCAGAACTCCTGGCCATCGCCTTTTCGTTTTTTTGTTTCACCGTCTTTTCTCTTCTCGATGCTTTTCACCCATGTTTATCTATATTCAGTCATTCTCTCAATGTGTCCTAGCCATATTACTCACAATTCTTCAATCACCTGCTCAACTTCTGGTCAGTTGTACATAGTCCTAAATCCTCGATATCCACTTCGTTTCATAACGTTCCATACATTTGTCTCAATTTTCCTGTTTTCTGTAGCAATCGTACTTCTCCTTGGAGTTCCTACTCCATCAGTCAGAGTTTATGGAATTACGTTTTGGTATATCGTAACTCATCTCTCCTTGATGTAATCTTCACTTCGACATCTTTTGCACTGCTTGGTATTCTTGCTTTCGCTATTCATAACTCGATTTTGGGTCTTGCTCCTGCTTCATTCGAAAGAGTAGGTGATTCACACCTGAGTATTTGAACTGCTGTACCTGCTTTTTCTTCATTCTATTCTTCCGTCCACTCTCATTTTCATCATATATACTCAATCTACTTGCCGAATATTCATTTCCATACTTTTTTCTGTGAAGTCATTACCAGTCTCTTAATTTTTGCATTTGTTACCAGCTGCTGGAAAATTTTCACTAGCTCGATCATTTTTCATTCAAGGAATATTATGAGGTCGGCGTAGATCAATCACTGATGAACCAATGTCATTTCGAACACTGAATTGAATGACATTTTTGTTAGTGGATCTCTCAGGTTAACTTGAAAATTATCGTAGAGCATCTCTCAACTGGCCAGATATTGTCTCTCTTCTCTCTCTATTCCATCAATCTCTAATAGATCGATGTCATCATTCATAATAATCATTACATCAATCATTTTTTATTATTATTACATTATTGATCACCAAAAGGTAATTAATTCGCATGAATTTTCTTCCTCTTCCAATTTTTAGTGTTTCATTTCATCCGTATGTTCGCCAATAACACTATATCTGGCAGTACTTTGAGAAAATAAATGAAAAAAGTTCATCAAATTACACCAAACACCAACAAGATTCTCCTTCATCCAGAAGATTAAAGGTGCTATATTGTGAAACATGGCTGTTACCGAAAGTAAAACCTTTTTTCCGAACTTTTCCTCATGAAAAGTGATTTATTTCCATGAAATAGTGAATAAAGGGAATATAGTTTATGAGAATTTGATTAAATAGAGAATTATGGGGCGAAACAAATTAAAAATCAATCTCAACATAAATCCATCGTCTATTCATCCTGATACAAACACGAGACTGGAAAAGAGTTGAATGAACTTTTGAATTATAAGTGAATATTTCATATCAATCAGGTGGAATTGTGAATTCCTTCCTTGGTGATGATGTTAGGATACATATTCTGTTGACTTTGAAGTTCATCAATGATAGTAGATTCCAAATACCTATGTAGCCTCCAAAGATCCTCTACCTAAGAGATACCTAAGAGATTTTTTATCTTCTGACAAAGGGAAAGGAAAACAACGTGTCAGTCATCGGTAGAATTTTGAGAGATAAAGAAGGTATTGGTATTCAAGCTTTGAGGCCGTAAGCATCACGAAAGACTTCGCTAGGTTAAGAATTCCTCGATGAATGATGAATGTTGATGGATGATGATAACAAAGTTAGGCAGGTCTCGATCCCGACAATGTAGTGGTGAGTTTGTCTACCTGATGAACACCGACTGTGAAAGCATTCATAAAAAATGAACACCTTACGACAATGTTCTATGGAGGTCCGTCGAAACGCTTCAGCGTAGGATGGGGTGTTTAGCTGAGAATTTGTGAAGCAATTCTCACAATGGACCTCACATGGTCGTCCGAAGAAAGAGAACGATGTGAGGTAATATGAAGCATGGATATTGACGACCTCATAGGAACAGTGTTACCCGACATCATCGAATTGGGCAATGTGTGATCTCCCTTCCTTGTGAAGATACACGCTGACGTTTTCGTTGCATTAACATCTACTAGATTTCCAAATTCCCGTGTCAGAATTCTTGTCAGATCATCATCTAAATTATCGACCTATCTCCATCTTGCATCTCTGACCTCATTGGATGATACAAAGCCTCATTGGCTCTAAGTGAGAAGGAGATATGTGCTATCATCTGCAAAGCTCACACATCCAACAGATAGTTGATGTGGATCAAAAACAAAGTCACAGTCAGGACAGGTCCTTGTTGAACACCAGTATTGATGATTAGAAGATTCCCTTGAAGTTAAAATTCGTGGTCGAATACTCGAATACATAATGAATATATACGCAATATTTAGAAAAGTCTGACTACGTATTTCAACAACTAAGTTGGCATCCTCACACTCGATGGTAATCGCTAATCATTTCTACTTTTCAGATCTACTGAGGAAGGCAACTTAGTTGCCGAAATACGTATTCAGACTCTTCTAAATGTTGTTGTGGTTTTTTGGTAATAAATTCATTTTGTATTTGAGAAGATCTCCTGTTGATCTCAGGTGACCAAAGCCATATTGCCGGTCGTTCACGGTCCTCAAGCTATCAGATGAGTACAATGTTGATTCATTTTTCCATTACTCAACAGATCATAGGTTGTGATGCATTCGGTCTATAGTCACAGAGGGTTTTCTTGTCCTTTTTTTGGAATCGCTGGGAATAAGTGCTCTTTATAGTTTCCGCCGAAGTTATTACCCCAGTAGTACAATTTATCAGATTGACCCGATATTCGGTCAATATAAATAAAAAATAGGCTCAATATTGAGAAATCGGGTAGAAACTATATTGGATCAGAACATTTGGAGTGATCTTGTGAATCTGACTAACGATATTCAGCCCAACTTCTCTTTGTAGCATCGTTTAGGAAATATTCAGTCAGTAGGCCAAAAATCGGTTCATATATACATGGTGGCGCAATGAAACGAAACAAGGTATGCATTTCACTGAGAGATCATGGAATTGACATTGAAATAAATTATTCTTTCGATTACCTTCAAAATGATGTATCACTTGACCCCTTATCTCATTTGAGATTCAAGGGTTAGAGCTCACCTCTACGAGGGGTTCGAAGTGAGAAAGCTGAAAACATGCCCAAAATATTTCCCCCTCGAAATAAAAATCGACCGGTATCGAACGATAACTTTATCGCATCGGCCTTGTTTCGTTTTCATTGGTGGCCCAGTATATATATGGATAACAGTGAATGATCATATCCTTGATGAACTTATATAGATATCGACTCATGTATATCTTCTCAAAATGGAGGAAATATAGATATCATGAAAAATGTTTGAAATAAAAAAAAAAGAATTCTCTCGATCTGAAGAACTGTGTGCGAATTCACATCGCACCCATATTTATCCAGCTAACAAAAACATGCATAGAATAGTTGATTGAATCTCGTGAGGAATACATCATACATCGTTCGAAATGATACTGAGTGTAGCAATTTGAATATCCTGTCATGGCCCTGAACGATGTTGGTGTTCCAACTGCTCATTCCCTTCTCATCATGCACGCAAATCTTCGGCCAATTTTCAATCTCGTCATGCATAATTCAACTCACACACTTCCCAATAATTGAACCGGAATTGAGTTTCCAAAATACTCCCTCGCGGAAAATGCACTCATAATTTTATCAAACCTCCATTTCAGTCAACCAACAAGTTCGTAGTAGACAGCAATTTATATCATAAAGCCATTTACTAAATCAGCAACAGCAACAAATAACATTTGAATTATTTATAAACCAATTTGCGTTAAGCAACTTAATTCGATGAAAGTTCGGAGGAAGTTAGATTGAATCTACTATCGGACGGATAATGTATTTCGACTGGTATGTATCAAACCGGAAGTTTGCTAAGCCATCGGGGGCTCAGGGTACTTTTTGCAGATCTAGCCCTCGTTTGGGAGTTGACGCAACTAAACTTTCAACTTCCCATTCAGGTAGGTATCCCTAGGAGTGCGCATCCGGCTGGATTTATTGAGACACCGATCGATTTTTCAAGACGTTCGATCAAAACTAACTCGACAAGTATTTGATCTCTTGATATCCGTGAATTAGTAGTAGTCATTCAAGTTCGAACATTCCATATGAAATTGATCAGTTCCTTCAGAATAGAAGAGTCACTTCGGAGGAATGAATATCACCAGTTTTCTTTCAAACCACATTGTCCCGAAAGGATATCATGTATCAAAAACGGTGAGGAGGGCCTTAATGGTTGCTGACAATGTTTGGAGACTGAGCGTCAGATGAGTAATTATTTGAGGTTATGGGAATACTGTCTATGAGATATTCGAGGAGGTTTCACCTAACACCAGCTCTTGCCATTGCCATGATTCATCATTCATTCAATATCGGTGTGGTGTTCCACAAAGTTCACGATATTACACCACAAAGCATGACCACAGAAGTTTTCGTCTAAGGAATATAACATTCTCATTGTTGAAGATTGCCATATTCGTCATTTCAGATAGTGCTATTGAGCAAGAACTTCATTAGATCTTGTTGTCGACATCTTGAGAACAATTCGATTCATCGAAACAACAATGTACAAAACCTTGCTGCAGTCATTGATCGTATTTTGTTTCGTCAAAAACGCTAACGGCATTTTCCGCTATAATGGCCTAATAGTTTTGGAACTCCCCAGAAGATGGTGACATTTTTACAGATTTCTGTACAAATAGTTGACGTTTTGAGATTGTAATCATGTAGTTCGATCTAAAATTGAGAAGTAACCTGAATTACTACTTCTGAATCAACATTTTTATAACACAGATTGTGCAATTATCAATAATACTGATTTTGTTGTCATATTTGTACCACCAACTAACATATGAGTGGTTTTCTGCTATATTGAATAAAATGCTGTTATCAAGTTAGCTGTACATTAGAGTTCTGGTTGAAACTAATGAAAATATTGCCAACACTTCACCTGAATGAATATCTGGTAGGCAAGTATCAGAGGCATTCAATAAAACATTCTGATAAGCTTCGTTTCCGTCCAATTATAAACATTTTCAGTTTCTAACGAACAAAAACTCCAGGCTGAAAAGGCTTCCCAGGAAGTTGACCGAAGATATCAAAATATCGAAAGTTTTATATATAGTTTTTATTTTTTTGCAATGAATTGTTCGGTCGGGCCTGCAGGAGAGAGGATTGCCTCTTGGACCTCATTAACTATGTGAAAAGATGTTGCCTAAGAGGCCAAAATCGAAGGATACTAGCATTATCAAGAAGAGAATATTCCATTGATAATGATATTGGTTGTCTGATGTTCCAAGTTGTATGAGTCTGAATAATAATAGTAGGGATGGATATCGAAAAACAAATAAATATTCGGAAAAGTTTAAATACGTATTTTGAAATCTGAACTGGCATCCATCCTCAGCAGAAAGCAACTGAATAAAATAGTATTGTTATTGATACATGACTCTTCAATGAATCTCGAATATTTGGACGAATGATCAATTTGTCATCTTGCTTCAACCAGCATCGTCGCATTTTTCGCCTAATATTGATTGTTTCGGTGAAATTTCAAATCTGGATGGTTGTCATATTGTTGTAATGCCTTTTTAATTTTTCAATACGAGGAATATAATTGAACTTCAATAACATCATGGAAATCCACACACGGTTGAATGAAATGATTTCAATTATTTTCAAATCATTTCGAAATATAATCGTTCTCGTCAAATCTTCCAAATTCAATGCAATTTCCACAGAAGCTCATCGATTGGTTATCAGAATCACGTTCATCTAGATTACCAAATTGTCTTTTTATGAGAGGATATTGTTCGTCCATCATTTTGTGCTGTCATTGTTTTATGAATCTGCAAAAGAGGGCTTTACAGCCCTATCACTAGAATGGAATAATTGTGATATTTTCATCACGAAATTCAACCAAACGAAAATGTTTGAATTCCATTTCTGAGACAGAATCGGTATTAGGCGAGCAAAAATGTCTGTGAGTTCCCAATACCAATCTGATATTTGTATGGTGCGGGATTTGTTGATATTTTGTCACGTGTATTGCTCTAAATCACATGATTTTCTATCGACCTCATCGAACTCACTGTCAGAACTTTCACTCATCTAAATCATTCCATCACATGAATGAACACAGCGAAACCAACAAATAATATATGATAGATAGCCTAACGGTTGGCAAGCGTGCTACTCAAGTTGCGGGTGGGGGTTCGAATCCCATTTGAAGAGGAATTTTCTTATGATTAGAATATGTGGCAAACATAAGACGCGAGTTGAGCTTAGGGTGGTATCTCTGAAGGAAGCATAGGTTTGATGCTATGCTTAGACTTCGTGTCTGGTTCAGACAGTTCGAGACAAAGTTGACTGTAGATACCAGGTGGCAACGAGAATCGGGGCACCCCTGTAACCATCGGTTAATAGAACCCCAACTTTCGATTTGCAAATTCGACATCGTATCTTTCACAGTTTCGAGAACAGGTTATTACAATTACAATTATTACAATACAATATATTTAGTGCATTCTAGATGGATGGCCACTGAAAAATGTTTTTGCTTCATTCCAAAGGAATTCGAATGATATAATCATCCAACTGTCTTGTTTGTAACCAGCTCTCGCAATTATGAATAATATTTTTAATGGAATAACATTGTTTTTGGGCCATTTTTAGGTTTGACAAGATCCTGTTGGAAACCAGAGAACAAAATCGAAACATAACCCACTCATGAGTATAATCACGAGTCAAATTCTAGCCATGTTTCTGGAATGGAATCCTGCATCGTATATTCCATGAATTATTCCATATATCGGGATAAATTCCCATCTCTATACACTACCGTCGACACATGCTAAATGTCGCAATGTCTCGATTCATGTATAGAGAGCAACTATACGATGTTCAGAACTGAACGGACTCTACAGTGTGACCAAGATAAGGATGCACAGCATGGGGATCTCGAAGACGGTAGGAGATACGAATTCAGTCAAATGGGAAGAAAGTTGAGGATTCAGAGGGTAATTTTGACAGATTTCGAACGACAGAAAGTGAATTTTTGGAAAATCTGTTCCATTTCTTTCCTACGCTATCATCAGAGATACATATAACAACTGGAATTACTTTTCCATAGGCACTTTCGATGAAAATAACGTGGTGGTATTGATTTCTTCACGCGACGATTCGTATTCGTAGAACCATCATCATTCAGTCCCGATTATTTTTCTCAGATTCTGGAAGCTTTCTTCATCTTCAATGATCATATGAAATTCCAAAAAAAAAAAATACAGTTCCACCTGTTTTTCGATATTCAGTGTCAAACATTGATATACTAGTTATTCAATTGTCAGCGCTTCAAATTATTTTATGTCAATGGATTTTTACACGAATCACCTTGATGAGTAAACTTTGACCACGAACAATAATTTAAAGAATCATCATTCATAACAAATGTTCAAAATGATATCTATTGTTTTCCAAACAAAGATATCCTCTCCTTACAGTTGATTCTAGGACATTTCTAAGCATAACGAAGCAAAATATCGTCGTAGTATTTATTGATCGATTCGCCAAAACAAATTATTTCAAGATTGCAATTGGAAAAAACTATTGAATGCCACCGTGGTTTGATAGGGTTATGTGTGAAGATATATTGTGTTATGGTTATGTGTGAAGATAAATTGAAGATTTTGTACCCACAGTTGTGAAATGTACCCACAGAGGGTCATGTTGACAAGCCAAAACATTCTTTCCTTCGCATTCTATAGGCTCATTTGTAACAGGATCCTCAATCTCTTTACTATTATTGAACTCATTGTAATCCTTGTCCCAATATTGATCAGGATACAACGAATTCCATCTGGGATCACTGTCAACTTTGAAACTATTTCTGATAGCATTGAGTTTTTTCACAAATATCCTCTAAGTGTAAGGGAAATATTGAATACATTCCATTTGATTCACTCACTCTGTATGATGAAATACGTTTTAGGATATATCTCATTCAGAGTGAGGTAACTTGTTAGCCTTCCTTCACTAATGGGCAGCTAATGAATTTCGAAAATAAACGTATTTTTGTTTCAGCATGCCAAGAAACTTCATGAGGAGCTTTATTCAAGAAGTCAAAGGGCTGAGGATAGTTTTACAGCAGCAGTAGCTAACAAACTTGGGGACGAAGAATAGAAAATAACTGCCAATTATGTTACAAAAGAATATGTAATTCCATTCAGGATATGCCCCAAATGTTTCAACATTCAACATTTAGAATTCGAAACTAATTGGCATCAGCACACTCTCCGTAAATATTGGCATCCTGTCTCATGGGTTGAGTGGAAACCATGATGTAAATGAAGACTATACCCAGCCACTAGAAAAAGTTGAAGACTGCTGCCTACTTGATTTGATCGAATTTTGATACCTGACTGAAGCTGCCCGTCGATGTCAGATATCCGTCATTATCAGTAGAAGCGGGCATATTCTGGAAAGAAACAATCGGAGAGTTATTTCACCATCCTATATCCACTCGTCCTGGGAGAACCATTGTCCTTTGCCATCTCCAAGTACAGGGTGTCCAATTACCCTCAACAACTCTTCGAATAACTGTTCACTTGAATAATTCCTAGACTAGCCAACTTTTGTTTTTGGATACGCATCTTTGGAGAGCGTCCAAAGTCACACCTCTCGAGCAAACAATCTTTATAATTTGCTTCGAACAAGAAATCAGGAGGAGGAGGAAATCAGCAGGACCGCTCAGAGCACAATCAAGTGATGAAGATGAATCATCGATATACACATGGGGAATTATGATGAAATGCCAAAAATACTATGAGAATGCTGAAAAAACGAGAGAGTGAGCAAGAATATGATCCAAGGAAGCATACGCTGAACCAGAACCAGTGTTTCACATGAAACAATCTCTGAGTAGGTCGAAAGGGACCACCAAACACTGAACAGCAGACTAATGCTCGCCAAGCAATCCATCTGAACCTTCGATCATTGAACAGACTAGATAAGTAATCCACAGCCCTGGCAATACAGTTTGTTTGGAAGCAACATCTATAGTATCTATCTTTGTCTAAACAAGGATAGCAGGAGCTGATTCTCCCAGCATCAGTGCCGTGTTGTCAGAGGGGGTCGAATTTATTATCAATTCATGATGAAACCGAATTGAAAATCCGTAACAATTTCAGTGGTACTTTTCAGCATTTCTTGGTGGGGAAATGAACATCATTATACTTCCCTCACTTTGTTATGAAAAATTCGAATACATACAATCCTATGGTGATTTTTGTAACTTGCTTATAATCAATGAACTTATTATGACCAATTCTCAATGCCATGTGAAACAATATACTTACTATTCAGTAAACAGTGTGTCTACTCAGTCTTAATCATAAATAACGTTCAATTTCGATAATGAACATTTATATATTTGGCGATCAGTGACGATTTACGATTTCAAAGTTCAGTATCTACTAGTGGAAATAATCTTCAAAAAAGTCAAAAACTCGTTTTCAAGGCAAATAGACATGATTGCATATTTGAAGGTAATTTTCAAATCTGAAGATGAAACTTTTTTATATCATTTCACGATATCGTCGCAAATGAAGGAGGTTTCATCTTGACCAGAATTCATATATTTTGACGCAAAAAATTGATGTCTGATTATTTCATTCCATATATATAAAATGCTTCAAAATCTCGAATGATACGACAATGGTAACTCACCTATGAAATGACGTGTTTTGATCGCCGGTTCAAATTGTCTTTAACACACCTCAGAACGTCTCACTATTATATCAAATCACCAAAACAGGAAATAAACTGAGTTTCTGATGAATTCTGAGTACACAAAACTGAACACAAGTTGAATAATATCGATAAATCAAAACGTAAATAATGGCAGATACCAAACAAAGCAATAATCGCCGTTGACTGTCAATATCAAATTGCGGTGTTGCAACGTTGAGCAAAAAGTATTCATGATACCCATGCTGGTCCTCGAGCCCCCAAGAAAGTAAAATTGCTAATTCTCAGAATAATGTAGCAATCTTCTATTAATCAGAACTGATTCATTATCGTCATGACCCAAATTTATTATTATATTTGTGCATTGAACTACATGAATTCATAAAGGACTCTAAATGTTATGGACTATTAATCACTATCTGATGATTGGATACGACAACACTGGCGAAGATTGGGTACTAATATTATGATAATTCTGGGAATTCATGTTAGCATCAGAATATTTGTTTTGTGATCCTTCTAGTGGGTTTGTTGTTCGGAGATCTGAACTGAATCTGAAAATGCACCTGCATCACAAGGATATTCACTTGAATATTTCGAAAATTATTCCGAGTCCGAGGGATTTTGACGTCGGTCGATCTGTTCTAGTATTTATTCAAAAGAAATGTAGGCATTCCTCAGAGAGAAACGGTAGTTTGGGTGGGTACTATCGAATCAATGAGTTTTTTTTTTTTGTAAACTTACCCATTATGGAAGACAGGAACAAAGTCTGTCATGGGAAAAAACAACATCCTGAGAAATCGACTCTCATCATCGACACCTATTTGACGCGACGCCAATGCGACGTCACGACACCGTCGCCATTCCGAATGTATCAATTATCTGGAAACAGCCCCTATACTCTGATACCGAGTGAGTTGTTTATGCGTGAGATAGGGTAATTGCGGCAGACACAGATGATTGGTGGATCGTCGCTGACGAATATCGCTAGGGGAATTAGGGATACTGCGGAAAAGTTGTTATGCGAGACCTGTAGGAAATACTTTCAGCAAAAAAAAACTCATTCATCAACGAACGTTTTTATCATAACAAGTACATAAAACTTTCTCGGAGATCCCTGTATCCCATTCAACGTCCACTGTTGTTTTACAGGGAGCGTAGATTGATTGTTCATCTGAATGATATACTGGGTGGCCCAAAGAAAACGAAACAAGGCCGATTCGACATAGTTATCGTTGTCAGGAGAAAAAAATGCTCGAGCCGGTCGATTTTTATTTCGAAAAGGAAATGTTTTGCGCATGTTCCCAACTTTTCCACTTCAAACCCCTGGTAGGGGTGAGCTCCAACCCTTGAATCTCAAATGAGATAAGGATAAAGTGATACATCATTTCGAAGGTACTTGAAATCTCTTACCAACGCTTCCTTATTTTTGGAATTCGATGCAGTGGTTGTCGAGAAAACACGCTCATGAAAATGATCGGCTAGTGATGGAAAGTAACGCTTTTTCCCTTCCATCACTATTTCCCATTTAGTCAGAACGATGTTCATCTAAGAAGTGCTTTATGTCTTTTCTTCAATCCTATCCTATCCAACATTACATAAAGAATCATTTGTCTCAATTTCAGTTCCTTGATCTCTCAGTGAAATGCATAATACCTTATTTCGTTTTCATTGGGCGACCCTGTATGTGGAAATGTATGACCAGGCTTTCATATCAGGTATTTATTTCATTATTCATCCATTTTCAGATTTTTGCGATAGGTTATGTTGCTGAGTATCCATAATAAGACATTAGATAACAAGAGACAAAATGAGGAATGAGACAAAATGTTTGTCATGCATAGCTTATTTTTCTCAGATGAACTGAGTCACGGCCTACTCTTTCACTCTGTGAAATGAATGAAAAAGTTCCGGTGAATCAGAAAGTTCATTTAAATTCCAATTTTTATTACAATTCATGAAATGTAAATAATTTTCAAGGAAAATTTGGACAAGGGTGATTGATTGATGATATTGCTCAGGAATTGTTGCTGATGTTTGAGCTGATGAATCATCTTTGGGACATTGGAAATAATGGATATTATCAAGTACATTTATACCACAACCAACAAGACGATAACAAGATCCATGAGAAGTCATCACCATAACTATCTAACGTTGCGACAGAGCAATCTTGCCGTGCTTACTGTGTGAACTATTTCTCAGGTTCAGCCTGAAAACGTGTCGAGCTCGATAGGCGAGGGACGCAAAGAGGCAGGAGAGGAATTTTCAGCGCGATGCGTGAGTAACTGAGACTAGATTTAAAATAGTTATATCAGAGTTATAATCCGGTCATATTTCACATTCTTCATCGAAAGAAGTGATAAAATTTGTCACAATTGTTGAAATGATTTCCTTCATGAGACAGTATAGGTATCTCTCTCATCGAAAAATATTTTCCGAAAGAATAATCAGTCATTGAAATATTGCTGAAACAATCCAAGGTGAAATATAAATTACAGCAGCTCACGAGGCTAGGTACACCATCCGTATTCCCCATAGGCCTGACTAATCAAGTTCAAATTAGAAACGGCATTTTCTTAACCACCGTATCAAACTCGATCGCAAGTTACACTACAGTATTGCCAATTTGAGCAGAATGAACACTTCAGTGAAATTAGCAGTGATTTATAGTAGACCTCGGAAGGAACCAATCTCTGATGCATTTCCACACTCAACAGGTTCATGACAATGTTCTAAAAGAAATACCTATAATATATATATAATATTACAACACTAGGAATATGCTCACATTTTTGTTTTCTCACTATTTTCATTATCATTTACTTGTCGCTACTTCAATTTTTTGCATATGTATTCATTTCATCTATTTAATATTGTCTTAAGCACCTTTTGTTGATTAAATGTGTTTAAAAAAATAACACTAAATGAACTACACTTCTCAACAGCTCGCATGGGCTCGAGCATATATGAAAAAAATACATGAAAATCTTTCTGTATGAAAAGTATATCATCAATCATGTATGTATCCGAGATATGAATTATATTTCATTCTATTCTTTTCTATAACCTTATATGTACTCCGTCTGGTCTAATATTGCACCATAGAATAAGCTTCTGATTATCATAGTTATCGTTCTCAGCAGAAGAAAATAACGCTCGAACCGGTCGATTTCAATCTCAAGGGGCAAATATTTTGCGCAAGTTTTCAACTTTTTCACTTCAAACCCCTCGGAGGAATGAGCTCCAACCCTTCAATCTCAAATGGGATAAGGGGTCGAGTGATACATCATTTTGAAGGTAATCGAAATCTCTTACCAACGCTTCGTTGTTTTTGGTATACGATGCGATAGTTCTCGAGAAAACACGTTCATGAAAACAATCGGCTAGTGATGGAAAGTAACGCTTTTTTCCCTTTCATCACTATTTCTCATTTTGCAGTTAGAACGATGTTCATCTGAGAAGTGCCTTATGTGTTTTTCTCAAATCCTGTCGTATCCAACATTACATAAAGAATCATTTATTTCAATGTCAGTTCCTTGATCTCTCAGTGAAATGCATGCACCTTGTTTCGTTTTCATTGGGCCACCCTGTATGTATGCAAGAGTTGATAGAGAAGAAGTGAAACGGTTTCTGCTATCGAAAAAATGGAAGAAAAATTATTCGCATTCACAGGGTAATGTCTATGAAATGATCGAGTTGATCGAAATATCCTAATCGAACGCGATACGCATCAGATATTCTATATTTACACGAGGACGTGAATAACTTTTTCCGATCTAAAGTTGGCTGTTCATAAATACCTGTCATGATTACAGTAATTACAGTTCCAAATCCCGCATCGTAACATTTATCGGGAGAGCAAAGAATTGAAACCCCACATAATTCCAGACATAATGAAAATGGAACATTCTCTCACGACGTACCTCTATTCCGCCTAAGAACTGAGTTGAGTGATACTCAATGAGATATCATGGATGAAATATCATTCAATATCACGGTGTTCGAAGTGATTCCACTTGATGATGGTACCTTGTATTCCTTCTCAGAAAATCACGACAGAGGTGTTATAAAATTTCAAAGGTTGGTGATCTCAGGAAATCATATTTTTTTATTCTCTAATAGAATTCCACATAGTTACAGAGAGTAAAAGGAGAACAGTGATATTCTAAATCATTTCCACAACTTCAATCTCGGTTCAAATTCATTTTGCGGACATGATCAACACTCGAGTTCTTCTGCTGTAACTTTTTCCTGTACACTGTCCGGCTGAAGATGAAATCTTTTGATCGAATCATGTTCCCCCAAACTTTGTAGCAATATTACAATTGTGGAGACGATTTTACTATTCTTTCTGTCATTTTTCTGTCGATGAAAAGTATTGGAGAACACTTCCGGTTGAACTGGGAGATCGGAATTGTTGCACACTACAAAATTCACTATGGCATCTGCCTACCGAGGTTGTTTAGGCATAGCTTGTTGTTAGGCAAAGCTTTTTGAAATTGCTGTATCTAGACAAATCATTACTTTCTTCAAAAATCAAAATCTTTTCAATAATAATCAACATGGTTTCCTTGGAGGCAGGAGTATTGAAACAGCATTATTCACTAATAAGATATACAATTCTCTAGATAGTGGAAATATAGGCTGTGGTATTTTTTTGGACTTGTCCAGGGCTTTTGACTGCATAGACTTTTCTATTCTTCTAACTAAACTTGAACACTATGGTATTAGAGGTATCGCTTTAAAATGGTTTGCATCCTACTTACAAAATAGAAAGCACTCTGTGAAGATTAGAGATAATGTAGGTAACTATGTACAGTCAAAGCCCATGGACGTGTCTATGGGAGTGCCACAGGGTAGCGTTGTAGGCCCCTCGATATTTATAATTTTTTTAAACGACCTTGCATCACTCACCGACGAAAATAAAACTATTATCAACTATGCTGATGACAGCACACTCTTCATCACAGCACCTGTTCATCCAGAACTCATTTCTAATGCGAACTCTCTAATGACGGCTGCAGAAAACTGGTTCTCCAACTCTAGACTAATAATGAATCCAGATAAAACTAATGTTGTCATGTTCAAAGTGAATCAGTATTGGCCTACACCTGATGACATAGTTCTGAATGGACATAAAATCACATTTTCAAAAAGCATCAGATCGTTAGGTATTATCATAGATGAAACCCTAAAGTTCAACTACCATATGATTCACCTATGTTCTGAACTGAGTCAAACTTGCTATGGCATCAGGGTGTTGGTTAAAAACTCAAATAGCAACATTGTCGAATCATTCTACTACTCTAATTTTCATTCTCTTGCTCGCTATGGTATCATTTTATGGGGTGTCTGTAGTGATGCCAAGAGAGTTTTCAAAATCCAAAAAAGAGCAGTTCGCATAAATCAAGAACTTGGATATTCAGTTTCCTGCAGGAGACATTTCGAACAGTTAGAAATACTCAGTGTACCAGCATTATATATCCTCGAAAGTATTAAGTTTCTTTTCTTGAATAGACACTGTTTTGAAGAATACAGAATACAGCACTCACACAACACAAGACACAACAATTATAAAGTCCCTGCTCATAGACTGTCCTGTGTTGGAAGGAGCGCTCTATACTGTTCAATCAAACTCTTCAATAATTCACCACCACCTATGAAAGAGGTAAATGATTTTAAGTCATTAAAGAAGCCACTCATGAAATTTCTTCTTGATCTGGAACCATTTTTTTTTAATTGTGCAATTGTATATTCAATCAATCAATCAATCAATTCAGTTGATGACTATCTAAACCGTCATACCCTTTAGTTGGTATACTTTTTTGTTCATATGACTAGCTTGTACATCCTACAATGTAAAAGTGCAATAAATTATTTATTTCATACTGCATCATAGAACAAACCTTTACGTACCTGATTTCAATCCGGAAAATATACTTTTACAGGATAGGCGCACGTAATATTTCATTACGTGCTACTATCCCGTAATTAAATTTTACCGAATTGTAAATATTGAAAACTCAGTTAGCGTCAAAAGCATGAATACATTTATTAAAAATTTAACAGCAAAACAATACACAGAAATTACTCATTGCTAATATTAATATTAACCGTTAAATTTTCGTTCCCATGAATATGGATACCAGGAGCTCCATTGGATGAATTATTTATTAGGGAGTTGCTTCTTGCTGATACATTTTTTTATTGTAGCACTTCAACAAAGATTAATATTTTATTTTTCACTGTTCATTTTTGTTTTTTAGCAGTATGAAATAAAATGTTATACGTTACACGTCCCGTAAACTTTTACAATACTCGTTTCGAAATTCCGGACTCGGCTTGCGCCTCGTCCGTAAACATCTCACTCGTACTGTAGAAGTGTACTTACCGGACTAGTAACGTAAATATCTATTATTTATCTATTCATACATTTCGACCTCATGACCATCAATGTATATTATCTATCATATCTGCAAGTTTCATGGTCCGAATCCCTGATGTCAATGTGTGTTCGTCAGTGTCTTCATTTTCCAAGAATTCTATATCCGTTTGCAGATCATTCGCAGTGGACTTTCGTCGTTCCCTGTTCGGAACTGCGATCTCGAGCCAGGATGCCTTCAGGGATCACAAGAAAAACGCTTGAATATCACTATAATTAATTACTTTTGGAAAATCTTATTTCGAAACATGATTCTGTGATTAGTCGGGAGTCGTAATATAATTCCACTGAGGAGGCTGACGGGTGGACGCCCTAATTGGTCCCTTTTTTCCATCACTTTGATAGCTACGGCAAATTGTTTTGTAATGGCGTATAGCCGACACGTCCTAGTATGCTAATTGGAGATTACTCCACACTTCAGCTCCGTAATTGGTACATCTGATATCTCAAATCGAAATTCTTACACAGATGATGATGTCTGATTATTCTCATACATAATGATGTGGCTACATTTGCAACTGACTACCACGCCTAGATTATTTTGAGGTTAGGTAATGTGTATTTCTATGAATATTAGGATGTGAGATTAATTCACTGGGCTGTCATTCACATCATTATTCAACTGACACTGGAGACGAAATTTTTCACCTCACCTGTCAATTCCATAGCCATTTATCAATAAACATCGTGAGATTCGTGGACGATTTCAAAGTTGTATTATGATCACCAATAATTGATTATAATTCAAAAACCTGAGTAGATAGGTTTAATACAGGGTGTTCTGTTCGAAAAAAACGAATTCCAATCACTTTTTCGAGTGAATAAATCAAATGAATTTTTGTTCAACCCTGTATAGAATTTATCGATATCTCACTACGGTACAATGAGCCTCTTGGCATTTCTTGACTCTATACCAAATTTCATCATCTTAGTGGGTCACACCTGGAAAATATCAACTTTTTTGAAGAGTCATGTTTTCTGAGGAGAATAATTCATAATAATTATTTACTCGAAGAAGCTTAGAGATAGGTATAGGAAAATATCATAAGAAATTGTCAGAAAATCTTTGGAGATTCTGAGAATATTAAAATACACAGGGTGTTCCATTTGGAATATCAAATTTACTACTTCTCAATTTAATTTACTTTCATTTCAACTTTTATACAATATGTTGTATTTTGAAGTGTTGTGTTGTTCTAAATTGTTTTATCATATTTATATTGCATCAACCTCATATAAAATCAATTCTTTCACAACACACAAGCTGTAGTTACAGCTACAGTGATTGTCTCTGTTTATTCATGATATATCGGTACATATTGTCAATTCTTTCCATTATTGGAATAACATCGTTGAATGAACATTTTTGTTATCATCATTATTATTATTATTACTATTATATTCCAATTGTTTTTCACTTCATAGTTGATAACATCTCTAGCCAACTATTTTCTTTATCAGCCATTTGTTTGAGCTCCATTCATATTGAAATAAAGTGTTTACTTTGTAACCTGCTAATGAAAAAAAATATGCATTCCATCAAGACCCCGACTCGTTACCTGTATGGCCGTTATTTAAGCTGCTCCCAGCTTTCATAAGCACATATAAACTCCCGAATATTCCTGCTATCCTCCTGAGAAAATATAAAATCCCGAGCTCCATCCAAAATGACTTTTTTAATAAAACTCCTCATAAAGGCGCAGTCGAACGACAAGCGTGGACCGAAAACGTCCGTCAAAGCCTTTCCTGTAAATTGGCGTCGAAGGTCGGGAAGGGAAGCGTCAATTTCCACGACGTACTCCCTCGTCTTCTTGAACGCAAACCGACAGATATTCACAGTGGCGGGTAGTGAGGCGGGTCAAAAGTTACGTTACCAAAGTGTCAAATACACCAATGAATTAATTTGTTTGCGTCATTATCTTACTCGTGAGTAGATTAGAGTATAATCACCTCATTATAAATATATCGACAATGGCTACTCATACTCATACCTTTCGTAATCCTACTCGATCAAATGTCAAGTGTCATGAAACGAGATTATTCATATTGAGGTTATATTGATAATGTGTTATCATCCTGTGCTTGTATGAATATGTAATATCAATATTGACTCAGATCTGGATGAACAACGTTAGAATATTCACAATATTACCCTCACAACAATATATCAACTTTCGAGTACATAAACGTCTGAGTACATTTTTTTTTATTTTCGGTAGGAAACACCAAGATTCGTCATGTTCAATCAATTCCTAGGAATTTTATGTTGATATGAGGAGTTCAACTAAAAGAAACTAGCACGAGATATGAACACGAATAATGACAAGCTCGTATAAAAGAAAAGAAGAGAAAGAAAGAGAATGAATGGGCATCAACTGTAACGTTTGATGAAAATGAAAGGAAATGAAAAATCTCATGCCATCAAATTCCACTAGTTCATTCAGTCTCTCATGGAGAAATCAGTTTCCACACTGCGATCAAGAGAATCTTCGGGACGTTATAAGGTTCATTCTAGGTTTGTCCGACTGATTTTTCTTCGCTTCGGTGCTAGTTTTATCTCTGATTATCATTTTCGCGATATCGAGATAACTCCTCTTTCATTGATTTTCACAGAATTCTGGATAAATACTTATAGAAATGCATGACTAGAAAGAAAATACTGATTCCGATACAGAATCACAGAGACTTCCCGACATGAAATATCAAACTAAAACGTTGTACTGTACTGGGTGGCCCAATGAAAACGAAACAAGGCCGATTCGACATAGTTATCGTTCTCCGGAAAAAACGCTGGGACCGGTCGATTTTCATTTCCAGTGCTCAATATTTTACGCATATTTTGAACTTTTTCACTTCAAACCCCTCGGAGGGAGGGGTGAGCTCCAACCCTTGAATCTCGAATGGGATGAGGGGTCAAGTGATACCTCATTTTGAAGGTAATCGAAATCTCTCACCAACGCTTCCTCGTTTTCGTAATTCAATGCAGTAGTTCTCGAAAAAAAACTAGTGATGGAAAGTAACGCTTCTCTTCCTTATCATCACTATTTCTCATTTTGTAGTCAGAACGATGTTCATCTGAGATGTACATCTTGAATCCTGTCCTACCCAACATTAAAATGCACACCTTGTTTCGTTTTCATTGGGCCACCCTGTATATAAGTTATGATGTAGTGATTTTTTTCTAGTTGTTGAAATGCCATCCTACACTTCAAACTTTTCAGATATATAGATAGTTTATTGATCTTTAAAACATGCCAAATCACAAAACAAAGGGGTATTGAAGATAAAATATTTTCAATCAATTCAATTCAATAATATTTATATTCAATAATTTCATTCATGGGTATTTGAAAAGTAGACACAAATACAGGAATATTCCGAATAACAAAAATATATATATAGTATGGTTATTGTGGAAGAATCTCATGCATATCCCATGTATTCGGTTCGGAACATTTAATAAGCGAGTATAAATTTCGGCCAGGCGACGCCTTTTGTGGTCCGCTACTGGATATCCTGGAGTCCCGTGATTGTCTTTGAAATCCCCTCTGAGATCGAACTCGTGAGTTTTATTGCTCGTTGGTAATTGAGTTTCATAAGTGAATTAAATGTTTTTGATAGACTATTCACCCACTTCCCAAGTGTTGTCGAAAAAGATTGAACCAAAATTTGTTGTGATCGGTTTATTTATTATACCTCGAGCTCATTGAACTAGATAATATTTTTTTTTCATAGGAAGTCTCTGGAATGCCCTTGTGAACTGATACCACAGACTCCTGAGACCAAAATTGACTCTATACGTATCTATAATATCATTCTTGAGGATATATGTGTGATGACAATAATAATTCAATAGAGAAGACGCAATGAGAAGATTCTATTATTCCACTCCAACATTGTCAAAAGATCCTCGATCTATGATATAATATGTATCTTATATTGCTTGTGTCTTTTGACTCTGTCTGAATTCAATAAGAGAACAATCACAACAATATTACTGAATATAACATCGGAGTAACAATGGTGAATTGAAAATATCATGATCAGCAGAAGAATTTGAGAGTCTCTATCCAAAGTCAATAAAACTGCCATTCGATTAGCATCTCCTCATACCGGTGGATTCGGAGATATTCACAACAAGAAATTGGATCACTCTGTGAAAATTCACTGTTTGTGAATCTATTCGATATCATTGAAAATGTCATCTCCCATGAATGGATTTGATATTTTCAATTCAGCCTCATACATATGGCCTAGTTTTACAGAAACTGTATTGTTTCATGTGTACATATGCTAATACCTCCATTTTCCTTAACGAGGTACATACACGATTATATTGTGAACTTGTCTCAAATATTTTCCCCTCTTTCGGCACTCCAATATCAATAATGATCTCTATTATTACACGATTATGGGTGTTTTTGTTTTGGGTTTCAGAAAAATTAGTATGCTTGCATTTAATGAATATCAGATTATAGACAGTTCAATCATGGTCGCTACCCGAGATCTATGTAAAACGAAGCAGGAAGATAAAGTTTAACATGAAAATGGTACAATTCACGCTGCGGAATCATTAAAATAATCAAATTTCGAAAAAAGGACACAAAAATAATAGCAAAGACCATCAACAGATTTTTCTTTCAATTGAAGTACCATTGAGGAAATTGGAATACAACTAGTAACATAGGCAGAATCCGAATTCCTGACTCGTGCCAGGATATGTTGCCTTCTGTAACTCACGTTTTGATATACCACCGTAATTCCAGAAAGTCAATGAATATCTCATCTAAATACTGTCTGTTATTTTTTCGAGGAGGTGGTACATTCATTTTTCAACTTTTTGTGGGATTTTCTCCTCGTTTCTGAAAAATTAGGTAGAAATTATTTCAATATATTTGTAGTGAGGACAGATTTTGTGATCTGCCCTAAAATGTCACTGTTCTTGAAATCAAACCTTTAGATGCCTGAAAGAGAAATCCTCTATTTGTCAGTGACACCTTGTTTTTGAAAAATTTGGAAATACAAATATATTCAATAAGTTCCGAGTGAAAACAGTGTTCGAGACAGAAAATACAGTGAGATCGATGTTGACTCATACAATACCGAAAAATGAAGAACAATCATCAAAAAATTGTATTTACAGTATACCGTGTGTTTGTGGAAAATATTATACCGGTGAAACCAGCAGGCCTCTATCAGTAAGGATGAAAGAGCATAAGAACAATATAAAGAAAAGATATACTGACAAATCAAAATTAGCTGAACATATCCTCACTGAAAATGGACAAAGGACAATGGACAATGGACAATGGACAATGGACAATGGACAATGGACAATGGACAATGGACAATGGACAATGGACAATGGACAATGGACAATGGACAATGGACAATGGACAATGGACAATGGACAATGGACAATGGACAATGGACAATGGACAATGGACAATGGACAATGGACAATGGACAATGGACAATGGACAATGGACAATGGACAATGGACAATGGACAATGGACAATGGACAATGGACAATGGACAATGGACAATGGACAATGGACAATGGACAATGGAAAATGGAAAATGGAAAATGGACGATTGGGGTAATATTAGGATCATAGGAAAAGACAACAACCAAAAACGGAAAATCAAAGAGTCTGCTTGCATTCTCCTGAACGGAGACGATAATATTGCTTCTTGTTCAGTTGATGTAGATAGAACTTGGCACCTACTTCTGAGAAAATGAAAATGGAAAAAATCAATCAACAAAAACACCTCCAAATCGTCACTTTTCAGTGTCAAAAACTAACTGTAAGTTGAAAATTCAACAAAGAAAAGTGTTTTAATTGTGTAAAATTGTGTAACGGGAGCAGATTCGTTCCCGAAACGAACACCAGGATAAGTAGAAGTTTCATTCTCATCAAATATTTTTGTATTTCCAAATTTTTCAGAAACAAGGTGTCACTGACAAGTAGAGAATTTCTCTTTCAGGTTCAATTTTAAGCGCAGTGATATTTTGGGGCAGATCACAAAATCTGTCCTCACTACAAATATATTGAAATAATTTTCAATAACTTCTACTTTATTTTTTAGAAACGAGTAGAGGAAAAAAACACGAAAAGCTGAAAAATTAATACCTCATGTCTTATCTCATCTCATGACGATTTCATATCCAAGGGAGCACATGCATGTTTCTCTATTCTGATTAGGAAGGAAAAGGCTGGCAACGAATTCCCAAATTTTCTGTTTTCCGGATTCCAGAACACACCGATCGTTCCTTCGCCTCCCACCGCATCGCCTCCGCACTCTTGACTCATCAACGGCAGGAGTAATTCGATCTCATCGGCTAGAAGCAGTAATTGCTTTCGCTCGGAGGCCGCCAGGAAATGTGTTTGCCGACAATCTGTCGGCTGTGGTGCCCTCTGGTCATCGATCAACTCGATGGCGCTCACCTGTCAATGGCCAGACTGCGTTAAGACGGCGCCTCGAACGACCACTGTTCGGTTCGGACATACCCAGAGCCATGGCCGACTCTAACGGATGGGATGGGGATGGGATTGAAATATGGCAACACCGCAATCAACCACCAGCGTAGGCATCAGAACATTGTGCCACCCAATCTAGCCATAGCCCGAGAATCTGACCAATCGAATTCGCTGTGGCTATTTTGATGCGTTTTCGTTTCGACCAATCCTCTTCACCGCAGCTCATAGGCGCCGGAACTTCAAAATTTCAGGAGGTGAAATAAGAAATTGTAACAAAATCAGAACATAACTCTCACACCGAAAACAATGAATAGAAGTTTAGAACAAAATAAAAAAACAATTCTCAGGTTACCTGAGTCAGGTAGTGAGGTCAGGTACATATGACATTACCAATATCAGGACATAAAACAAAATTTGAAATAGGACTGAAATATTATCGTATAGACGTATGAAAAAAAACATGAAAATGCAAACATTTCAACATGAGATCATAGGTTACGCAAGATTCACTGAAAACTTTCAATCTTTGGGTATTTCTACTGACGAATAAGTTCACGAATTCATTGATTGATATATCTTGACATATTTGTCGGTGGCAGTGTAACATAATCGTGTTATTCAAACGATAATGATTCATAATATTTCTCAGATATGATTTGAGTCTCCTCAGACAACTGAAGCTTCTTTCAGCATTACACGAAGTGGTTGGATTAGTAAGAAAGCTTCACTACTTTCAGATATTCGGGAAGAATGTCTTTCAAATGATCATTTCCATTGAAAATTTTGATCATTTCAGGGACTGAGGAAAATTCTCCTTCAAAACTTTATGGATATCGACAAACATTTATTTGTGCAAGATGACTCGGTATACATCAGAATCGTCACGGTATTCCAACAAATGAATTAATTCTTCTGAATGCACAAAAGTCTATTCATGTTTCAATTTTGTTTTATGGCAAGTTTGGTAGAAATGCTGTCCTTACTGTTTTCAGTTCTGCCACACCAAATTCAGTCGAATAATAGCACCCCCTTCAGGAAAACTAGACTCCTACATCATTCAGGTGAAGCGATTTGGTTTAACATGAGGAATTTTGGCATTACTTTTGATTGATTACTAGAGCAGTTCATCTCTGCTTGAGGATGGCAGCCAAATGGCACAGATTTTGACGTCTCTAGATCTATTCGATTCCTGCTGATATGAAAATGAACATATCCAGAACATCATTTTATGACTACTTCAAGTACCTACCAAGAGAGATAATACATATGAGAGCAAGAAATTTCCATATAACTGGTATTTAGTGTCAAGTGAGTTACTTATGTTTTTCCTTGATGAAATGATAATTTTTCGTAACGTAATTCTTTGCGAAATCGTCAGCAAAACACAAACTCTCCTGGAACACAAAATAAAAATATATCCAACAAACCACAACAATATTTAGAAAAGTCTAAATACGTATCTCGGCAATTCGAGAGATCTCTCTCGATGGTAATTTCTGGAGAATATCTCGAAAGATACTGAGGAGTTGCTAATTATTTTCACTTCTCAGCTCTACTGAGGATGGCAACTTAGTTACCGAAACACGTATTTAGACTTTCCTAAATATCGGGTGATTGTTTGGGTATATATTCATTTTGTATTTGAGTATTCAACTGCAGTCTACGAATTGTAACTTTGACAAACTCGCCTCTATCACTCAAACATTGCTCTATCCTGGAGCATATGCAACCCAGTAATTCCAATCTGGTTGAGTGAATATAACGAGCTCCAATCGACATAATTTCCATTGGAAGAAACTTTCCGCTACTTCATTCAAAAGAGAAAAACTACCAGTTACTCAATCTGTCATAGAATGAATGCAAACTTCTTTCAATTCGATTAAAATCGAAACGGAAAAATTAAAAAGAAGATTCCGTAAACATCTATTTTGGCATCAGCGAAAGTAACAATATTAATGTAATTGATGAAATCACCTGGGGAAATTCTAGTTCACTGAATTAAAGTTGGAGAAATAGTCCAGCTTTCATCGAGGAAAATAAATTGGTTTTCAGCTATTTACTATTCTCTGGAGAGACATCAATGTGAACATTATTTGGAAATTAACGGAATGAAGAGATCATTTGCAGTGAGAGCTTTATGTGCGACAACTTCAACATCCAAAAACTCATTCCGGTATTTGAAATGGATCACATAAAATATATTATAGATAACTAATTATCGTTTCATCCAAAACTCATGGTTTCGAGAACTAATGAAGAACTGTCGATTTGCTATAATTTCAGTCGATCGTGGCAAGGCAAGAAACGTGAATTCATTATTCCTAACATCAAAATCTATTTGTGAAAAATACGTAGAATAAACTCATTTTTTCACGATCTTTTATATTTCTTCTATATCTCTTGTATTTCCTTCAAATCCGTCGAGTCCATATATCGAAAATTTCTCTTCAGCAAAAAATAATGTGAAATCAATGTATGGTGAATCATTGTATTTGCACCACGAAAATAAGGAATCAGAATTCATTCCCAAACTCGTCAATCATCACTATTCTTCAGATATAACTATTTTAATTTAATCCAAGCTGGTTGATATTCTGTCGTATGGATGATGGATGTATGAGATGTCATTCGAGCGATATGAATATAGAAACATGGTCTATAGAACTTCTTTATATAATATTGATAATGATAATGATGATGTCCTCATTTATCCCTTAGAATACTATTACAAAAAAAATTTTAAGGAGCTGGTGATATTCAACTAGGTTGCTCTTCCACAAAACCAGCTGGTTAAAGAGAACGGAATAATAAATAACGTTCAATACGGCTCAAGGTTTCAGAATTCTGAGCGACCTGAAATAAAAGAAATCAATCAATGAGGAAAAAAATCATTTCAATCAGAGAGTTGATTGTGGGGTGTTAATTTTCTTTGTGTGTAATTGTATAATCAAGATACGATCAATCACGATGTTGCCTAGTGTGGATATTGTTTCTATTACTGAAGATGAAGATGGTGAGACTGGATTAAATGTGGTCAGACAGAGAATCATAGATTTTCACTGCAGTATAGCTGAATGAACATTCAAAGACAGCCATATTGTGTTCAGAGATCTTTAGCAGTTCTTAATGTCTAGTCGAACTATTGTGGAGAATCACTTTCTTCAGCAAGTTCATCAAGAAGATATTTGAGTATCCCACAAATGCGTACAGGAAGTAATATGACATTCGAACATTTGTTTTAGATTCAGCCAGTTCGATTCAGATAACTTAGTTGATATGTGATCATATTTTTGAAGGTTATAACAAAGTGGTTCCAATTTCGCTAATGCCTCAATATATACCTATTTGCTAGATGTCATTCTTCCGTTTATCATGCAATTACATATGGAGAAACAACCTAATTAGGTATTCGTAGTCTATATTGGCTACAGGTGCTTGTTATCCATCTATAATTCCTCAGTTGGCAATGTCGATAAGCTGTGTATTGAAATGTCAACTACACTCAGTTCCTAATGGAACTATATCGGATCAATCCTTGATGAGCATGTCGTCGTAGCGCAATCTATACCCAGGGGTATGTCGAAGTCGTCTCCTCACTGATGAAGGAGGCGCTGTAAACAGTTGAGGGTTGATGCAGGAAGGTTACCCTGGAAGTCAACCCTAGCAAAACTGCGAACTAGTTGAGACGAAGCTTCTCGATACCCAGCTGAGTTTCAACCAAGTTGTCAAATAACCATCATACAATTGGAGTTTCGTCTTGCTGAAGAGAAAACTGCACTGATGGATTGGTTATAACATCCTTGAATCTCGATACAGTTCAGATGAAGCAGAGGATGATATACTTGAGGTTCTGTTTCTGGTCATAGCCTGATCTCAAGAGCAATACTGAGGAGGATGAGAGAGAAGATCTGGAGAGATGATATACAGGCAGACCACAGTCTGACAACTATTCAACAGCTGGAATGCTCTAAATTCAGATCAAAAAAGAAAACAATGAGGAATCTGTACTAGAGCTACGTCATATTGTTCATACTGATTTCTCGTGGCAACAGAATCAAGTGGATTACATAAAGGAAAGCCAAAGCGATTATACATCACCATATCCTAGTGGGTATTTTAGACGTCAAAATGGCCGACACCGGTTCCATTTATTATATCTATCTACTCCTGTGAAAGTCATCATTTCGGCGTATGAATCCTTTGTATTGGATTCGAAATGAATCCACTACTTTAGTATCTTATTATCTACAATTACAACACGTGATATTTCTCAATTGTTTTCGATGAAACAATAAGGTACATTGCATATCTCCAATTACATCCCTTCAATTGATAAAAAGTTTTTCCGATACACACATGATACCTTTATATCAAACAGTTTTGATCGGTTTTCAAAAACAGGAATGGAATAGTCAATATAAAACCGAATGATTGTCTAGGATTCCACATTTCACATTGGTATCGGTTGAAAGAACAAAAACGTCACGTTTGAAAACGAATAATAATACTCTGAAAGAATCAATCAATCAATCATCAAATTCCTAGTTGGTATGCAAAATCTAAGGATATCTGAGTCAAGATGGATACAGGATGGTGAAATGACTCTTCAACTGTTTCTTTCCAAAACATGAAGAACTGTCAAACAACCTCACTGATGCCGCATTGCTTGAGTATAGATGGCGACACGATCGTTGATCCTGTGACGTCAAATTCGCTTTTACTGATAATGACGGATAGCTAACTGTTAAATTTTTGCATTCGAGATGAATTCCAAATTCGAATTATGTTTTGAAGAGTTTCCAAGAGAGCCTTCGAGGTCGACAAAGGTGATGTCATCTAGTGTTGAACTTGGGCAGCCTTAGACAGGTATCAAAATTAATTTAATCAGGCGGTAGTCTTCAACTTTCTCCAGTGGCTTGGAGCACGAGTCTTTATTCACATCAAGATGTGAGTATACAAACACATACTTCATCATTCCATTGTATTTTTTTTAACAGTCCTGATTTTCCATTAGGATCAATGTCACAAAAAAACTTTCTGAGATTTCGCGAAAAAATCTCATGCGCATTAAAGCTTCAATACTGAAAATGATTCGAACGTCTCGAGTTAAAACACCTTGATATCGAATGCAATAAAATTCTTCACTCACTTGTTATTTCTGTAGATTCATAATGTATAAATCACAGGAAGTTTCACCTTGATAAATGGTGGAATTGAAGTAAAGATCGATTTGGGAATAAGTGAGTTTTTTCGAAATAACGTTCATATATTTAACCAATTTGAATACTGCTGATGATCAATCTTTCTTTCTATTGACATCTTATACCAAAGTGAATGAAGAGATACAACATTGGTGATATGGGTCTGTTTTATCCCTTGTGTATGAAATTCCATAATGTATGAATTGATCATTGATCACAAAGATATTCCAAACATGGCTTCTCAAAATGTCCGTTTTCGAAAATTAATCTCCCACATATGAATCCGCAATATTGATCCGCCACTGAGTATGTCACTGAAACAATCAAGTTGTTGCCTTTGTCACACTTGATGAATTCCTGGTAGTAGTCCGATTTATTCGAGATTATCTGAGAAATTAGAAACAGAGCTCCATTTGTGACTGCTTTCCTCGCCTCTAAGCTCCCCCGGATTTATTATGTAGTGAAAGCTCGTTCCCCGGAGCTATATCTCGGAACGCATCTACAGGTATTGTTCTACCGGAAAGTCTATTGTTGCAACTTGTTCAAAGTGGTTTCCATTAAGGAGTTTATTAGGTTTTCAGCATGAGTCTCGTACACCCCACCTGATCTGATATAGCTCCATTGTGAACGTTCCAGATTCAACCATCAAAGAAGTATATTACAAACTCGAGTCTTATGTAATTTGTTCCACTTTGAGTGAGCATAAATGTGTGCATGCAAATAAGAAGACCCGCTGTTCGTTTTATCATAACTGAGAATATGAGTGTGCTCAACATGTTCTTTGAAGTTTAAAAAGTTATTTATGAATATTTCGGAATCCAACTCGTTACATCAGATTTATAATATATGATGTACGATAGTCACTGAGCTGAGCAAGAACATATAATTATCGATACGAGGGCTAAATGAATATATGCGTCAGCTTATAGGTTTGATTGTTCCCACAAAAACAAGTTGAAATAATATGCAATGTCTCGAGATGTCTCTGCCACAGATTAGTTAGATAAAAACAAGTCGATTCGAGCACACTTACGTCAAAGTTGCTCAGGCTCTGAACTTTGAATTTTGATTTTGAATAGTTTTTGCTTAGTAACTTCGAAACGGCTCATGATTTCAACGAATGATGAACAGTGCAGATTCGATTGAAGTTTTGTACGTTGGCAAAACTTCATGGGGCGATGAAACCATGATGAATATCATTCCATGGGTGTAGAACTTGATTTTTCCTCAGTGAATGAACATCTCATACCTTGAGGCTTTGGATTGCATCACAACAATCACTACAAAAATGGTGGGTACTCTTGATGAGACTCGATCATTCTCAGTATCGACATTAGTGGATTCTACTATCGAAAATATTGGCACAGCATCTCATTTATAATGCAGAAACTTGAAGAGAACTAAGTTTTCGTGATCATTAGAGAATTCCAAACTATCAGCGATTCACAATTGTGAATGAAACGAAAAGTTTGATAGACTTTTTCATGAATCTTGATACATTTCCAATTGCTGATAAACTGAATCCTATACACGGGACATTACCAAGAATTTCACAACGCTCGAAAGTTACGGAAATGTATGTTCTTCGACACTACAGAACTTGTTTCCTGTCGATTTCTCCAAACCGCTGCCATCCGATCGAATGGAATTCTTTAATAACTACGGAAATTTTGATTTTCTCAAGTTCCTACAAGATCCGTTCAGATACAGGAATGTAAACAAAAAGTCTATCCATTTTCCAGAGCAGAATCCACTGATGTTGATAGAAAATAGTTGCTATTCAAGAAATCGAAAATTGAGAATCATCATTGAAACTGAATTAATTCTATGAATGGAAGAATTCTCGATAGTTTTTCTGGAAATTTGTCAGAGATCAGGTCTCACCTAATGAAATTCCAGGAACATTTGGATTTCGAATATTTTGTTTGTATGTGAAAAAATTCAAATGACTCAATAATAATGTCTCAGATGATGTTCCATCATAAATAAAAAGAATGCAATGATATATAGGGTGTTCAATTCACAATAATGAAATTGGAGTCAAATTTTCAGAAGAATATAACCAGTTTTTTCCCATCTCTGCCTTTTTTCAGACACTTCCACGGTCGGTGCTCTACGGAAATATCATCTATTATGCCACCACGCGCGATTCCTAGTAGACAAACCAGACGAGCTCAGGCTGGTCACCCCTACACTGTCAGGCTCGAGACCTGTCGAACATCGCTATACCAAGCATCATTCATCAATAGAACGGCGAACTTTGGAATTCTTTGCCTAGTGAAGTCTTTCCTGATGCTTACAACCTCCAAACTTTCAAGAGAAATTCCACCACCTTCCTTTTCTCCCAAAATTCCAACGCTGGCTAACACGATGTTCCTCGAACATCATAGGTTTCCCTTTCGTGTTGTCAGCAGATCAAAACAACAGATACAGGGCAACCTGCACATTATGTCTGTTGTCAATATTGTAGAAACTATGTTTCAAATTATGACCTGGAAGGATTTCTCCCGTCGAGCATTCTGTCTTGTGCACGTGAAGCTCATTCAGTGCTTCTCTACTGTGTCAACATGTTCTTGATTTTTTTCAGGAAGCATGAGAAACTTGATTCCCATCGATTCTCAAATTCCTCCTTGATGAGTGTACATCACAAAGATTTTCAGAGAGAAAATAGAGATCGACGTATCTGCTATATCTGAGGTATATTTACCTCATATTCAGGAAACCGTTTCAATCAATTCAGACTCAACATTTCTCTTCGAATGTAGGTACTATAAAGTCACTTTCTTCCTAGTGAAATCTGAGAAACGATGTATTTTTGCATATTATATTCATCTACCATTTCTTCTTACCTGAAGGAATGAGAAAACAGTGCATATTTTTGTGATAATTTATTTAGATTTCTCTAAAGTACCTGAAATATACTTCGACATGATAATTTCAATAATTGGTGAATAGCAGATAATATGCATCCACCATAAATTAGCCTTGAAGGAAGGCAGTTCCAGTTACATTTCGAATGTTGCACATGATATATTTCTAACGGGAATATATCTTCAAGAACATCAACAGAACCTCTCAGAACCAGGGCTAGATATCAGTTTCCCATGAAAATAATATCTGAAGGTGTCTCGTTGCGTTTCACAGAGCGATTGTAAGAAATGTTGAGACACCAATTCATCTCAGCGAATTATTTATCGATCGTTAGAATATTTAGCATCCAGACAAGAACTGAGCCGGACAAAATATGAGATCGCGTGCTATGTCATTATTATACCGTGAAGTAATATCATGTTACACTCCACTGAAGAGGCGTTCACGCTATGCAACACGGCAATTTCATTAAATGGTGGGAGCGCTGATGAGTATCCACCATTCCATCTAGTTTCTTCAATTATGCATTGGAGAATAAAGAATATTTTTTATGAATTGAAGTTTCTACTATTCCCCATCAGATCACAGATTTCACTATCCAGCATTACATCGATTCCGAATTGTTCCATGCACACAATATCCAGTACTTTTTTTGCTAGATCCTCTTCAGACAATTCAAAATAGTAAACTATGTACCTAGGGTGAGAAGTGAGCTATTTTCATTGATTATTCACGGAACTGCATATGGATGTTGATTTAGCATTCTCAAATTTTCAATTTGATTAATTAACATTCACAGAAACTATGAATTATGAAAAATTCAGGTCCGTATCCCAAAAATCACTCGGTGATAGCTAAAACAGGCTTGAAATGCATCAAAACCATCATCTTCGAAAAGACAATGAAAAGGGCTATAATGAAGTTGATGATGTCAGTTCAATGACGAAACATTGGATCACAGAATCGATAATGTCATGTGAATGGCATCGTCTCGACTTCATCATCAACGCCAGAAAAAGAATAAATTGGAGATTCCGAAATTATTTTAGAAATTTCTTCATGAACAAGAAATAACCTATAAAACCTGATTAGGTTGTTGGGATTGACGTATAGCGGATAAAAACAAATATTTCCAGAAATATCGAATAAAATGTGTTTGCATTCAGGCAACTATTCAAGGATCCGCCATTCTGTAGTAGATGAAGAAACTGATTTCATATTCTAGGGTTGTGAAGTATTCGTTAGGAGCTTCAGAAGAATGTGTCACAAGACCCTCCTTTCCATTTATTTCGTTTTCCAGATGGCACCCAGGCGCCATGTTGAAATTTTCCAAGTTTTAGTTTTTCGAGTTGACCCGTTCAAAAAGTAAAAGGGCGCGGGAGGGGGCATTAGAGAAAAGCACTTCATATCATATATTCGGTGCTGACGCATAGAAAGATTTGGAACGTTTAAGGAATTATATCTGGAAAACTGTGAACCGATCTATCTTCTTCCACAAACTTGATGATCTCTGGCCTACATTCCCTTCCTGAAATTGAAATACAATTCTGGTGTATATTGCAGCATCTGTTCAAAAACATTCAGTTGTGTGGAAAGTGCAAAGAAACATGAAAGTGCCCATTTAAAAAAATCTCTGGAAGGAATCAAATTACCACTGTACATATTGTGACGCATCTTTTCAGAAGCGATGGGATCTGACAAACCACTCTTGTGTTTGTTCAGAGAAGTTTTTGGATGAGGAGAGTTCGTCAGCTCATAAGCTAACACACGTTGGACGGAATTATTTTTGTATCATTTGTAGTAACACTTACAGACACCAAACAAATTTGACTAGGCATATGAAAAAGCATCAGTAGTAATTATGAACATAATCGAGGCAGCAGAGATGAATGAACTGAACGTTGTACAAAATATCTCAACGAAAATTCAAATGAGCAAGAAATTTCAGATTCATACTTTTCCAAAACTGAATAAGTATATACTTGGTATGAAGAATGGGAATCACATTCGGTGTGGCATGAAAATTATTAATAACGCCTCAAGCACAGTTTATAGATTATAAGCTGTAAACTGTGCCTTCTACATGATGTTTAAAAGGGGAAAAAACGTACAAGCTGAGCAATAGACACTGCTCGATTTCAAGGTTAGTCAAGTGACAATCCCCAGCTGTTTTTGAAGTTTGTGGTAGGAAGGCAGAGAAAATATATAAATATTGTTTCATTAATAATCTTAACATACTCGGCGCTTCGATGGTTGTAACTAACAATGGTGTACCAGACCCTGATGAAAGGGACATTCCAAATGAAAATAACAGAATTTCTGATGACGGTATGATTATGGTTAATGATATTGATGATGAATCGGACCAAGACTCTATCACACTGGATGAAAGAGATCAGTACCAGAGGCTTCCCAGTGTCTCTGATGAGCATGACGAATCATCTGATGAAGGTACATATGACTTGTTTGTTAGTGATATTGATTTTTCAACGGTTCCAACACGAACATTGATTCTACCTGTCCCAAGTGAATACAAATGTTCAAAAAACAAATGGATGTTAAGAGTTTTCAATTGATTATTAGCAGGTGATTGGCGATGTTGATTCAAGAAGTTTTGGTCATGGCATGATTGACACAAGTTGCGAACCAAATCTAAAATTGTATTTATTTTGAAGCTCAATTTATATTTCAATCTTGATGTTAAGATTTTTTTCAATAATGGATGTGAATTTGAAATAACCCTGCTCAATTTTGAGAACCATTACATGATGAAGTAGTATCTAATTGAAGATGAATTTTCCAGAACAGGAAAGTTCCACACTTCCACAAACAACTGTATCGTCGACAATCCCAGATTTACCTGAAATAATTCCCATTGAAAAAACCTTGGTGCATGAAGTATGGTCTACACCATGTCCTGAGTCATGTGATATTGAAATGGATAGTAAGAAGGTGGATGAAGTTAAGCAAGCTATGGTGAACATAACCCTACCACCAGAGGCTGTTCCTGAGTGGGCAGCAAATATCCCGGAAGAAGAATGGAAGCAACAATTGATCAAAAGGCTCGAGTTTATCCAGGCCAGAAAGGATTGATATTTTATATTTGGTATCTGAAGTGAGTGCACTAATCTTGGAAGTCGCATAAAATTGAACTGCAGATGTACCATTCTGCATATATAAAATTACCATTCGTGAATATTTCCACATTTGATTTTGATAGCTTTGATGAATTGATTCAACTTTAAGCACATCATGTCATTCAAGTGTAAATATGAGCAATTCCCACAGGATTAGTAAAAATTCTGTGCAGTAAAATAGAATTAATAATGTGAATGAAGATCAATAAATGTGTTACTCAACATATTCAAGTTTTTATTTTCAGGTTTACAAATTTCTCTACATGATCTATGCATATATTTACATTTGACTAGGTTCAGATATACCTACATTCCAATGAGATGAAACTGCTCTAAATAGGTAGTAATTTATGTACAACCAACTAACTATAAACATAAATAAAAATAAAAAGGTTTGATATGAGTCACAATGCTATTGAAAGATATTCAAGTTTTTCATCTATGGCATCTTATATCATTATAGTATCATCATTTTCCATAGTGGCATTTGTTGACTCTTCACATGGTGACTCAAATCTTCCCTCTTGGAATATATTATATGTATATTATGCCATTCTATTATTGTCTATTATTCTGAATAAATGAACTGAAATAAGTACATGAGATTTGGAAGATATCTAAAACTTCGAAACATAATGAATACTTCACTACATATCAATAATGTATATCATGGGTTGGGTATTTTGTGTTATTCCGCGTCGTCTCTAACAACTGGGTCACCGTCCAATTTTTTTAAATTAGGAAGTCTTTTCAATGCCTCTACTTTCCACACGGATTCTTCCATGCTGTCATACAAAGGATTACCGACAAAGAGGAGGTCTTCAAGTGAAGGTAGTTCTTGAAATTTCACGAATTCTCCTAAAGAGAATAATCTGTACCTTTTTATCGAAGAGTGGACTAAGATGATTCTTGAAGATACACAGGCTGGACCAAATTCAATGCGTATCATTCAGATTTCGTGAACAGTAAGAAACGGTGAGTCAAATTGTGATAAAGTAATTTGGTGCTTGATGAAATGCTGCCTCTACATTTGGAAAATTCCGAATCCTTCCAAGAATTTGAGAATTCTTAAAATATTTTCATTTTTTCCTATACCTATTGGAAGAGATATTTCAAAGTAATTGTCGGTTCCTCATTGACACTTTTCCCACTCTACCAAATGTCGTCCTCACCTTATCATATGCTACCTTTCATTTCCCTAAGACTGATAATGTATAAATACAATCAAAAACATCAGATATATGAGAAAACTAATTTCCCAAAATGAATACTCCTACCCATCTCCCTCTGACTAATGATTTTCGTCATTGATTCGTCTTCGTTGCAGGCATTTTAACAGCCCTCAAGTAAGAATACAGATATTTGTAGTACTTTGGTTGACTCAATAATTTTCTGAAAAAAAAATAAGATTTTCATATTATTCGCCATATGTTTCCATTATTCAAATAAGTAAGTCAAGCTGTTTGATGTGCTACAACAAAGATTAAATCTATGACAAGAATCATGAGCGTGGAGCGTGAAAGATACCGAGTGTTCCTTAGATTTTATAGGAATAATTCAATTTTAGGGAACCGCAAAGTACCATTTGAAGAAAATCAATTTTCAGAGCCATATTTGAAAAAATGAGTTGACGATGGTGACCGGAAGAGGGAACGTTGGATTTAAAATGTGACAATACGCTGTCGGGAGGGTTGAGAAAGTGACAATAATCAACTGGCAATTATTTCGAAATATCTATACAAGTGAATCCAGGTGAAATATGAAAACAATCTCAGGAACCATGAATTCCTCCTGGAAATTTTCGTGAGTATTTGGAGTTTCCCAAATGACCCTGTATCACTGTATCACTAAAATATCTCAAGATAATGATACGCCTTCAATTTGGTCCAGCCTATACATATAAACATGGGCTTATATCTCATAAATGGACATTATTTCGTTTATAGATCGAGATTCATCTCTAGTAAAAAACTCACCCCACTCCTTGATCATATTGTTTCCGATATACAAAACTTTCAGTTTCTTTAGTACACCGACTCCTTTCACTTTTTCAATATAATTGTAGGATATCCATAGCTCTTCTAGAGTATCTGCTACTCCTTCTAGTCCAGAAAATGACTTTATATAGTTACGTCCTAGAGATAATATCTTCAAATTCTTCAAAGCACTGATTCCAGAAATTTTTTCTATCATATTCGTCGATAAGCTCAGTTTTTTGCATTTCGTCAGAGCTGAGAGAGAATTGTCCATCTTTTCTATTGGTGGCCACTAGAATTCAATGGGTGTATTTGAAATCCAATATGCTGATTTTAGTTGTACTTTTATAAGAATTTGTACCACTTCACAGAGGAGTTAGTGTTTTCCCCATCAGAATTATTTTCATGTAATTCTGTGTGTTGATTGCAATATAATCAATAAATATCACTCTGAG
Organism: Gastrophysa polygoni; assembly: GCA_963576655.1. Taxonomy (NCBI): domain Eukaryota; kingdom Metazoa; phylum Arthropoda; class Insecta; order Coleoptera; family Chrysomelidae; genus Gastrophysa; species Gastrophysa polygoni. Next base: position 3,584,431 of record OY755083.1, on the reverse strand, counting down.
GATGGGAACATTTGTTTCTGGTCTAGTGAATTATTTTGAGAGAAAATCGAAACATTCATCACACTGAAAATTTGACTCAGACAATAATGATAAAGAACGGCCATCGCAATTAAGTGTTTTTATGAACTTAAGGAAGCATTGTATCTACATTGTAAATATTTACTTGGAATTGAAACCCCACATCTGTGGCTTCACTTATGGATTCTCCTGGATGTTTTTCCTCCCACCTTTTGATTGCATCTTTTATTGTTGTAGGTTTTGACATCTTCAAAGTTTGTCATCGAAATTTCAATGAAGCTGGTTACCCTAGGAACTTCATATCACTGATATTGATCAAACAGCCAAATAAAGGTTATTCACCATCGAATACAGTATGTATTCCAGATATATTTTGGGACAGAGTGATGAGTGATAGGGAGCATTCTATTCAAATGTTCTCTTTACATGTTTTCAGGATTTGGAGCGGAATGAAACGTTTAGCCAAGCTGTCTCAGGCTCGATTTTCGTGAAAAAAACAATGGCACAAACCGCGATTGTCTATTTTTCTTTCCTTTTCTTTTGAGTTGCGTAGTAGCTGTCAAAAATGAGCGAATCTGACTGGAACCATTATGATAGTATATGTACTCAGGTCTCATAAACACCCATGATTCACATAATTCAAATATTAATGGTTGTAGGAAAAATAGTGTACATAACTCGTTGGAAAATGTATTTCATGATACATTCATCAACAATCACCATCCTTCTAATAATTATTGTAAACAGATTGATGTTGGCATTTGATTCGCAATGTTATATTAGATAAAACTGTTGAACTGTATCGTTATCGACTAACACTATAAAGAAATACACATCATGGATGAAGACGTTTCTTGACGTAGAAGGGCGAAAATCATCTGGAAAGCTATGGTAGTTAACAAACAAATGAAAAAACAAATTCACAATCGAAAAGTTCATGTGTATAAGAAATGACCTTTCCAAAGTACCTTCCATTATAACCGTGGTATATATTTTGTTTACAAATTGTGTGCATTACCCTTCATTCTCTAAAGTTATGAAACCATTATTTCCAAGACATCTTTCTCATTTTTGTCTATCTTGCATACTTTCCGAGGAACAAAAACGAAATTGATAAAATCAAATAATATCAAATTTTTTTACCTTTGTAATATTTCGATAATCCCAACACTCGAATCGATTTCAAAATTGAATGAATCATGAAATTAATGACAAAAATACAACCTTCTCCTTAACAAAAAATTAGATGATACCAATTAACACTCCGTATCTCGAAAACGAAGCTACAAAGCATAGAAGTTCATAACCTCTCTTCTATTTCCTTGATGAATAAATTGATTTAATGAATTAAATATCTGGCTTTCAGCAGATGTAACAACAAAATCATATTCCAAACTCATTTAATTTTCCTGCATATGTAGAGTAAATCTATAAAGTCATCTTGATCACAAATGCATAAACCCACAATATATAATTTACAATAGGAGTACCTATAAGTACAAATCTCAATCTGAGAAGGAACATAAATATAAAAAATAAACTTTCTGCTATACATTCTCATAACCTGGCAAAAAAAAACCTCATGACAAGAAAAACAATACATATTTATGGTAACTTTCTGGAAATATTCTAGAAGGGTCACTAAAAAAACTACTCTTTCATGACCATCACTTCAAGTGATGATATTTCTTAATCAAAATATACATTCTAGAGCTATCACAAGACAAATTTGCTGAATTCATGTGGTGTCCACCAAGCGTGATACAGCTCAAGTATAATTTTGAATTGAATTGAATACAAATTTATTCACTTTGATTTTTATACCGCTGCTTCAATATGTCGCAAGCCAACCGATATTTGAATAATAATTTCACAAACCAAACGAGGTGTATATCACAAATAACTTTCAAGAATACTTTATCTCTCAGCAAATTAGAACTTTTCTACGATAGATGGACACCTGGTATATAAGTTTTTTCAAGGCTTATTTGAACCTCAATTCTAAGCTTAGTCAATTTCTATAATCTCATGTAGAATATAACTTCCATTTTATCAATTATGCTTCAATAATATACATGTATAGAGATAAGGATGTACAGACATTGGCAGAGTGACAAATATCCATTGTGAAGTAATATCCACTGAATTCACTATCTATACAAAGAACTTCAAGAAAACAAAAATTCAACATAACATAACACAATCAGTGATTTCACCATTATCTGTACATCCTCATAGAGATCAAATATTCATGACAACTGTCATAATCACCATGCATATTGATGATGTACTGTCAGGACAATAATTCTTCAGTTCTTCTTTATTTCTGAAAAATACCAAATATTAAAAGATTTATCTTTATGCTCCACAAATTCCTCAGTTTGTGTTCTATAAAATTCGTATATTTCACTTCGTCAGATGAAAATGAATCGTAAAACATTAATATAATGTTCATGCATTATGATGATTTCAAAGGTAATGGATGTTTATCCATATTCATTTCAAGGAATGTTTCGAGTGATTTCAATTATACCCTTTCATGGGCATGAAAGCAACCGTCTTGTCTCCTGAGTTGAAAGGAAGCAATATAGTTTCACTTCATATCAAATCAATAGGAAATAAACAATTTTCTTTTCGCGGGCATCAACGATACGTTAGATATATATTCCATCTCAAACTTTCATCTTAATCGAGTCGTTGAAATCATGACTGATTTTCAAAAGAATAAAGAAAAACTATATCACATCTCAGAATCTGAAGGTACTCCTTTTATCTTGAAATAAATCAAAATCCATTTCGTCATTTTCACCTTCCTCCAAGTACCCTTCACGACGATGATATCCTCCCGCTAAGTTGCCACCTTTGTGACTCCAAAATACTATTGCATCTCTCAGCAGTGATGCCTCTGACATCTGTGTATCTCGAATCGAGGCAAAGAGGGTATTTCGAGTGCCTCAGGAGACCGCCCGGCTCAATAAGTTGCCATTTCTGGTTCTCCGAGCCATCGCAAATTCGCATCACTACCTGAGACCCTGCAAGAAAATTATACTTATATATTATATTATATTATGTAGTACATAGAATGCAAAGCCCATACCCTACTAATGGTACTTTTGGAAAGCCATAGTGCGACTACACAGACAATAACTGTTTACAGTTATTGCTTGTTCCAAAATCATTCATACCACACAGACAACATGTCGCTCTAGAAGCCACTCTGGCTGAGGGCCTTACTAACAGAAAGCGCGACCGTGAAGGCAGAAAAGCTCTGCTTCCACATTTAGGTTCGCCACAAAAGGTATCAAGAAAGATGACGTGAGGATCACTCCAGGAGGAGTGGGGTTGGATGGCGAGTCTTTGGGGGAAGTTTATTCAGCCCGATGGATGGAAAATAAATTCCATTTTGTTGAAACGGATATGTCCTTCCTACAAATATATTTAAAAAATTATCATAATTTCTATTTTCATTTTCAGAAACGAGGAGATGGAATCTGAAGAAAATCTGTTGGAATAAATTAAATTGAATTCACTACACTGGAACACAGATTCGGAAGTGGTAATTTTAGGCTACTTCTCAGTTAATGATCAAACTACAGGATAACAATCTCAACATACAAAATAACTGAACAAAAATCTGAAAAAAAATCGAACTCTTGGGTTTTTGAATAGTGCTGTAATTTCAATTCGAAAATAAAGCAATGGGGATAATTTTGTAATGTTTGTGATTGTTTTGGAATTTTGTAATAACCATCGCAAAGGTGATTTCAGTTGGAAGTTGTCTTTGCATATTACTATTATTATTTATTATCCCAAGAAACTTTACTGTTTATGACAGGGGTATAAGAAATCTACATATACATAATAAATACATAATATTCTCTAATATAAAAGATGATAACACGTTAAAAAAAATCTATTGGAATGGATTGGAATAAATGGCAGTAAATTACAAATGATCAATGCTCAATGAAATTTGCAATCGAAACAGGAATTCATTTCATTATTGAATTCTAAAAGATTTCTTACAATCACAGTGTTCCGAGCAAATATTTCTTCATATCAATTTTGATTCATCTTGTTTCAGATATTTTTTTCAATACAATTGGGAGTGTGTTGCATCAAATAATTCCATTGTGAAAAATTGATCATTTGCCAATATTTGATTCATAAGGATTCCTCATCAATGAATTTGATTGTCTTGTTTCATGAGAATGGAATGCATTGTAATTATTATATTTATATTAAATATTGAAGTATTGAAATTCAGGTTTGATATTTTTAATTCGTTCAAGACAAATGAATGAAGCAACGAATTTTGAGTTTATATAATGAACCAAAATTCAATAAATCTCAAGGTTTGTATAAATTCACAGTTGGTTCTAGAAAATTCAATAGTTTTCAGTTTGATAGTTTCATTTTATAAATCTATGAGTGGCTTCAAACGTAAAATATTTGTACTCCCCCAGGTAGATAATAAATATTGTAAATTCGAGTGAATTAGACCAAACTAAATATTGTTCAAGTAGTATCTAATAGGAGCAACATTTCCTAAAAATTTCGTTATATTTGCGTACTCAATGGAGCTGTTTGATATGTACATATACGAAGATTTATTGTATTTGAGAGTTAACTAATAAATTTGTAACCATGATGATATTCTTTACAAATCACTCTTCATATCATTAATATAATATCATTATAATTTTTCGAGAAGTACATCAATGTTGTATCATCTGCGAATAATTTCAAATTCCCTTTGAATTCTAAAGCTGATATTGAATTGATGTTAATCAAGAACAGAATCGGCCCTGAAACATAACCTTTACACCCCTACGCAGCCACTAGAAAAAGTTGTAGACTTTCACCTACTTTATTATGTTTAATATGTCCCAAGATCGAAACTAGATGACGTCACCTATGCTGATATCGATGAATATCTTGGAAACTCTGGAAATACGATTTGAATTCAAAAATTCAACACGAGTCTAATATTTGAACCGAACGCTATCCATTCCTGTTAGATATCCGTCAATATCAGTTGGGGCGAATTTGACTTATCGCCATCTATACTCAATCAGTGCGGCCTTAGTAAGGTTGTTTGACAGGTCTACATGTTTTGTAAAGAAACAATCGAAGAGTTGGGTAACCATCCTATATCCACTTTGGGGTGCACCACACTCAATATTCTCAGTCAGTTTTGCCAGACGTGTATATTATATTCGTTATACGAACCTTTGAGGTAGTTCTGTAAGGTGAGACAAAGATCGTGATGACGTATGAACCCTGTGCCGGTCAGCGCCCACTCCTGGTTGCCGCCCGTCCGATGGCACTGATACAGCGCCACGGAGCCGTCCACCAGGTGGCCGACGGTGTCCAGACAGAACGCCCCCTGTCTCAGTTCACCCGCCTCCTCGGAGGTGGAGGCGCGAGGCACCGTCAACTCCGGGTAAACGTTCTGCAGGTACCACTTGAACGGTTTGCACTTCAGCTGCTTCTTTAACGTCAATCGGTCGCTTATGCTGGAAAAGCATGCTTGGTAGACTCATTGATTCGATGATATACAGGGTGTAACTTAAATGATGTCATCAATACCAGGTGGGTCGTTATATTTCATGAAAAAAAGGTCATATAAACGTGTGACCTAATATTTACGATAATAAATATTGTACTCTAATGTTTTCGCCGAGATTGATATTATTTGAAATCAATCGCTAAACAGTGGCGTGGAAATGAGGGGTTACAAACATACATAGTTTCATCAAAATCGGCCTTGGGTTATCAATAAAAAACTTGTTTTATAGTAACACTTCGACACCTCGTTACCAGGAAACGAAGCAAGTTGGGACACACGTTCACATGAACTTTTTTTCAAAAGAGACAACAACATGCCGGTAAACTTATTCCAGAGGAAGTAATGGAGGGAAAGGAAGATGATTAGCTCCACGGTGAAAGTACTTATTTTTTTTACTATCTGATATAATAAGGTGGTATGTTTTAGGAGCTTCATTTCGATTTCAAAAAGGTTTTATTTTTCATGGAAGAAAAAATATCGTGCGATTGAAACACAATTTCAGGAATGTACGGTTTTGGAATATTTTTTGTGTTGACACGGGAGCAGATTCGTTGACGAATCGTCCAAAAAGGAGGACAGAAAATCACAAGTAGCCTGAAAAAAATTAACATCCTACCTCATAGATTAACCTACAGATGACAGTATTCAAAAATTCACTTTTTTTCACTTTTCTTCGCGATTTCTTATCTTAGTTGATTCGCTCAGAAATCTAACATTGTTGATATGTGAGATACGTATTTGAAATATCTCGATACTATTTCCGGTCAGATGAAATAGAGCAATTGAAAATGGAAATCAACACAGGTGAAAGTAAGATGGTGGTGATAAATAAGAAAGAGAATACCAACACAAGCATGATTTGCGGAGAAACAGAATTGAAAGTATTAACAATATATGAATACCTCGGAAGTATCATCACAGATGATGGAAAAATAGAACTAATATTAGCAAATAGAGCGAGGAAATCAAACAAGATATTCTATTCATTTAATGAGATATTAGGAAAAAGAGAAGTGACACAACAAACAAAACTGAGAATACATAAAACAAAACAGTACAAAAGAAACACGAGAGTAAAATGAGAAAAATAGATTAAAAAACGAAACTAGATAGAATTAGGAACAAAACAATAAGACAAACGTTAAAGCAGGAATCAATAACATGGACAAATGAAGAGAGTGGATGCAAGCAGAATAACAAGGAAGATACATGAATCAAGAAACATAAAAAAAGAAGAATATGAGACCACTGAAGAAATGGATGCAACAAGTAACAGAGGCAGGAACAAAAAGAGTAGTTGAGGGAGGTGAAGATACTGACAGAAAATAGGAAATCATGAAAACAATGGGTAAACGACCCACCAGACAATTAGCCCGAATCCGACGCCCAAGAGGGTAGAAGGAAGGGGAGAAAAAAATAAAGATACTATTTCATAGGTGAGGGATAGGTATACTCACTCTCCAAAAGGCACATTCTTCGCTAAAGGAACCGATGCATAGTAAAAGTTTTTATATTCATCCATCCAAACTTCTGCGGCACGTCGAGTATTTCTCGCGAAAACATTTCCACTGCCCCCAGGGAAAGTGTAAGGGTGCCTTTTTCGGAAAACATGTCCCACCTATGGCATAAGATGTTCACAAGAAGTAACACTTATACAAAATGCCAGTGTACAGAATTGACGATTTTTCATTTGTTACTCACTCTACTACATGGCACTATTTCCAAGCTGCCTCCACACTGCCATACTCTGAATGAAATTTCCAGATTTTCTCCACCCCAAACATCCATTTTCATATCGTATTTGCCTAGCTTATCGAAGTATCCTTTATCGATAACGAATAGACCCCCAGCAATCATCGGTGTTCTTATGGACTGAAAACAAAATAAACAAAAATAATACCATAAATCTGATTCTGATTCGAGTATCATGATATCATATTTGCTCATAGCAGTAACTACCAATCAGTAGGCTATTAGCAGACTGTCCAAAAGTCTAGCCAATAGTGTTTCATACTGAACGTGTGTAGAAAATCTACACACAATATGACAGTATCAGTGAGTTTCAAGTCAAAAATAGGACCTAACAGTTACGCTCTTACTTTTCATGGTTTTTCTAATTCTCTACCATTTATGAGTCACCATATTTTCTATTGAAAGCTTTTTGGATACGAATGATGAAGTAGCAGCGACAATAATAAATTGAATTTAATATTTCCAGAACATCGCGAAACCACTCAATTGTATTTTCTCTATCCTCCAAATATTGCTACGAACCGTAACAATACATGAGGTGAATTCCAAAAAAAACATCGGCACGATGTAGTACTAAAATATAATGGATGCCTGCCGCCTTTTAATTTTTAGAAATGACCAACCGGATATCGAAAATTCTAGTCAAATACTATTTCAAGTTCAAGTTCTAGTTCGAGTTTTGTAATACATTGTTAATGATCAGCGAACTCAAGTGATAATGATATCGTAACACCTTGTAACTTTGATGTCGTCCATTAGGGAATTTTTGTTCAGTCAGATACTTCCTGTTTCACAAAAATGAACCCAACTTTTGATTTTCAAATGGTATTTTCTCAAAAAAAAAAATTCAATCAATTAGTAGGCCTTAAGCGACCCTATCTCAATCCGTGAGCGTTATTCTTTTGTTTCGGCAGTAAAGAATACATAGATCGATTCAAAATTTGAAACATGTGAAATTGTGCCTCGTAAAATAATCTTCCGTCTGTAGAATGATACCCTTAACTACATGTTGAGGGTATGTCAAAATACATGGAAATCTAAAGTTGGCGTCAAATCTGGTAACGTCAGAAGTATCTAACATCTAACTTATGAAAAAAATCATGAAATAGAGTAAGCAAATTCATTCAGTTTAGGTATGAAGGGAGATCAATATTTGTGCCTATGAGCATTCATTTATCGAAAGATACTCAGAAATGATTGTGAATTTTTTATGCATCTTTTTTGGCGATTTTCATCATTGATATTTTTATCTTATGTAACGGAAGTAAATTATGAAGTTTCGGTCTGTAATAGAGTGATTAACTTTTGGATCTGAGTAAGTCTGTAGCAAGCAGGGAGCAAAAACTTGCCTTGCGTTCCTTAGACTGCGAGGCTAGAGGTGTTTACCGTTAACAATTTCTTTTATTGAAAATATTTCTGAGCTGAGCGTAGATGTGGACTGCTATAATGATTCAATATGATTTCATCACTCCCCCAAATTTGAAAATCTCGAACAACGAAGTTACAATGGTGCCCCGGATCTCGGATCCTGGGCACCATGGGTGTGACATACTTGTGTCGGATCTCTCTGTCTAGCTTCTCTCTCTGCGTAGCTGAGATACTCCCATTTGAAGACGAGATTCCAGTCGAATCCACCTCTCAAATCTGATGAGGCTCCGATGTATTGGAAAGTGTCCATGCTGATGACATCTATGACGGGGCAGACGACACGTGTTGGGTCCTGAAATTGATATATGAGATTCATCGATATTCAATCGGGGGTAAAATGTCTCAGTTCGATATTTCATCTTGATATCATTTCGGAATCTACTGGAAAGTTACACTTGGTGAAAAAAAGATGTTACACTTGAAATCTGATTAGCATATTAAAAAAATGATGAATGATCAAGGAATACCTGAAAAATACGAACGATTTTATAGTACTTATATTTATTTATTTATTTATTTATTTCAAAAAATACATCCAACAGGCCCAAGAGCCCATTAATAGGTGTACAAAATTATTAACAGGTGATGAGAGTAGTCTTATACTAAGCATAATAAATACTATGTGAATGAGAGCATAATGTAAAATTATCAATTAGGAAGTGTGCTGAGAATATCACGCTTGAATTGTGCAAATGACAAAAAGAAAATATCTACATTGGGTGTAGTGTTGACGCTCCTAGACATTGTTGATAAAGGTGAGTGGAAGTTGTGCACAGTGTTAGGTACGGGTAAGTAAAATGTGTTACATGAGCGAGATGAGAAACGAGGTACATTGAACATCATTTGTGACAATAGAGTTGAACAATCTAATTGATTGTGTATTAATTTGTAAATAAAGCACATGTCTCTCATTTCGCGATATTTTCTTAGTGATATCAAATTAAACTCCTGCAGCAAGAGGTCATAATTATAGCCTCTAACTGGATAAATACCATGTTTTTTATAATAAGCAAATTTCAAGAATTTCTTCTGAACGTTCTCAATAGCCATAATGTATTTGGAATGTGAAGGATTCCAAACAATACTGCAGTACTCAAGTTTGCTTCTGACCATAGATAAGTAGATGTTCTTCAAAGAATCGAACGACTTGAAATCTCTACAGTTGCGTATAAGAAAACCTAAATTTTTTATCGAATTAGAAATGATATGTTCAATATGATTAGAGAAAGTCAGTTTTTGATCAAAAATAACACCTAAGTCCTTTGATTCAGTGATACGCATTAGAGTTTTACCATCAAGTTCATAATTAAATGTGAGTGGAAGAAGTTTTCGAGTGAAAGTCATAACTTTACATTTTTTGGTATTCAAGTGGAGTTTATTCTGAATGCACCAATTACTCAGAGAATTCAAATCTTCCTGAAGTACAATGTGATCCGTTTCATCCTTTATTTCTCTATAAATCTTCATATCATCAGCAAATAATAGCTTGTTAGAATGAATATGATCAGTGATATCATTAATGAATATCAGGAATAATAAGGGACCAAGATTTGACCCCTGAGGAACACCGGATGAGGCTGTAAAGCAGGAAGATTTTATTCCATCACACTCAACAAAGAGTTTCCGTTCTGTAAGGTATGAATAGAGCAGCAACTGAATATTAGTAGATATACCAAAGCTTAACAGCTTCTTCAGTAGTTGAGGGTGAGACACACGATCGAAAGCTTTACTGAAGTCAGTATAGATTACATCCACATGGTTCCTATGGTCAAGGGAATCAGAAACGAATTGTGAAAAAATACAGAGGTTAGATGCAGTGTTTCTAGCTTTGACAAATCCATGCTGAAAGTTAGACAGAGAAGCGCTGACATGATTGTATATAAGTTCAGATAGTATAATCTCGAATATTTTTGAGAAAACTGATATAATGACTATTGGTCTATAATTTTCAACATGAGTGATGTTGCCGGATTTGAAAACAGGACATACTCTGGACAATTTCCAAATCTTTGGATAATAGTTTTTTTGTAAGGCAAGATTGAGAATGATATGTAGAGGATCAACTAGAAGGTTAATGTGATTTTTGACTATTTTGACAGGGATCCCATCGGGACCACAAGTGAGTTTATTTTTGAGTTTTTTTGCGGCATTATAGATTTGTTCCTTGGTGATGGTTGATAGGTTCAAGAAATGGTGACTTGGCATGGTACAACTGATGCAAATCAATTGAATTTCTAATATTATCCTGTGTACGAAACTTCCTTTTCCTAGAAGACCCGAAGTTTTTGACGGGAATAGTCGGAAAAAAACATTCAATCATTTTTTACAAAACTTCTCTTTTGATTTATTTAAATATAGTAGGTTTGTTTGCTATAGTTATTAAAGTGATAATGAAAATATTGAAAAAATGAAAATAATGAACAAAATAATTCATTGGATATTTTCATTTGGTTCAAGAGTATACAGAGAAACATTTTTAATTTTTATCTCTGAAAGAAAGCGAAAAATTTACGATACGAAAATGTTCTATTTTGAGGACCCAACCTTGTAAAAAATTTTCACATCAAAAAACAGTGGCGTCACCTTTTTTATCAGCTGAATCAGCCACTAGGAAGCCACTGGAATAATCAAACAAATTCTAATGGCATCAAAAGTGAGAAGCTCAAGGTGCACCTACCAAACTTAAAGGAAATCGAAAGAAGTATATTTTGACATGGATTGGAGAAAACCCGTTTTTATTTCAAACTTTGACATCCTGTATTTCGGAAACAACGTGTCGATGAAAAAAACTTGAGAACTATTTTCTCATTTTTCAACAAGGAATCTACCTTCGGATTTTCTTCCAATATCAATGAAGCACTCTGTCTAATAATAGTCGAAGTCATGGGATTACCAGAAGTGGTAACTTCTGGTAATGCATTAATCAACTATAGGATTAAAATAGATTGTTTAATTCAATTTTGATTAAACTCACACAATGAGGTTACAACGAAATTACTTTCCATCCAACCTCTGATTAAATAATCAGGATATTCATCATGCAACAAACGAGACAATTCTCAACTCATGTGAAGCATATACAAAACTTGAACTAATCGCAAAATGTGAGAATTTTTCGCAAATGGATAAAGGAATGATTGATGCAAGTGAAAGTTGGAGTTCTTGAAGTGGGTATATGATTTGAAGATATCGCATGAGTGATGATGATATAATCAGAATCTATTACATGTTGTAATAATTAGTTATAGTAAGTTATGATTTCGTCATTATGATGGAACATCTAATTCTTAAAATTAAATGGATAATTTCATACTTTTCTGCTTGAAATATTTTTTTGAAGTTCGTCTATCGGTGGAGCTTCTATTATCTAATCAATACACATTTTTCAGCAAATAAATATTATCAGGGTCATGAGAGGAGCCAGTTCGAAAAGTTTCTAATTCACTATATTAGAGAAATAAGATATGATAAGAGTGATAAGATATGATAAGAGATGAAACCGAAACCGTGAGACATCAATACCCCAGTAGATCAGGAAATCTGCAAAGGAAACCCAAACATCGACTAGTGACAATTCAAAAAAAAATTTTTTGGTTTCATAATAAATTACGATATAGGATTATGATTTCGAAATGAATCATTTTCTTCTAAAATACTGCTTTTTATATCTTGATTTAGATATTCCTCTAGTAATAATTAAAAAAGAAGATATTCCCTTCTCACAATTCCAAAATATACCATTTAATTTCATTACTTCTTGGAATTTCAGTAGACCATATCATTATAATGTGAGAAATGAATTCTAGAAAATCTATTCGATTTCATTTTATACGCAAATAGAATGATTTTGAAAATATCCCTGTATCCTTCATAACTTCTTTATTTATGAAAATTTCTGAACATGACAAATTCAGTTGGCATATCTATTCTTCTTCTTGGAATAAATATAATTTATAAGATAATCTGTCTGATCGAATTACAAAATCAAAAAATTGATATTTTCAGTTAATATAATGAAGGAATGACATTTCAAGCATTTATTTTGACAGAAAAATTCTTTGTTATCAATAATGAGGATTGATACTAATTTCAATTCACATCAATGATACAAAATATGCTCGATATCTCATAGTACTTCTAGTATTTGATGCAGTTGATACAATTCATCATTGAACTATGATATATCATTTTGTTAGGAATAATATATTATATTTATTGAATATATTATGGTGAAAATATTCTTGTTTCTGAATTATCATGAATATTTCTTGTATTGTATCTATAAGTCTTGGAATCTCTATAACTCGAACTGTGGGAAGCTCTTGTTCGATAGCTCTTGGAAAGTATTCAACTCTGAATGGCCTGTCTCATCCTCCGATCGATAATATACAGATACTAACTTCTACGACTCTTTCCAAGAGCGGTTCTAACCAGTTGGCGTTGCATTCACAATGGCTATCGAGAAACGTCAAAACGGATGCAGTAGCGGCATCGGCCCCCTTGACTCTAGATCTCATGAGGCCTTCTCTCTTTTCATTCCTCAGGACACGAACTTTCTGGATCTTGGCGAGTTCCTCACCATCCGAAGCTGTCAATAATATTTCCTTGTTAACATTACATTGAAATTACATTCGATTCAAAAAATATGAGTATCTCATGGAATTGTTGTTGTTTTACGTGAATTTGAAACCTTTTTCGTACATACCACTATCACTGAAATCATCTACCAGAATAATTTCTTTGATCAGGTGCTCTGGACTCCTATTCAAAACGCTGAAAAATATATATAAAATCATTTCAAGTCCTGGAGATGAGGATCCATTCGAATTCTACTCACCTAACTACCGTTCTGAGGAGGGTGGATCTAGCTTCGTTGTGGAAAGTAATTATCACAGATGTTGCCGGAAGTTCCACAGTTCTCCAGGATTTTCTTCGACACCTATAATTATCAATAATGAATTAGTTTCGTCTACAAACTTCACATACACGGTGTCAGAGAAAATATGGGAGATAGAGCCTGAAAAAATAATATGACAAGCAATGCCCTCTGGAACTGGTGTCCTCGAAGCATATTATAGTTTCTCAGTTCATCAGAGGTCGACTTAGTTTTATCTTTAATCCTCAAATTTTTAACACCTTGTATGATCAAAGCCTGGAAAAATGAATTTGGGTAGCTTGAACCTCAAACTGTGAAAAAGGTGCTCTAATATATTGATAATGAAATAAACCGTTTTAGAGGAAATAATAATGAACAAATTAGTGTTTCATTTTCAATTAAAATTACCATGCTTTTTCTTGTGATAATAAACAAGAGCACATTTTCAATTTGGTACAAGCTAACTGAATTTTTTCTGGCCTTGAAGGAGGGCTCTCAGGAAAAAATATAGCGGAAATGTCTAGGGAAATGTCATCTCAGTTATCTTGCTTCTATCTGGATCCGAGAGATTTCCCACATCTTCTAGGACACCCTATATATCGTGCTATCGTGCTTCATTGGTGAATGTGAATAGTGTGGAAAGTAGTCACTAAGGTGATTAAAAAAACCCATAGTTAATGGGTCTTCGACCTCTCTTATAACCGAGATTCAAGATGTTTCATCAATTTTGCCCATGTCTTTTTTGTTTCTCAACTTTCCAACCACTGAGTATATTTTTTTGAAAAATTATACACATACTCATTCTATCTTGAAGAATCGAAGCCCGGTCCGGCTTCACTTATATTTACAAATCCTTTCTGCCCGAAAACGATACCCTACACATTTGAATTTCTTAATAATTTTCCATATCTGAAAAGATCATCGAAAGTTCAATTCAACAATTTACGATGTACGTTTCACTTTCGCATAGACGATTTGTCCTACTCATATTATTAGGTCAATAGGTTGATGTAAAAAGTAGAATCAGACAAGTTTCATCAATTTCATTACTTCCTATATTGCAATAATGCAAAAATATATACGATGTTTCCAAGGGTGTTTCATCTAAAATAACAAAGTTACCAACAACAAACCTAGCACCTTTGAAAACAAATTTTCGGAAACATAGCCGCAATAGTTTTCCCATATACTCAGCACGTTGTGGGTTAGCGAAAAGCATATCCCAGGATTGGTTGGCGGATTCCAGTATAAAAATCTTTTCGCTTTTTCAACCCGCATGAGTTTTGACTGCTAAGATGTTGGATTCCAACGCTTTAGTAGCGATAAATAAATGAAAGGAAAAAGTAAATTTCGATTCTTATCAATAAGTGAATATGGTTTCAAAGTATCCGTTATAAAATGATATTACGATATCACTTTAAATCTGACTGAAGCTCTCTCTCCAGCTTTTTCATTAAAAAAAATAGTGGAATTAACGGAATGAAATACATGTTATAATGAGCTAGCTTCCTACTTTCTAGAAGTTGGGTTTCTCAAACTTCAAACTTCATTACTGACTTTCTAGTGGATAGTCATAATTAGATAATTAGATATATGCGTAGATTTATGAAGAAAGGCAGGTGTCATTATAATTATGTTGTTTAATTATTAATGATAACGGCAAAACAGAGAGTTCATTCCATAATTATGGATCATCATACTGATTTCATAGCACTTTCATATCATAAATAGTTCATTTGATACCTATAGGAACTGATTTTTTCGTGAAATTCACTTCGTATATTTTTGTTCCCCTTGTCTTTCACTCCACACGCGGGATTTATTAATCTATGCGTAGATGACGGTCATACTTTGGGTAGTTTTCAAAATATTGGTGAATAATTTCCTCCTTGAGACTGCAATTAACGATATATTTTTTCGATATGTGCCACACCTACTTGGATTGGAAAATATGGAGAGGAATTGTAGTACCTACGTGTGCAAACTACTTCATAAACTTTTCAACTTTGATCACTCTCTGCACTAAGTTGTGTTCATCCTAAATTTCACCTTCATGACTAACATCTATAATTATTTCATAAAAAGTCCATACGAAACGAGACATCCCACGAGAAACTTCATTAAATGAATCCATAAAAGTAATGCATCAGTGGAAATATGATTATTATGAGGTAGAAAACAACATTCGAAGCATCAAGATATGTCATTGAATTTGCATGGTGAAAAAAATTAGAAGCGTACTCTTTAATCTGATGAGACGCAAACTCAAATGAGAATCAACGGATGCACAAAAGCCTCCAGAATAGGTATCAAGGGGTTGGTAGGTAAGGGTATAAATCATTGTCGTTCATTGATTCAAGATATGGAAGTGAGAGCAAGTAACGTTGTTTCAATTCTAAGATCAAATTCTTATGAAATCACCTGTCAATTGACAAGAGAGGAATGATATTTTCTGGAAGAACTAATATAAAGTGTCCCCCAACTAACTTTCGAACCATCCGGTATATCGGAACGAAATTCGGAGGGCTTAAATAGGAGATGAAAACTTACTTTTTTTCTAAAATGTTTTGAAATTGCGGCCGAGCGCCATCTTGAATATTATCTAATTTAAAAATGGAATGATAAACGGGGGGTATTCTATTTAAAAAATAAATCGACATGGCGCATAGCCACTTCCAGCTGTCGTTTTTTTCATTACCAATAGGTCATCTTTTACTCGAGCCCTTGAAATTTCGTTCCGATATATCCGGTGGTTCAAAAATTATCCACCATTGCATGCGAATAGTAACCTTGAATGAAGTTACGATTGAAATTAGGAAAAATACTGTGCAATTGATGCTGCCCGTGAATAAAAGCAATGTTTATGGGCAAAGGTGATTCCAGCTGATAGTTTGTCCATATCTTCGACCATAAAACAAATTATGGTCGAAGGTCCATATAATGACTGGAAACGAAGAAGAGATTGCTTTCGAGAAGAAATTGTATGTTTGCATGTAGAGTTACTGTTAATTTTCACTTTCCAATGGAAGATAACACATGAACACGTTCTTATTAGTCCATCATGGTCCTCAGATATATAATTATTTATGATTTCACAAAATCGTTTAGTCGATGACCTCATTCACTTTTACAGAGCAGGAAATACATTTTATATTTGCATTCGTGTTTTTATTCAAACCGAAGAAGAATATTGAGCATTCAGGACAAATTGGTAGATAGGTACTATGGGTATAGTCATGTCAAGTATTCCAACACCTTCCTTCTCTCCCAAAATTCCACCGCTGGCTAACACGATGTTCCTCAAACATTATAGGTTTTCCTTTGGTGTTGTCAACAGATAAAAAAAATATGAGAGAAGTTCAACGACACGACCCCTTTCCCTGTGTAATATCTGAGGGTTATTCAGCTACAGGGCTAACGTTAAAAATCCACGTGTTCGAGCGTTTTCCAAAATTTTTATATCAAATCCTAAACATTCAGGTGGAAAGTTTCCATTGGCCCAATCTGTTTATTTAGTGATCACTGAAGTGAACTACAATTCCCAAGACAGTGTTGCCATCAGTGAAAATTTTCAATCACCAGATCAGTGGATCAAAAGTCGCCAGATTTCAGAGAAAATCACTTGATTTTAGGAATTTTGAAATATAAGAATGATGGAATAGAACAGGTTTTTGAAGGAAATAATAGAAAAATCACTATAACATGAAAAATAGATATGAAAATAAATAACTTGATTCTTGAACAGAAAACATAAAAAAGGGTAAATTTGCATTTACCATGCTACATTTTTTTTCGAAAATTTCGTACATACATACGTATTCAGAACTCAGGAACCCGATATTTTGCAATGAAAATGGGTGAAAGCCTCCATTTCTCGAGATACCCCAGAATGAAGTACCTTCTATATACGTTCAAGGAGTCAAATAGAAGAAGAAACATGTCGAAGAAGTTGAAGCAAGTTAAGGACCTTATTTCATATGGAATGTGCTGTCAAATGAGAATCTGTGACATTTTGACTCACAGAACTGGTTCTTCTGATACAGATTCTCATTCGACAGCGCCTTCCATATGAAAAAAGGGGAATTCTTCTCCTTCCAAGATGCTAACGAACGTTGATTCAACTTCTTCGAGGTTGTTTATCCTTTTTTTTCAACTCATAAATTTGCTGAAGAAAGAAAGTGAAGTTTCACTCTTTTTCCTGGAAAATAAAGATTTCTACACTTTTTTATTGTGCAATTTGTATTTCACAATGGGAAAATATACTAGTATTCCGAAAAAATCGAATAAAATATAGATCGCTTAATTATTGCAAAGATATCAAATAAAGTGGATTTTCATAACTGGCTTTCGCGGTTTCTTTAATCGTGCCATTTATATCGTTTCCTATAATTTTCTTTGTTAACTTTTACGAATAGCAAGAGCAAGGTAGCGTTAGTAGTTGACATACATTGAAAATATGGAAAATCGCTAGATTTTACTGTGAAATGGAAACTATAACCAATTCACCAAAATGACTTGAAGATCACCAACATTAGCAACGCTGGGCCAAGACTAGCAAGCGAGCAAGTTTCTTTTGCTGGGCAAACCGTCGTAAGCCTGCTGGTTGAAAATATCAAGCGTACCCAGAATTCCAAAAGTATAGTTGCACCAACGAAACGCACTAAGGAACTAGACCTAGAGCGACCTAGTTCACCATGAGCAAACGAACTATATTGTTATTGTAACTCATCTCCTTAGTTGCCGAATCAACCCTCAGAAGCCCCGAAGGGCTTGTGCGAGTGAAGGAGAAGGGGATCTACGGTTTATACGAGTGGAAGCCAAACCACTCTGGCATTTGGGATAGTTCTATTAGTTCTATGAAGAACTTTATGGTATACATTGTACAGCGCATAGAAAAAAACCCAAATCCAACGGCCAGCCAGGAATCGAACCCACGACCTCATGATTACTGTGTTGTCGCTCGACCATCTCGACCACCTGGCCTCATATTAGGATTTTCAAGTTAACTCAGCTCCTTAGTTGCCCAAGCCCCGAAGGGCTTGTGCGAGTGAAGGAGACGGGGATCTACGGTTTATACGAGTGGAAGCCGAACCACTGTGGCATTTGGGATAGTTCTATGTAGAACTTTATGATAAACATTGTAGAGCGCTCAAAAAAAAAAACCCAAATCCAACGGCCAGCCAGGAATCGAACCCACGACCTCTTGACTACTGTGTTGTCGCTCGACCATCTCGACCACCCGGCCGCGGTCACTGAAGTGAACTCACATGGCGTTCCTCGTATCGGGAACATCCCGGTTGCTGGGCAAACCGTCGCTCGCCTGCTGGTTGAACCTGTTCCGCACGTAGGGATCCTCCCCAGGGCGCAAACCGGCGCCCGACACGTAGCCCTTCTCGTCGAAGTAGGTCCACGCCAACCGGCTGTCCACCGTCCCGTAGCTGTACGACGCCGAGGGCATCGCAAGGCGCTCGTCCGTGGCCGACGCCGGCATCGTGACGGCGCCTTTGAGGCGCAGGGCCTTGTTCTCCGACTGGAAAGCAAAACGATATCTATTTATTTATTTATTTATTTATAACAACAGATTGTAGGCAACGATTGCGTGTAGTACTCGACCTAAGCTAAACCTAATCATTTGAGTCACCAGTACCCCATCATTTCTTCGTCGTTCAACATTGATTTGTATGAAACAGCGGGTGCATTGGGCATTCAGAGTCATATCTAATACTATACTATACAGGCTGTAACATAAACGATGTCATTAATCCCAGCTGGTGATTCCTTGTCATATTTCATGGAAAAAAAATCATATAAACGTACCGTTTTCAAATTTGATCGGTAATCGGACACATCTGCTCTATATGGAGGATATAATCCGATTGTCGAATATATTTTTCTTGGATATTTTCCAGGTTCATGATATATTTGGTGTATAATGGACTTCATACAAGGGCACAGTATAATGTTTTCAGTGTTTTTTTTTCTGATTTGAAATCCCTCGATTTACGTAGAATCGCTACCATCGATAACCGTATGCCAGAAATTGTCTTCCGGCAACGCACAATCTGCTTAGCCTCAACGTCAAGAAGGCTATGGGGCCTGACGGAATACCGCCTATTGTTCTCAAGAAATGTGCCCCGGAACTAACACCAGTTCTTTGCAGGTTGTTCACCCTTTCGTACGAACTCGGCGTATTTCCTTCTAACTGGAAGAAAGCTAGGGTCCAACCGATTCCAAAGAAGGGCAAGAAAACACTCCCTAACAACTATAGACCGATTGCACTACTATCTGTGATCTCTAAAGTAATGGAAAAAGCAATCAACATCGAGCTCATCCGATATCTAGAGAGCTCAAGAATCGTGAACGACCGGCAATATGGCTTTCGTCACCAGAGGTCAACTGGAGATCTGCTTGCCTATGTGACACATAAGTGGCAGGTGTCAATAGAGAAACATGGGGAGTCTCTGGCTGTAGCCTTGGATATCTCCAAAGCATTTGACCGAGTTTGGCACCAAGGCCTCCTAGCGAAACTTCCGTCATATGGTTTGCCGCCCCAACTGTGTCTTTTACTATCGAGTTTTCTTACAGATAGATCACTGTACGTGGTGGTAGACGAGGTCTCGTCTGATACAATGACGATCAATGCTGGTGTTCCACAAGGCTCTGTCTTGGCACCAACTTTGTTTTTGCTCCACATCAATGATTTGTTGAATGTGACCTCCAGCCCAGTTCATAGCTTTGCGGATGATAGTACACTTCATTCCGCCTTTTCCTCTAGAGCCCCTATATCATCCAACGAGGCCAGAGGTGCAAGGCGAAGACAGGTTGATGCTTTAAATGAGGATCTGACAAGAATTCTGAAATGGGGATCTGAGAATCTAGTACAGTTCAATGCAACTGAAACTCAAGCTTGTATGTTCACCAAGAAGGCTGATCACACAATGCCCAATTTGATGATGTCGGGTACCACTGTTCCTATGAGGTCGTCAATATCCATGCTGGGTGTCACCACCAACAGTGCTCTCTCATGGGACGATCATGTGAGGTCCATTGCGAAAACTGCTTCACAAAAACTCGGTTTTCTTTTCCGTGCGAAGAGATACTTTATATCAATCGATCAATCGAGGTTCATTATTCGTAAATGAGTTCAAAGTGGTCAAAAAGTAAAATACCATGATAAAAATTATTGAAGCGTACCATAATCATGACTGATGCCTTTTAAACCATAGACTGGACAGTTATACTGGACTGGGTAAATATAGACGTAACGTAATACTTATTTCTCACCAAAGTTGAATTGTGAGAACGCGCCTGAAAAGTATGAAATAAACGAATCTGATGATCTAGTGAGATATCTAAATTTACACCTATACAATCAAATCATCATCAAATTCACCATCAAAGATGAGCGAATTTGATGATTCGAGAGGCCACTAAAACTCCTTCAGGAAGTTCAAATATTCTGCATGGTTCGAGAGTTGATTTTCAAAAAATGATAAATTGCCAAAAATCTCCTCAGTCGAAGAACTCGCTTCAGATCAACTCAGCTATACGATGAGTCATATTATAATTCTTGTTTATTCTCACTTCTGTCTATTGTTCCATTTATTGATATGTTGCAACTCTCATACTTGTTAGGTATAAAAATGAACTAGACCTTTGATTTACACCTCAAGAATATTTCCTTCATTATTGTTATAGCTGTAACTATATTGAAACATTTATTATACCATATAATAATGTAATAATGTAGTCGTGGATATCGATTTGGACCGTGAAATCTTTCGTTGTCCTCTTTTATTTCCAACAAATGAATATCAGATGAATGTGGAACATTTTGGTATGCAGAAGAAAAAAAATCCATTGGAAGTATAGGTGTTGGTTCGGCGGAAGTAGGAATAGGGGAGATTTCATATTCGCAAAGAAAATCAATAATCCACACCACAATGATGAATTTTTCGCTAACGAAATTATTTTCTAAGAATATACGTGTCCAATTTCAAAGTCTTCATTGATTGACACGCCAACGACAGAAACATTCATAACCGTCAGGATTGGATTTTGCCCCGCCAAATCTGCAAATTTCGCTGGGAATTCAACTTTCAGATACCTAAAAGAGAAATGCTCTTCCAAAAAATTTGGAAGAAAAATATATATTCAACAAATGTCAAAATTTTTAGTTATTCTAGTGGTGGACGTTTCGGGAACAAATCTGCTTCCGTTTTCAACACAATGGAAAATGGTTTTCTTCGAAATCGTTCTCCTGCTTCATATTTTGACACTAAAGAGAGACAATTTGTCAGACAATAATAATTTTGGGTACCAGGTGTTTATTTATTAATCGATCTCGAATTTACCATGCTCAAATTCATTTTTGTGAAGTGAATGCCAAGTTCCAACTGAACAAGAAGCAATATCATAGTGTCCGTGGGAAAGAAGCAAATCTTGAGATTTCATGCCACTCGATCGCACAATATTCTAGAAATCGAACAATGACTCCTCCCGATTAACTTCGATCGAATCGAAGTTAGGTAAGCATTACAAAGAGGCAATTGTTAGAAGATCTCTCAAGGAAACAAGAGTTAAGTGAAAGGGGTGATTGATTAATGTCTGCAGTTTCCCTAGAAAAATGCGCTATCTAAGGTAATTAGGTAGCAACTTTCAACTCCGCTCAGCTCTTAATCCATTTCGTTCTATACTACCCAATAAAGTGCTCGAAAGATTCATTGGGCCAAAAATTATCGCGAGCATTTTCAAGTTGACATAACTTTTTCGAAGATCTACCGATTTTAAATCGGATCGAAGCATTCGGAAGATGCTGAAGATTCAGTGCTAAAAGGTGCTAAAAGGTGTTCAAAAAAAGTATTACTAAGAAGTATATGTTTGGTCAGTCCCATATTCCTCAGGAATTTTTTGTATTTTTGTGAATCACTCTTTTCAGATATTCAAGATAATTTCTCGAAACGGTTCTGCAATTTTCGCCCTTATCTAATACTGGATGTAAATGTTCTGTTTTTTTCCACGCATCTCTGATGATGTGAGAAAATTATAGAGGATATCAAAATCGAAATGCACTGTGAAGCAATGGAAAACATCTAAGGGAATAGATTGGCGTCCCTGGGGGACCAGAAGGAACTTCAATAAAAACAGAAATCGGGATTTTTTCTAAATCGAGATCCTCAGATCTGAGAATTGTGTCTTATAAGCCCGTTTGAATAACCCAACAGAACTGTTGAAGAGGGGATGATTTGAAAATTCAGTAGTTTATTGGGTATCATATAATACACACGTTCTTATCTCAGCCATTCAAAAAGATAGCTATTTTTTACGATTCAATAAACAGACAAAGATTTCTAATATCATCATGCCTTACTGTATATTCTTCAAGTTTTTGAATTCTACTGAAAATTACCAGATGTCGATAGATGTATTTCTCTTCAATACAAGATTATGAAGTGTATGTATTTCAAAATTAAATTAGAAAATCGTAAAAGGCACCTTAATTTTGTGTAACCGTGATTTCGACTTCAATGGGATTCATTATACGTTACTTATGGACATCAGTGATATATTTATACTTCTCCTAACTGAGATACGTTCTCACACTCAAAGGAATACCACATAATTGGAATTGTTTCATCTGATTCACTTTCTCTTCCGAGAGCCCACAAGATTGTATTGCATTTAGAAGCAAATTATGACAATAAAATTGTTCTTACATAATAGGCAGGTACGCGCGTAATGTCCATTTGTGTCAGTTACCGTTTTGATATTCGTAATGACCTTGTATATTGGCATCAATTTTCTGGTTGAGTACTATTGGAACAACAAAATATGTATGAATTATGGAATGTGAATAAACTCTCGATATGTAAAGCTCTCATCAGCCGCTTGTAGAACTCATAAAGAGAAGTCAACTTACCAAAAATCGTTTACATAAAAGTTGGAGAATGCAGGATTATGAGCAAAGATATGCCCTATCTTTGCTATTATTTAGATACTATTTTCCTTTTTTATTGACGGATATTTCGCTTTGAATGTGTATTGAATCCTTTTATGTATATAATGCTTCTCAAAAGTCCCCTCTTATTTGGAACGATTATACATACACAAGTGAAATTTGGAAACGGAATGTTACTGAATAGGCTTATTCGACAACTATCCAGAGGCGGAGCTTGAATTTTGAATTTTAGTATCAATTGATTTGATTCATCATAGCTTTGCTTTTTTTAATAGCGAGTGTTCAAAACTGCCATAAGCAAAAACCGAGTTAGTATCTTTCTATAGGGTTTTTCGATACCTTTCAAAAGAGGTGTCGTTTGCCGTAGAGTTCCATTTAAAATTATCGGTCACAATGGCCTTGTGACGTCATTTTCGACGATTTCGTCATCTATCATCACTATTAGGGAAGTTCACAAGCTTTGATATTCAGTTTCCAAATTTCACTCATTAATACATGGTGTTACAGAATTATGGGATCAAACTTCTAGGGGTTATTCAGTGCAACAGTAGAAAACATTTGAGTAATTCAGAAAGACGATGATTTTCCTACATAGGATTCACTGCATTTAATTTTTGCCTTTTGTACATTATATCAATGTCAATGTTTAATAAAGAATCAATTGGACGAATTACAGCTGCATTTGAAATCATTCAAAACGAGCATCAATTTTTTAGTCAAGTCCGCCGAAATCATATGCGACGTTTAAAGCGGTGTATTCAGGTTATTGGAGGAAGATCCCATAGTTCTGTAACACTCTGTATATATTATTATTATTATTATAATTCATTTCCACAGAGCAGCTGTGAGCTGCATTCCGTCGTCTCGACTCTGATGCAGTTCCCTGAACTGAAATGATAAACGTAATTATGCATTATCTAGCGAGCATTACCCACCCCTCTGCGAACGAAACTAACCCCAGAGACGAAGGCTCCACTCATTTGCATTCCGCATAAAAAGCAGAACGAAAACTGCCGACCTCGATCGCGGAATGAAATCGCAACGCGATAACCAAGCGACGCTGCCGGAAAGTGATGGATTTACGGGATGTTCCTTCCCTTTATCGCCTTAGGGATGAAGTGCGGAACTGTTCCGGTTATCTGCCACAGGATGGAGCGAGAGAACAAATTCAGAACGGATCCAGCTCGATGGATTGAATGATAAACTAAAAAATAATTAACATGTCACTCTATTGTCCATTATTATAATTGGTGATTGTGTTGGAATCATTATCGAATTAACCCGACCGCAGGATTGAATAATAGCTCGTTCGCACCATCAACGTTTACAAACGTGTCAATTATTCTGACATAGGGCTCAAAACACTAGTCAAACAGAACATTCAGTATCGGATTCTGTCGGAAGAATCGAGATAATACAAAAGATAACAGAAATAAGTGCTACGTCAAGGTTACCATACCATGAAAACGAAACATGTTATGTATTTCACTGAGAGATCAAGGAACTGACATTACAATAAATGATTCTCAATGTGATGTTGGATAGGATAGGATCCAAAAAAAATACAAGGCACTTCTAAGATGATCATTGTTCTAACTACAAAATGAGAAATAGTGATGAAAGGGAAAAAAAGCGTTACATTCCATCACTAGCCGATTATTTTCATAAACGTGTTTTCTCGAGAACTACTGCATTGAATTCCAAACACAAGGAAGCGTTGGTAACAGATTTCGATTACCTTCAAAATGATGTATCACTTGACCCCGTATCCCATTTCAGATTTAAGGATCGAAGCTCACCCCTCCGAGGAGTTTTAAGTGAAGAAGTTGGAAACATGCGCAAAATATTTCTCTCTCGAAGTAAAAATAGACCGGTTCGAGCATATTTTTTTTCTGGGTACGATAACTATGTCAAATCGGCCTTGTTTCGTTTTCATTGCTTCAATTTATGACATATGTTAGTTGTTAGACGGCGAAACAAAAATGTTTCATAAGTATTATCGATATTTGCACAATCGGTGTTATAAAAACGTTGATTCAGAAGCAGATATTCAGGTTATTCCCCAATTAATGATCAAACTATAATTACAATCTCGAAACATGAACTAAGTGTACAGAAATCTGCAAAAGTGTCGCCATCTTCTGGGGAGTTTCATAACTTGAATGTCATTATAGTGGAAAATGCCGTTAGTGTTTTTAGCAAGACAAAACACCATTAGTGACTACACCAGTGTTTTGTACCATTTCAATCTGACATGAAAGGGGTTGATTTTTCTGCATCTTGTCAATTCTAGGAGTGACAGCTTCTCAAAACATTTGCTATTTCGAGTGCTAATATGTATCCTTCAAAATCTAACAAGTGGAATAAACTAACTAAATGAATCGAATTCACTTGAATCTGGGTTGATGAAAAAAAAGAAATTGAAATCAATTTTGACTAAAACATGAGCTCTTCAGCTCACATTATCAAAGCTGCATCTGCAGCTGAAAAAGTGCGTCCGATTTTCAGAAATTGCAAAGACTTCAAAAATAAAGAAATAAAGCCTCATTGTTCACATAATATGACCTGATGCTATTATGAATTTCATAAGAATCTCTACAGAAAATTATTTCGGAACTGATGGAAGACACGCAACAATGAAATAAAATTTTGATGAAACTTTCAAGACAATATCCGGGAGAAAATCCTTTCAATTCATTAAAGAAAATGAACATAGAGATAGATGTTAATGGCAATCTTTCATCATTAGTCAATTTATCATGCTCTTAGAATTCATTTCGAATGTTACTATGTACAACAAATGGATCTTCCAAAACCTTGATGGAGTTATCATTTCAGTATTATGGAAATAAATTTCTTATGGGTTGAGTTCAAGATAAGAAACTTGTTGTGTTGTGTGTTGTGAATTTTCAAAATACGGTATTGATGTCATGGATTCCAGCCCCCAAACATACGCTGAAGCTCTCAGACTCTATTCAAAAGAGAGCTATTCGCCTAGTTGGTGATTTCTACGGTCTGGGCTCAACGGAAATCTGGTATATCAGGCCACCTTGAGCGATTCCTAGTAGACGAGTTCAGGCTGATCTATATTTTCAGGCCCGAAACATGGCGAACATCATCCATCAAAAAAACGGCAATGTCTTGGAATTCTTCTTCTAGTGAAGTCTTTCCTGATGCTGACGACCACAAAACTGTCGAGAAAGATTCCAGTAACTTCCTACTATCCCAACATTCCACTACTAACTAACGTGTTCTTCTAACATTATAGGATTTCCTTTCGTCTTGTCGAAAGATGAAAAAAAAAGATTTAACGGTATCACGTGAAGTTTCATTCATTATCTCTCATTCATACTGGAAATGATTAATGGAAATGCAAGCAACAAAGATGTTCCTCGGGGTGGAACTGGAGTCTTATCGATTATTGGCATTCTTTTGCTTTAACGTTTGGGATTACATAAGAATGTATGTGTCGACGTTCATCGTCAGAGAATGAATAGAAAAACTTTCAGCACACGTTCTGAACAGTTTTCACGAAAAATGTTATAGATATTGAAAAAGTTCCACAGCACGAGAGTTCCACTAAACAAGTTTTAGTTTCACGTTGTGTTGACAGCGAGTGGCAATATTTGATACGTATCACAAGGGTTAAACGATATCATACACCGTTATGTAGGAGTATTTCTCTGGCAAGGTAAGTGATTTACAATTATTTTATGAACCACCCGAAAAATTGTCTTTTTGTCAAACGACTGAAAATTTAAGAGATAAACGTGAGATGTTTACGGACGAGGCGCAAGCCGAGTCCGGAATTTCGAAACGAGTACTGTAAAAGTTTACCGGACGTGTGACGTATAACATTTTATTTCATACTGCTGAAAATGAACAGTGAAAAATGAAATATTAATCTTTGTTGAAGTGCTACAACAAAAAAATGGGAATGTATCAGCAAGTAGCAACTCCCTAATAAATAATTCATCCAATGGAGCTCCTGGTATCCATATTCATGGGAACGAAAATTTAACGGTTAATATTAATATTAGCAATAAGTAATTTCTGATAAATGTATTCATGCTTTTGACGCATAACTGAGTTTTCAATATTTACAATCCGGTAAATTTTCATTACGGGATAGTAGCACGTAATGAAATATTACGTGCGCCTATCCTGTAAAAGTCTATTTTCCGGATTGAAAACAGGTACGTAAAGGTATGTTCTATGATGCAGTATGAAATAAAATATATTATTTCAAAAGTGGCATCATTTCAAATCCACAGTGCATCATAAAAAAATTTCAACGAATATTAAAAAAACATCAAATTATAACAAGATACTTTCGATAAAAAATTAAACTAATTATATCGGTACCCGTAGGTATACATATCCATTCACCGAAGAAGAAACACATTAATCGAATACGGGAATATCTCTAGATCTATACACGTGAAAGCTGTCTCATGACGAATTATTTCAACTTCATCTCCAAGTAATTTCCATTGAGAATTAATAAAATTGCAAGAATTCAGACAACGCAGATGTCATTGAAGAAATCGTTATCACCGAATCCAGTTCCCCCGTTTAGTCCCCAATGATTGAGTCAATTATTTGCATATGATTTGACGCATAAAATGTCAATAATAAATCATTCGTGCCGATAAGGTATAAATTATGATGATAAAGCCGCAAGGATGAATTTCGAAAATCTATCCGACTGTCGTGTAGTGAGCCAAAACACCCTGCTCAGATTTGCCCAACTGCTAATTAATAACTTGATCTTACATTTTTCAACATGATATACAGGGTGAGTCATGACTATTGGGACATAGGCTAAGGACAGATTGTTCGAACCAAAATATGGCGATAGGCCAAATATGCTTCAATGAAATATTGCCGTGGAAAAAGATACAGGTCGTTACACTTGAATTTTTTTTTTGGTTTCCTGCTAATAATTTCACTATAGGTATATTTATCAATTGTTATAAAAATCGGCACAGAGGCATAATTTTATACAGGAAATATTATTTTAAGTGTTATTTTACTTTTTTGTTACAGGGGGCGCCACTTTTTTTGATAAAAATTTTCAGTGATTCTGATTGAGAGATATGACATAAACATATTACGATACAATATCGAATTTGCTATCGAATAACCCAATTGAAGACCAAAAATATACAGAAAAAAAAGTACGTTTACTTCATTTTTCGGCCGAACATAAGTTTCGGAAAATGGATCACAATATGGTAGTGAGTAAAGTAGAACGTGGATCTGAAGAGATTGCAATTCCCTTAATGTATTCCTAGCCACTCTCCGCTATTTGTGGACCCTGATCATTCTCTGAAGGGCTTCCAACGTGTACACTGTGTCATCTTCCTGTTGATATTCTTGTCAAAATATGCATCACTTCAAATGTTTGTCGAGGAAAATAAATAGTCGTTTTGAGTATGAAGAACTTCCATTGTCTGAAAACACTCGAAAAAATTAAAAAGGTAAGCAAACAATCAGGAAAGATAGAATCAGAAGCATTGTAGGATGGGTGAAGATATGAAGTCGAGCTGGAATAAAAAAAACTGAATCGGAATGAGATGCTGAAAATAAATAGCCTACTAGTCTATTGATATTAGCAAAAACCAACTTTAACAAGTTATGCGGTGGTTTTCTTCGTTATACCGAAGTTTAGGTTATCTGAATTCAAAATTGAACATGATTTCAATACAAGAACATTCGGAACTAGGAACAATAAATTCCAGTGTTAATGGCGAATTTTAACGACATTGTCTTGATTTTCGATCAAATCTCGAATAATCTAATAGATTCTGATATATATATATATATATATATATATATATATATATATATATATATATGTTTATTGACATTGATAATATGTTACAGTAAAAGCAACCATACAATAAACAATAAACATTGGAAAAACCCACAAAATTACAACATTGCTACAAAAATTTATATTATTCATACCTTATTTACATTATATTATCTTAAATATATATAAATATAAAATAAAATTAAAATCAAAATCAAAAGGCAGGAATAAAACGATAGTAAAATTGAATTGAACAGATTAAAGAATTAAAAGAAAAACAAAATGATTGATTGCGAAATCTGGAATGTAACAAGATAGCAACACTTTGATTACAATTCATCAATAATCATGGCAATCCTCTAAGGTGTGAACTTCATAATGTTCATTATTATTATTTTTATTATATTATAAGTATCAGTGATTCTCAATTAACTCTAAGATTTTTCTCCTGGATGTACTTCTGATATGGGCTATGAGTCTCCTTTTGAACTCTCTCAAAGTATTCTCGTTTTTGAC
This sequence comes from Gastrophysa polygoni, assembly GCA_963576655.1. Lineage (NCBI taxonomy): Eukaryota > Metazoa > Arthropoda > Insecta > Coleoptera > Chrysomelidae > Gastrophysa > Gastrophysa polygoni. The sequence goes on along the minus strand of OY755083.1, from coordinate 3,554,493 downwards.
ATATTCTGGTAGGTTGTTATAAAATTTTGTTCCCAGATATACATAGCTCCTTTGTCCGATATGTTTGTTCATAGCAGGGGCAACAAATTTCTGTTTAAAGGGTGTTCCTTCAAAAAATCACTCTATATGTCGATATTCTTTTGTCCTTCCGATAACAACTATCATGAGGAGTGTTGAAAAGTGCCCAATAAATCACTTATCGTTTTTGGACACTTTAAATAACTGAGTTGCAATCTCGCCCGAGCTGACTAAATTCTTCAACAAATAATATAGGCTTACTGGCTTACAATCGTTCAATGAACAATCATCTGTCCCACAATCATTACGGATGACATACTATAACTCTATGAATAATTAGGCGTATATCTCGCCGCAACTACATAATTGATGTCACAATTTGTTACTCCATTTGAAGTGATGATGGTGTGTAATTTGATCTATACACCATACATTTGTGATTAGCTCATCGCTGAGCGTTCCTGACAGGAATACGAGACTGAAAATAGTGTGAATATAACACAAAATACAGAATAGGCAAGTGAACTGAGTAGTACAACATTTCTTACGATGTTTTCTCAATAAAAATCACACATGCCATAGTGCAATTGCACTTTGACAGCGGCAAAAGTTACCTTCAATTTTACGGTGACAAATGCAATAGTGTTTTTTCCACTTCATTTGATTATCATTTTTTTTGTCAACAACTTGATCAACAATTTGTTCGCCAATGAATTATTGAATTTCTAAGCAGTAACAATGAGTCGATTGATATATTGAATAATCATTGGTAATTAGGAATGTGGAAAATAAAAGAAACGAATAAATTTTTTCTGATCGAGTATCCCGAGCAGTATCCCCTTTTTACAGAATATTTCTCCTACTAATCGGGCATAATCTGACGTCACCAATGTTACACTTTGTAACAGCGGAGATGAATATCAACAATCGTCTTTTGTTTCTCGCGCGCCAATCAAGAGAAAAAAAATGATTTCTTGAATTTTCACCCCTGAAAATATTCGCAACATGCCTTGGTTCTTGTAGAAAAAAATATTATAAATTAGTTTTTCGAATCGGAGATTGAATTCGAACATTATTCACTTTCAAGTGTGTCACACTGTTTGTTCAAATGACATCAATACTACTATCAAAGGTACCTTCTTGCTTCGAGGAAAATATTTCGTAAAGTAAGATAGAGATATGGATGAAAATTGATACCATTGTGAAATTCCGTGAATATGTTTACTGAATAGAAAAAGGAATCGACCCGATGTTCTAGATAATTATAACTGAAATTTGCGTTAAAATCCCATATATTATCGAAAGCGCCACAATCTCAATTTACTTTCATTTCTTCATGATGAAATAAGTTCAAGAAGAATTTCACCTTTCACATCAATCAAAATGACTCAAAAATTATCATATACGGAAGGTTTGAAAGAGCAGAGAAAGGTAAACTTAATTTATAACAGCAATATTGGTTATTTGAACCATGTTAATATGATCATGAACCACCTCTATTCGAATACATATAATTTACAGGCTGTTACTTGAAAGTATGTAATGAAATTAGGGGCGCATCCTTGGAACAATTTCAAATAGAAAAGTTCACATAAACATGTGTTAAAATATCTGGTTTTCAAAATACACCATTGTGAAAAAACTGTGAGTTCAAAAATTCATGATCATATCTATCTTGATAATTCCAATGGAATCTAATATATTCTATATCATTTCTATATTATGCTCAGAGACCTCAGTTTTTTTCAGAATTGAACTTGCAGTTTTTCCCATGGGATTATAATATAAACCACAAGAAAAAGTTTCTTTTTTAAATCGATTTTTCATCAATATTTCAAACATTATTTCATCGATATATTTGAATTTCACTAGTGTAATTTGTAGTAATGAGTAGTTGCTATAACCTTAGGTAGATCGAAATTATTAAGTCCAGTGGCGTCTCGTCTTCACCATTAATATTGCAAAGAAAAATGTACACCACTGACTTCTTTGAATATTGATATTTTTTACAGATTAAGCATCTGAAAACGAAACTTCATGTTTATTAGAACCATTCTAGTTCTAATTGTTCCAGGAATGCCCTCAAATTTGGTTCATACCTTTGACTAACATCCTGTATATATTATAATCTGGATCATGAGTTATATTAATCATTCGTTTACTTACGATATCGTTATGAAAATGTCAAATGACAATCGTCTCTGCTTGCATTAAGAAGAAGAAGAAGATTTCTGCCAGAATTTTGGTTCAAGTCGATTATTTTTGGACAAAATTAAAAAATTAACCAAGACTTGAAAAAAAGATAAGATTTTCTCGTATATATTTGCAACCCACCTCGAGGAGATATTTCGAAAGTTATAAGAAAATGGTAAAAACGCTAAATATTCGAAATTATTTTGGAAAATGTCATGTATTGACATATTGTCAATATTTTCCAATGAATTATCCTAAATTATCTCAGATATAAAAGAAATTCTGATGATTCAGAAAATAAAACTTTTGTGTGCTCTATTTTCTCATAACTCTTGAAATATCCCTGTATGTGGGGTGCAAAAATATACTGGAAACCGTGTTCATACACAATGCTTCTGCATAGTTTTACTATTCAATTATTTATTTGATCCGTCCACTTTAATTCAACGAGTATTTTTATGGATAAGAAATCTTTCATTGCATTTTTATTCCTACGTATTTATTTATAGTATAGCGATATTTATTTCCGTTTGGTCTATTTACGAAATCTGTGCGAGTTGTTGCTCGCATCGTAGAAGCTTTATTGATGTTTCACAAATTTATTGGTATTATTGATAGAATAGGATTGGTGGAAGAAGGTGTTGATTTGATCATACGTTGCAACTGTGTTGTAGGTACTCACTGAGTTTCTTCCTCTAGGATATCTCAAGAATTGCGGTAAAGAAGCACTAGGTTTCCAGGGACATGCCTCTTGAAGGTAGTTTCTGAATTCAGAATACGAGTTCAGAGATGTATTGAAAATAATGGTGGTCACTTTTCGAGGTTGGGGAATTGTTTTGTAAAATTTATTGCAACATTTCCGTTCACCGAAATGTTTTTCAATTTTCAAAGGTTCAATACGTTCGGATATTATTATACATTTGATATAATTAATAGAGATTAAAACTGCAGTCTATAGCAAAAGCACGTTTTTTTCTTTCGTTCAACGGAAACATGTCGTCCATAAGAAAAACAAAAGTTGCTTGGCATATCTCTCAAACTATAAAAGACAGAAAATTTTCACCAATTTCATTTTATAACCTTAAAAATACATTCAGCTAAATGCTTGTTTGTCATGATGATCGTAGAGAAAAAACGGAAAATTAAAAAGAAGTACGAGACACTTCGCTTTCAGTTTAGCTTTCAGTTCAGCTTTTGACGTATTTGAAGTAACCATAACGAGAGTCAATTCTTATGAACCCATGATGTAAATATGGACTGGTGTTCCAACTTCCTATACCCAGCGACTAAAAAAAGTTGTAGACTTTCGCCTACTTACTTGATTGTGTAGAATTATAATACATACCTCACTAAAGCTTCCCAAGATCTAAACTAGATGGCCTCACCTCTGCTGATCTCTATGGTTATTTTGGATGCTCTGAAGAACACGATTCGAATTTGAGAGTCAACATGAATGCGAAAATTGAACCGTTAACTATCAATCACTCTCCGTCATTATCAGTAAAAGCGGATTTGACTTCACAAGATTGACGATCGTTTGATGTTTGACAGGTCTACATGTTTTGCGAGATGTTTTGGAAAGAAACAATCGAAGAGTTTAAGTTACAATTCGGAGACTGTGGTTAAATACTCGAATACAAAATGAATATATACCCAAAAAACACAACAATATTTATAAAAGTCTAAATACGTATTTTGGCAACTCGACAGATCTCTCTCTCGATGGTTATTTCTGAAGAATATCTTGAATGATTTCAAGGAGTCGCTGATCATTTTCACTTTTCAGGTCTACTGAGGATGGCAATTTAGTTGCCGAAATACGTATAAAGACTTTTCTACATATTGTTGTGTTTTTTGGGTATTTTTCCATTTTGTATTCGAATTGAAGATTTGGTTCACCATCCTATATTCATCTTGTATGATTCAATTATCGATTGCGTTGGAAGTTAATCGCATATGAGTAGTTTATACAAAGAAGTATCGAATGTTAAACTATTCCCGGAACGATAATTATTTGAAAACCAGACAACTACTTGCCACATTCGAGGAGGTGTTTATCCTGAATAGTCTGGATTGACGTAAACTCCAATATGGATTTGGGAACGACAGCATTTGCGATATGATCTGTAGATCAGTTGAACCAGTAGCTCTAAATCGGCGTGGCAAGACTCACTGTGGATTTATGCAGCCACATTTTACAATTATCAACATTTATCAATTAAGAATTGACAATTATGTGTTTAACTTCTTGCTTTCAATGGCTGAGTTTATGCAGACAATTAACAATTATCAATTAACAAGTAACAAGTAAGAAGATGGCCAACGTTTAACTTGTACTTCAATTGAACCAGGTTTTCTTCTAGCACGCAACTAGAACGCAGATGTCCGCCAATTGGTTCTAAGACTAGTAGAGAAACCTTGTGATTGGTCAGACCTTGTCTGAGAGATGATAAATCTAACCTCACTTTTCAAAGGTTAGATTATTTAAGGGTAGAAAGTCATTTGATAAAACATATAGTTTTGTCCTGCAGAAAAGGGCTCTGAGATATATGTGTGGGGCAACAGCTAGATCCTCCTGTAGAGAATTATTTAAAGAATGCAATATATTAACGGTAGTTTGTATATACATTTTAGAAACAGTCTCACTCATTCACAAAAACATAAATACCTTCCAGGTAGTCTCGACAAACTACAATACAAGGCAGAGTGGCCAGGTCAAATTGATAATACCCCATTCCACTCTGATCAAGAACTCAATTATTTATAATGAAATAAAACTATACAATCATTTGCCAAATGCAATAAAAAATATCTTGCCTGTTCCGTACTAAGGTGAAAGCATTACTTATCGCCAATCCTTTATATAACCTGGGTGAATACTTTTTACAGGAATTCTAAAATGAAAAATGAAAAAAAGAAATTAACCTCCTTCCTTATATTTACTTTTGAAGCTCTTTCAATGGTTTTAATCCCCTACTCGAATTCGACCTGAACCTATTATTGTTTTAATTATCCCAACGATGGCTTTATACAAGCTCATTTTTACAATTTCTGATTGTTTTGTAGTAAAAAATCTTTCGATGCTCTCAAAGTTTCAATCCTCTACTCAATTTTGACCTGAACCTATGAGTGTTTTGAATATTTCAACGATGGCTTTATATCAACCTATTTTCTTACAATTTCTGTTGGTTTTGTAGTAAAAATATTTGTATTATCTGTTTTATCACTTACTTATGTACGCATATTTGAATTATATTTATTATATTACAAGCTTTGTCAACAAGTGTGTATGTACTTACGGCAATAAAGCATATTTTGAATTGAATTGAATTGAATATCTGGATGATACTATGCTGAGTCGATCTCGTTCGTAATTTCCTGTGATTTACGTTAAAGAAAAAAAGGAATTCGAAGGCTTGGGACTGACTATACGTATTATATATTTCCACTCGTTAATTTGATCTGCATAAACGGTAATGTTTTCGCTACTTGTTAAGGTGGATTCTTGCAACTCTCTTAATTTATCTTAATTTAATTTAATTAATGAAGATTTTTAAGAGAAAGATGAACTTGGTCGAACTTATTAAGATAAATTAAGATAAGTTAAGTGCTTGTTTGAAAACGCGTGCTATTTCTGTATACTTCATCTTCTTAAATTTAGTTGAGATGAATTAAGTGATGTTGCATGAATCCACCTTTACTTGTTACCTGTTCGTTAATAATTGTTACTCAATGATTGATGGTGCATTAATCCACACTCATTCAGTGGCAGTAAAAGTATTCCCATTAATCCATGGTGAAAAAAAAAACTGTATATATATTAAACTTTAGAACGAAGTTCACCAAAAAGTTAGCAGAAGTATGTTCGACATGTTGGTGACTATTATGGACTCATTATCCTAGTCTATGGTGACTATATTATAACCTGAATTTCTTACATTAACCCATATTACATACGAGCCGGATGGACTGGATGACGACCGTCTGATTGCTCATGTTGTAATGTTGCCAGATGGAGTTGAAATTCCCACTTACATTTTGGATATTCGAGACTTTTACGAAAGATTGAGAACCGCTGAGTGAAACCGCTAAGCTAATTTGATAGTCTAACTGGTCCTAATTGCCGCATACGAGCAATGCACGCTTCAAAATTCAACAAGTAATTATAGAACATTACCATCAACATTGTGTGGCAGCGCTCGAAGAGACTATTTTTATTATGTATATTATTCAAATTGGAATGGAACAATGGATCTCAATTATCATCAAGATCCAGTAGGACCGAGGATGGGACATCGAAAAGACACAATGTGAGGTAAGATGAGAGGATTGAGAGATAATACCTTCAATTCGCCTCAATAGATGATCGAATTACGTAATTACAATCTCAAAACATTAACTGTGTACAGAAATCTGCAAAAATGTCGCCCTCTGCTGGGAAGTTTCGACTAACGAGGAAATTCAATTGCATAAAATGAGGAGTTCACATGCCAGTGAGCACTCTGAAGTTTGCTTTCTCAGAAAAGTGGATCAGAAAAGAGTTAGCAGCCTGCAGATTCTTGTGAAAATTTTCTACAATATTGATATTCGGGAGTTCAACGAAGATCAATTAACCGCCTCAGACTGTTGGAAAAAAATCGTCGACCCTGTTAATAGAATTTTCAACAGAATATGGACTATTCTTTGCAGTAATGTGTTTCTACAAATTTGTGATCAATATGTTGATACAAATCCAAATCAATCATTACGACCGAGTTAAGTTCTCTCTATCAAAACATCCTGTATATGTAGAAAAAATAATGAATATCAATCAATTCGCGGGATGACATTGGGTGAGTGTATATAAATTCTGATATTCGCAAGGACATCTAGTGTTACATCAAATTCCAACAGTGATTCATGCGAGATTTGATCTTGAACTTCAAAATTTTAATGCCCGCAGTATTTTCACAGCATGTTAATTTGAGTAGCATGTTAATAAACATAATATATAATGAAGGAAGGTTTTAAATTTCACATTCATTTTATCTTTTGTGAATGTGCAATGTGCCACTTTAAGTGGTAACGAGTGATGATTGAATGATTATAACATTTCACTTGTGGTTTAATAAATAATTAGCGCCTCTGATGTGAGAGGCATTCATTTTGAGAAATGGCACAGACGAGAATTAATACAGGGTTTATCACGTAACCCGTTCAGGCTCGAGACCTGTCGAACATCGCTATACCAAGCATCATTCATCAATAGAACGGCAAAGTTGTGGAATTATTTGCCTAGTGAAGTCTTTCATGATGCTTACAACCTCCAAACTTTCAAGAAAAATTCCAACACCTTCCTTCTCTCCCAAAATTCCACCGCTGGCTAACACGATGTTCCTCGAACATCATAGGTTTCCCTTTCGTGTTGTCCACAGATTAAAAAAAAATAAAGTTGATGATTGTGGATGAAAGATAAGACGCCTAGCTGGTATATGTTATATGGTTTATGTAGACATATAAAATATTCATTTTTCAGCTCACAGGCAGTATACAAAATATGTTGTTAGTTCTGAAAAACCATTTATAAAGAGGGTCGAAAATTTCTGGCATGTTGAAAAAAAGGAGGTGCGCATTTACGAAACTAACCCTTCATCACCTACGCTTTTTTTTCGATTAATTTTGAAAATATCTATAATTTCAACGTCTCAAGAAGTGGCAAGACGTCCGTGAAAAACCACAAAAACATGAATTCTGAATTCAAGTAGTCAAGTGGTACGAACGTACATTCTTGTAACAAATCAAAATTGAATATAAATAAAATATCACGTCACATCAAATTTAGTTAAAACCAGTCGAGAATATCCATATAAGTCAAGTCTAGTGTAATCAAAAATCGATGTACATGCATGGATGATAATCGATCATCGATTTTGCAATTTCATTGCAATACAAGAATGCTCGATCATCTTCTTGAAAGTGAAATATGGCATGATATTAGTAGTATTTGCAATGAGTGTGTTCCGTGAAGAGATACCTAGATCTTCCATCTCGATGACCTTCGGTTACTTTCAAATGGGATTTGGAACAACATCATTATATCATACCGTTTTACTTTTACTTTTATCTTAATGGCGAAGTGAATCTGAAGATCCGGAATGATGTCAAAAATTAATATAGAACTTGCATTCCTGGTATTTGCCTATATATTTTTCTGAATCAAAATGAGGAAATGAGTTGAAATGAACGTATTTGGTATAGTATAACACGATTTTGTATTGAACACCACATTTGAACTCATTGAACATTGTCTGTTCCAGTATAAAACCAATAAGAATCATTTTTCATTAGTCACCTCATTACAGTGAGAACTACATACCCTGGCATTCACCTTGACTTTTGAGAAAAATTAGATTGGGCATTCTGTCTGATGTCTATATAATTTCTATATTCATCAAAAGAACGATATAAAAAACACTGGTGCAGTCACTGATGGTGTTTTGTTTCGTCAAAAACGCTAATGCCATTTTCCCCTATGATGGCCTAATAGTTAAGAAACTCCCCAGAATATGGTGACATTTTTACAGATTTAATTATGTATTTCGATCTAAAATTGAGAAGTAACCTGAATTACTACTTCTGAATCAACATTTTCATAACACTGATTGTGCAGTCATCAATAATACTGATTTTGTTTTCATTTTTGTGTCGCCAACTTACAACTGACAATTGAGTGATTTTCCGCTATAACGAATAAAATGCTATAATCAAGTTAGCTGTACGTTAGAGTTCTGGTCGAAGAAATTAGACAGGCAAATAGGCAGAATAGCTCCACCAGTGTTCTGTACATCGTTATAAAAAGTAATTCGGAAGTCAAACTTTTGACAGCTTCAAATCTGATTTCAAAATGTCACGATTTGAAGATATCCAATATCAAATGGTATTCCAATTGAATCTCAAAATAAAAAGATACACGGTATTGAATCAAAAAAAGTATTAAAGAAGTGATAGAATGGCGACACTGAAAGTAATAGGTACATAACATATTTTTCAAACCGTACCGTAAATTCTATAAATCCAATAATGTTTTTGAATGAGCAATGCATGGTATGTAGAAATTATACGATGAACGGACTTCCGACAGGCATAAGTCAATGTAGAGAAATCGAAAGTGCTTTATACACAGCGTTCGATTGTGTGGTAAGTACTTATGCGCCTATTTGGATCGATTCGCGAATAAACAATGCTAATGGAAAGTCTTCCTCCTTCAAAGGAATATGCTTTCGCAAAGATATCATCGGGAATGTCATATAAAAAGAGTATACCTATTCTCGAAGGAGTTTGAATTGGCCATTGATATCAAAATGCTCATATTTTATCATTGCAAATACATTTATATTTCATAAACATTTACAATTGTATTATTCGTTTATATTGGAGAATACCGAGGAGATAACAGTATTTTATTGATTTTTTGTACAACTCCTTGACTTTTGTACAATTTATTATGATTTCAACAACTATTCATAGCTCAGTTTCATTTATATAATTTTGTTTTTCCACTACTAGCACTAGAACACACCATTATACAGGGTGAGTCAAAAATGTGTACCGTTACCGATGAATCTCGCGATGAATTAATCTGCTGAAATAATGTCACTACAAAAACTCGAATATCTCGAAAACGGTTCAATTTTTTGTGTTTGGAGAGTACCTTTTTCATGTAATTTTTTTCGCTCCATCGAATGTTTCCATTTTTTTACCAAAACAAAAACAAGGAAAGAAGATGTCCCAAAAAAATCATGACTTACCTTCTGAAAACACCCTTTATAACAATATGAGAAATGTAGAAGAGTAATGAGGAAGGATTTTAAACAATATACGTTTATGCAGAAAGTTTGAATCTGGTGGCTTTCACCGTTTAGAAGTTATGCGGAGAAATTATTTTAATCTTATCAACTTCCCTTAATATGCATTTTGGGCCATAAGTTTATTGATCATACTATACTTATTTTTCAATGTACTATTACCCCCAGAAAGCTCGGTACACATTTTTGACTCACCCTGTATATTCAACGTTTAGAAATTCTCTCCCATTGGTCAATAATGTATTGTTCCTTTTTACTTGTAAATGATGGAAAAAAATGTATTTGATTCAATTCTCGTTTGGAATGTTGACATCTGACAGTCACGAGTGAAATTTTCAATACATTGAACTATTCCTGATATATGGATGAGGATTCATGACGGAAGAAAAAATTGTCATTGGCAAATCATACCGGAACATTTATGGTTTGTAGGTTATAGTAGGTGTATTCATAAATTCCACATTCTTCGCATGCTCTCCTATTTCAGTAGTTTTTCAGCAAATTTTACTTTCCATTTTAGAATGTTCAAATACAATTTCAACAATTCATAATACAGAAAATCAGCCGTTGAAATGTTGAACGCTGTTAATTTTTTCGAAAAAAAATTACAGTTTTAAACCAGGCCTGATTTTTGGACACACATCGAAGTACACAAGATCAAAAATTTGATTTGATATCAATGATTGCCACGGATAATGAGCTAGGAGTGGAAAATATGGATTTCATTCTTTTTTTTTTCTCAAAAACTAAGAGAGAGAGAGAGAGAGAAGTGGCATTTTTATATAGGAAAAATACATCTGAATCACAAAAATGTTGAAGTGAATTTTGTCAAAAATATTTGTTGAGGTGCCGTTCGGGATGCAACTAGACTCAATAAATTCAGTCCAGCTTCAGTTCAAGGTTATTTAATGTATTTCTAGGATATTTATGAAAAATCATTTTTTTATTCAACACCTTGTATCTTGAAAACGAATCAAGTTAGGACACATGATTATATGATCTTTATGTCTTAAAATCATTCACAGAATCTTCTGTTGATTTTTTTGTACATACTCAATTGATACCCTGTATAAACCAACCAAGCAAGCATCTCGGGAAATAATAAAGCTCGACTGATGAAAATGTCTTCTGTACCTTGATATACAGGGTGTCCTTAAAAGGTCTTTACAAAAAGCTACCACATATTCTTCAGACCAAAACAATTCGATACAAGCAAAGTTACCTCAGTAAAAAGTTGCTTAGTTTGGGCGCTAGACGGCTCTGAAGTTGAAATTTTCAAATCGATTTTGCTTCATAACTTTTGAACGGCTCATGAGATTTTTTTCAAATTTGGTACGTTGGCATAGACTCATCGGGCAATGAAACTCATATTATAATCATAATGAATATCATTCCATGGGCGTAGAACTTGATTTTTTCAGTAAATAAACATCTAAAACTCCTACGCCAATGGAAAAAATTAGTTTCAATATGAAATTCAAATTATTCAACTCATTCACTACAAAAAAGGTACTCTTGACAAAAGTCGATTCCTCTCATGGTTTCGACAAAATTTTAATTTTAGTGATTTAGAGCATAATTAATAATAAAACGATTAACAGATATTTCATTAAAATTGTTCAAAATGTTCACCATTTTCACGTATACAAAGATTTATACGACGCAAAAAGTTGAGATGTACTTTTTGCATAGGTTATTTCTATTGAAAATAAGTAGCACTGGTTTTTTTTTTCTGAAGACTATTATTATCTGCTCGAAAACAGTGATATTCACATTCTTGGTTTCCATAGTTTCATCTGTGTTGATTTGTCGAGTTTTATTGACGTTGATTGTTGATATCGGACTTTTCTGATTTATCATGGCCGTACAATACACCAATGAAGAATACACCGATATGTTATTGGTATTCGGATATTGTCAAGGAAATGGTCGAGAGAGTGTGAGGGTGTATTCGGCAAGGTTTCCAAATCGTCGCGTACCAAGCCACCCAACCTTTGCTGCAGTTGAGAAACGTCTTCGGGAGACCGGTCATTTTGCTCCTAGAACTGGTGATTATGGAAGACAGCGTTATGTAAGGATTCCCGAAGTCGAAGTAGAAATTTTAGACCGTATTGAAGAAAATCCAGAATTGAGTACTAGACGGATAAGTAATGAACTAGAAGTTTCTAGGAATGCCGTTCATGAAGTACTAAGAGAACAATTATTATACCCATACCACAAGACGCCAGTTCAAGATTTATTTATCCATGATTCACAAAGTCGTCTGATGTTTTGTAGGTTCATTAATTTGCAAAGAGAAATGAATCTGAACTTTGGAAAGAATATTTTGTTCATTGATGAAGCCTGTTTCACGAGAAGAGGAATAACTAATTTTCATAATGAACACGTTTATGCAATTGAAAATCCTCATTCCATTAAAATAAACCATTTTCGACACGAATTCAAAATCAACGTTTGGGCTGGAATAATAGGAAATTTTATAATTGTTCCTGTCATACTTCCACAAAGATTAACAGGAGACATGTATTTACAACATCTACGAAATACGTTGCCAAATTTGTTGGAAGATTTACCACTCCAACATCGGGTAGATATGTGGTTTATGCACGATGGAGCTCCACCACATTTTTCGGTGGATGTTAGGAATTTTTTAAACCAACAATACCCAGACAGATGGATAGGTAGAGGTGATGATGCACCCGTGAATTGGCCACCACGTTCTCCAGACTTAACACCGATGGATTATTTTGTATGGGGTTATCTCAAGTCTACGGTTTACAAGACCCCTGTGAATACTGTAGAACAATTATGGCAACGTATCCAACAGGCGACGAATAATCTTACAGGCGATGAAGAAGTTATGCAAAGAGTACATTTCAACTTTTTGCGTCGTATAAATCTTTGTATACGTGAAAATGGTGAACATTTTGAACAATTTTTATGAAATATCTGTTAATCGTTTTATTATTAATTATGCTCTAAATCACTAAAATTAAAATTTTGTCGAAACCATGAGAGGAATCGACTTTTGTCAAGAGTACCTTTTTTGTAGTGAATGAGTTGAATAATTTAGATTTCATATTGAAACTAATTTTTTTCCATTGGCGTAGGAGTTTTAGATGTTTATTTACTGAAAAAATCAAGTTCTACGCCCATGGAATGATATTCATTATGATTATGATATGAGCTTCATTGCCCGATGAGTCTATGCCAACGTATCAAATTTGAAAAAAATCTCATGAGCCGTTCAAAAGTTATGAAGCAAAATCGATTTGAAAATTTCAACTTCAGAGCCGTCTAGCGCCCAAACTAAGCAACTTTTTACTGAGGTAAGTTTGCTTGTATCGAATTGTTTTGGTCTGAAGAATATGTGGTAGCTTTTTGTAAAGACCTTTTAAGGACACCCTGTATAATTGCTATTCATCGTCCCTTGACGTTGGGAAATTCTAGATGCATGATATAGCTGGATAGCAAAATGTAAGAGAAAATTTTCAGGTTCAGCTGTCTCAAATGAAATCCATATTCTATCACACAGCTTTTCACAAGAATTCCTTGAAAGAATGGGACTGTCGCTAGATGCCAAGCTAAAAGTTGAAATGACGTGCCAGCACCCATCAGTAGAATTTTTGAGATCTGACGTGAAAATTGCGTTGGGTTCGACCGACGACACACACTGTCCAAACAGCTGAAATAGAACAGAGATTTCCTTTGATTTTTCCACCTCGAGAGCGAAATCACGTGGAAACATATCGATCTGTGACAGAAACTTCTGACAACAAACAGCAACTTTGTTTTGAGAAACTGGTCGCCAGACGAAAGTTTCGTCGGTGTGAACTTCACACTGGCTGTATCTATCTTTCTTTGCTGTGACCCTTTCAGGTCAATAATGGCAGCAATATGTATGGACATTAGAATTGAAAGTTCATCTACTTGAGAATTCTCTAGTCACAAAAGTGATTCATACTGACGTACATACCAACGAATGTGGCAGCCATAATCTATGGTGTTCAAAATCTAATCTCTGAAACTCATTTAAGACGGATTTATGCACAGCGCTTTTTCTTTTATTTGTATTTTCTCTTTCATTAACGTATTCATCAAAATGTTGGAAACTATCTATTTCCATGTAACCATTCATACATCCATTTTAACTTTAATTTTTCACTATCCTTCATTTAAGAGATAACCAACTTCGATCTTTTAGCGAAAAGTTAAAGTAAAATACGATGTGCGCATGCGCGAATCTCTCATTGATAATTTCCTCTTCTTTTTATCGATTGTGGTTAGAATTTTCTTCAACTTTGCCACTTATTTAGACAGGAATGGAACTCTCATTGAAAAAATAATTGAACTCCTGTGAGGGCAATAATGTAAGACAGTAAAAACCTTGTAATTTGAGTTTGAGTTCACCACTATAAACTATCTAAACACAAATAATCATATCGGGCAAAGTACGTAAGCGACTAGTATCACATGACCAAGTAGAGTTTTAATTCATTAAAGTTCGTGCATAAAGGCGAAAAAGTCCTTAATGAAAGGTTAAATTAAATAAAAGTTAATGAAAGAGAAAAGTAAAGATAAAGCGTCGTGCATAAATCCACCTTTACTTGATGTCAGCTAAAGAAGTAAGTTGTAAGTTTTCCGTATTTCATATACCTACGTAGATACCTAATTAAAAATTATTCCATAGGTATAATGCCTTATTACTGTTCATAAATAGCGGCAGCTACCAGCATTGATTTCTTTTATCACTGTAGAAAAGAAAACTGTATAGCTAGGGATTTTTTTATATGTACTTCACATATCTCAACCAGTATACAATCACGATTTCGCAGAACAACAATTAGCTGGAGATACTGGGTGTTCCATTTGAAAAAATGATACTGCGTAAAAAGCTTTACCTGAGGTTTCGTCTACCATTATTGAAATACTTTTCATTTTCCCTCTGATTCATAACCAAAAGGAAGCTTTGACCAATAAAAAACTGAATTTCAAGACAATAGGGTCTAGGTCTAGGGAGAGTGAGGTAAGGTCATGAAAAAGTGGGTCCTGAAGTTTCCGAATTCTACTGATAAAACCAAAGTGAGTGATGAAACAACTCTTCAATTATATCTTTTCAAAACAACCCTGCTAAGGCCGCACCGCTTGATCATGAATGGCGGTAAGATCTTCGATCGGTATATACATATCCAATTCCGATAGCTGACAGTGATGGATAGCCAACGGCTCCATTTTTGTATTCATGTTGAATTTCGAATTCAATTCGTGTTTTCCAGAGTTCCCAAGATAACTTTCGTGATCGGCAGAGAAGACGCTATCGCGAATTACATAACAAAAATTGCCAAAAAGGACCGTTTGCTGGAATCGAGGAGGGACCTAGAATCCCCACATCAGTCTCCAAAGGCCCAGCCACACAGGGTACATGAAGGAAATTACAATTTGGAAACAACAATGGCCGTATCTCATGAACCGAATGAGATATCAAAAACTGCTCCAAAATATGTTTTGATATGAAAAAAGACAAATATATTTTTGATCAAAAATATTTTGGGGAAGATCATAAATCTGTCCTTACTACAAATATATTGACTTAATTATTATAATTTCTATTTTATTATTACTATTTCTATAACCGTTATTTATTCGCTACTGATTGATTCGACTCTTTATTTCTCTACTGATTGGAAAATGGATTGGACGATTTCCTAGTTTCTATATCTCCGCAAATTGGCGACATAAATTAATAGAAAGCGATGATATGGAATGGTAATACTGTGAACCCTTATTACTTCTTCATCAGTCCTGTTTCACCTCAACAAACATAGAAAGTTGCACTTCGTTTCGTTTATTCGATAGCTTTATAACTTTTATAACCGCAGATTCATTACATGGGAATTGATAAATTTTCATTTGCATTCAATACAGACTGTCAATTATTTGTCCCAAACAATAATTGATTTGAACTCAGATTCAACCATGAATAACGCTTATGTCAAAGTTATGGATATTGAGGAAAAGTTGTCATTCAGTAATGGGCTGGTGATAGGCAAATGTGTGGAGCAGAAAATCTAAAAATCAGTCCAGAGCAATTTCAGAAATCTCAATTCGGTTATGAAAGCTCAGCCATCGGAACTTGGAAGAATGTAAATTCATAATTTGAATTTCCGGATTTGTTATAAATATGTACAGTAACGGAAATAATGAATTTATTCCGTTTGGCTTTCACACTCTGTATGTGATGTCAGTACAGGGACGAGAAGTTACGCCAATGTTATGGGCAACTAGGCATCTCGAAATCGCCGAGAATACCGAATTGGTCATTATTAGAAACTGGTACGGAAACATCGCGCCAGAAGTACAAGAGAACCAGTTAAGAATGTGAAACGAAAATGATCTATTTTATTTTCACGTGATTTGAATGCTGCGATGATGTTTCGTTTCGGAGAAAGTATAGAAATTTGTTTTCGATCTCGTTTTTGATAGGTTGGCGGGTTCCGTGTTCCCAAAATGATATTAATATTGATTAATCAACTGTTATTCATTACAAGATTTATGGTTATTGTCAGTATATTACTGAATTTATTTATTTATTTATTTATTATCAGCTTCAAGTTACAGACTGCAGTCCACGACAGTATCCACTAAATCTATTGGAGTTTACATCGATATTGTATCAAAAGCGAAAGTATAAAATGCACAATACAAATACAAATGAATACAAATAGACATATGCTCCTAATTTGTTTCCGAAAATTCAATAATTTACAAGAGAACAGATCAATGTCAGAATTGAGTGAGTTATAACGTTGACACATCCTAGAAATTGGTGAATTCTGACACATAGTAGTTCTATGACAACTTATATAAAACAATTGTCTACTTCTAGTTGGCCTCGCGGGAAAGAAAAATGGGAATTGCGGATTTGAAGAGTATGGTTAATGATCTTGGCTCTTGATTAATCTATGCATACATACATAACAATCAAACTTATTCCAATTCAAAATGAGTATCATACCAGGCATGAAGAACCACTTCATGTATTACCTAAAATTGAAAAAAACAAAGGAAAAAACAAAGGTTTGATATATGCCTATATATCAATATATGATTTGTAATTGCATTCTGAAACAAATGCAATACACTATGATAATCATTACTTGTATTGATATTATTATTCATCATTATTGATATTTATTATTATCGCCATTAGAATCATTGTCAATGACATCATTATTAGATTGTTTTTAGAGAAGTTATTACATCTTGATAAGATTTCCAAAGTTTATAACTTTCCAGCTGAGATAGTGGATTTATTTCTCTGCATTTTTATTATTGAAAAAATAGTTTTCAAAATTAGTTAAAATATAATATCCACTATACAATAATCGTATTTCATATCATACAATCGTTCGGTTTGTTGAAGCCCTTCATATGCATTCAGAACTTATTATAGTTTGATTAGATCCACGCACAAGATTTTTTTCCAAAGAACTGTTCGAAATTCTAAATGAAGTTTTGAATGCACTTGCCAAATGCGAAACTTGAAAGCCAAAAAATGTCATCAATCAAGACAACTATAAGTAGCTCATTTTTATTATGTATTACATTTGCATATTTTTGTTCGTTCATTCATCAAAATAAGGAAGCATTACAATTTCTGATTTTAGTTCAGAATTTAGTTCATTGAGTACTTTGTTTATTATATTTTCTGCACGAAGAGTTCACAAAATGCAAAATTGGAAAGCATGCATATTTTTGATACGAAGTGAAAAGAATAACTATGATGAACCTCATGGAAAAACGAGAGAACCTCGAATAATTTTCTAAATAATCCTCTTTCGAAAAGAATAACTATGATGAACTTCATCGAAAAAAACGAGAAAACCTCGAATAATTTTCTAAATTATCCACTTTCGAAAGTGGAGACTGGTGGAGACGAACCAGACCAACCAAAATCAAACCAAAAATGTTTCAATGAATACCACAAATTCAGTCATTCAATAAATATGGCTCAACTTCCAGATTGTGTTTTACATGAAGAGTTTTCCAGAACGGAAAATATATCGTGTTATTTTAATTCAAGCTGTGTATACTTCTGAAATAGAGACAGGCACCTACATAATAAAGTAAATCCGTTGAAAACCATAAAATGGAGAGTGTGGGAAACGACACACTGAATAATAATTGTTATTCAGAACACGGTGGAAAACTGCGACAATTATCTTTAATTATCACAGGAGTTACCTGTTAGATGAAGTAGGAACTAAATGTGAGTATTCTTTTGTTGGATATGAAATGATAAATTCACTAATTTGAAAAAAAAATATCGAAGGGAATATTTAGTAGATAGTTCTGGTGATTTTCCTTCTAGACTAATTGAGGGTAATAACTCAACCTATTATGTATAGGAAAGAACTCGAAATGATAGGGCGTTATTTGAGTCAATAATTTATTGAAATCTCATGTTACACGCACTGGCAACTCGATTATGACATTCAAGAGGCAGTTGTCAGATTTTGAGGTTAATTATAAGGTCCTTAATTACAAATATATGGCAGTAGAGGGCAGTAGTTTTCATATCTCGAGTGTATTTTCACATTATCCCTCTTTGTTCTGAAGAAGTAGCAGTAGCAGTTTCCAGAGTACTTTTCAGAGACGTCACAGTATTACGACGTCATATTTACATGCAACTTCATTCAATTTACGACTTCATTGAGTTAAAAAGTACTCTTAGCCGGAATATCCGAAGGGGGAAACAACTCTTCAAATAGTATTTCAGTCATATTTAGTACAATTTAAGTACTTCAGTAAAATCGCATATCAGTATTCATACAACAAACTAAATCAATTGAAGTATATTCAAGTATTTTTATTACCAGTTTCAGTATTCTGAGTACCAAATGTTATTCTTCAGGGAATCTCTAGTACCAGGTTGAGTCTGTTTAGTACATAATTATAAAACTTAGTAGTATTTGTTCAATCAATCATCACTTCATTCAAGTACCAGATTTTTAAATATTGAATATGGTGTACAAACTTTTGGTATTTGTTCTCCTATCGGAAATGTCTCACCTTATATGCAAAATCGGAATGATTTTCTATAGAAGTAAGTTGAGGTGAATCATCTTGTTTTATCCCAGGAATCTAAAGTTAAACATGTTCTCCTTGGTTTTTATAGCTACATTTATGAAATTTGATACACAGAATATGCTCCTTAGATGTCACTTTGGGACACTTTTTGACACATTCAGAAATTTTTACAGCCTCGTATTTTCCCGGAAATGAACTTTCAATGTAAAAAAGCAATGTAAACATTAGTTCAACATCATTTTAATCATTTGGGGGTTCATGACTATCTAGATCGAAAATTAAAAAGTGAGTTTGGACAGATGAAATATCAACTATTTGGTATCAATGGATTCACAAAATTATGCAGACTTCAAAAATGTAATAATATGGGTGTTCCATTTGAAAACCGAAAACTGATAATAATTGTCGGAAAAATGGAAGTTAAAAAAAGATATAAAATGAATATGACAGAAAAGTGCTTTAGTGAACTTATAAGAGACATCATGAGTCGATATCACCCAAAAATTCAACTGAATATGAGAATATATTATTAACAATAAATACTTTCATTATTATTTTTCGTTCTTATTTTCAGTGTCTTTTTTTATGGCTATCGATAAACTTATTCTTATTGATGTTTATTTTTGTTCAACTATTGAAAAGCAGCAGAGAAACACTTCCAAGAAAATAAAAATCTTCAAATGCCATATAGCATCGAACCTAACCCAATCTATTTATTGAATCGTTTGTTGATGAAAATGATATGCAATTAAACTTATTGACTCAGCTCATCACTCATTTGATTAATTATTTGAATTATATCTTGCGATTGAAGTCATCTCGTAAATCGTGATATTTATGCAATAATCAAAACGAAATGATGTTAGGGGTACTCCTATATGATATTGGTAATCATTGAGTGCCTACCTAATAGGATTCTAAAAAAAAATGTTTCATGAATAACAAGAATTCAGTAACTGTGCAGTAATAGACCACTTTTTCTACAAAATCAGATACTGTCTATAGGTTAATCGAAGAGGTGGTATATTCATTTCTTCCAGATTATTCCTCCTTGTTTCTAAAAATGAAAATAGGAATCATAATGATTATTTCAATATATTTTTAGTGAAGACAGATTTTTTTAGGCAGGCTCGAGACCTGTCGAACATCGCTATACCAAGCATCGTTCATCAATAGAACGGCAAAGTTGTGAAATTCTTTGCCTAGTGAAGTCTTTCCTGATGCTTACAACCTCCAAACTTTCAAGAGAAATTCCAACACCTTCCTTCTCTCCCAAAATTCCACCGCTGGCTAACACGATGTTCCTCGATCATTATAGGTTTCCCGTTCGTGTTGTCCACAGATAAAAAAAAATTATCCGCCCCAAAATGTCACTGCGCTTGAAATAACCTTCAGATATTTAAAAGAGAAATTCTCTATTCGTCAGTGACACCTTATTTGAGAAAAAAATAAAAAACCTCCAGTGAGATAAGTAGGAGCTTTGATATTTATCAAACATTTATTTGTCCTTTGCATTTTTTTCAAACAAGGTGTCATTGCCAAATAAAGAATTTCTCTTCTAGGTAGGTATCTGAAGGTTAAATTCCAAGTGCAGTTTCATTTTTGGACCCTACAAATATATTGAAATAATTATAATAATTTCTAAGGAGAGAGAAAACCCAGAAAATCTGAAAGAAATGAACATTTTGTCTACTGTTCTTTTCTCTACTATATTATGGGACTAGAATACTCAGTATACATACAAAAACAATATTTTGAACACCAACTTGTTCCTTCTATCCAATAGTAGCTCAAGGATATCTTATTCATAGAATATCCCTAGAGAAAATCATCCATTCCAAGTTCTGAATCATCCTCAAAGTAAGTTTTTATTCGCATTAGAAGTAGGTATTTACATTGCCAGTATCGATTCAACTCTGTGGTGTTGCAAAATAAAATAGGATAACTTTATAAGTGGGTTTACCTCTATTCTAAAATTATGCATTTTGTACGTAATACGAACACGCCTACTGTCCATTCATCAATCTCAGAAATGGCAATCTCAGAGTAACCTACCTGATAAAAGATCAGTGGCAATATTATGTGGCTAAGGGTGGTTACTGATTTATCTTCTTCTACCCATGCTGCTAGATAAGCTCGCATAGTGACCCTCGTCCAAATTGTCAATAATAATAAAAAAGTTGACGATATTCATCCGAAACTAGTGGTATGATAGTAAACAAACCTTCAAGTCTCCGCTACTTGGAAGGTAATAAACAACCACAAACATCCATGCCATGGACAAGAGCACCAGCACTTTGACATTTCGTCTCATCTCAGTCAGCGTTCACTATCGGCAATCACTTTTTCATTGAGAATCCCGAGGATTTCGCAAATCTGGCAGGCTGGAGCAACGAAAATCAAGCAGGCCCGCATCGATTGACACCCCACACTCACAGCCTTCGCCGCATCACTGACTGACTGAACAAACGAGGATCGACAGTGAGTCAACGCTAAACGCGACGCGAGACCGAGAAAGCGGGGCGGATAGTGATCGGGGATTCCGTCAGTAGCGTAACGAGATACTTTTTCTACTAGTACTCATCAGAACATAGTGCATACTGTCATATTTTGACGACATGTTTTTGTTTGCCAACTTTTTGTGATGGGACACCCTGTGTATTATCTGGAAAGAGCTGTTTTTTCTGATTTCAGAAATATACAGGGTGTCCTTAAAAGGTCTTTACAAAAAGCTACCACATATTCTTCAGACCAAAACAATTCGATACAAGCAAACTTACCTCAGTAAAAAGTTGCTTAGTTTGGGCGCTAGACGGCTCTGAAGTTGAAATTTTCAAATCGATTTTGCTTCATAACTTTTGAACGGCTCATGAGATTTTTTTCAAATTTGGTACGTTGGCATAGACTCATCGGGCAATGAAACTCATATCATAATCATAATGAATATCATTCCATGGGCGTAGAACTTGATTTTTTCAGTAAATAAACATCTAAAACTCCTACGCCAATGGAAAAAAATTAGTTTCAATATGAAATCTAAATTATTCAACTCATTCACTACAAAAAAGGTACTCTTGACAAAAGTCGATTCCTCTCATGGTTTCGACAAAATTTTAATTTTAGTGATTTAGAGCATAATTAATAATAAAACGATTAACAGATATTTCATAAAAATTGTTCAAAATGTTCACCATTTTCACGTATACAAAGATTTATACGACGCAAAAAGTTGAGATGTACTTTTTGCATAGGTTATTTCTATTGAAAATAAGTAGCACTGGTTTTTTTTTCTGAAGACTATTATTATCTGCTCGAAAACAGTGATATTCACATTCTTGGTTTCCATAGTTTCATCTGTGTTGATTTGTCGAGTTTTATTGACGTTGATTGTTGATATCGGACTTTTCTGATTTATCATGGCCGTACAATACACCAATGAAGAATACACCGATATGTTATTGGTATTCGGATATTGTCAAGGAAATGGTCGAGAGAGTGTGAGGGTGTATTCGGCAAGGTTTCCAAATCGTCGCGTACCAAGCCACCCAACCTTTGCTGCAGTTGAGAGACGTCTTCGGGAGACCGGTCATTTTGCTCCTAGAACTGGTGATTATGGAAGACAGCGTTATGTAAGGATTCCCGAAGTCGAAGTAGAAATTTTAGACCGTATTGAAGAAAATCCAGAATTGAGTACTAGACGGATAAGTAATGAACTAGAAGTTTCTAGGAATGCCGTTCATGAAGTACTAAGAGAACAATTATTATACCCATACCACAAGACGCCAGTTCAAGATTTATTAATCCATGATTCACAAAGTCGTCTGATGTTTTGTAGGTTCATTAATTTGCAAAGAGAAATGAATCTGAACTTTGGACAGAATATTTTGTTCACTGATGAAGCCTGTTTCACGAGAAGAGGAATAACTAATTTTCATAATGAACACGTTTATGCAATTGAAAATCCTCATTCCATTAAAATAAACCATTTTCAACACGAATTCAAAATCAACGTTTGGGCTGGAATAATAGGAAATTTTATAATTGGTCCTGTCATACTTCCACAAAGATTAACAGGAGACATGTATTTACAACATCTACGAAATACGTTGCCAAATTTGTTGGAAGATTTACCACTCCAACATCGGGTAGATATGTGGTTTATGCACGATGGAGCTCCACCACATTTTTCGGTGGATGTTAGGAATTTTTTAAACCAACAGTACCCAGACAGATGGATAGGTAGAGGTAATGATGCACCCGTGAATTGGCCACCACGTTCTCCAGACTTAACACCGATGGATTATTTTGTATGGGGTTATCTCAAGTCTACGGTTTACAAGACCCCTGTGAATACTGTAGAACAATTATGGCAACGTATCCAACAGGCGACGAATAATCTTACAGGCGATGAAGAAGTTATGCAAAGAGTACATTTCAACTTTTTGCGTCGTATAAATCTTTGTATACGTGAAAATGGTGAACATTTTGAACAATTTTTATGAAATATCTGTTAATCGTTTCATTATTAATTATGCTCTAAATCACTAAAATTAAAATTTTGTCGAAACCATGAGAGGAATCGACTTTTGTCAAGAGTACTTTTTTTGTAGTGAATGAGTTGAATAATTCAGATTTCATATTGAAACTAATTTTTTTCCATTGGCGTAGGAGTTTTAGATGTTTATTTACTGAAAAAATCAAGTTCTACGCCCATGGAATGATATTCATTATGATTATGATATGAGTTTCATTGCCCGATGAGTCTATGCCAACGTACCAAATTTGAAAAAAATCTCATGAGCCGTTCAAAAGTTATGAAGCAAAATCGATTTGAAAATTTCAACTTCAGAGCCGTCTAGCGCCCAAACTAAGCAACTTTTTACTGAGGTAAGTTTGCTTGTATCGAATTGTTTTGGTCTGAAGAATATGTGGTAGCTTTTTGTAAAGACCTTTTAAGGACACCCTGTATACATGTGGTTTATTTCATTCATCCGTTTTCGAAATATAAGAGGTTAAATATTTTAATAAATGTACATTAATGTGCACTTAGATATCACGTGACTTATGTAAGCAATCGTGTTTTTATTCGAAAGCAATAACTTGACAAAGAATACTCCTAGTTCTCCCAGTTTTTCAGATTGACAATTAATTGTTTCTAATTATTCAAAAACGATTGCATGCATTGTGATTGTTAAAATATATGTGGTTATTTCACATTATAGCTTAGATTCTAAAAATACCGGTATGACCGGAAGATGCAGAAAACTAAAAATATTTGAGCCGAACATCATACATACACATGCATACACATTATCATAAAAATAATCGCAACACCTGCTCCTTTACATATTCTTTCAGCTCATCGTTCTCTTCCTATTCCTAATGCCAACAGTTACGTTCGATATATTAACAGGTTTCGGTTCTTCCTGAAAAACTTTCAGTTCTGCTATGACATAACTCATCATGGGTCCACATTTTATAACAAAGCAACTATTTACTGACACCTCAACTGTTCACCATCTCACTCGATGCATTTCAATCTGATTCATCCGCGACTCTTTTGGCTCTTATAAACATCCTACTCTTTAGAGATGATATGGCAACTCCACATGGCCGTGGTAATTACCTTGAAACGATTCGGACAAGATTCGTGGTTACCATTTTTCCTCGATCAAATGGTTTAACTATAACGTAACTGTGTACGTAACTGTACTCGTAACGTAAATCTACTGTGTCTCTCGTCTATTCTATCTCTCTTCATTCTCCTAGGGATACATCTCATTCGTTTTATATAGATTTCCAAAATAAGGGAACAATGCATTACTTTCTTCCTATCACATTCTATCGTTAGCGATGTTGAAATCTTCAACATCAGACAATCAACTGAAATAACAGCTCACCTTCTCTGGTGTCCGGAGGTGAAAGTCCTCACAGAATTTTTCCAGCTGCTCCAGTTCTCTCGAGATTGGTAAGACCATGAGATATTTAGTCAGAAGTGAGATATAGCTTCCGCTTCATTCTGTTCTGATGGTACGTTAGCCCTATTGCTTTGAAGCTCCTAGACCAGAAATCATAATTATTAAGGCATACTTCTTCCAATAATGTTTTCATATTGTCCCGATTTAATATTAGCAAATGAAAAAAAGATGAGTGCTTGCAGTACCCTAATATTTGTACAACTTATATTGGTATCATCTCATCTAGTAAACTAATACATACACCAAAGTGTCAAAGCAAATATGTTCTCACTCATATGAATATGAAATTACTTTCTGAGATGGTACTGTTTCTAGTTTACTAGCTCCTGTGGCAAACCAAATATTTTTCTCAACCACTTTTATATTTGAATGCTGTTTCAAAGTTCCTGCAATATTAATTCAAGGTTCATGTGAAAAATATGACCTCAACTTCACTAAATCGATATTGCTGCTTGGTAACATTTTTGTGAGTTCTGATGCCTACAGCTCAATAGAAATAACCAGTAAATAAATCACTGATGGGAGTTTGAAATAAGAAAAGGCATCAATTAGCATCACTAATATGTAATTACTTAAAAATAATAAATATAAAAATATAAATCTTTAGCCACTTCGGATTGAACAAAATTGTTCACTGGAGTGTCATCATATCTGAATGAAAAATATTCATCAAAATGTGATACTGCTTGAGTCCAACCAAATGATATATTTAATCACCAACAAACTTGTTTATCTGAAATCAACTGCTTGAGGGTTTTCTGCGTAATCAACTTCAAAGCATGAGTTGGAACAGAATTATTATACAGTACACACAGTACATTATCATCCACGCTCAGTGCATGACATTTGTGGTATTCAGAACACCAAAAGGTCTCTATACCTACATGCTCTAACTTTTCTTCGGAATTACCATCTTGTGATGGAGTCGAATCAACGTTTTCGCTCGGTATGAGTTCACCGATGACTGCCCGGTAGAAAAATGTGCGTAGAATATCCAGACGATGGGCGCTGGTCGTACCCTTTTTCGAGGATATTTGTGGGCACTTCGACATCATATATTTCTTCGTTATTGTGTTCACGAGAAGTAGCCTGAAAATCAATTTTATTATTGCTCTGCGAATTCGATTAAGTCCATTAATGATTTTGCAGCCGCAATTGAAAAACAATATATTTTGGATCATTGATAGTAGGCTCCCAAAGAATTGTACTTCCATAGTATTTTAAATATTTATTGAAATTCATGATTATATTGATCCGAAAACTACACCTTTTCCAGTTGTATTTCGGAAAACGTCAAGTTAATTTCAGAAAACGTGAGTAGTATTTCAGGATAGTGAGTTCAATTTGAGAATGCGTCAATTGTATTTCAGAATATTCAATTCAATATCAGAATGCGTCAATTGAATTTCAGATGAGTCAATTTTTATTTCAGAAAGTATTAGTTGCATTTCAGAATGGTGAGTTTAATCTGAGAACAGGTCATTTGATTTCAGAAAGCATAAAATTTATTTCAGATTAGGCAATTGAATTTCAGGAAATAACATATGTAGAAATGGTCAGTTGTATTTCAGAAATACCAAAAGCAATTTGTTGGTAGCAACTTGTATATATAGGGTGTTCAGGAATAAACTGCCCTGAAGATAAGTGAAAATGAATTAACTAATTTGAAATTCTAATCTAATATTGAATTCAGTATACTTATAACTATGAAATATAATATTTCTTTTTTGTTTGAGTAGTTTAGCGGCGTTCAAAAGAGTCATGCTCATTGGTTTCTCATGATTTAATTTTTAGAACAAATGATGCTGTTACATGACATTTCCATGACAAGATTTGATTACAAAACTAATTTCAGTTGAGAATTCAATGGATGTTCGATATTGGTAAAGATATTTTTTTGTTTGTTCCACCACACATTCATCTATGTGATGATTGATAAGTATTCCAAGAAACACCCTGAATGAGTTGATATCTCACACCTATGGTTTCATTCAAGTGTTGAAAAATACTGTGAAAGAAATAATACACTAATAAATACCACAGAGGAAGAAAGAAATTAAGTAGATTGAATGAGAAAGTGAAACAGAAATAAGATCTTCTTTCAAAAAAATCTTCTCTCTTTGATATTTTTTTCTATGAAAGCACGAAACGACCCCATTCAATAACATTTAGTGATATTTCGTCAATTTAACATACCCCAAAATACTGCCATCGACAACACAAGTTGCTGGAAAATGGCGTGGAGCAGATTGAACTGCGGCACTTAGAATATCAGTGGAGTTCTTGAAACACTGCATCACAGAATGTTCAATGTCACTGAGAACTGGAGATGGACCGCAAAGACAGCATATTTGGACTTCTGGTATCAAAGTGCATACCACAAATCGAAAAGCTACCTGAAATTAGTAACCAGTGCGTTAAATTGAGTTTGTCTGGTCGCTGACAATACTATACAGGCGATTTTCATGACCATTAAATCCAGAGAGATCTAGAATGGCATTCGATAATATTGATACAAGTTGTAACTCCATTCTAACTGTATTGGTTTCACACCGTTTGTATTGATTCGTTTTTTGAATCTCTCCATGAGAATAAACCAAAAAATATCATTATCGCATATGGAATTTTTATTTTTGCAATTACTGATATGTTTGAATCACATTCTACACAATAAGCATTGTATATATAATTTAGTAAGAGTATTCATACTGAAACTATCAGTTGTTCACAATTTTACACATGAAAATATAAGACAAAGCATAAAAATACAAAACTTGACGGGATAATAATGACGAAAGTTATGAGAAAAACTCACTCCTATTAATCCAACGAGAGTGCCTGATGCAAGTATATTTTCACCTGCTTCATTTCTCATTTTTTGTTCAACACCATTTATTTATGGAATATTGATGTTATTTCGATGTAAAGCCGGGGGTTCACACATTAGAACATCGCTCACATATGGGGGCAACATTCAGTTGGATTTTATATTTTCATTTCTTTCTTGATCAAAATAGTGAACTTCAAACATTAAGTTCATCATACTCGGTTTTAGAAACTATGAATTGATATCGCACTTACAGTGAAATATTTCTGCTTCACTTACTATAGATATCGAATAGTAGCAAGGTGAATCCATATGAACGAGTCAAAAATTTCTATTGTGCATTGAATAGAAGATATGAGTTTCAAATTGTGCTAAAAAAATCCTGAAATACTCACCGTAGGACTTTTATATGGCAAAAATACTGGAATATCTTTAGAATCACTAGTACTTGCTGAGGTTGCTAGTAAAGAAAGAAGTCTTATTTCTGTGGGATGAAGCGACCACCAGCTCTCAGTAGCTACCGCTATTTTTCCACAAACAAGAATACAGCAGTACATGGAGTCCAGACATTCCGTGAACGACTCTAGCACTATCTGGAAATAATAAGTTGCCAGTTGGCACTATTCGAAATCTATTCTTTTTTATATTCTTTTGATGACAAATAAGCACAATGAGGAAGCAAGGGTTTTTGCATAATTGTGCTCAAGCATCACAATGAAACCTTCAATGCTTCAGAAATAACTAATTATAATGTCTTTGTTAGTAGAAAATTCATATCATAGGATGATGAACTGATATTGCAAATATGAATTTATGCCTGACGATCTCCAAATAGTATACATAACAAAAATTAGTTATAATGGGCTACTTCATAACTTCAGAGATATTTTAAGAAATCACACAATTTTAGATGGAAATCTATGCTCGCATGTATGAATCTTTACTACTAGAACAATTTTTTCATAGAACTACATGGAAACCGCGTGAATAATTCTCAACTGTTTGAAAAGATAAATCAATGAATATGTGACAATCAAATAAGTCCATAGTAGCGTCTTCCAGTGAAGTAAACACTCTGTCATTAGATTCATTCGGAAAAACTCTCATGTGGTATGAATATAGTACAATAATTATAATAATATGTATATATATATAGAATATAGAATAATTTTTCAAGATGTTGACCATATACTTCAATGCAAAGATTGCACCGTCGGTCATTGACTCAAGAATCCTTTGGAATATTCGCCATTATCCTTGCTAAAATGTCGTATCTCTCAATACAATAGCCACATCAAAATGTTTTGCCAACAGTCAGCTGATATTTAAGCGCTGCGTCTCTTTCTTATGGTTGTTTCAATTCGTCTCTCTATAAGCTCAATCTAGTAGATATAATATAGTATCATATCTTTGGAAGGAATATATTGAATTTATTCAATCGTCAGTATTGGCGGAGAGTATTTGTTGAGCTCAGCATGGTTGCAACTTTCGACCTCATCTTGAGCTGTTATCTTCATGATTGGTGCAAATATATACTTCTGGCACCAATTACACAAATAACTATCAACCTGTAACTATATCTGGCTTTTAGGAAAATAAGGACTGCATAAATTTCAATTTCAATTTTCGTCTTCATCAAGTTCTTGCAAAACAGAATTGGAGAACAGCAATTAATTAAAATAACAGGGCATGGTAGCAGTCACTCCATAAAACCATATCTGCAAATTGACTCGGGCCATCATCAGGATATAATTGACGCAATGAGGTCTGCTTCAACTTCTGCAAAGACAGTCCAAGAATCTCTAAATCAAGAGCAAGCAACTTCGAATCAACCTGCCATAGTATACAATAATTGCGTTCTTAATATGAACATCAATCATAATGAATTTAGAAAATATTCAAGCTTTTTGTTAAAATTAATCAAAATTATTATGTATGAAATCAAAAAAAAATTAGATTGTCAAAAAAAATATTCTGTCATTATAAACGTCAAAAAAATTTCCAGTATAATTCATCCGTTGCTATGGTGATCTGACAGAAATACACGTTCTGATTGGTTAAAAATCACATGTGTGGAATTTTCATTGTTATTTTTACAAATTTCCAGATGAAATCAATGTTACCTGGATCAAATGATTTTCAGCACAAAGTATTGTTTCTACAAATCCTACAATGTCTGATGGAAATCTATTGTTAGCATCACCACAATCCAAAGCATCCAAGAGTCTATCAATCACAGGAGAACACACCTGAAAAGTTTTGTATGTATTTCTTTGGTATCTGTAATGAATATAGTTTAATTATACCCTCAGTTCCCTTTTGAGACGTTCAATGTTCCTTTGCATTTTCAATTCCTTGGTGCCAACTATTAGCACAATGGCGCTGAATACTTCTTTCAATAGATCATTCAATACATCTATCGAGCAACCACTAGCTATACCAATTATAACAATGCTGCAAATTAAATAGGAAAAAATCATCCATAATGCATGAATTTGCTGATGCATAATGATATCCATTATCACTTAGCACTGAGAATAACTGAATCAAAATCATTCAAAAAGTTGATCAGTATCCATAGAGCAATTTATTTCCAACCTAGTCCGAGTAATGATAATCAAGACAAAAAATATGTTTCTGATAGGTACAGACTGTTATACTGCTATGAAAATATTCATCACTTGAGGTGGTTTATCAACTAAGAAATTAATTTCTTCCATGAAACCTATACAGCATCCAACTCTATCATCAACACAAACTTGAACAAATTTCAATCCCTAGTGATTTGTTAGTTTTCTTAATAAATTTTGCATCAACACCAGTTGATTCATACTACAAAATTGATCAAATTCTTTCATTCATTTAAGTTTAATTGAAGTTACCTATAATTCATAAAAGAGTGAATTCACCGGTAGATCAACAATTGGTGTCAACTGTAGAATGTTTTATGCTGCATCAATACTTCATATGGATGACATTTAGATTTCAAACATTTATTTTCGGAAAAATATGAAAAAATAAACTTCCTGCCCGTTTTGGACAAGTTCTAACTTGAATTCGACCATCATTGCGTCCTAGATATTATTGGACCAGCCTGGAGACATGCTCTTCAAACGTTCAAAAGTCTACAATACAAGCAGAGGTTGGCATTTCTTACATCTGGCTGTGAAGACAATCACAACTGTAAAATTTTCCTTCTACTTACTTCTCCTTCCAAAACCAATGATTTTCTTATAGTTTTATATTATGATAAGTCGGTGCCTATTGAGCTACATTTCCAAGTGAATTGGTTTCATTTATTGCACCACCCAATCAACAAGTTTTTGTTCCAGTTATTTACTTAGTTACAGACTTAGCGATGCCTCAGATTTTTTGAAGAAATCGCAGAAATCTGAGAAGTTCCTGAGTTTTTAATTTCACTAACTCAATCTTAGTTTTAGACATTTCAAATTCTCTGCTGGCTTTATTTATTTTATTCATTTATTTTTGTTAAATCTCTTTTTCTATCGATACAATAGAATGGACAGTACAGATAGCAGAATACTAAAATACTAATGATTTATATGAGTATATTATTATTGATGAGTAGATAGGCAAAATAACAATATCATAGGATATAAATAAAGAATTGAAATTGAATAAAGAAGAAAAAATGGTGGTAAGTATTCATCAAATTCCATCAAGTTAAAGAAAATATATGTGATTTGAATTTCTATTGAATTCTGAAAAATCATTTTGCTAAATTCTTTTTTTTTGAACCTGGAGGCAGGAAACTGATAGTATAACAACAATTAAGTTTGGTAGGGAGATGCTGGTCGAAATCATGGTAAAGCTTGGATGTATATTATGGAACACTATTAGATTAGGTTATTATGTTAGTTTCCTATATTCATGGGTAAGATGCTTATAACTAGCATCTCAATTGTGGCTGAGAAGTGGTCAACTAACTGGCAAAGTCACTTCAACCCAAATGTTAGATAGCAAACCACAGGGATGAATCAATCAACAAATTGAATATACCTTTCCTCAAACTCCTTCCATGCAGATACATAGTCATCAGTGACAGCCTCCAGCAATTCAATGTCGAAAGATTTCCCAAACATATGCACTCCATTCAGAGAACCAATTATAGGAAATGGTAACTGGAAAAAAATAGAATATAATTGGATAGATTTGAGGATTTCAAAAAAAAATCATGAAATCAAATCAGAAATCAAGAATTTTTTTCAACTTTGAAAAAATGAAATTTGAATGAGTAAAAAAAACCTTTTGGTTCACTGTTTTTGACAACTATTTCTAATTACAATACTTTTTCATCAAAATAATACATATTCTTTCTATCGTTTCAATTTTTTTTAGGGGGTTCATGACTATCTAGATTGAAAAATAAAATGTGTGTTTGGACAGACAAAATATAGACTATTGGGTATCACTGGATTCAGAAAATTATAAATCCTTAATTATGAATCTCTATGACATTATTTTGCATTGTTTATATATTTATTATTATGTTCCTCATAATGGAAAAATATGTGAGAATGGACAGAAAATATGCATTTTAGATTAGATGCAAGAATCATATCATAATGAGATCAATATGTATATTTTTTTGTTTTTCTGTTTGATATATGATTGTTTCTCAATTGGTTTGTATAAGTTTGTCCTTCATCATCTATGTCAACATGCTGAGAAGTTTTTTTATGACTATTTCATTTGACTATTATTTGATGTAAATTCCCTATACTATATTGTATTCCTTATTCTAAATTCACTTTTTATACTTCTTTGTCCATGGAACTGTCATCTTGTGACAATAAAGAATAGCTATCTATCATGAGGAGCTCTAATATCAACTACTCTAATGAATACCCAGAGTGTGATAAACTGACTGATAGTGAGTTTTCTTTGTTTTTTTTCTCTTTACATACACACAAAATTCCATTCTGATAACAAAATATTCCATTGTCAACCTCAGTCCCAAATTCATGGCCTCAAGATAAACTAATAAGAAGAACTAAAAACTCATGTAGGTAAGGTGAATGGAGTCCTCGATCTTATAGAAGGTAGATAATATGAGGAGCCCGTCAATACAATACATCCAAGACTCACAGCTTCAGAATTTCCCTTTTTTCTAGAAAATATGGGTAAACCACCTCCAGACGTGCTACATATTATATGCACAGACATTTTTTCTGCTTTTACAGAATCATCTTCGTATATAAATTCCACTCAATACTATCTAGTGGGTATTTCTGTATATAGTTGTATCAGTTCTGTAGAATGAACAGTATGGTAAATTGATAAAAAATCTCCAAAAAAGATGCGAGTTCCGAATTCAGTGAGACTTCATGATATTCATATCCAAACAATTTTCCAAAACAAATCAACAAGTGGACAGTTCGACGTTTGACATGGGTCTTGTGGCCAATGTTCAGTATCAGCACAGAACTCTCAGAGTTTTTGACAGGATATCCGACAATGGAAGAGGCAAGAGGCCAAGAAACGAATGAAAAGAAGAATATAGCATTGACATTTCGTAGTCTGTGGACGTTTTCAAAATGTCAATATAAACATAACCTGCCATTCCGAAATATAAGGCACATAAGAAGGACATAAAGGCTGAGCCAAAGTATTTTTTTGTTACCAGTTACCAGAGTTACTATAACATTTTTTCTTGCAAATGTGGACATTTCCTTTAATTAAAGTGTGAAAATGAACTATTCTCGATAAAATAATGGCAAATTTGAAACCAGGAAATCAGAACACCCGGAAAAAAGTTCAGGTGATTCCACTTATCTGGTCCTTTTTCTTATTATATCCAATACTATCTTCAGGTCTCTATGGTAATTTGTGAAGCAGAAGAGAAGAGACATAGGTCAGGGGTAAATGCCCTACAATTAGATCCTGCCTTGGATCGTTTATACTCTGCAGGGAGAGATTCTATCATAAGAGTTTATGAACATGAAAAATTCCTTCATGGAATGGAACATCACACCGACTGGGTCAATGATATTGTTTTATGTTGTGGAGGAAGGCACTGTGAGTCATGACTTCGTTATTCTAATGATTTCATAATATAATGAACAATGAATGTAGAGTTCTGCAATATTTATTTCAAATGACTGGAATATAATATACACACATAAATATATACACAATTTGAATATTTCACATATATACTTATACACACATAGTAATTATTACTTTTCTCAAGCTAATCATTTCATGTTAGAATTGATTATATTGTAGTGATATCTGCAAGCTCTGATACAACTGTCAAGGTCTGGAATGCACATAAAGGATTTTGCATGTCAACACTGCGTACTCACAAGGACTATGTTAAAGCATTGGCATATGCCAAAGAAAGAGAACAAGTTGCTTCAGCAGGACTGGACAAATCCATTTACTTATGGGATATCAACACTCTGACTGCGCTAACAGCTAGCAATAATACTGTAACAAGTTAGTGCAAAATATATTATACAACAGGTTTTCCAGTTGATAATCAGATTGCATGCTCATTTTAGCAGTCAATATAGAAAAATGTATTGTCACTATCCCCACCACCAATTTCAAAATTCATATTATTGAGTTAATTGAATACAGTGAAGTTAGTTGGATACCTTTTTTTTGATCATGGTTGGTAAATATCATGATATTTATATATTGTGTCTCATTATATAGTAATATATAATATATAAATCGAGAGAGGATGCTCAAATTTGCATGAGAGAGGTGCTAAATGCCATTCTCCAAATAATAATTCTCGGTTCAGAAACCTACATTTCTTCCATTTTCTCTTCAAATCAAGACAAATTTCAATACTTTTTTCAAAATGGATTTATGTTATTAGATTGGCACGTTTTGTATGCATAAACAAGATTTCGCACAAAAACTGCAACAAATTTTGTATTGTGGTAATTATCAACAACAAATTATAGTACTGATTGTTTTCTGAGAAAGTTGATCATAATAAAATAGTTCTGCTAGCTCTTTGTAAACCCAATAGATGCAAAGTTTTTTTTTTCAAGAACGGCGACAATTTTTTTGATGCAGTAATTAGTGTGGTACTAATCATTTTAACTCCAAAAGTTGATGTGTACAGATGAGTGGTGCTGCTAACTTTTCATAAACCTTTTTCAATTTGATTTTTCTAAAGTGGGCTCTTCACATGCTGTTTTTTTTTGTAGGTTTACAGAGTTCCTTTGATGTAATTGTTCTCATATAATAATGAAATACCTACACCACCAGCTGAAATCAGTAATTCATTTTCTAAAAGATTCATCTCTATGCCCCATCCATTTCAATGTATATAAAATATCAATAATCAATTTGAAAGCTGGCAGGCAGAAGAAATGAAATCATACCTGTAAAACATCCTCTATATTTATCTTATGTTTTTCAGCATCAAGCCTCATGGGTAGTAAAGAATCAATCTACAGTTTAGCTATGAATCCTTCTGGCAGTATCATAGTCAGTGGATCTACTGAAAAAGCTTTGAGATTATGGGATCCTAGAACTTGTGCCAAACTCTTCAAATTGAAAGGTTTGTAATTGTGTATCCATTTGAAATCATCCCATAATGATAAAAATATGAACACTTCTTCATTTCCAATATGAATTGCTCATTTTCCAATTATGAATGAATGATAGATTGATATTGAGGATATTGGTTGATTATCATTCATAAAATATACAGGGTGTGTCTCTTAAACCCCCCTCTTATCTCATTAACGAGAAAAACAAGTAGTACCTGGTAAAATATGTATTGAATTTGATATTTATGTCGGAAACATAAAATATATGAAAGAAATTTCATAAACTTTCATTGAGTTATTCATTTTGCATAACTTTCAAACTCATTTGATAATTTTTCATTTCAATTCCTTCTTTTGTCAGGTCACTCTGATAACGTGAAGGCGTTAGTTGTATCAAAGGATGGAACACAGTGCCTTTCAGGCAGCAGCGATGGATCCATAAAATTATGGAATCTTGGATCTCAGCGGTACCTATAATACATAAATTGATGTACAAAGTTATAAGTCAATCATTTTTCAGAAATATACAAACAATTCGTGTTCATTCTGATTCTGTATGGGCATTATTAGCAACTGAAAGCTTCAGTTATGTTATTTCAGGAGGAAGAGATAAGAAAGTGAGTACATCTTCGAATTAAATATCAACTTTGAACTGATTAAACCGATTTCTTTTGATCGATATTGATGAGCAATCTTTCAAGAATATATCTAAAGTTTGATCGAACAATAAGTAAATCAAACATCAATTTTCAGGTGATAATGACCGATCTGAAGAATATCTCAAATAGTATTTTAGTGTGTTTAGAAGAAGCACCTATTCTGAAAATGTGTTTCACAGCGGACCAGCAGGCTGTTTGGGTAAGCAATTTTTCTATCCTTGTATGATTTTGGATGAATCTCTAAGAAAATATTGCAATAGTCCATTGTTCCTTTCATTTCTACAATGTATCGCTAAAAGACAACTTCAGTCGTTTGTTTTTGTAACTGTAACAAATAGATATAACCTATATCTTAGTATATTTATTCGAAGTGAAATAGCCCTGTGTATGAATTTGGTCTACACAACTTTCTTATATCGATTCATGTCTTTTCATGCACAAAAATATTTCTCAACAACTTTTCAACACCAAAACAATGTGCGCAATTTTTTTTTTCTGTATTCAAAACGATATGGAAACGCTGTCAAGTTGGATGGATGAATGGACATGGAAAATACATCACTCTATGTTGACTCACATTTACATATTTTTATTAACCAGGTTTCTTCATCTGATTCGAGCATCAGATGTTGGAAATTGCCCACAGACAAACATTTCAAAGATGAGGCCAAAATACCCACTGCCCCCTTATCTCAAATTTCTGGAGGGGCAGCTATAAGGCAAGCTAGCGTATTGAATGACAAAAGGCACATTTTGACAAAAGATGCCCAGGGAAATGTCGCACTCTATGATGTTTTGCGGGTAATTAGAGATTGCATATTATCAAATAGTTGAATAGTGAACCATGTAGTGAATTTTAAAAAAAAAAAGTTTCGATTTCTCATAAATTTTTCATAGAATGTTTTCATTTAAAGCTTCTTTCCTCTTTTTCAAATCATATTGCTCAAAGCTATCCAAAGTTTGTCAGCTATGTCAAAGAAATAAGTGAATTTTAAACTATAGGAAATGATTTTGGTTTTCCTGTATTGATATTTTCTGTAATTGGTTATGTATCTGACATATATTTGAATCTGATTATTATTTTCATATTATATATAATTACAATATCATGATTTTCAGGCGAAAAAAGTTGATGACTTAGGACAGGTCAACTTCCAAGAGGAAGAAAAAAATCGCTTCAAGATGGTTCATGTTCCCAATTGGTTCAATATAGATCTTAAAACTGGGGTAAGTTATTCCTTCGTTTTTGATTTCATGATAAAAACTATCAGGTGTTCACAAACTGTTGAACATCAATATGTATGCATCATGATTTCATTCTATTCACATACTTAACCTATATATTCAGAAAGGTCATCTACGAATCTTAGAAAGGTGTTGTTTCATATTCCTATATTTAGTTAGACTATTATAAGAGTTATGTAACTAACATTTTCAAAAGTATCAGCTCCCTGAACTGAACTTTCTTCAAGATCAGATTCCATTGAATTGTATTCCAGAGTTGAAAAAAATCAAACCGTTTTAGTGACACGTCACCAGACTAACTACGAAAAGTACAATAAACATACACGCTTGTAATATAAGATTCCATTAATTTATAGATATTATATACCTCGTAACTGATTATATTCCGCTGTCGACTGTCAGCAATTTTTACAAAATTTTTTATAGATGCTGACAATTCATTTGGGGCAAGACGAAGTGGATTGTTTCTCGGCATGGGTGTCCGCCAGAGATGCAGGCATCAGAGACACCCCCGAGCCAGATCACAAAGTAAACTACGGGAAATTATTATTGCAAGCGTTATTCGAACACTGGAGGGGAGTCGAAACTGATCCAGAAAATAG
Source organism: Gastrophysa polygoni (assembly GCA_963576655.1). NCBI lineage: Eukaryota > Metazoa > Arthropoda > Insecta > Coleoptera > Chrysomelidae > Gastrophysa > Gastrophysa polygoni. The sequence goes on along the minus strand of OY755083.1, from coordinate 3,516,499 downwards.
ACTGTATTTTAGTGTTCCTATGCATATACCTCTTATCTTAAGGTATGTCTTCATATATATATGTATAACTTTTTCATAACTTTTTTTAAAACTTTATGTAACTTTTTTATGAATCAATATGAATCCATCCATCTTGGAATACGCTGTTTCTCACAATCTCCATGAGTTTCTCTAGGAAAATTATTATCTGGTGATATAAGGTAGTTGCAATAAAGTGCCAAATTCGTTAATTCAGCCTCAGATGATGAGATGAAAGAGTTACCCAAGTCAAGACAAAAGAAATATTTATGCAACCGATCCTAAGTAATATAAGCAGAAAGTCCATCGTTCCCTATGTTTTCAACAATATATTCTGGTTCGTTTTGAGATATCCGTAAAAACAGTAACATTTTCTTGCTCTCGACTGTTTGCTCATAATTTTGAGTAAAAAAACCCACTCACATCCTTTTCAATTCAGACTAAATTTGCCACAGCTCAATTGCATGAATGTTAGTCTTATGATTTTTGAGATTTCCTCAAGTTTTGAGTCAAATACGAGAAAAATTGTCTCAAATGATGTAGCAAATCTATTTAGCTTCAATTCAAACGCCTGTTCACTCCACATGAATCCAAAAAATGTGTAAATGTGTCCTGTTCTTGAATTGCCACAACTTCATTCCCAACAAATTTCCTCGTAGGATAAATATTTTCCATTTTCTTTTCTTTTGGAAAAGTTACCAATTTTCTTGATGGATTTACAGCTGCTGTTGAACTCGAATTGTAGATTACCGTAGTTTAAAAAAAGCTGACCGTGATTTTTTGGCCCCTACACATACTTTCGAAACTGAGAGCAAAAAGGCAAGAAAGATCATGCTTTTTATGGAAATGTTTCAAAACTCACAAGAAAAAGTTGTCAGATAACTTTAGATTTTGATTGAGCACCATAAAAAACATAGAGAAAATATTGGAATCCGCTACTGGATTTTTCGCTTTTAGAGGTCGTTTTTTCATACTGCTTACTGAGGTTATAGGTATGCTCTGATTTCTTAATCTCTGCTTGCAGTGAAGTCGGTGGTCGAACATTGTATAGAGTACTAGTTGGTGACACTTCAGGCGACACTGAAAACGCCTTGCTGAACGAAACTGTTCCAAACTGGGTGATATCTAATATAGAAGAAAACTGCACCAACAAATTCATCAAAGTGCAGTTCTATCTCCAACCACATTCCAGTGTACCTTCACATCTACTCAAGCAAGACAGAATGAAAAAGGTGAGTTTTGTACTTAAAACGTTCGGACAGTTTGTTTTTCACGATCTATTCCATTAGCACCTACGGAACCTAATAAAATGCACAGAATAAATGCCATAGTGATTTGGATTCCTCTTGTATAAACTGTAGATCCCCATCTTCTTTACTCGCACAAGCTCTTCAGGGTTTCTGAGGGTTGCTTCGGCAACTTAGATGATATGAGATGAGCGAAAATAACAAAAAAAATGCTTAGAATCATACAGTGGCTTGTAAAAAAAAACCTCTTCAAATGGGATTCGTCCAACAGCAGGCTACAACTCAAGACACACGCTTGCTATCCATCAGGTTATTTAACATATATTTGTAGGCATCACTGTGTTCATTTAGAGAAAATAATTCAGATGAACAAACGTTCTGAGAGTAGTTCATCAATGTCAAAATAAAACCAACCATGTGACAACAGAACCGTAAACCTATAACAAAATATCTGATACTTTCATAATCATTCGGATATTGATTATAATGTCACTCATTCGATGAGAAAACTGATGGCGCTATGACAGATTTTGACCATATATATATTTGATATATAATGGATGAACGCGTACGAGTCCATTTCGATCGTCAAAAAGAAGACAGACGTCTGAATGTGGGTTAGGCAATCGATAATAATAATAATAATAATAATAATAATAACAGTTAACGTCTTTTTTCCGTTCAGATACTAGGTACCTATATTACCTACCTATATTATTATGTATCGACAGCCATAGCTTTCGAATTCATTCAAATATCTAATGAATTCTATATCAAACTGTATAATGTTTGAACATAGTTCAACACTCCGTATTAATTTTCTTGATTGATTTGTGGTGATTTATTGTACCTGGCTGCTTTCCATTTTCATCTATCAATACTTTCACTACCACCTGATGATATAATAATAAATATCAAAATAATAAATTTGATGCGCGATTTCTTGTAATTCTGTTACAGATGCCCTGGTCTACGTCACATGGTTTACTTCCAACAATGCCAAAATATTTTCTCACAGCGATGTGAACGAACACTTCGATATCTTTAGATATATTTTAGCAAGCGTGCTTCTCAAGTTGTGTAACATGGGTTATCGCAAAGTCGCAAAAGCTCATATCACCATCGCAATGTGAAAGTAAATCACACATTTTCTAAATGATGTATCATCGTGATATTATATTTAATACTTACTGATACTATATACATTCTCTTCATTAGTTTTCTTGCCTCATTCCGTATCATTAATAGAATTTGTACGTAATCATTCATTTATCATAAGCTGTGCGACAATTCATAAAAGCAGAATGCCAAAAAACACTGAGGAAGAAAAACCTCTGAGGAATCCACCTTGATGAAGTAATACACTCACTACGCACTCATCAAGTACCACACAAGAAAATCTCATCACAAAACGGGTGCACTCAGAAGACGCTCAAGAAATATTATATTTTGATTTATGTAGGAATAATAGTGTACCTATACATTGTCGTTATTTTTTGCGTAAGAGAAAAAGACGATGTACTGAAGATTGATGCCGTGCTGTGGCTTTTTCACAGCACTATCAGAGACCATTGATTGCCATTTATGACTCAAATATATTGTCAAACCGATTTGTTGGTTTGATGATTGTCGAACTGAATACCTTTACTTTAAGAATTTGAAGACGCAAATCTTCTCTCTCAGTTATTGAATACCTGAATACATCGAAAACGAAAATCATTTGAGGTCGGTATTAACTTTTTGCAGCCCGACCGACTTGTCGCAAATGACTTTATTCAGTGTCGGAAGGTAGCCGAGCATATTTTAGAGAAGCTCCTGGGCGACGGGACATCTAGTTCACCTGGATGTGGAGACGCTGACTCATCTACGCCATCTAATAACGGTTATAACGTTGACCAAATCGAGTTGACTTGTAACGAACAGGTGAGCATCACAGACATACATATACCAAACAAACTCATGATTCACATGAATAATTTTGAGAATCTTAGAAAATATATTGTGTGCAACACGTGCGAAATGTATTTGTTGCACTCAGTATGGTTGCAGCACGCGACTTTCTCTTGATCTGCAAATTTTACGCAGTAAATACACACAAATAACTATTTTCTATCTTCTGTTCTATCGAAATCACTTTTGTTTGTATTCAGTGAAGCAGTATCATTGTTAGAAAAACCTCGTCATACCATAGAATTCTATTTAGGAAACATTTATGTTCATATTCATTTAATGCTATGGAATGGAATGAAATATGAATCACAATAATTTCTCAATTTCCATTTAATTTTCAGGTCCTGGATCCTGCCATGGATTTGAGAACTGTGAAACATTTCATTTGGAAGTCCTCATCAGATCTGACTTTATTCTATAAAATTATAAACAAATAGTAATTTATTTGCGAAATTGTAAATATAGAATTACGTTATTTGTAGGTACATAATCTTTTTTCGAAGGGTTAATTTTTCAGAAAAAGGAAATATTTATTATATTTATACCATTTTCTTAACTATCGTACTTCTGCACTATTAATGAACTTGGTAATTTCCATTCAAAAAGATGTAATTGATATCGATATTATCTTGAGATATTAGAAAAATAAACAAAATACAAAAATAAAAATGTATTTGCTCATCAGTCAACAAGAACAATAGCTCAAACAAAAAATAAAAGTTTCATCGATAAATACTAAAAATAATGGGTTGATTAACGAATAAAATAACAAGAAATCAAGATATTCAAACAAATGTTCACAACTGAAATGTCAATTCCTCAAGTTTTTCCTAATCTATCTTTTCTACCTTATTATTACAGAGTCTTTGGGAGACATTTTACTCACGATACTGTATTTACAAATGAAGTTTATGAAGAGACTTCAATGTTTCCTTTGTTTCCGTCTATTTTTAGACGAGGACTTTTGCGGGACTATCTTTTTCTGAGGACTTGCTACCCCATCCTTGTTTTCTTGCGTATCGTCTGAAGTTTCATCTTTAGTAACTTCCACAATTTCATCCCTCTCACAAGTATCAATATTACTTATTTCCTTTCTTGCGGATCCATTTTGAGAAGTACTTTCTTCTCCCGAGGTATCTTTTATCTCTGATACCAAACATGCAGTGCCATTTTGTGGACCATTTTTTTCTTCAGTCCGTTCCTCTATTTCGACAATTTTTTTGTCTTCAATGTCATCTGTGCCTTCATCTTTTTGTTCTTCCATATTTTGCTCATCACAAGTTTCAATGTTGTCTTCAATGTCTTCTGTGCCCTCATTTGTTATTTTCTCAACGCCTTGTTCATCAAAGGTTTTGATGATAATGTTTCCTTCAGTTGCCAATTCTTTCGGAGAATTAATTTCTTTCATTACCGAATGTTCCACTCTTGTCTTTTCCACCAGAAATTCAGCTATATTTTGTGTCACTTCTTCATTCTTTTGCTCAACCAGCTCTTTTGTGGCTTCATCGACAGTTTTGTTTTCTGCATCGTTTTCAGATCTTTCCTCAACGTCTACCTCTTCACAAATGTTGACATTTATTATTTCCTCACTTGTGCATTCCTTCAGAGAATTGTTTTCCTTCACTCCTGAATATTTTCTCACTGTTGTTTCTATTACATCTTCAGGTTTCTCTTCAGTTTCTTGTATTTTAATAGTTTCTTCGTCAATAACTGCATTATTTCCCTCAATCTTTTGCACAACAATCTCATTTGCAGATCCATTCATGGACAAATTTTTTTCAGCTTTGTTAGGGGGTACAACATTCTCAACTTGCAGGAGGTCCTCATTTACTTGTTGGACTAATTCACCTATGATTTCCTGTATTTCATCTCCTGAAGTTTCATCTTGTATCTTTCCTGTATTTTTGTCAGTACCATTATTTGACAATTCATTTTGTGGCACTATTTTCTTCTCTCCTGTTGCTACAGTTTTGTCTTCGTCAGCGGTATCAGCATTACTTTCAGCCAAGAAAGCCTTATATCTGAAAAGTGCCGCTTTGTGTAGCTCTACATTCCCCGACTTTTCTGCCAATTCGGCAGCGAATTCCATGATTCCGACATCCGATCGTCTGAAGAGTACAGAAGCAGCATCCTCGTATTTGCCCAGTACGATGAAACTGAAATTTTTAACCAGTTTTACACTTTTAGATTTCACAGAAATTATGCTTTCAATAAAATCCATGGCTCTGATCTGCCATCCTGAATCTAGCATATAAGATTCAGATAGAGTAGTCTTTAGATTATTGGACTACAGCATTAGATAGTAGGACGAAAAACCGTCCAAGCCATACCACCCCTATTGATCTATTTCGAAAAACAAGAAAGCAAATGAAATGAGTCCTCTGCAAGTATTTAATTAATCCTCATTTATTTTGTTGAATTATTTTAGCTACTGGAAATCTTACTGAAGAGAGTAAAAAAATTCATAATAACTTCGAAGAAAATCTAAACAACTCACCATTGCGCAGCTATTTCAAAGTTTCCTACAAACACAGAATGTTTGGCCCATTTATCCAAAACCTCTTGTACAACAGCATCGTCTGCAGTGTGACGACATTTCGCTAATGTTAATGCTTCCTTGAACATTTGTGCCTCGCAAAGGCATTTTATGGCTTGCTGGACTTTGTGGCAGGCCAAGAAATACGTCGCAGCTTCCAGAGGATCGGAATCAGACTCGTCTGATAGTTGTTGAGCGTAAGTTTCGCAAGCCATCTGCCATAACCTAGAAGTTGGAATTTTCATTGATGTTAGCTTTGGTTTTTAGACTGGCACTAAGTAATGAAAAAAGAATGAATACACTGCGTATTATTTCTACACGTAGTAGGAATTCGTTAGGATAACGCCAAAACATGAAATTACCTGCATATTATCGAAAAAAATAATACCAGACTAAGTAAAAGGATTCTATAAGCATTAACTGATTATTTCCATTTTCAAAGTATTTGTTGATTGCATACTCCTAGCTTCCCTCACCCCTTGGTCGAATTTCAAGTTCTTCTTAGCATGGAATATAACCCATGAATGAATATGTATCCGAGAAATTGCCAATAATATTCGCGTTTCGCAATGGAAGCAATACTGATATTTCGTACAATTGAAGTCAATATCATGAGCTGTTCAAAGATATCGAACGAATGTGATTGAAAGACATTTACTGCCACGTTCAGTGACCGAAAATTTAAAGATCTTCCTAAATGGACCTCAGATGATCATCTCACATGAGTGTCTTGGATCCGCTTTACACCCTGTTTACGCTGATTGTCTCAAACCAACATGATTACGAAAGTTTAAAAAATATCATATACATGATTAAATGATTGATTGCATCCGAACATTTAGAATATTGGAAAAATTATTGCGCACAGAATAATGGACTGATATGTCGAAAACAAGAAAAGGTATTCCAGATTTGGAAAATGAACTTCCATACAACGTTTTTCCACTTGATTTCTATGAATATTATTTTAATAGAACTCCTCCATCACATATTTCGAAAGAGCTGTCTTTCCGGATTTCAAAAATATATATTTTTCATATAGAGGAGTTGAAGAAATAGCGAGAAAATTAAATTTGAATTGATGAGAGTAATTGGACATAAAATCATCTTTAGTCCAAGTATGCAATGGATGTACTGAAACGAGATAAAGAATGAGTGAATGAAATGTCTACATTCGAGTGTCATCTTTCTAGTGGAATTCAAATATGTTGATATATCAATTCTCATTCTCAACATATTTCTCAAAAATATCTTATCAGGCCCAATTTTGCATCCATAGAATATATGTAGAGTATATAATTTCTAAATCAGGAAAGGAAGCTATTCCCACATAATATCCTATAATATTCAGAAGGCTACATTCAAAAATATTAAATGAATTCACAGATCCTGTATACAAAAAAAAGTCAAGTGAAAAAAATAACATCTTCAAGGAAATGCTGTCGTTTTGAATTATAAAAAAAAAAAGATTTCTATTACATGAAAGTTGATTGAAATATTGTTCTTCACATAATACCTATCACAATATTGTGATCAAATTGGTGTTTGCATTCCAGAGAAGTTAGAGAAGAAAATAATAATTATCAATAATTATAACTATCCCAATCACTATTCATAACAAACCTATGTTCATGATCATGAATGGTCTCGGCATACCAAAAGAATAATAAATACAAAATCCCAAATGCAGATGAAGATGCCACGCAGTCACAAGAGTAAAATTATACAGATGCTCTCGATATGAATGTTAATGAACTCACTTGGGGGACACCATCGGTGCAAGAGATATAATCCACGGATCAACACGTTTCTCGTCGATGGCTTCTTTAACAGTTGAATTAAGATCGCCTCTGAACAATGCTAACATGCCATTCAGGCCACACTTCCCTCTTTGCTTGTGCATAGTTTCTACAATGAATTGAAGAAGAATATAACTGAAGCAAGAAGATTCTAATTAGGTTTGAAAAAAATATTTGCTCAGAAAACTCTACATTGACGAAACCATCAGAACTTAATAATTAAATGAGTTCCTGTTTCAATTGTATGTTTCACTGATTATTTATCATTTGTATTTTATTGCTGTACATTATCATGCATGTGTATGTATATATTTCATATATCCCTGTAAAAAACAGTAATTAGACAACACATTATCTTCAGGGATGTGCTTCAATCAACTATACTTTTACGTATGAAAAAAACTTGTGTATATAAATATTTTCTGTTGATTGAAGCCTTCGATCATTGAACAGACTAGATAAGTAATCCACACCCCTGGCAATACAGTTTGTTTGGAAGCAACATCTATAGTATCTATCTTTGTCTTAACGAGGATAGCAGAACCTGATTCTCCCAGCACCAGTGCCGTGTTGTCAGAGGGAGTCGAATTCATTATTAATTCATGATGAAACCAAATTAAAAATCCGTAATAATTTCAGTGATACTTTTCGGCATTTCTTGGTAGGAAAATGAACATCTTTATACTTCCTTTACATTGTTTCGAATACATACAATCCTATAGTGATTTTTTTAACTTGCTTGTAATCAATAAACTTATTAGGACCACGTCACAAGAAAAGTTCAATTCTCAACGCCATATGAAACAATATACTTACAATTCAGTATACAGTTGTCTGTGTGAAAAACTCGTTTTCAAGGCAAAAAGATATGATTGCATATTTGAATGTAATTTTCAAATCTGAAGATGAAACTTGTTTATATCATTTCACGATATCGTCAAAAATGAAGGTTTCATCATGAGCAGAATTCATATATTTTGACGCAAAAAATTGATATCTGATTATTTCATTTCATGTAGATAGATGGAAATCGATAATGAATATGTGTTGACAAGTATTATGACGAACTGTTATATCAACAATAAAATCATGAATTATGTGAAGATGTAGCAAATAGCAGTGTTTCTTATTTAAAACAGGATCGAAATGAAAAACAACCACAAATAATTTATTGATTTTTGAATAGGATTGTTTTTGTTAACATACTTCTTACTCTAACTTCCGTTGAATCTTCCAATTCATTTGCCTCATGATGAAGTCTTACAGTGAAATATTTCTCCAAATTAGTTTGACTACTTCCAAAAACAGTCAACGGTAAATTTCTCATTATTGTGTGTAGAAGAAGTATAAGAAATATCCTTATATCTTTCATCAAAAATATTAATTGAGTTCATCATTATTCCCAGTGATTTTTCAGCAGCTTCGCATATTTTGACTACAAATAAGAAAGCATTCATCAGTGCTACATATTTTACCACAAGACACTGTCGCAGCTGGCCTATGGGTATAATCAATATAATCTAATCAATTCAATTTAGATTCATTTTCATCCATTCCATTTGGGAAAATGCTTCAAAATCTCGAATGATACGACAATGGTAACTCACCTATGAAATGACGTGTTTTGATCGCCGGTTCAAATTGTCTTTAACACACCTCACAACGTCTCACCATTATATCGAATCACCAAAATAGGAAATAAACTGAGTTTCTGAGGAATTCTGAGTACACAAAACTGAACACAAGTTGAATAATATCGATAAATCGAAACGTAAATAATGACAGATACCAAAAAAGCAATGATCGCCGTTGACTGTCAATATCGAATTGCGGTGTTGCAACGTTGAGCGAAAAGTATTCATGATACCCATGCTGGTCCTCGAGCCCCCAAGAAAGTAAAATTACTAAGTCTCAGAATAATGTAGCAATCTTCTATTAATCAGAACTGATTCATAATCATCATGACCCAAATTTATTATTATATTTATGCATTGAACTACATTTTTGATGATTGGATATGACAACACTGGCGACGATTGGGTACTAATATTATGATAATTCTGGGAATTCATGTTAGCTTCAGAATATTAGTTTTGTGATCCTTCTAGTGGGTTTGTTGTTCGGAGATTGAAGCTAATAACAAACAAAATATATACTGAACTTACCATTGTGATTGACCAATTTCAACATATCTTGACTCGTTCCGAAAACATCAAATATATTGAGTTCACTACCACTCTCTGTGGAAACTTCAACACTATCAGGGTCTTCTTTCCATTTCAAAAGCTTCCTGAGGTCACCCAAAGATTGTGCAGATGATGCTGGAAAGTTTGGAAGGAGAGTGTTCTTGTTGGTTTTCTTAACTGATGTGACAGATTCTTGTTTCTTTTTCTCTATTCTAGGCAAAAGGTCGTTGGCTTTCTTCATCAATTCATTCAAAACCGTCTTTCTTTTCGCCATTAATTCTGAAAGGAGATGAAAATATGACCACCTAGCATTTTTCATTTTGACTACATGTTCACATGCGGATTCTCAAATTTTTATCAAAGAAACTCACCAATTTCATCTTTTGGTGCATGTTCAGATATTCTCCATATTCTCAACACTGAATCTCTACTGCCAGTTATCAAGAAATCGGGATCAAGCGGACTCCATAAAGCTGTCATAATTCCGATAAAGTTGGGGTTCACACATGTGGCGGTGATTTCTTTGGTTTTGGTATCCCAGATCTGAAATTTTGATAATTCGACTACCATGATCAGACTCCAAAAACAGATTATTTTTGGACTATTTTCCTAGTGGAGCTGGCAATAATTATAAGTCATCGAAGCAATGGTCGATATACTCGTATGCTAAAATCCACATTAGCCACTTGCTCACTTTCATGAAAGGTTTGTAGAGGTCGACGAAAAAATGTAATATGCATGCAAATAGACAGTTTCTCGCTCTTGATACGTAAATAACTATTTCCCCAATTTATTTACCGATGAATCTGTAGAAAACTTTCGTTACCTGAACGATGCCGTTTTCATTGCCGATAACCATCTCGGATTCCTTGTGCGGACTCCACGAGATGCAGTTGACCACATCGCTAGCGCCCTCGTACGACGCAACCACGCGGTCTTCGTCTTCGTTCGCGCTCGCCCCGCCGAAGTCGTACACGGTGACGTTCTTCAGATTCGTGACGGCGGCGAACCAGCACGACTGCGGCCCCGCCCCGTCGCAGCTGGGGTGCCAGACGAAATCCTGCACGCGCTGCGGGAAGTAGTGCTTGCGCAGGATCGTCAGCTCCGGCGAGTAGACGATGAGGAAGCCGGCTTTCGTCGAAACCAGGAGCATCGAGTAGTCCGGTTTCCAGGCGAAGGAATAGACGAACGTCTTCTCGGGTTTGTCTATTTGTACAGGTTCTGGAAATGTGTTCGTTATTTTCAATATATTCATCATCTTCTGATATCTGTTTAATGAAGTTGACTGTTTCACTATCAATAAATACGATGAGAAAGCCGGCTTTCGTCGAAACCAGGAGAATCGAGAAATCCGGTTTACAGGCGAAGGAATAGACGAACGTTTTCTCGGGTTTGTCTATTTGTACAGGTTCTGGAAATGTGTTCGTTTTCATTGATACCTCATTCCCAAGAAGAGAAATGAAATTGTGAAACTTTTTCAATATATTCATCATCTTCTGATATCTATTCAATTAAGTTGACTGTTTGACTATCAATAAATACATGTTTCCTCGGATTTTCTGAATATCATGATATTTGATGTTCATATTTTCAAATCGAGGGTGAAAAAGATCTTACTTCGTAAATGGTGTTTCTTTTTGTGATAATAATTTTTTCAATTTGTAAACTGTATTGTTGATGCATTTATTATATACATTTCCAAGTAAATCTGTGATCTTTGACATGTCCTTGCTCGATGTAGATGTAATTTTGATGTTTTTAATCATTTTTGCATCCTTTGTGCATTCAAATGATAAAATAAAGGAATATTATCATCTATTCATGCAGGTTCTAGGAATGTGATTGTTGTATGAGAATAATGAAAATTGCAAAACTTTCTCAATATGTTCAAGGTAATTAAAACACAAATATTATCAAGCGAGCATAATTCTGAAAAGTCCTTTGAATTGATTCAGCGATTTAGTAATATTTCGTGTGATAGCATAGATATGGAAAGTTTTTTGTTGATTTCAATCTAAGTTATTCTGGAAATAATATAGCCCTCGACCTATAAATTTAAATC